>CAWUFW010000676.1:0-1200000 GCA_963921515.1 Calotriton arnoldi | reverse complement strand
GTGAAGAGGCAGAGATCCAATCTCTGAGCGTGCGGGACGGGGCCAGCTTCGATACCGTGTGGTCGGGATCGTACCAGGAAGTGGGGAGCAAGATCAATCAGGGAAGCGGAGATCAAATCTCTGAAAATGCGGGAAGGCGGGGACGAGTGAAGCGTCCGGGTGTTGGGTAAAAGTGGTGAACCGGCATGGGAAGCCAGAAGAGATAGCAGGCAACGTGGGTCACATGGGGCAAAACGACTAGACCGTGTGGGAGAAACCTCGTTTAGTGCGTCGGGGGACCAGTGATCACGCGCTGGAAGAAGGAAAAGGAAACACCGAAAGCTTGATGTCTGAGACTGCACTTCGCGCTAGAGAATATCACAATGAATGTGCAACATATAATTAATAAAGCATCTAGGGAAATTCAATCAGCAACGCAAACACAAATCCAGGGTAATACACTGCCGGCTTGGATGCACACCCATAACAACCACAGCAATAAAGAATCTACATGGATAAAAAAACAAGGGCAATAAATGGTCTACTCTGAGACCCATCTATAGTTCCAAAGGACCCAATGGCAGATACACCCCAGACAAAACACTTCCTATAGAATAACACATCAGGGGTAATAAATCACCAATGAAAGAAGACACCAGGGGCAAAACAGTGTCCCTACCAGTACACAGAGCCAGGTGAATTCATATTTACTGGTAGGTAGGAGTCATTGGGAGACAAACACGGGACAAAACAAGGCCTACTAGGGTTGAGGGGAGACAAATGAAGAGCAAGAGAAGAGCCCTGTCCATGAGAGAGGGACAATGAGGGAGAATAAGGATAGGAGAAAAATAGTTTGGGCGGAAAGACAGTAGTTGCAAAGAGCTACAGGGGAAAGAGAACATAAAGCTGGAGGGGGAAATACTGAAATAGGACTATGGTGATGGATAGAAGCAGAGGATATAATGGCGTAGGGGTAGTGGAGAGAAGCAAAACAACTAGCTATATGACGAGAAGAAGGGCTGAAGACCAGGGGGCAGAGAATGGGTGAGAGAGGGTGACAGTACTGTCAGTAACAGTAGGGGAGAGAAAGTAGATTACAAGAGACAAAGATGGAGACACAGAGTGTGGCAAAAGACAGAGACAACAGAGAAAAGGGGAGAAAGGGCGAGAAGAGAGTGGGACGTGAGGACAGTAGAAGGCACACGAGTGATGAGAGTCAGTGACAATAGTTTACGAAACAGTAAAGGAGATACAGTAGGTGAGGAAGAGAGAAACGCACTGATGACAAAGAAGATTATGAAATATCTAGAGACAGCAGAAGAAGGGGGCAGCAGAAGAGATGCAGGGTGAAATCAGACCTGAGAAAGTAGCGGAGGCAGAGGATTAAAAGAGGCCTCGGAACAGCAAAAAGGAAAGAAGAGGTGCCAGGCTGGGGGGAGAGGAGACCTGAAGACAGCAGAGTGGTGACCACAGATGTGGTCTGACAGCAGACAAGGGGCGAGGGATAAGAAATGAAATTTCCCTTAAAGGTGAATGCAGACATGCACAGCAGAGGGGACTGATAGAGAAGCACGCGGTTACAGACAGGGCTGGGGAGGGGGTAGAAGAGGGGCGGGGTGAGAAGATCCCTAGGGTCAGAGAAGAGACAGAAAGGAAACGGAGTTGAAAAGAGATCGAATGGGCACATACAACAGAGGAGAGGAGGACACGAGAGAATGAGAAGAGCATAGGGAGGACACGAGAGAATGAGAAGAGCATAGGGGCCGATGGAAGGAGACAGAGAAGGCGACAAGGTGTCCACGGTCACCAGAAGACCCAGAAATGGGGAGAATAGTGAAAACAGTTCTAGGGACCGCAGGGGAGATGCAGAGCGACAAGTGAAATAGAATCAGTGTAGGAGACGAGGACACAGGGGTTGATCAAATACATGAAAAAAAATCAAATGACGAAGCTGACGAAGAAAATAAGAGACAGGAAAAGACATTGGGTGAATAGATGAGGAACCTGGAGACGGAGGAGATCACTGGGAGGGGGGAGGGGGACAAGGAGGAGGGTAGAGAGGAGGAGGGCGAGATGCGTGAATGAGAACGAGTACTGAGAGAAGACGGGGAAATAAGATGCAGTTTTCAGAGAATGAGGTTTGAGAGGAACGGGGAGGCGTTCGGCGTAGAGAGAAGGGGACCAGAACGCTGTGCACAAGTGGCACGTGCAAGGATTAGGCTATGCTATGTAATATGAAAACTGCGGGCACTAGAGGGTTACTGCAACTGAAAGAGAGAGGAGCAGAGTAGCAAGCGAACGAACAAAAGGGGGTGACAGATCATAGGGGAAAGGTAAAAGAATAGCGACTTGAAGGGACGAGGCAATCGACAGGAAACGGTATGGAAGACACTACACAGGACAGCGTGAAAGCGTAGACAGTAGGACATTGGGGGAGGAGAAACAGCAGGAAAGGGAGGAGAGAAGGACTAAAGGACATAGAAGAGGGAGAGCGAGCAGGAAAGGGAGGAGAGAATGGCTAGAGGACATACGGGAGGGGGGTGGGAGACAAGCAGTGGGAGGAGAGACAGCAGGTAAGCGAGGAGGGGGCGAGACCGAGGGAGGAGAGACAACAGGAAAGGGAGGAGAGAGAGCAGGAAAGGGAGGGGGGACTAGACGGCAGGAAAGGGAGGAGAGTCGGACCAGAGGACGTACAGGAGGGGGAAGGGAGGAGGTGTAAAACAGAGAGAGATCAGGGTGTGAGAAAAGGGAGAGGAAGCCGAGAGAGGGAGGGGTAAGAGGGGGAGGGGAGCACACAGCCCTGGTGCTCAGCAGCAGCTCTGAGGAGAGCCACAGAGGAAGAAGCGGCAGCCGTGGAGAAGAGAGTCCTACAGAGAGGAGGGGAGGAGGAGAAGGACTGCTCGAGAGGAGAAAGGGCCATTATCTGCTTTTTTCAGGTAGGAGCGGATCAGTGCCTTTCTGACCACCGCCTGTATCACCAAGCGTTTGCAGTAACCGGCCACTTTACCTTATCCTTTGCGTCGTTCTTTCTCTAATCCCTTTCTGCTTCATACCCCCTTCCCGACTCACTCCCTGCCTCTCTCCTCCACTCTCCCCGTCTTGACTTCCCCCCCTCTCTCCACCTCCCCCTGGCTCATCCACTGACACCCCCTTCCGATCCTTAACTTACCTACCTTCTTTCTGTCCTCTCCTGTGCTTCATTCAGTTTCTTGCTCACTACCACCCTGCCCCCACCTTCAATTCACTTCTACTCTCTCTCCCTGCATCCATCTATCGCCTGACCGTTCCCCTTCTGCTGCTACCTCTTCCTACATATCTTTCTTGCCTACTTATTAGTCCATGTTCTCGACTTCGGCGCCTATCGTTGCCTCTTCTTGCACCTCCTCTTCCTCTCTCTGCACGGCACCTCCTCTTCCCCCTCCTACTTCCTCCCTTCTTTCGATCTTACTAGGTGTCTATCGTCTCCCCTCACCATGTCTTCCCCCTGCCATCTCTATACTCAGACTCGATCGCTGTGTTTACCGTTTTATTTATATATATGATCATTACTGCTACCTTCTGTTTGGCTTACCTACTCTCTTTATGCTCTCTTCGGTGCTGCTCATTTTAGTGATCCTCATCCGTACAATACCACTGGCTCTCTTCCTGCCTCGTCTCCCACTGATTCACTCTTCTCACCACCTTATTTTCCTTTACTTTATCCGTGACCTACGTGTATAGCCCATGTTTACCATAATTTGTATCTTTCTTATTCTACCTACTCTTGCCCCGTCTAGCCTACTCGCTTCTTATTTAAGTTTTGACCCCTCCCCCCCCGTTCTTCCGTGTGGCCTTTTTTTTTTTTTTAACTGCACTTCCTCCATGCCTGCCCCTGCTTCTCTCTGAATCTGTGCATATGCACCTGCTTTTTTCCGCCTCTGTGCACTCCCCGCTTATCGGTCTATGTGCTCCCTTATGCGCATCCCATGCCATTTGTGTCCCTTCTTCCAGCTATGCGCAGCCTTAACACCTGTTCCCACTTTCCTCTGGCTCCCTTTCCCCACCTCATCTTGTTTCTGTATTATTTGGCCTTTGCTTTCTTGTTCCACTTCCTATTCCCCACCAGTGGTTTCTTTTCCTCCTCTCTGCCCCAACCTCACTTTGCATAGACCCCATTCAAAACTGTCTTTGTCATCAGCCTCTCGTCTCCTATTTTCCTTCTCTTTTTGCCTCCTATCTACACCTCCTTGCTCTCTTTCCGCGTCCTATTTCTGGCCATTGTTGTGCTTTGAGGAATGTTTGCAGGCTCCAGTCAGACTGTCTGGGATGGGTAAGAGAGGGGGCCTGGGTGACTGTATGGATTTAAGGGGAGTGCCGAATGATGTTATTCCCAGTTAGCTACATAGATTCCCCTCTGCTTCGTTTGCATTACGGCTGTCCCGACCCCATCCTTGAATTTGCATTGGTGCAGGGATGGAGATCGCGGCAGTCGTCGTACTCACCGCCATAGTTTGAGATGAAGGAATGTCACTTGCCTTGTGTCCGAGGACAAGTAGGAGTGATCCCTATTCCCCACAGCTCCAGTGAGTACAATGATGGTCGGGGTTGAAACTATCACCGTTGCCTTTTCCTACCTGTATCAGTCGCTCCGACACAGGCCCATTAACGTTGGCCATTTATTTATGGAACCCGACTTGGCAGCACGTCTGGTGGTAAACAAAAAGGATTATGGGTTATGCCTATGCCTGTCAGAGTAGCCCTCCCAAGTGGCGGAGCGGATTGTCGCGTATTGATTACGTCACGCGGTGACATGGCCGCCTCCAGCACGACTCTCGTTCCTATTTTCTGACGTAGTAGTTTACATACGTTATATAAGCTGGGAAATACGCATGTCGTCACACGTTTTCAGTTTGGGGAGCTGTAAGAGATATCAAATGGCACCAGCGTGCCCTATGTTTACTTTGCATACCATGGAAACCGCCGAACCTTGACCCTGTCTGTCGCCATTTTAAAAGCTGTGTTGATGTTCCATTTTGTCCAGATATGATCTGTGTTATCAGACCGACTGTGCTGTTTTGAGTAATCAAAGGTATGTACTTTTTGCTGACGGATTTAAAAAACGTCGTTTAGAGAATTCAAGTAGGTGTTAAGTGTTGTACATGTTTATACCCCCTGGTTGTTGGGTTCTCGTTGACTTTAGTTTTAAAGGTAGAAAACTTTTGAATACCTTTCCACTCAATTTCAGTATTGACGTCTAGTTTAACGGCTTTCAGAAGGTTCTTAAGAGCATGCTAGTTAGGCTGCTGAAACCTTCCTTTGACCATAGGAAATCCTCCCATTTTAATCTTTCAGTCACTTGTACTATGCGAGTGACTTTAACGTAGCACATTTTGTACGAGGTTTTTTTTTATTGCGGCAGAGCGCTTGACGGATGAATTTGCGCTTACAGTTGTGACAAAAATCATAGGAAGCATCTCAGGAGTATCAAACTAAACTGGTCGGGACTCGGTGATGTAGTTATCCACATAAATCATGTGAACATTTTTGAACGCCGCAAGTGCGGTCGTCGTGGGGATATAAACACTTAAAAAGACTGACAGAGGCACAGAAAGGTTAGCTACTCTGGGCGCAAAGTGTCAATTGCAGACTAGGAAGGGTGTGTAGTGGTGATCAGAGATGTAGGTAAACACGAGATGACTGGTAGTCCTGTGCAGGGCTATGCAAATTAATATGATCAAGTTGGAGGAGTCGGAACCTTATTCTGTGGGAAATACACAGATCGCACCTTTGCATGGCATCGACAGACTGGATTAAATTGACTGACTGGATAGGCCTTTAGGTCAGTCCGACTACCCATTTGTGCGGAGTGTGTTCTTTTGTACAAGAAATGCCCAGGCGCATGTCTGTAGAGAGTGGCAAGCATAGTGGTCTTGCCACTAAAGCTGTGAAGGAGCGAAAGGACGGGCAGGAGAGACCTGGTTTTCAGTGAATTATCAGACTGGATATAACTGTTTTTTCTGCACGTCTGTCTATGAATTTGACTGCAGCATAGCATTGAAGATGTTTTCCCGTTCACTGTTGGTATTTTAGTTTGCTTAAAACGCCCTCTTAGCGTTTTTTTTTTATATAGCTCAAGCAGGCTGTGTATCCGGATCAAGGATCTGGCAAGATACTCTTGCACTTGGTGGTTGTCAGAGCTTGGCACCCAGCCGGCCTACTGCTAACTGGCATGACCCTGCCTTTGGGTGGGGACGGGCAGGACCAAGATCTGACAAGGCACCTTACACACTGAGTTGGTGTAATGTGGGCCAAGTCCAGCCGGCTTTCTATCCTGTACACCGTGTACGACACCAGAGGTAAACTTGCGAAAGTGCAGTTGGTGATGTGTAGTCGAGGATGGGAACTGTGCAGTGCTTATGAGGAACAAATTCCTAGGGTGCCGAGTGAGATGGCTCACGGAGAGACAGTCCGAAGCGCCGGTAAGGTGTTGGAGGAGCAGCCCATAACATGGCATAGCACAAAACGACGCCCCCATTTGTGTACTATGGGGAGGAGCTACCACAAATAGTCATATTATACCCCATAGACATACAGACATGGGGACCTGGCCTACAATGCGCCCTTGATTCCAGAGAGTACAGTAAAGTGGCCGAGAGCCGTGTTCTGATGTGCTATAAGATGTCGCAAAGAGATGCCACAGAGTGGAGTGAAAGTGGTGAGTCGAGCAGCCAGGGGTTGTTCACTCTGTCACGGGGAGTGGAGAAAGGTCATCCCAACTCTAATCGCTGCTACAGAGCGGGCTGGGACTTTGGAAAATATTGTTGCGTAAATACGTC
Organism: Calotriton arnoldi; assembly: GCA_963921515.1. NCBI lineage: Eukaryota > Metazoa > Chordata > Amphibia > Caudata > Salamandridae > Calotriton > Calotriton arnoldi. The sequence goes on along the minus strand of CAWUFW010000676.1, from coordinate 1,193,206 downwards.
TATGTGGAGTGATACACCCTGCCGGTTTAGCAATGTTCTCTGAGGGAACGCCATTATAATAGGAATTGCCTCCGTATGGAAGGATGAACTGGATATTGTAAGGGTTTTCTAGTTTTAGCTTAGCTAGCTTGTCTTTTGGAGATGAAATAATTAGGTGCTACTGTAATTCGTGGAATTGTAGGCTCTGTGACTGGAGCGGCACTATGCATATTTCATGCATGCAATGTGCAGCTGTTGCATTATACCAGTATGGAATATGCTCATTTGATACATGATCCTGTTTTTTTGTTTGGGGAAAAAAAATCCTGTGCTCGCAGAAACCGTTTTGAGGCTGTGCATTTTTGTAACATTTTGTGCCACCTAATTACTGCGATGTCTGATAGAAATAAATCATCTATTTCAAAGTAGTTTAATACCTTTGCCGAACTACCCAGTGGATGTCTTAACAAGTTCTCCCCATTATCAGACCTAATTGTAATTGCATTATACAGTGCTTACTACTCCTGATGAGGCGTTGAATCGCTTTATGCCAGGAACATGCTGCTCCGGAACCCAAAGTTAGTAGTTAATTAGGCTGTACTCAAAGAGAGGAGACATACAGAGGGTGAAAAGTGAGGAGAGGGTCATTCAAAGGAAAGGCAGCAATTGAAAGATTAAAGTCCAGGTCAAAATTTTCATGGAGGGTTTAGGAGCGTAAAGTAGACTTTTGACATGGCATGTACTCCGAGGGTACAACGCCGTGGAAAGAAACAACATTATTTGCGTGTGAGATAGTGCTTTATTCTGTACTTTTTGATAGACCCTAGAATCAGACAAATTGTCTGTTGCAGGGTGCTGCTAGACCACTGCTAGCAGTACGGCAGATCAGCTCGGTTTGGAAGCGTAATATAATGACTGGATGCTTATATAGGGAAATATTGAAAACTTTGGATTGTGCTTCGATGGAGAAGTAACCTCATGATAAATCACAATGAGAAAATATACAGGATAAATAAATAATGCAAACATTGAAAAGGAGATTCTACAAATGCTATAGTAATGTCTTTTGATACTTATCCTTAAAGTTTGTCCCATAGCATTAATTACTAAACCGAAGTGGAATCTATTTGGATGCCCCTGGTTTAGCATGTCACAGGATGGGGGTGAGGGTGACTTCTCAGACAGTGGGAATGCATTGCCTGCGTTCCTGTAGCTGAAGGGAGGAGACCCAGTCACTGAAGTGAGGAGGGAGAAACCGGGTAGCCATCTTTTTCCATGAAGACATTATTTTAAGAAGGGGATGCAGATTGGTCTTCTTGAGCATTGCCATGTAATGAGGGACAGAAGCGAGAAGTGGAATTTCAGTTGGTTTTTCAAGGCGAATAAGTTTCTAGGCCAGGCCAGGGCCTATCCCTGGTTGCTGTTACAGGAAGACCCCCCTAATTCACTGTGCCCATCTTGTGGGTGTCCCAGCTTTGAGTCCGTCCCAGTGCTTCTTGCTATGAGAAACTTTACTTTACACAAAGGCTGTATCTACAAGACGTCTGGAACAATGTCCTGACCGATCAGACCAAAGTAGGGCTGCTTGGTTATGTGCAACACATGTTTGGTAAAAACCAAATACTGTGTATCACCAAGACCTTCAGACCACCATCACGCATGGTGGTAGAGGGATAGTCAGTAAGTCTATATATCAGCCACAGGAACTAGGCACCTTATTTGTGTTGATCACAAGGGTGATTTGTCCACTGTTAGGACTTAGTTTGGTCTAGTTGAAGGTCAGGTATGTCTTAATATGATGAGCCATAGGATCTTAAAAGAATGTACTTTCCTTTTTCACATAAATGTAGGCCAAAGGAAACTTTTGGAAACCAAGCATAGCAACAAAAGTGTAGCATGTTTTATCTAGACTGTTTCCAAATATGCAAGAGGGAGCACATTTAATTCATTTGAAAGCCCAAAAAACTGCCAGAAATTTTGAACTTCCAATTCCCCAAATGTATGGGATGTGTAAGAATGAAAACAAATCTAAGAATCTGGTCAAGTTAATTGCAGGCTGTAGTGTCACCGGCCTAGACAGAAAGTCCCGAACTTTCGTTAGAAAACTTAGTATATTCTGAGATTTGCAATCTTTTGCTTCGTTTGAACCTCTTGGAGTCTTCCTTGTTGTTTCACCTGGAGTAATGCACCTAATAACAAAATCTAATTATTCTGGTAACACGATGGGCTGTATAATGTGTTAAACGTATGTTTTGCATTTTGACATTTGTAAGCATGTTGTCTGAGTACTTGAAAGGTGCCACGCTGAATTCAAATGCTACATATGTGCAATTAGCAAACTTTTTTTTTAAAACTCTCTTTATTTAAACAAACAACAAAGCACAGTGATACAATTGATCAGTTGACCATAATTACGCACAATACAGCACGTTTCCTCAGCCAAATGGCAATTCCAGGTGTTTGCAAGTAGTATTTCGATAACCCTCCTCACTTGTTTGGTCTTGTCCCATCCACGCTTCTGCAAAGCTCTATTGTAGGGGACAGGCATATCTCACCTCTGTGTATTCCATGCTGTCCATTTTCGATCCCACTTTTGGGGGCACCCTCTATTTTTAAAAACATCCTTCTCAGCTATCATGGCCCTATCCATGTCTCCCACCCATCCGCTCAACCGTGATAATTCCCCAACTCCCCATTTTTGTGTGATATTACGTTTCGCCAAGGCCCACCCTAATGTGACCCATGATTGTTCAGTTTGTGTTAAGTCCGTTGCCTCCCAAATGTTTACTAGGCAGAGTTTCGGGGTGGGATTCAGCTTTTTCCCTCCTACGTCCTCCATCCGATTTGTAACAGCGTCCCAGTATTTTTGAATGGTCGGGCAGTCCCATAATGTATGGAAAAAAAGTCCCCACTAGGGAGCATTGATGATGACATTGGGAATCAGTCCGTATTCCCATCTTCATCAAAACATTCGCAGGTAAGTAAATTCGGTGTAGGATTTTTAGTTGGATCAGTCTGTCTCAGGGGGATGGCAACTTCCCTAGTGGAGGCTAACGCGTCTTGCCAGTCGTCTTCCAGTACGCCCACATCTGTCTCCCATTGTTTAAGTCTTATCAGGGGATCCGGTCGATTATTAATACATTTTTTATGTGTTAGAGAGATGGCTTTCTTGGGCATTGGGTCTAATAGCAGTCTATCTTCGAGCGGGGAGGATTCGGGGATCGGGCCGTCCTCTGGCGTCACCGCTTTTATAGCATGGCTGATTTGCAGGTATCTGAAGGTTTCAGATGGCGCCAGTTGGTATTCCTTTTGAAGATCTGCAAATGTGACGAGTCCTTTATTATTCCACATATCCCTTACAGTCGAGATACCAATCCGATCCCATTTGTCAAAACCAGGGAAGGTACTCAGGCAGCCCAGCCACTCGGGCTCCTAGTGTAATTTTTTTTGTCCCAGCCCAGTTTTCTGATGACTGCATGCCAGATTTCTATTGTTCGAGCCGTGGGGCCTAATTTTTTTGGGTTTGTATATAAGGCTCTTTGGTATCCCCCTGTCCCATTAGCCATAAATCAGTGCAGATACTTGGCTCGTCTTGGGAACTATATACCCAGCGGGCAATTAGCAGACTTAAATGCCCAAAAACGTATGTACATTTCCTGAAGTACAAGGGCCGAAACTCTAGAAATCTTCTAGGCTCAAACTTTGCGGTAGAACCTAATCCTGTTTCATGATGCTCATGAAAATAGAGCTGGTCTAAAGAAATTTGGTTAATGCGGGATCCAAGCAACGGCAATAAGCAAGATCTATCTGGCACAGGCTGCTCTTCATGCTGTTGCGCTAGGAGTAATTTCTCTCCCAGAGCACATCACTAGGACGTTCTCATCGCTTTCAGGCATCTCTAAGGCAACTTGCAGCCCTTTCTAAAACTAATTATACTAACAATTAAACATACAAAGCGCTATAGTGTTAGTTGTACTAACTCTTTCACAAGAGGCAATGGCTTGGATGTACATGGAAAAAAGTATTCTGTTGCCTTGTAGAACTGATTTCTCAAAGAAGATCCTAAATATGGGATGGGCATTTACACTCCACTCCTTTCACCATCTTAAGTTCTATTTCATCCGCAGACTAAGAGTTAATGACTAAGTGGACATAATTTTATCCTAATTAAACATTTATTCACCTGTCCCATTGTCTATGTTCCTGCATGATAGTTGGGTATGTACATATGGGTGCGGATATTTCTCTTGGTTTGGGAGTATAAATGCCTGTAGGTGTTATCAGAGTCGATCCAACTGTTATAATTCCATCAATCTGCCTGTCTGTGTATATGTTGTGAGAGATTGTATGCTTCTTTAAATATGGAGCCTGTGTGCTGGTTGGCCCCTGTTCTTGGGTATCTGTTTTGCTGACAAAATGTAAAGTGCTTTTTTTAAGGAGAGGCCAAAGATTGAATGGGCATTGACACTACAGTCCGCTTGAAATAAAATTTACACTGCAGAGGGGCTACATATGAAATTTGCATCACCCAGCACCAGTTCGGTACCCTCCATTACGTGTCCTTTTCACCGCCCTATTGTGTCTGTTGGTCTGTTTGCATGAATATGTGCCCCTGTAGGTGGGTACTAACGCGTCCTTTGTACTATTTGTAGAGGCGACTGTACGTCTTATGGTTTATGCACGCAGATGCCTGATGTTGGCATAGGCGTACTTCGGTCTGTTGGTTTGTGTGCTGAGAACTGTATGCCTCCTTGGTTGCCCTCCATGCGTACGTTGTATGTTTTGGTACACGGACTGTTTAAAATCCGAATCTATTGGCTTTGTCAATGATCTCTACTGATCCACAGCACATGTATCTATAGCCTATTCCGAGCGCGCGTGTGCACAGGCTCTTCTCTGCAGAGCGATACCTCATATAACCCCAATCCTGTATAATTTGGACACAGCGGGCTGCTGCAGCAGCCAGAATCTGGATGCAGGTCGTAGACGATTAGTGGGATAGGGCAGAGGGCCACTGCAGATAATCTGTATGCATCTGCGGGTCACCGGTTCGATTATTGTAGGAGATCTCAGTGTTTCATTGTAAATTGTCTCATACGCTTTAAGTACAGCGCCCAGATGTAGTTCAGTTTGGATAGCCCTCAGTGTAATCCATAAAAATGATTATTTATAAAAGCTATGGAATCTGTAGTTCCCACAAGGTCGTAACCCGCGCTGCTGGCATTTCCTGGCAGCCATAAATGCCTAGCCTGTGTTCACACGCTGTCATAGCATTTCATCCTTGCTCCCTCCGCTGGTCCCTGGAGCTGATGTTCCCAGGTGGCCCCTACTGCTTTTACTCTACTTGCCACCACCCCACGCCTGACCTAACAATCGGTTTTGTGGGAGGTCCTAAAGTTTGCATTCTACACTGACATTCCATGTTGCTCCAGACTTCACCTTTATCTAATTTTTATATATAGGTCGCTGGCAGTCATATCAAACCAAGGTCAAAGTATTTCATTAGTTTTGTTAATAGCTTTTAATAAAATGTAGGCAATACATACATTTAACAGCGTCATTAGCAGTAGAATGCTTAAAATCCTAAACACGTTCCAGATTTTGAAAAATCTAAAAAGGTTTTAAACATGTATACTTGATAAAACACTCTTAATTGTGCAGGTAAGGAGGGCAAATGTCATGCTTCATATGATACTTTTCAGTATAGATTTAAATACTTTTGAAGTGACTACTCATTTTGCATGTCTTAAAGTCAGGCGAATTAAAATGGCATGTATTTTATCGTGAATACCTTCACAAACAAGCCACATTTTCGTAATTCTCTTCAGCCTCATAATCCACTGTACCCCCTTATAGGTGTTTACACACACCCAGGCTTCCCTTTGCTGCCTCCCCCCCCACCCCCATCTACTTCTTGGCATTACCAGGCTTCTGCATCTCTTTGAGCTGGTGTTGTCTTGCGGCCACTCTTTTCTTCTCTAATTGGTGTCACCACGATTCTATGGACACAGAAATAGCATTTCTAGGTCTGTGCCCAATTACAGAGCTGGTGTTAGGAAACAGGTGTGTCAATTCTATATAAATGCTTCCATCAACTTCTCAACCCCTCTTTTTAGGTCTTGCCTAGGCAGCGCTTGCGCGGTCTCTTCGAGGCATGCTGTAATCGGGTATCGACTTGAAGCCCTGCCCATCTTTTCAATTGGCTCCTGTTACTGTCCTTTCTAAATGGTTGCTTTTGATTCGTGAATAGGCTTAGTAGTCCCTCCTTCATACCGCCTTTTGTAACCTCCCATGAGGACTGGCCCTCTTACGTGCGTTGTTACTCGATATCTTTTATTTACAGGATGTGAGCACAATTTTACTAATGACTTTCTCCTAGCTGCTGTTGCAGGCAGGACAAGCTCTCCCGCTTCACCCTGCACACATAGCGAGGCAAGCCTTCATCTTTAACAACGGCGGCTGTGCCTTTCTTTTCTCTGGCACAGCTCGCCAAACTGTGTTTTTTTTCAATATTATATGCTTTTAGTAACTAGCGCGGCACAGGCGGCGTGCTACGCTGCTTACGAAAAACGTACAATGTTAAAAAAATAGAGGTTGGCGAGCTGCGCCTTTCTTTTCATTGGCACGGCTCGTCAAACTCTATTTTTTCAATATTGTGCGTTTTTCGTAAGGGGCGCAGCACGCCGTCTTTGCTGCGCTGGTTACTAGAAACATATATTGAAAATATAGAGCAATTGGTCTCGCATTTCTAACCGGTTGAGCTATTGACGTTGCAAATAATATTGCAGCGCCAATAGCTCTACCTTTCAGTAATGCGAGACCTTATGCATTGTAAATGCTTGGTAAATCTTACCTACAGACCGCTTTTTAATGGTCTGTTGTCGAAGACCTGTTGTGGACAATACCAATACCTAATGTGCATTGGGTCAGCCCACTGCTTGCCATTGGTAGATTTTCTTGTGAATCTCATTTGCTTGCATCCTATTGGACGATTTTTATTCCACTTATTATGTTTGTTACGCCCCTGGAGTGTAGGTTCTTTATTATCCCCTTGTATTGTTTGTATCCTTCCAGTAATCCATACAAAGGAACTCCTTTTTAGGTCTGGTTCGTCAGCGCAGTTAACACCTGACCTTATGTAAGCAACAGAAAAATAGCTTTCAGAAGTACTACTAAGAGAGTGGCCTATGTTCCTCCCATATGTTGGTTCTCTTGAGTACAGTATTTGATTAGGCAGATGAGCTTGCATTGCAGTTTTTCCTTTGTTGGAAAGCATATGCTCAGTACAGCAGGACTGAGCTGGTTATGATGGCAAACCAATGATCAAGGCTATAGGCGTGACCTGCTTTTCGTGAAAAGTTACGATAAAGGTAGTATGCCTGTTATATTAATTATAAAAAGGAGGTGTCAAAGTAAATAGGCATTTAAACATTGTTAACACTGTGTATTAAAACTTCCAGAGAGGCAGTTTGTCACCAGTGATGATCCTTGCTAGACCCTTTTGGGGTGGGGGGTGTTATATTTTGTCAACTGTAAATGTGGTCCTATTTGTAATTTTATAACTGTAATGCATTATGGTTGCCAGTTTATGTTAATTTTAGTAGGACTGTGTTGTATATGCCGTCAAGCTGATGGTAAAGGCTGTAGACCTTATTGATTCATTGGGAAAAGAAATATCAAATTCCATATGATTGATCTGTTTGTTATGAAAAGTTATAGCCAAAGCCAGTAGGCCTGACTTGCTTATTGTGAAACATGTGTTTAAAAGCAAATAATAATGGAATGATATTACACTGGGCTAAAGCCGGGAGGCAGATTTTTGTTACATGGAATCTTACAGATTACAGTAGTTAGTGTTTGGTGATTCACTTGATCAAACTGTCCGGAAAGAGGGACTTTGTACTGTTTTGACAAATGTTATTTTGTTTATATTGGTAAGTTTATTACGCTATACCTGATGGTTGCCATTTGGAAAAGCATAAAGTTCATAGGCTTGATTAGTTCATTCGGAAAAGTTATTTCAGATGCCATAGATTTGGTCTGTTTATTAAGGTATGACAAAGGCAATGGGTCGAATTTATTTACTGTAAGTATATGTTAAAGCCTGCAGCCGTGTATTTTGTTACATGAAATCTCACAGATCACCTTTGAAGGCTAGCATTTTGGTGTTGACAGTCCTTGGCGGGTAGAAGATTTTCTCTGCATTAATTTTTGGTAAGCTCACTTAATAAGGCCTGATGGGCTTATTTGTCGACCAGGATCTTGTAATAACAAGCTTTGGCAAAGCAAGTAGGTCTGGCCTTGGCAGGCTGCGTGATGGTTTTTTTTTTTTTTTTTGCAATCAGTTACCACAAAAAGAAAACGCATGGCCATTTAAACATGGCTACCGTTTTCATGCATTAAAAAAAGAAAAACATATATTCATTGATGTTGCTGTGTCATAGTTGCATCGTGTAGTGTACTTTTAAAGAGAAATCCTTTTACCCCACGACCATTAAGCTAAAAAAAACTAGACTGCTTTGATATCTTTTCAGTCCTTCATCATTGTCACGTTTTAGCCACCATTTCCCTTATCACATTTTAAATCATTTAAGAGACCTCACGTGGCGTGCTTTGCATATATGAATTTGGAGTATCCATGAGATGAAGATACATGTGACATTTCACGAATATTGGACCAATTTGAAATCCTAATTCATTTCAGGTTATCCATGTTCGATGATAGTTAATTTAAACAATCCAATATTTATGATGCTAAATAGTAGGTGAAGTACCATAAGAAAACTTGTCCATTGTATTCTTTTCAGAGTTAAAATAGTACTTCTCGTATTGTGCGCACCACCCACTATGACTATCGTGCATGCACACAAGATCTAGAATCGATTAATGGTGCGTGCTGATTTGGCTCGGTGCCGTAGAGTCCGGGACTCTAAAATATGTTGGAGATGCTTTAAAGCTTGGTGAAGTACCCTATGGCATACGATGTTAATGCGGCAATCTGAGTAATCTATTTAATCTCAAGTTTATTTTACGGAACTCCGAAGAGATCCACATAAAACTTTAGCCAAGATGCATACTTTAGAAAAAACATAGAGAGAATAAGCGTATATGTAATTGGTTCCTTGGAGAGCATTAATACCAATACAGCATAAGATCCAAATGCTTTAAATACAATAAAATTGATCCAGGATTAGAAAGCACATTAGAAAAATTAAAAACTCTAACACAAAGCATTTCATTTGGATGTACATAAAGTGACTATAGTGCACCTGAGGCTGGAAATATAGACCACTGCAAGAAAATAGGTCTCTGGCATTTTCAGCAACATGATGGAAGTGCAAGGCGCACAAACGGAACGGGGTTCAGAACTTGGAAACCAGTTCAACATAGGCTTTATTCTGCCAGAATATCATCACTACAGCTTTAAAAAACACTTTAAGTAAAGTCTGTAACAAAACATTTCATTAGGAGGTGCATAACGTGACTGTAGAGCTGCTGAGGCCGAAAGAATAGATAGCTGTAGACATATAGGTCTCAGCCGTAGGGCCCGGAACACTACAATATGTTGGAGATGCTTATAGCTTGGTGAAGCACCCTACGTCAAATAATGTTACTGCAGCAATCTGAGTAATCGATTTCATCTCAATATAAACTGTGATTTAAGTGACAGGATTTTAAGTAAGTGTCAATATCATTAATATCAATCAATCAAGGGTTTATTTAGCGCAACTACTCACCCGGGAGGGTCTCAAGGCGCGGGGGGGGGGGTCAGCTCCTTGGCGCTCACAGAGATACGTCGAGAGGCCAAGTAGGACCTGAGGTCTTCCAGGGCTCACCAGGGTTCGTGCAGGTGCCAGACGCTGAGGGTGATTTGTTGAAGAGCCAGGTCTTGAGGTCCTTCTCTTGATGTAACTCATATGTGATCCTACCTATCCATGCTTTATTTCGGCATGAAAGTCATTAGCCGGCAACAGTTTGAAATACAAAATATTAGTGTGTTACATATAAAATGCTAATATGGGACCTCAGATTAACTCCATACTTAAAGTCCTGATGCTACAACAATGTGCAAAGTACACAGTATTTCAACCTTTTTGCAGGATATGGCTACAGACAATATTGAGCAAACACATGTTATCTTGTCAAATATAAAATGCAAATGCAAAACCTACGATCAGTCCGATGAGTACTATAATTCATAGTCCCATTAAACTGTGCAAAATACGCAAACAGTAGTTCAAAGTTATCTAGAATGTGTGTGTATAGATATGTTTGTTTCCCCCTCCCTATTGCTCCACCTCCAGCGTTGGCTAGCGCGGAGGTGTGTTTAGCAGGCCCTATGATGAAGCATGACACAGCTTGCTGTGTGTGAGGGCAATTTTACACACACTGTTTGTGCCCTTCTCTATACCTTTCTACCCCCTCTATCGATTACCCTTCACGATTTATGATCCTGTCAGTCCCTGGTCTATGTTGTGTGGATCTATAGCTTGTAGGAGGGTGACCAGGGATTTAGCCTCTTACCTCTTCCTTGTGTTTTTTTTTATTTATTTTTTTATAGATATATATATCATGCATTTTATTATTTCTCGAAGGATACAAGGCAAAATCTTTAGGCCAGCCCTCTTCTATCATTGGTCTGTATAAGTGCCATTTGTACTCTGTTTCCACCCATGACAGTAAATAGCATGGGGACAGTGGATCAGCCCACTATAGCCATTGGCTTACTTTCCATATCTGTGACGGCATTTATCTCATCACGTGCTCATCCATCTGAAAATGAACCTATTCCTGTGGCAAGGCTGGTGGGTCAATCCTTTAGTTTTGAATTTTCTCCTTTTATATGTCCTTTTTTATAGATCATGCTACATACAGCTCCTCATGCGGTGCTAATCTCCTGCTTGCTAGCCCCTCATTTCTTTTGCAGTGCACCTCATGCCATGAAGCCACTGCCTCTAAATCAGATGATAATCATGGAATGGTATTGTCCATTGCGTATCATTGTTTTCCCATCCAAAGGTTCCTAATATGTTGGTTCTAAATGTAGTAGCCATACTTGAGCTTTAAACAATAATCCACTTTATGCAAAATCATTGCCAGATAGCCACACCCTGCTATTTTTAATTTTATTTGCTATTGCAGGCATATATCTGCCATGTTTCGGTGTCGACATAATTTCTTTTTTAGGTTTCTAGCTTAAAGGGGGCTTGGAGCCTGCCCATTTTTTACAGTTTGTTGGCTTCGTCACTCTTATTTGCTGGCTCTTGTTTGGTCCGCGTGTGCTGGCTTCACTTCCTCTTGTCTCTCCATGCTCCTTGGAGCATGGCCCGAGTACTGCTTCCTTTATTTGTGAGTGTTTTCTGCTGCTTTCTCTTGTCTGGGCTACATTTTTATCCACTGTCAGCACTTACTAAGAGTACATGTTTTTGCAGGCCGTCTGCCCACCTCCCAGATGTCCACATTATTCTTTGCCCTGTTCTCTCCCTGTGTTGCCCTGTCGTTGTTGCTTGTCATCCCTCCCCCACCACTCTGGCGTTGTTGCCTGATTTTCTAGGTATCCCCATAAAGTAAATAGGTCCTTTTCAGTCTACTTGACCTACTGTTGCCAATTCTTTAAAACGTTCATAGAGTGGACTTTGGCTCCACCCAGATGGCTGTGACTCTCATCACATGCTATTGGCTGTTTGGTGCGTCCGTCCTTCTACTAAGGAGTGCTTGCAATGCCATGCATTAAATGCGGTTTTATGTTTCAAAAGTTCTATGAATCATAACTGTTAGAACTGGGGGTCTCTTGTTGGCTGAGGTAGGTACCTTAGTCCAAATAGGGACCCTTGCTTCTAGTCAGGGTAAGGAGGGACACACGCTTAGATAACCGCTGCTCACCCCCTGGTAGCTTGGCACGAGCAGCCAGGCTTATCTCCAAGGCAATGTGTAAAATATTTGCAACCACACTCCCAGTAACACAGTGATAACACCACAAATGGACACCACACTGGTTTCATAAAAATAGCGGTATCTTTATAAAAAGGAATACGATGAGACCAAACGATAGAAATCCAACATATGCGTATTCGTAATATTTCGCTTTGCCGGTTATTAGGCCAGCAATCACTTGTAGGTTCTTGCGGTATTAATGAGCAATTCACGATCCCTAATGCAGTGCTATGCAGTTCGTAATATAGTAATGAGACCGTCCTTAATGCAAGAATCGGGCAGTTCGTAATGCAAGAAAAATGCGGTTCGTAATGCAAGAATCAGGCAGTTCGTAATGCAGGAATAATGCGGTTCGTAATGCAAGAATCAGGCAGTTCGTAATGCAAGAATAATGCGGTAAGCCAATCTGCGTGGTCAACTCGGGCACCACTAGGCCCCAACAACAGAGACAACGGTCGTAGGCTTAAAGGGGCGGCCCCGGTACTGCTGGGCAGGTACGGGCCGCTCGGGGACTCAGCGCGTCTAACGCGGTGCAGCGGGAGAGAGCTCGGAGCACTCCTGTACTCCTCCTGCATGCCTCCCTAGGCCACACACGCTTGCGGCTCCCGACCGGAGTCCAAGCCTTACCTGGGGGGGGGGGGGTGCGCTGCCTCGCTCTATCCGCTCGTCCGACGTCCTGCTGGGTGATCCAGATCACGTTGCAGTTCTGTTGCTAGGCGACGCTGTAACCGGACGGGTTAAGGCGCTGCCTTCTCCTTCGTTGACGATCTTGGGCAGATTCCTTTCGACGAACAACGATCACGATCCCGTTCACCTTGTAGCTTCCTTAGCTTCAAGAAATCCTTCAGCACGTTGCGGCTCGGGCCGGTGGCGATCTTTACTCACAGCCTTAGTTACGATGACGGCTCGGGCCACAAACAGCAATGCAGCAGCGTGGGTGATGTTTCAAGCTGCGGGGGCAATGCGGTCACGGGGCACCTCGTAAACAGCACCACAGACCACACGGCAGTCTCAGGCGTGCAAGGAGCACACAGTGTCACTGAGACACGGTCCTTAGTTTCAAGTAAGCCGTTAGCATGTTGCGGCTCGGGCCGGCGGCGGCAATCTTTACTCGCAGCCTCAGTTACGATGACGGCTCGGGCCACAAACAGCAATGCAGCAGCGTGAACAATGTTTCACGCTGCGGGGGCAATGCGGTCACGGGGTACCTCGTAAACAGCCCCACGGACCACACGGCAGTCTCGGGCGTGCAAAAAGCACACGCACACAGCGTCGCTGAGACACACTTGGAAACTTTTTTATGTTCCTGAGTTTCCACAACAGGGGACCAGCTCTCCTCGGGCCCTTGGAGACAAGTTACTTCAGGACACAGCACACAGCAAAGTCCTCTCAAGCAGGGGGACACAGCACACAGCACAGTCAATTTTCCTCTCCTCAGTCAAATCAGCAAACTGCAGGCCAGCCCCAGAACACACAGCAAGGGCAGTCCTTCTCTTCAGCTGTTCTTCTTTGGCAGAGGTTCCTCTTGATCACGAAATAGTTTCAATCTTTTTCAGTATGGATTTCAGTCTTGAGTTCAGGGGTTTCGGCTCTTACATTTTTACCCCTCAATGCCTTTGAAGTCTTTTGTGTTCAGGGGCTCTGACCCCGGTCCAAACCAGACCTGGGTGTCTTCCTGCCAGTGCACACCGTCTTCCTTTGATAGTCAGGGTCTGGGGCCCAGACGCTCAGCAGGAGGTGGAGCCATCCTCTGGGGGCAGCAACACAGCCCTCTTCACATCCAGGGGGCTACTCCCCCCCTCCCATCCCCATCAAACCCAGGCCAGCCTGTTGCTGTCTCACCTACTCCTCCCTGGGGTCAGCACACTTCCCAGACCCTGTCACATCCAAACACAGGCAATACACAACCAGGCAGAGACGCACAGGATGGTTTAAGACAAGAAACCAGCCACTTCTAAAAGCGTGGTTTCTAAACGCACAATTCAAAAACCATCTTCACAAAAAGATGTTGTTAAATCCTGAGTTCAGGCACACTAAACTCCATCTCTCCATCTTATGCCTATGGGAAGATATGCTGGAAACATGGGACTCCGCATCCCCCATTCTGTCCTATGGGCAAGATGGCCTTGGATGCTTGTTTCCGGTCCAGGGAAGACATGGCTTGGCAGTTCGGGCTGGACTGTTCCCATGAGGCACAGGGTCAGACTGATTTGCATATGGCCATGTCTGAACTGGGGTGGTGGAGTGAGCTAAAGAATGATGATGGATTAAACCGAGATCAGTTGACTGGGGGTGAGTGTTTGATTGGCTCAAACGTTCCGTCCATCATCCCCTTTTGTATCAAGATGGCCTTGCAACAGTGAAAAACGAATTTGGCAGTATTTCACCGTCGGGACATGGTACACACCTCAGTACATGTCCTACCTTTCACATACACTGCACCCTGCCCAGGGGCCTACTTTGGGCCTACTATAGGGGTGTCTGATGTGCATAAAAAGGTAAGGCCTGGCAAGTGGGTGCACTTGTCAGGACAACAAGGCAGTTAACAAACTGCGCGCAGGCACTGCAGTGGCAGGCCTGAGATCTCTTCTTAGGGCTACTTGTGTGGGTGGCACAATTAGTGCTGCAGGCCCACTAGTAGCATTTGCATTACCAGCCCTGGCACACTATACTAGGGACTTTACTAGTAAGGCAAACATACCAATTATGGACAACCAATTACCATAACACTTTATACAGGAGCACTCTGCACTTTGACACTGATCAGCAGTGGCAAAGTGCCCAAAGCATCTAAGTCGGCAACATAATGTCAGGAAAAAGGTCTAGGAGGAAGGCAAAAGTTTAAGGAACTTTAGCGAAAAAGGGCCAAGTCCAACAATAACCCATTTAATTATTTATTTCATGGATGCATTGTATGCAGAAAGCAATCGCTTTTTTTCTTCTTGCTTTTATCTTTAAAACACATCGTGAATTCACCTCATTGCCTTTGCTAAAATCTTCCTTTAACTAAGTATTGGGTCTGGGGGAGGAAAGTATGTATTGTAATTGCTGTTTTGCTCGGGTGCATAGCTGAAAACCGCTCAACTGCATTTATTATGGGAAACTGAAACCGCCTCCTATTATTGCTTTACGGAGCTGGGAACAGTGGATGGTGTGTTAACTTCTTTGGAACCCTGTATTGTTGAAACGGTTATGTGGTTCTCGTGTTGAATGATAAAAAGGTCTTGTACTCTAAAAAGAGGCCCCTGGAGCCACCATCAACCTTAAAGCTGGTGGCACCATGCGGTCTGTCCCTGCTCCACATACGGCCTAACTTACTTCCATGCTTTGCACATACAATGTTATTTTGTTTGCTCAGGGCATGTCCTGTTCCTGGAGCCAAACCCTTTCTCTTACAACAAGTTCCGAGCAAAAATAATTCTCTGCCTACATGAGAAACTCATTACAAACCAATACAGAATAGATAAAGCCAGGTTAGCGCGAGCTTCCCACTCAGTTCCTGCATTGGTTTCATGGCTCAAGCTCTTCAGTGCTGTTTGAAAAGAAGGGTATGCTTGTATTATAATTTTGCAAGAACAGTAAGCGAAGAGCAACTCTTTCTTTTGGAATGTAAACGAAGAGAATAATTCTGAAACTCGCATATCGGAAATTCGTTTTCATAACCACCTTTTTTTTTTTTTTATTTTTTTTTTTTATAGATGATTGGGGTGGCTTTCACGGAATTATGCAGTTTGTGGATGGTATGAGGGCAATTGTGTTAAGTAACACTCCTTTTACTTATGTATGTAGCCTCTTGGTGGGTCTCTATTTGAGACTTGATGGTGTGAACGTCCCACCCCGTGGTTGAAAAGCTTTCTATTGTTGTGTTGGTTCATGGTCTGGTCCCTTCACCTTCTTTGTAGGTCTCACCTAAGACCGAGCATGCTGTGCAGCATTTTAAAAACCCGTTTGCTTTGCCAGTGCTTGTTTTTGCTTCCTTTTATCCGATCCTAACTACTGTCAAGCATCCCTCTGTTCTTTCCTCCGCTGCTCATGTCACTGTATACCTTTTCTGTTCTCTCTCTCTCTCCCTGCCACGCTATTAAAGCAAGTGTAATGTGTTCACAGTGTACTGGTATTTAGTTTCTGTATCTGGTTTTACCTTGCATTGTCCTGATGCAAAACATTTTTTTTTTCTTCTTTTGAAGGTGCATTTTTCTTTTGAAGGTGCACGTCATGTATGTTCAAACTGTAGCGTTAAGTCTTGGGTGTGAATGTGCCATGTAGCTGACAGCAGTTGATATTCTTTGTATTTTGAATGTAAAGTGTGGTTTGCTGAATGGCTGCATGATGTTTGAATGGTTAGTCTGGTTATTTTAGAAAGTTTCTGGAATGTTTTCAGTCTGACAAAGCGAGAATAAGGAGAATATTCTGAGAGGAAACAGTATAAATTCTGTGGGGAATGGGGATTCACTCCAGGATGCTAAGCTGAAGAGTTCCTTTAGGGGGCTCCCATTGCGAGATTTTCTAATAAGTAAGGACATCCTCACCAGCATAACGGGCATACATATTTGTAAGGCATATGTTCATCCCTGTGTGTAATATTAGCTCTGTGGATAGCTAGTGGGTGTGTTTTTTTTGTTTTTTGTTTTTTTGTTACCGGACTCGGATGGTACTGTACACCTCGTGGACCTATTTGACTCGTTCCTCAAATGCCCTCGATTTTAAAAAACCTTTCACTTGCTTGTGCCAACGTTTGGGTGAGAGGTAGACAGACACACGCCTAGATTGAGTTAGTTCCTGGATCACTACTTAACTACAGATATGGTAAAGGTGACTTTAAAATATTTCCAGACAGAAGACTACTTTGGTGAGAGAGTGATTTTTTTTCAGGTTAATGTGGGAGCGACTCCACTTCTTATAACCGGCTTCTCCAACCAGTAGCTCTCCAGCTACCTGTAAGTAAGTAGCTTTACTGTCTACGGCCAAGCCTATTACATTGAAAGCTTTTGCTTGGTTTAATTAATACATGCATGCCAAAATTGAAAAACATATGTTGGAGGTGTAAATGTGTGTATTTTCAGAACTCTTTTTCAGAAGTTGACGTTCAAGAGAAAAATGGTTGAATTTCCAAAATATATTTAAAGCTTATAAATATGAGAGAAATCATGTAGCGTCTGGGAGGATTATTACGTTGATGCCAGTGGCATTGGAGCTATGACTTTTATTTATTGCCCAAGTAGAGGTTTTCCAAATTGATGAAGTCTTTAAATCGAGCCTGCGACAGCTCATGCGCTCTTGCTTGCAAGAAGTTTTTTTACAATAAAGGGCTTGGAGTCCAGCCATTGTTTACTATTTGTTGGCTTCAGTGTCACTCTTGTTTGCTGCCGTCAGATTGGCCAATGCTTGTTTACATTTTTGCTAGCAAGCTCTGTGCGAGCCTATCTTTAGATGAAAGCCCTTATGATATTTTTTTAATTTATCGGTTTCCTCTAGGTTGTTACTTGCTAGTCGTCGTAACCTTTTCGATTGAAATTACTTTTCCCCCCGATTTTAATTTTGAGATTTCAGTTCATTATTTCGAAGAATTCATTTAAGAGCAGTAGGTTAACATTTAATGTACACCACCCCGTAGGTTGTGTTTGGGAGAAAAAACATTTTCATGTGATTTCTGCCATATGCAATCTTTCTGAAGTATATGGGATGCACATGGCTGGTTCAGAAATAAAATGCTTACAGGGGCAGCGGGATAGACTTCGCTCTACGATTGTTATGGGCTGAAAGAGAGCAGAATGCAGATTGATACGTACTCTCAATGAATGTCCATATTTAAGATGAGGCATAGTTTTATATATAGATTTATATACAGAAAATGTATGGAATGCTGACATCCTGTACTCGGTACCTTGGAAAGTTGTATGTAGGCTAATGTTATTGGTGAGGGTTTCGCCAATCAGGATGAATAGATCCGGTGAAGTGGAGACATTTTAAGAAGGGTTTGTTGTGGAGTAAACGCTCCATGATAGAGTTATGACTTGCATTAGCAGCAGCTCTTTGCTTGTTAAGGATATGTTGTGCGGGAGCGCTATCTCTTCTCTCTCCTGTATCTCGTGCGCGCGCTCATGGTCTCCGTCCCTTGACTAGAGTAAATGTGAAGTCGGAGTTCAGGGCAGCCCGGGCCCTGGGGGGAGGGGGCTGTAATCCCGGACGGGGACTGCACTCCTCTCCAGGGCCCCTCTGGAGAGTTGAGGTGCGTGCGAACGGATGGTGATACGTGGCTCCTCGGTGTCTGGGGATGAGCCAGTAACGGCGACGACGCCTGCCTACATGCCAGCGTCGCCGTCATCCGCTGCTCTGCGCGCATGCGGGAGACGTGCGAAGCGTTCAGGGTTGTTTTCTGCCCTTGGAGACCTCGGATTATTGTGCTTGAGCGATTGATGTGTTCACTGCCGATTTAATATGCATAACGTCTACACGAGGGAGACGAACTAATAATGTGTAGCATAAAAGTCTGTAAATGTCAGTGTTACTTTTTGTTTTTCCGTAACCCTCTAGGCCTTACTCCTGACGTTTCTGGCATTTCCAGAGGGAGCTGCCCAGGGAGTGGTTCTGATCAAACCGGCGACACGCTTGGAGTCCATCTCATCCAGTGTATTTGTTCTTTGAAAAACGAGCTATCGCTTTTAGTTACGCTCTACACTGTGATGGTTCATCTGAGCACATATGTTAGTTAATGAGCTGAAGTGCGTGCAACTGTCATATCTATTTGTGTTAACGTGCAGTTGCCCCCTCTCACACGGTCAGTGGTCTTGTCTGCTGTGAGGTCTCTGACCTTGGTGGCTTGTCACGTGTTGCTGTACAGATATTGGAAGGGTATCCTATTCACAATGCTATAAAATACACGATGCTTTCAAATCTTGACAAGTAGAGCTATCCCTCAGGTTACAATCATCTTACAGGCTTCGTCTGCAGAAGTATTCATTTGGTATCCATCCTTCCATGCCTCATACCAGACATTTTTCTTTGTTTACACTGCTTTTACGGGCTTGGGTCGTAAACTGCACACTCTTAGTTCATAGACCACAGAGCTGTCTCTTCGGGCCCAGGGATCATTAAACCCTCAGACAACAGTACTGGTCATTGAAGTCACACACATCGTTCGTTCCTGCAGCAGTGTTGCCTGGTGGCTTACACTGATCTTGTGGGCCAGACACAGATCCCTCTGGTAATGCCAATTGCACAGTGTCAGACAGCAGTATCTGCGCCTAGAACGAACTCTTGCTAGCAGCAGGAAAATACATTGTGAGCAGCCCTTTCCTGTTATTTCTCCAACCAGTGGTAGGGTGTGTACATCCCTCTGTCAGTGTCATGTAGTGCACTCTGCCAGACCCCCCCCCCCCACACCTTTTCTGCAGCGGAGGCAAACTCCATCCATACCTTATTTGGTGCCTGCCCATAGTCCTTTGGGGCTCACCGTGGATGGTGAGCGCCCTCCCCCTCCCCCCCCACCACCCCCACCCACTGACCCTGGTTAGTATAACCAGTGCCTCTTTTCTCCTTTGGCTAAGCTGGTTTAAGCTCTGCCCCAGGTTTGCACAGATTCCTACCTGTGTTAGACTGTCACCTTTCCTGACTCTGGGGGGGCACCTCCTTGACCGGTGCGCATTCCGTCTAGGAAGGAGTATGCCTTGGAGCTACAAATCAATTTGTAGAAAGTCCAGGGATAAAGCGAGTTTCTGTCTCCACCGTGGGTGCTGGTGACAGTGAAAAACCCTGTACAGGAAAAAAAGAGAAGAGACATCTGCCATCTGAGTGTCAGCCAGGCCTGTGATGTAGGTCAGCACATCCAGAAGACACCCTCTTCTGGGAGGTGGTTGGGGGGGAGTGTTCATACACTGTTATAGGCTGTTTCCCTATCATAAAGTAACCTCTACATTGCATGTGAAACCCACCATTAATAGCCTGTATTTAGTAAGTGGGGAGCGGCATCCATTGTTATGTACTACATAAAAAAAATCTTTAATTTAGGTATATGCAGCCTTTTAGACAGGGATTGCACTCCAGATTTATGGCATAAAACAGAAGCGCTTGAAGTGCAGATTGGATGTGGAATACCCGTTTCTTAGCTTCGGATGCTTCAAGCTAAGGCACAGAATACTATGTTCTTCCAGGAGTGTCGCCGTAAACTTGACAGTTTGCAAAAGGCAGATTATTCTCTAATTAAATTCAGTGGCGTAACGAAACTTGAGTGGGCCCCCCTGCAAGATGCATGGAGGGGCCCCCTCCAGACTCAATCGGGAGCTCTCCGGCCGAAGTGCTGTGCTGAGGGGGACCCCTGGAGCTGGGGGCGCACTGCGGGGGCCTGTGTTACGCCAACACCAAACACATTTTATCCTGGAACTAGGGGGTCAGTGAAGGTCTCTCTTCTAGAACACGGAATGCAACTTCCTTTGACTGCTGCAGGCCCTTAGAAGCCATTGTCCGATAAATATGGCCAAGCATACCCAGCCCAGGGGGAAAACTGTGGCCAGTGGTTGATCTGACTTCCACCGTCACTCCCACCCCCCTCAAGGTTTGCTACCTTGATCAGATGCAGCCACACAAAGTTGAGATATCAATTCTGGATTTCATCTTTATTCACATTACTAAAGCATTGGCAGTTAGGTAGAGCAATGCATTCAGACTATACCAGTTTCATATAGCCTGCTGAGAAATCGGCTTTGTTGTTGCTGCCAGTGGTTGTTTGGGCATTTTCTCTGCATGGTGCCCACATGGTACTCTGTGTGGTATAAACAATTATTTTAGTGCCACTGTTGCCTGGCTTTTCACTGAGGGCCGGGGCTTCCCCCTACTGAGTGATTTTATGGAAATATTGCTCTATGAAGCAAGGAATATGAATCTTGAGTGTTTGCCGCTCGTGTGACCTCCCCACTCAGTCCAATTGCATCACCAGTTCTTTGCTTTAGTTTTGGCCATAAAGTTGTAATGGCTGTCTCCATGCCACAATTCACGGTGTTGAGATGGATGGTGTTGTGTGTGTCATTGACCTACTGAAGTACAAAAGAGGACTTGTGGTAACATGTTCTTCTGACTTTGAAGTTTGTGTCTACCTGCCACCTTCAGAGTCCAACCTGCTGGCAAAGTATCTTTCCTTCACATCCACGGAGGTTCACGGTGGACCGTTGTGGCATCCAACTGTCTCTTGATGGGTGTTGGCTGCTTCCTCCCTACCTGTGATAGGATTTGTGGAAGCAACCAGCCCTGCTACGATACTGTGAGGTGAACCAATCCGCTAGACGAGTTTCACAGGGAGTTTGTTCCCTCCACTGATCTGGGAAAACAAGGTACTTGTGCCATGCCGCTGTTTCCTGTACACTACATGGCGCCCCACTGAGGGTTACAATGTGGTGTGGATAGCAAAGCAAGCAATTGGTCAGGCGAAGCTCATGCCCTCTGACTGCCCATCGGAAGTGCTGCCCTTCTAGATGGGGCTCCAAACTCCCATCATGCTGGCTGCTTGCAGTACAGCATCCCCACCTGTAGAGATCCTTCTGAAACCGAGCTTCAATCTCTTACTGTAATTTTATTTATATAGCACTTACTACCCCTGAAGAGGCGTTGAAGCGCTTTTCGATGAGTAGCACGCTACTTTGTAACCCAAAGTGGAGTAGTTTAGGGAAATTTAAGTTGTTAACTCAAGCAGTGGACATATGAGTCTCTTAGTTGGATTGAATCGGATTGAGGAGGGCAGAGTCTAGAAAGTTTTTTTTATTTGGGAGATCATAGTATTACTATTCACAACACCCTCCCCGCACCCCAAGCACTGACCCAGAGTGCAGTAGTGAATGTGTCAACAACAGTGGCACAAGCTAAGCTGCTCCATGAGCCCCACTATGCTCTGAACATGGTGGGCAATATGGAAACTGACATGTCAGTGCAAATACTGCAATGTCAACAGTGCTTGGCATATTAGGGCAAAAATATACGGTGTAGCATTGGTGCTTTACTTGATCCGGGCAGTGAGGATATGGGGATAGCAATGGTGTTTTTAGTTTTGGGAGGCAATGAGGATACCGGCATGACAGTGGTGATCTGCTTACTGGGGCAATGAGACTACTAAATGGCAATGGTGCTGTACTTGCTGGAGGGGTGGCATTAACACTGGCATGCAGTTAGTTGAGTGCATTCTTGGGCTGTGAGGATTTTGGAATTGTCGTGACACTTTGTGTACTAGGTGGCACTGAGGATCATAGCATAGAAATGGCGGTTTGCATACTTAAAATAATATAGTGGTGTGAAAGTGTATCTTTTACATACCTGAATGAATGTGGCTATTGTCACGGCAGTGTGGGCTCGTACCTGGGTAGTATGGATAAGGCAGGGCAGTGATGCTCCACCTACTGGAGTAAAGTAGACAGTACCAACACTCTGTAACCTGTTGCATAACTGCGTCTGGATTTGACCTGTAAGATTACTATCCTGAAGTTAGTAAGTAACCTGCACCACTCCTAGAACTCTGCGCGGCCACCAGTACCTTGAGCGGCTTCAAGCCGTGGGTAGCAGGGCTTGCCTATTTGAGCATTAGCAGTCGAACCGGATAGGCTGGAATTGTAATTGCTATCCTGGCATATTGGAGCAGCACTTTGTGGAGAGCATCATTATCTGCATCCTGGAGCACGTGAGCTGCGCCTGGAATAGTTGTGTAACCCCCATCTACACCTCTAACGTGTACCTCAATGGGCAGATCGCCCACTGGCTTAACAAAGCCTCTGCCAGCTTTGTAGAGCGCTCCAATGGCAGCAGAGTGCCCCTGTCTATGGGCCTTTCCTGGCTACACCTTTCTCCCAGCCACTGAGCCCCACGCAACCTGCAATGTCACCGTATATTTTACGAAGCAAACGATTGGATTAAAGAGGGATGGCATACGTGAATTCAAAGTTGCATAGTACTTCCTCTTTCAACCAGCGTGTCTCGCACACGGGCACCTTTCACCATATTTAGAGGCAGCACACTGCTCCAACCCATCACATTTCTTCATTCAAACCGTAACTTGACACGTGAAGTGAACATATTTGAAAGATCTTAGGACAAGTTTGAAAAATAGCCTCCGCTCACATGAAGCTATTCGCTCTGCTTTCCAGCAAGGGATCATTAATAGATTCAAATGCTTTATAAATATTTTCTGACCTAAGATGAGGACCCTTTTCCTGATTTTCATAAGAGAGGAAATAGAAATAAAGTTTATTACCTGGAAGGCTGGTTTGCCCTTGTTGGTGTCTTTCTTAATCTATCTTAAATTTAAAGTTGCGCTCCATAGATTTGAATACTTAAATGTACCCAACGTCTGGCTTGGACACATGCTCGTATGCTTTTAGTCTATCCCTGTCGAGTGAGGTCAAATAGATGTGTTCGCTTTTGTCAGTCAATGACCTAAATATAGACATGCCTAGTAGATCCCCTGGAAAATATTTGGTGACCTCAGCCAAAACCCTTGAGGTCCTAGCTTTCTGAATATACCCTAATGCCAGGCAAAGACTATGGGAGAAGGTCCTCACCTGACATTGCTAACCTGGCATCAAAAGTAAGTAATTGAAGCACCTATCTTCTTTTGTTCTCATGTTTCATTATATGACCTCGAGCAAGGATCCCTTTCTGGGGTACTAATCTGATGTCTAGCAAAGTTGATAAAACATGTCAATCTTCAAAAGATAAGCCCCACTGGAAACCTAGTCACCTTTGCCTTTGTCATATGGTTATAGCATCTACATTTTTGCTGTCAATATGACGATAAGACAGGACCTCCCATGTGTCAGTGATTGCTAGTTAATGATATTTATTGGCAACAAAATTAGTGTTTTAGTCGTGGCTTGTGGAGTTTTTTATTTTTAAGAAAGAAAAAATGCTGGCATTCGTGTGACTGTTCGGGTAGGACCTATAGTGACATAGTCCTTTTTGTGAATTTAACTGCCACATTTTTTTTGGTGTATGTATTTATAAAAGCTTAAGGGTGTAGTGGAGAGCTGTACAATGAACCAGAACCAAATTCTACAGGGACAGTCAAAAAATCGAGTGAAAAGTAAAAGAACAAGAATGAAAGTTTAACTAAAGACAATGGAAGGCTTGTGTTTTTGAGTCTGTTTATTGAAGTTTTCATTTTTACAGTACTACGACCCTGCAAGGGACGGTTAGCGTAATATACATTGTAAGACATAACGACATAATTTAGACAAGCTACCTGATAAACATGGAATGTCAATAATACAGTTGGGTTACAGTAGCGAGTGAGCTCTAGCAAATCTATACAGCAGGATGAACACTAGTGCTAAGCTCTGAATGAGGACACGTGCAAGAGTTACATCTCTGTACATCTAATGAGATGTTTGTATGGCAACCCCTACAAAAAAAAAGTAGCCGAGGCGGATCGCCAGGCGAATCATAGGTGATGTTTGGAACAGATTCACGCATTTTGATAGAAATGTAACAATAGTAACTCTAACAAAACAACGTAAAAGACCACACAGCATAGCGACCCACCAACATTCCTCACACCCTCCATCATTGAAGGATGCAGAGTTAAATATTCAGTGCTAATGATCCCAAAGTGTGTGCGTAAGGGGTGTCATGATGAACAAGACAAATCACGTCAGCCAACAACCAGGGTTACGAAATCACCCCGCGCACTGTAGTTATTCCTTGGGGGGCAACGATCTAACCTGGCAGAGAGAGCTCTCTGAGGTGTCCATATGCCACCAAAAAAGGCGACGAACAAGGTCACCACGTATTTCGCAACATCCGACAAAAGGCAGGAACAGGACGCCAGTGGACAGACGAGCGCAATGGCGCCTCATTCTTGAAACAGCCCGGACGAAGGGTCCTTCCCTCAGAGATCCCGAAATCGACATGGCGGCCCCAGCATAATGGCGGAGAGGGCGGCTGGAACCGGCACCACACGGGGAAGCAGTGGCTCTACAAATTCCGGTGAGTGCGGCGTGCTATGCGGGAGACCTGATCCGAGTGAAGGAACTCTGGGGCCCATGGGCAGCTTCACTGAAACTGGCAAGCAACAGTGTGAGGGGGATTGGTGCAATAAGAAAGCGCGCTACCGGAGGCATGGAGAGCAATACCGGCTGCTCCAGATGGGACGGTAGTGCCCTGCCTGACCTCAATATGGCGCCCAGTGCCCGACATCGTTTAATAGAAGAACCGGGAAAACGCTGCAGCATTCTTCTTCAGCCTTGTGCATAAACCTCTTGCAGACTTCTGAGTGATTTTGGTTGGCCCTACAAACTTAGCAGTATTTCCGATCTCTAGCAGCCAAAATTATCCATACCACCATGCCTGACCCCCCAGGCGGAAACCTTAATTGTCTGTACGTTCCGCGGTGCCCGAGCAACCTTGGCCGATGCCCGGTGGAGCTGTCCTATGCAGCTATAGAGGAGTTTGGCTCTGGTTCACCCCTCGGCCGTCACCTACCCAGCCGGACTTCGGACATTGTTTTCCTCGTCTCCCCGTTGTCTTTTTCCCTCCCCTGCCTCCTCCCTCCGTGATTCTTTGTCTGCCTCCCCTTTTCCAGCCTTACCTTTCTGTGTCCCCTGAAGTACTTTGTTATGCTATGCTTTAATAATCTCATGTAACTGTTATACTGTTATCCCTTTCTATGTTTTGCGACGCTACTGAAACTGATGTAACTATGTAACAATGTTCTGAAACAATGTCCTACCTCATGTAAAGCGCTCTGATACCTCCAGGTCTAGACAGCGCTATATAAAACTTTTCAAATAAATAAAACCTTCGCCTACGTGTCCTGGGCCCCTGCCACAGTGTCGTGATCTCGTCGGACTCGTGTAAATGATTAGACTACTAGTCAGATAAAATAATATCCCAGTAAGTGGCAATGGGTTATTTTTTCAGCCCAAGCATGTCTTCTCTATGCAGGACTACACTTTTGGCTTGTTTCCAGTTAAGCATTGATTGCTCCCAAGCTGCAAACTGTGGGAGTTCAGAGGATTTCCATCTGCGGGTAATAAGACACTTAGCCACTATGAAACCCAAAACTAGAAACATGGAAGTCACCCTGTGTTTCTTGTGTCTACGAAACAACCCCAGGAGGCATATTTCCCACTTGTGCAGGTTCTGGCGCTCAGTGCAAGCAGATAACTGTGATGTGATGCTAGTCCAGTAGTCTTGTATACAGGGGCAGGCCCAAAGCATATGTGGTAAGTCGGTGGCTATGTGGGTGCAACGCGGGCAAACTGCATCCTCCCTATGGTAATACCGATTTATATTGGCAGGTGTGAGATGCCCTGTGCACTACGTAAAGCTGAACAAGCTTAAACTGGGCATTGTGCAGCACGTGCCTTGGGCCCTCCATCAAAGCAGCCCATTCCTTATCAGTACATGGGTGTAAGTCCACTTCCTATTGTTTTCTTGGAATTGGGAGCTGTGGAATAGTGTGGGAGCAGAGTGAATCAGCAACCCAATGTATTGGGCGTCTACCCCTACCCATCACATGTAAATACTGGATCGTGAGATGGATGGGCAGTTCGCTGGTTGTCTCCCTAGTGATTCCCTAGTGTGGCAATTCGTGAGTTGTGAAATAAAAATTGACCTGGGGGCATGCAGTCCTGCTCCATCAACATCTTGTATGTTGCAAGGTACCATCCCTGTACAGGTCCCCCAGTGTGTAGGCCCGCAGTATGCCATGCTGTCAGTTTAATTGTCGATGTGGTCCCACCAGTCCTAGGTGTACCCAGCAGCGCCAACATTGGTGCATAGGGAATTACATGTTTAGTGGCATCTACGATAGCAACGATACGCAACCCCTAGAAATAGCGAGTCTGGTACATTTGTGTGCAAAGTTGAAATAGATGCAGAACGGCAGGCAAGCTCCAACTAGGTAAATGTGTTTGTGTCTGACCGGTGCAAACCCGCCAGCCATTTGGCAATCCATTGGATTTGGGCAGTGAGGTAGTACTGCTCGAAATGCGGAGCAGCCAGACACCCTCCCCCCCACCGCCTTCCACACCACCACCATCTCCCCCCCTGCTCCCGGCCTTGGGATAGAAGAGCTTCACTAAAGCCACCCTGCACTGCGACTTGTTCCAAATAAACTCTTAAATCTGTTGATCAACCGCACAAAATAACGCAACAGGGATGTGGATAGGAAGGTTGGTAAAGAAATATAGAATGTGGGGCAAAACCACAATTTTTAATAATGCCACCCTCCCCGCTACCGCCAGTGGATGTGTGAGCTAGAAGGCCATTTGAGCATGCAGTGATGTTACTGCACGAGTGACATTACCATCAGAAAGATCAGACTTAGAATGGTACACCCACACCTGCAGTGATCCGCATGAAGCAGCATCAGATCTGTCGTCACAGCGTCTATCTTGCTTTCCAGTGAGGCCTGCGTGGTCTCTAGATCAGTACCAATCCTATCCACCACTGCCAGAACAGAGTCAAACTTGCCGCTAATAGAAATCGGGGTTCCAGCTCCATCCGAGAAACTAGCATCACCCAGCAGCCGGTCCTGATCCGCGGGGAACGTCGAAGATGCGCCCCGCGTGACTGTGCGTGGACGACCTATCTCTCCTCACTTCGCCAGTCAGTCCAGTGTAATACCTTGTCACCACCTGGGGCCCGCTTGCCAGTCCTCAATAATGCAAGGGATATGGCAGCACGGGCAGCCCCATGTGTCCGGTAGCGCAGTAACAACGTGTGCGCACTCAGAACAGTTCAGGGGCAATAAAGGATCTGGTGGTGTGGCTGTCGACGAGGGAGCTCCAAGCGGACACAACTGACTCGATGCAGCAGGTGATGGTGCATTCAGCAGGGAGAGGGCCCGAATGACGGCGGCAAACAAGTCCCTCAGGCACGGTAGCATAAGCAGCCCCGTCACTGTAGAGGAGATTTGTGGAACATGTTTGGGAGTCCATTGTAGTCTGAAAGGCCTGGGATAATTTATAGTGTGGAGGGAAAGGGAGACGTAATATACACACTATACATTATCGTATCTTTATTCAAGGCATAAATATATATATATATGTGTAGTGCATAAATATACATGGTGTTATAAACATTTGTTACTCCTATAGATATGTATATCCTTATACACGGAAGCATAAACTCATATACATACACATGTGTATATAGACAACCTCATTTGCATGCCCAGATGTACGTTTTTCTCATGTTTGGAAATGCGTGCAGTGTCATTATTTATAATTTTTAAATATCTAAGTATATTTCATACCCTTACAGAAAGCATAAAAAATACATAGGATTATAGGTAGGATCCCATACCTTTATACACACTCTGCCATATGTTACCTACATACTATGACATACATAAACATACATTAATAGTCCTATACATAACAGATTTTTTCATTTGTTTCTGTGTATACAATTCTTATATTCTTACCAATGCATAATCATATGCACAAAGCCAAATTTATATACCCAGACATGTCCATGTAATGCCTAAACATGCATTCACAAATATATATATTTATATGCAGGTGCATCCCTATACAAAGCTTAAACCCAAATCGGTTCACACATGTATATGCACACATCAGTTACATATGCAGATACTTATTTAAGTGATGCATATACATACACTGCTATATATGTATATATTCATTTTAGTTTCTATACATACATAAATGTGTAAGATATAAATATATATGCATTGTTATGTACATAGCAGAAGTATTTTTTAAATGTCTTGTTCGTACTATAGCTGTAGATAGTTGTATTGTGATCATGTTGGGAAGAGCAAGCTCTTTACTGGCCCTCCGAAGCTGAAATGATTCTTAGTAGACCTTATTGTTTAGGGTAACAAATTACATAGTTTAGCTCCTTCCGCAGAGTGAGATGTTCCACCTATGTTTTTTTTTCTTGTATGCTGGGATTTTGAGACTGGATGCCAGTCTAGAGTGTAGTTTCCTCTGTTAAATGTATTTTATGATTGAAAAGTTGTCTGGTACCGTTTATTCAGTGGCGGTTCCTCCGCTAAGGCGGAGGAGCGTCGCCCCACTGCTCAAAAGGAAAAATAAAATGATACCACTGCTTTTTTTTTTTTTTGATAACCAAATTTATTGATTTTTGAGATCGCAACAAAGATAACAGCACCAATTGTGATTACGGTTTACAAGACAAGGCAGAGACGGAATCACATCACATCCGCACATAAAAGCTGACAAGCATAAAGAAGGTGTCAATATTCCAACTCCAGTCCTTGGCCACTCATTACAAACCCTTTAGTCCTCTACCACCCCGACCCATTTGCCCCACATTCGACGAAACTTTCTCGGGCACCCTCTGGCTGCATAGAGGGGCCGTTCTTGTGCGGCACACCAGTCCACTCCCCTGCGCGCCACTTTAGGCGTAGTTGAGTTCAGCCAGTGAGCTGCTATGTCCCTTTTGGCCACCATCAGTGCTGTGTTGAGGAAGAGTTTCTCAGCCCTGGTACCGTCCAACCCCTCGGTGATGCCCAAGAGCACCTTCAGAGGATCAAGGGGGACCTCAGCGAGCTCCCCGGTTACTGATTCCCAATACCTCTTGATCGCAGAACAAAGCCACACCATATGATAGAAATCTGCCTGTGAGTGAGAGCAACGGGGACAGGAGGCATCGGGCCGGAGCCCCGCGCGGTGGAGATGCGGCGGCGTGAGGTAAGCAGCGTGAAGATAGTATATTTGATAACCTTGTTCTTATTTTATTTTTCCTGTTGCAGTCAGCCGTGTGGCGGGCGGGGCTGGCCAGAGATGGGGAGGAGTGGTGTGCACTCCCTAAATGCCCATGAACTGTTTGTCCGCCCCTCTTGGACCGAACAAACAGTTCATGCGCACTTTGCATGTTCCTACCAGGCTACATTACACTGCCTGGTCAGGAGCATGGACAGGCTCCCTCTTCCAGTCTGAGCGCCGATCCACAGCGCTCAGACTAATCACAACGCTGCATTGCAGCATTGTGATTGGCTCAGGGAAGCCTGTTTGCCCGGGTGCTTCCTTCTGCCGCCAGCCGGGACAGGAAGATGACGGAGGAGAGGCGGCGGCGGCCAACAGTTAAAGGTAAGTCTTTTTTTAATTTTTATTACATTCCTCCCGCTACCTCCTACCCTTGCCCCACCACCCCCCGACCGGTAGCAGCCGCTACTGCATTTATTGCCTCGCCGGTGATACAAACAGCTTGAAGGAGGATCTTCTGGCAATTGGGAACCAGTGGAGGGACTTAAAAGCAGAGGAAATATGGCCTTATGGCTTTACATGTACGAGTAGTCTGGCAGCAGAGTTCTAAATTCTCTAATTTTCTCATGGTTGATAAATGTGAGCCACAATAGAGCATTAGCATAATCTAGTTTTGATAGGAGGAGTGATTGTTACTTGTACCTTGGCGGATAATTCTAGGTGTCAGAAGTTACATTGCAGTGTTTTCAAAGTAAGAAATATTGATCTTGATACCTTACCGCCTTGAGTATTCATGGGCAGCTTGGAGTCCATGATGATTCCAAGGTTTCTTACCACCTTGAATATTTTTTATGTTGGTCCTGGATTTTCATGCCAGGTGCAAAGGGGTTTATAAGTTTTGTAGTCGCCACAGTTAAGACTTTCAGTTTTGAAGGCATTTAATGTGAGGTGGCTCTGTCATCCACTGTTCAACCAATGACCCAGAGGGCACCAGAAGATTATTTGCCTTTTCAATGTTCTTGAGGCTTTCCAATTTAAGAGTATCCATTTATCGGTTGTGTAGTTATAGCAAGGGTAACTCAAAACCATTGATTCTGGTAAGGATTCATGTAGATGTTGGAGGGGTGGGTTGATAAAACCTTGAGGGGCTGTGACATTAATATTGTAGGATTTTGATGAGAAGGGAGGGGGTATGGATCCCATTTGTTCTTTTGTGTAGGTAAGATGAGATCCAAGTGAAAGAGGTACACTCTATGAAGGCTTCTTTGAGTCTTAGAACTGATGTCATGATTGACTGTGTCAAATGTATGTGAAAGGTCCAAGAGAAGTAGTGCAGCCACCCCATCTGATTTACTGTGTTTTTTGGGTTTGCTCCATATGGCGATTAGGGCCTATACAATGGCTCTTTCTGGACAGACTCCTAGTTGGAAATCAGAAACTAGATGGCTTTATTTAATGAATTGAGACATCTGGGCAACTGCTGCTCTTTCTATAAGTTTGCCTAGGAGTGATCCATCTGGTCTGTAATTATTGGTGTCTTGAAGGTCCCGGTTTATTTTCTTTAATAATGGGCGTATGCATTCCTTTTTTTATTTTTACGTCTTCTGGAAAAACTCCTTTTGTTAATGGGTTGTTAATCACTGTTGTTACTGGAATGGCCCCTGAAGTTGTTAGAACAATGTTTTTTAAGATTTGTGGGGGACAAGGGTCAGAAGGGCAAATGGCTGGCCTGCTATCTTTGACAGCATCCTGAAATTCAGTTGACGATAGTTCTTTGAAGGAGTGCAGAAGCTATGTTGGCCTGTTACCGCCCACCCCCCATTTGGAGGAGTGTTTCGGGCGTGGGTTAGTGCCTACGTATTTTTGTGTTTTTAAGTCTTATATATCTGCTTTGATTGTATAATGAGTTGGTAGTTTGTGACAAAATTCATGAGAAATGGGATGGGCTCTTTAGGTGCATTTTGGGTTGTGAAATTCTTAGTCTTTAAAAGAAATATTCATTGGAGCCTTTTGTGTTGTGGATTCTGATCAAGTGGTAGTTTAAAAAAAAAATATTGAGGACTTGTACATTCTGTCTTGTCTATTTAGGCATATTTCAAAGTTTTTTTTGTTTTTGTTTTTTAATTAAGGAAATATTTAGACTCAAATGAGATTTACTACTTGTCTTGGTGATCCCCCACCACTGGAAAGTTTCTGGTGAAAGTAAGCCGGTTCTTTTCAATATACAGGCAAACTTGAAGATCATTTTGGCCTTAAGAAGTAGCCTGAGAAGTCTCAACCTGGTCACGTTTCGTGACTCCTAGGATGAGGCAGTCCAAGATTAGTTTTGGGACTATCAAAGAGTAAAAATCTGTAAATTTAGAAAAGAACCAGTTGTAAGTTTTAGGAATAGTGAATACAGGTGAAAACAGTGTTGTAGTTGTGGGATGGTTTGTTCACTTCTGTTTAGATTACACTAATCTAAAATCCTATTGATCTCTGGTGACCCAAAATGCTTACGCTGCCAAAAAGATTGCTACCCCATCTTTCCAGACCATGGAGTGCCAATAAATGTATGCACCAATAGCTGTACGTAGGTCACACTTCAATTGTGTGGGCGGAACATCCACTACTAACACATATGCCTTTTTCGGTCTGACCTTTGAGGCCGCTTTGGCGGTCTCTCCAGACTGACTTTTCCCCAAAAAAATATATGTATGTGTGAGTGATGTCATACACAGAGAGGCTTTTGGTCGGCGGGCTTCCTTCATTGGTTAAATTTTCACTCACACTTTGCACGTACCCACCATAGTTTACAGCATGGGACATGGGCCGGCCCAGTTTACCCATTAGCTGCTTTCACTTTGAGTGACTGCACAAAGCCTGTGTGCATTGTTCACATCCGCCTAAAATAGTTATTTAATAGTTGAAAATAAGGGTCAAAGATAATGTATTATTATGAACTTTAAATACTCATTATTTATTTTGCCTGTGCTTCTTTTTAAAGTTTGGTATAACATGTTTAAGTGGCACTACAACATTGTGGTTCCTGCGACTTGAGTGCTTTCTTAGGTGATGATTTATTCTTGTCTCTTTTTTATAAATAATAAAATCCTAATTTAACATTTTTATTGAAAGCATAAGGGAGACCCATTTAGTTGACTTAATGTTTTCTTTTTTCTTTTTGTAGCATATTCTTGCAATTAAATAAAGTTACGATGTTACCAGCTTGTCAAGGCCAGCCTGTTAGGTTTGTCAATGCTTTTGTAGAATGTCGTGGGATTGAGTTTTCGATAGACACTTTCCCTTGTATCATTTGTTGAGATTTTGGAAACCTTCATTCTAATATAAACCGACTCTTGGTGTTACTTTGCTTCCAAAGATGGGGTTTATAACATCGGACATGGCAACTAGAGCATGTTGCACTTGCAGCGTGCACCAGAGTAATAGCATTTAGTAACCGCTTAGCAGCCCCTTAAGATTCCCACCAAAAGAAGCAAAGTGTTCAAGAATTAAGACCAAAACACGACCCATATACCAAATTACAGCTCCCAGCATGCGCTGTCAGTATGTTATTGTGCATTGGTGTAGCGCCAGCAGCCGTTGTTATGGCAGCACATTCTTGTCTTGTTGTGGTAAAGGTACTGCTGCCAGTGGGAGCCATGCCAGAATGATGCCAAGCTAGAGGGTGCCCCGTGTTGCTCTTCTAGCGCCAAAAGAGTTTTCCCTGCACACTTGCGTTGGGTTTACACGAGTTGGCTATACAAATAAAGGGTCCTTGCTCCCCGCGTTGGAGAGGTGCAGAATAGGGTTAGTTCTGCCCGGGTTTTCATTATACGTCCTTGTGATTTGGTTCCGTGCCAACCTACACTCACTGGCCGTGTGATTAAAAAGAAATCTGTTTGTCTTGTATAATTCTGGGTGTGTCTCGAGAGGACTCCTCTAAGGTCAGCAGGGGACACCGAGGACTTGCATTCCAAACATGTGCATGATCTTGAAGACAAAGGAAGTGGGGGGGGCACAGCCAGTGACGCACCGTCGTTGTATGAATGTTATATGCAGAGCAACCCTACCATCACATTAACTACTTGCCCGGGGTGCATTGATTTTGGGAAGGGGGAGGGGTGGCTGTTGATATGAAATATCTCCAGTGCTATGCGGACAACATCTTGCGTTTTCCAGGCAGACAAGCACTCACTTTCTCCTGGCAGGAAAAATGTAGCTCCCTGTTGATAGGTAGCGTTTGGGTTAGACTCTGTTAGAGGGATCCGGATTCTCTATTGATTGTTTCCTCCTGATTGGTAGAGTTATTTTTTTTTTGTTTGTCAGGAGTGCGGCTCCCTTTCGGCTACTGCCTTAACGTCCTCCTGGCTGCCAAGGGGCAGCAACCTCTCCAGGGGTTCCACAGCACAAGTGAAGGTACTGCAGGGGTCATTCATATCCAACCAAAACAATGAAGGATGGTTCCAAGACTTCATCTTCAATGCTGATCCAGGACTTCTATAGACTACTTGACAATGTATTAACTTGGTATTCAGGTGCAAAGCCACCAGTTTAGAATGCAGCAAGCCTCCACAGTCCAGATTTGGAATAAAGTATGAAAAGGTCAGTTTATAAACTGTTTGAAGTTCCCATTAAGTGCCCAAACATCTTGTTGATGGATGGAACATGTAGCACCATGTTATCCTCTATTGATCTCCTTTTCCAGTCATAGGTCTCTGAGCTGTCTCGGTCATCAGAGACTTGTTCTCCAGAAATAAACTCCGTTCTCTGTGTTAGTGTTGTACCCTTTATGCTGCAAAGTTACAGCAGAGTTGAAGCTCATGAATTTCGGTTGGTTGAAGTTCTCAAGCATGCAGATTTCTGTTGGCTACACTTGTTCGTTTGCACCCTTTAATTAGTATTCCCTGCTCTGTACTAAACTAGTTGGGAATGTCAACGTTCATTAACTGTCTATGAGATTATTTCTCCTTTTTGATGCCCCGTTCTCTGTAAACTCAATCAATATTTAACAGCTCCCTATTTTTTATTTATTTAAAAAAACAAAATAATTAATTCTACAAATTGTGCGGATCAGCGTGCTCGTGGTCAGTTTGTAGGTTACTAATGCACTTTTGAAAGTGATGTATCAAAGGATTACTCCTCTTGGTTGGACATTGGTGATCTCTTATTAGTGAGGAGCTCACAGTCATGCTGGCTTCCAAGCAGAGGTTAAGATTAAGCCATTGGCTGCTGGATTTGCCACCCAGTTGGACACTGATCTCTAGGACGAATCTATGTTATGCTTGCATGATGTACTGTGTGAAACATGCAAAAATTCACAGAAAAGATGTCAGTTGGTGCAATTCTCCATTAGTTCCTTGGTTGGTGTAATACTCCCAGCAGTGCAGTACTGTGCTTGTAAAATACTGAGTTCTTAAACAGATTTTAGGCTGATATGGCATGCATTGTGTGAATTCTAATTTATTGACCAGGCACTTGTGGGATTCCTAGTACAGGGCAACATTTGAGATTGCAGGTCCTCATGAGGGGCTCCAATCTCAAAGGTGCCTTCAGCTGCCTCGTGGCGCTTGCTCTTAGAGGATGGATGTACTCTGTGCTTTTAATTAACAGGTGCTGACAAGCACTGAATGCCAGCACTGCTTTAATTTGAAAGGGAGAAAACCAGCACTTCTCAGCTGTTGTGCAATACTTTTTAATAGGCCTGCACTTGTCAATAGCACACATGTATTCTAGGTTAGTGACTACCCACTCTTTCATATATCTGTTTCAAGCAGTGGATATAATAACTGAAAGATCATTTATTGGTTTGAGTCTATGGATTTGCCCTGTTTGCCGAAGCGTTGACAATCAACTTTGACTGCAAAGCTTCTGTCGGTGTCTTAAAACTTCAAGGTACTCCTATAACCTCGTGAACAGTGCTCTGGTAGTTCTGCTCTTACTACCATTGATGTCTTCAATAACCTAACTTGTTGGTAAGCTGCCGTTTCTCTTTCAGATGATAAATCAGTAAATTTGTAAGAGTGACTGAAGCAGCTTGAGAAATTTCCCGAATATTTCTCACTGACACTTCAGAAAGCCTCTTTGGTTTGCATAGTCCAATCGGGTAGGCCCAGTATACAAAATAACTTTGGGGATCTTCTCTTTCTTGGAGTAAAAACTTAACCAGTGGGAGGTGATTCACTACTCCATCTTATAAGGGCTCTGCTTAGCTGAAAGTAATATTTAGGTTGTCACTGTGAAAAGTAAAAAAAAAAAAAGTAAAATGCTGCAAATGGCATTGCTTGTTACTCCTAGTTGATGCAATGGTATTGGATGCAGCGGATGACTTTTCTATATGTTCTGTTTTTACATCTTTCATGTGGCTTCTTTCTTCTCAGTCTGTGTTATTAGTCAAGACAGGTTTTCCATCATAGCCTGCCATAGGGCTCAAACTATATTTCTCTCCGTTGATAGCAACGTCTCGCCTTCTTGTGGTCATTGTGTCCCTCTGACACCAAGTCACACATACCTTCAGCCTCCCACAGTAAGCTGTGATAGCAGAGCAACAGACAGCAGCATACTTGCTACTAAAAGTCTTGTGTGATATTTTTTTTCCAATTTAAAGATGATGAAGGTCATTGCTTTGGCTATGAGCTCCCAGCCCATTCATTTGGAGGGCCTTCCGTGGTGAGCTTTGAGCCTCCAAGGCTGGTCTGATCTAGGAGATGACAAAAGGTTCCTTGCTTCCCTAAATACGTGGGAGTCTCCTTCCTTGAAAGGAGGTATGAAGCACACTGGGCATTTCTCAAAATGGCTCTTAATAGTATGATTTTCAATATAAATACAGTTCATGGAAGGACAAGACAGTTGTTTATCTGCTGTGGACAAAATGACATTTTTATACTCATGAAAGAAGTAATTAAGTATCTATATCTTGCCAAATGTAATTTCGTAATTTTAAGTAGCTTAGCAAGTGCTGCTTATTTTATGTGGTCTACGTCGTTTGCATGGATAATGAATTCTTTGCTATAGCGTTTCGCACAGTGGCTGTACAAATCATTTCTTACGGGCTTTGTAGACATTCAGTGTTCCAAGTGGCCATCCTTGGCTATTGTCTCAATGTAGAACAGGCACACAATAACTTATAGAAAATGATCACAGCACCATAGCGCCTCCATTCAGGGCTTCAGCGAGTAGCCTGGAATTAAATTGGTGGAGCTCTGAAAGTTGGCAGTGAAACTTCTCCACGGGCTCATCATCTTTAGCTAATGGGCGGGCATATGTTTTAACGATTGGGTCAACTATAGTAAACATAAATCCCAGGTCCGTTATCTCTTGAGAGCTTGCTTTTGACATCAGTATGGCAGAATAAGATCAGACTAGTAAAGTGTTAAATTACACCTCGATTCAAAGTCTTGGCTACCACACAGCCCTTGTTGCCCAGTGTCCATGTGATACCCACATCGGCTCAGTCCTGAGTTCAGAGAGAAGAGGTCAGACTTCTGCAATAACTACTTGAAGAACTTTTGCTTTGATGTCCGATGGGACAAGCAGTTCCTCATTGCCTAGCCCAATCTAACCTTTCTCATCTGGTAGGCAGTGGAGATGCTTACCTTTCCACTCTTCCTCTACAGCTGCTCTAAAGAGCAGCAGATATTTAACCAAGTTGAAGTATGGCTTCACTCTGTTAAAAAGGAAGTGATGAGGCCCCTAAAACTGAAGGGCTGGGTTTCAGACTCGACCACTGTGTTCTTGTTCACGGATATACTCTGCCACTGTTGCTTTCTAATTGCAGCAGTATTTTATTACCTCTGACTTGCTTCCATATTCAGATGAATAGACCTTAACTGTCTTTTCTCTTGGGGCTTTGATAAAAAAAAAAGTGATCAGGTTCACGCCAACGCACAAAGTCAGATGGGGGGTACTGAGCTACTTTTCCTTTGGACCTTGAGACCCTCACGGGTGAGTAGCGCGCTTACAATTCCCTGATTGATTGATGGACCTAGTCTTTTTCTGGAGCAAAAATGTTGCATGGGGCACAAGGCTTTATCCACCAAGAGTTCATAAGGTCATATTGGCTGTTCGAGTTGTTGGCAATGAATGAACCACAGGTCGATACAAAATGGCTCTTTGCAGCAGCTATTCTATGAGGATGATGTACCGATTTCTCCTGTTTGTTGGTGCCCCTATTGTGCTTCTCATGGATATTTCTTAAGTGGGCAGGTCCAACTGGCTAAAGTGGCAAAACTCTTGATACATCTCCACCCAGAAGTCTCATTTCTTTCTGGGTATAGTCGGGCAGAGGACAAACATGTGTAGAGCAAAAGTTCAGGTGCTCACTAGTCTAACTCGACTCTTGAGTCCAGTAGGGAGTTTAGCACATGGAAACAGCCTTGATCTCCTTTTTCTCAGGACCACTACGTGGTCAGTGGCCCTCTTGTGGTGGTTTGCCTAAATATTGCCTTTCTCCTTTGTGGATGTGACAACTTATATACCCTTTGTCCTTGCCTTGGAACTGGTGGTCTTTTGGGCTGTGAGACTCTTCATTTATTCCTCTTGTAAACCTGTTCACCCCATGGTACATTAGATACATTCTTCTCACGTTTTCCTGTGTTGTACTGGGCATATTCTACGAACCACGAAATACCTCAAATAGTTTTACCAGCCAGTCCTCTTGCCTGCCTTCAGAATTCTTTGCGGATTCTGTACACCACATAGGAGAAATGATTTCAAGGATGTAGGCCCGCCCTGCTCTCTATCCAGTGAATGTGACCAGTGCACTCGACCCCTGCATAACAGATCCCTGTTAAGATTATTAAATTGGACACAAACTTTTAAAGGAATTGACTTTAGCACCCTGAACTACTTTGAGGTGAGGGTGGTCTACTTTAGGTGGTTTTTTTTTTTTCTCTCCTGTTTTGTACATCCAGATTAGCTGAAAGTTACAGAATTTCCCCACTTACCAAGAAAGTAGTGCGAAGGCAGACCTTTCCTATCCAAGTTGATACTGCCCCATTTGCTGGTTAACATAAACAAATTGCAGTGAGCCCAAAGTGGCTGTGAAGATAGCATTTAAGTACAGGAGCACAACTTTAAGATGGATAAAAGGTGCAGAGCTTATAAATGTTTGGATTGTATTTGCTTGTAAAGCTTGCTTTATTGTTAGAAGTGACAACACAGCCTAGACATTCGTTTTGTGTGTTATTTACTCTGTCGTGCTGAGCTTCAGTTCTAGCGTACTGCCCCCTGTGTACCCACGTGAACTTTACAGGTTAAAAACCTTGAACACTTGACACATAGTCCTGCTCTCAGCAGTGTCTACTTGTGTAGCGCAATGTTAATTTGCTTATGTCGGTGTGAGCTCTGTTGGACGAGACCTTGGACCCTCACCTGTTCTCAGGTGGTTGAGTAAAACTTCGCAGCTTGTGTAATATTTAGCTCAATGTCAATCCAGTTCCCAATCTACCATATGGGCCTTGTGGCTTACTGTGTCGAAGCGGTCAGTTTTTGATCGCTTCAGGCTCCTGCCGGCCTCCATATGACGGGGTCCCAGCAGCGCTTTGCAAAGAGACGATTGCCGAACGATTCAACTCCGAAGTGCTCCCAGTTGCATTCATTGGGCTGCATAAAGCATACCATACCATGGAATATGCTGTAGCGCTCGAAGTGTGTATGAAGCAGCAGCTTTTATGATGCTTATTTTGAAGATTTAAATGGGTGGGGATAGTCTGGTCGGATATCCTCCCAGATTTAGTCCTCCTTCTTGGAGTTGTGCTTTGATCAGTGTCAGACAGTTCTTATATCCAGCTTGTGGTCACCATCCTTATTTGGTGAGTGTCTGTTTTGTCTCTTCGACCACAGTGAGATCTGTACAAGTTGAAAGTTTTATCAAGTGATCTGTAGCATAAAGCTTTGTTGTGTTATGCCAGGTGTATCTTCCGGTATACTGTGCAGTGCTTCTTTAGGACCCTATCTGGGGCACTGGGAAATCTCTCCTCTTGCCTGTCATTTATCTCTGTGAGAATTCTGCTCGATCCTGTCGTATGCAACTGTTTGGTTTTTCAGTGCCTGATTGTTTAAATTGTTGGTGTAACTTACCTGGTGAGGCGTCAAGATTTAAGCATACACTTCAGTTTCTCATGCAGCAGGGGCTGTGGCGCTTACCACTTATTCTATGTGCTCTTGACTCGGCAGTTTGTGCGCACACACAGTACCAGTATGCAGATATTGTGTTGGATGGCTTGGCATTGCTTTTACTGGGTGACTGACGTATACTGTTTGGCATAAAGGGCATGGAGTGCTCCACAAAGTGTTTTCATTGCCAGTTTAAAGATTCTATATGCAATTAATTTGATATTGGGTGCTGTTTTCTGCTCGGCCCGTGTTGTACTGTCATTTTGAACATTCTCTTTTTTCCAGGAAGAACGTTATTTTTATTAACTCGGGGTTCATATTTTGCTGTACACTTACAGGAAATTTACATTCTGCTGAAGACCTTCTATTATGGCAGCTACACTAACCGCATCATCTCGTTACAATAAGTACTTTATTTCGAAACTTTTCAGTCTGCTGCACTGTACCCGAGCTTTGAATACATCAACAAAGAGGTTCAGGACCTCTGTTCGATATGCATTTTTACACCGAGCACTCCACTTGTCATGTCCGTGATGAGTGTGACAATGTGAAGTTTTATCGGCCGATTTCAGCATCCTCTCCTAACCCACTTTGTGCACCTTCCGCTCACCTTTACTTATTCCCATGCATCTACTTCTCTTCCATGCCACCAACTAACCTCATTTCGCCCTCTTCTTCACCCTCCATAACACTATGTCCCTCTGTATTTCCCACACCCTCCTTGGTAAACCCTGTTGCCTTCCACAACTTTCCCAGAAACCACAGCGGTGCCCTTTAACGTCAAGCCTCCCATTGGGCCCCTTTCTCAGACCTTTTTCACCAACATGGTCCGATTCCTGCTCCTCCTTTTGGGATCAGTCCCTCCTAATATGCCCTGCATCTACCTGTAACCTATCTCCATGTTTTCTTTCAGCAATGCCTGAAATGCATTCCTTTTCATGTAAGAATCCTGTCCAAAAAATCGTCCATTTACCGATCACTGAAAAGCAGTCTGATTGGTTGTTCTTCACTGAGACATGATTGGCAGATATCCGTTCCCTGTTCCCAGAAAGCATTTCTTCCGACCCAGTAAGAGCTGGAAGTGAAGTCAAGGTGCACAGAAACACCTTTCAGTCTTTCCCCACTACTGATTGACTTCCTCATTGCTTAGAGCAGCTCACTCCATATATTCACATTCTGCTCTCCTGGCATGCAGCTCTCCTTTGCTGAAACTTGCGATTCCACTACAAACCTTTGCTTAGCAGTCTGCTAGACTGTCCTTGTTGGCTTCTTCTTTGACGGCCCTTATATCACTCAGATTAACTCCTTAATCTATACTTTTGAACCGCAGCAGTTGTATTTGCGCGTCATCGGTTTAAACTATTCAGCAACATTACATTTTTCACGGATTACAGGATAATAGATATTTTAAAGCCTTCACTAGTTCTTGGAGTGTCCACCTTGCATCTTGGTCTTCATTGCTACCTCAGCCTTGACAAAACATACCCTACTAGAGTCCTGATAAGACACCTCAGCCCATCTTTTCCCTGCTGTACAGTATCACCAGATCAAATATTGCTGTTTCAGCCTCTGATCTGTGACTTGAAGATACAGTAAGTACAACAGCTTTTCCCTCTCTTAGGAATACAGGACCTGGAGAATATTTATTGAAACGGATTGAAACTCGCAGTGCTACAAACCAATCCTTTGTGTAAGTGAAGCAATGGAATAGGCATCTTAGCCCATCTACCTACCACACTTGAGGATGCACAGGGCAACAACCCTGAAAGTCGAGAAGAATTATTGTTCCATCTGCCTTTCTTGTGACTCTGTCCCCACCAGGGAACTCTTTAGTGTCCTCTCTCAATTAAGAAATGTCTGCACCAGCGATATGTGTCCTCACCTGTTCTGTGACTTTCTGGCCAAATGTTTGCCCATTTCACTGAGAAGGTGTCTTCATTTGTTCACCATCTTCCGTTTCCAGCTTCTCTGTTGCCGTTTTCTACTGCTGTCACGTTGATTGCAGTCTACCCCTTCACCCTTCGAATTCAGTGATCGTGTTTCTGATGCGCAAATCCAGATCACTAATGGATCCCTTCTTCCAGATTTAGTTTATTACAAATTTTCAGTCCACCTACGCATCAGTTGTATGTCAAACTAGTGCTTAATGTCCAAGCAAAATGCGAACAGTGGCCTATCATTGGCTTATTGATTTTGTGCTCACGGACTGCTTTGACAATTTCCAAGTCTGCCTCGTCATGGTTGTAGGACAGAATCCTCAAAACTGCACTTGGATTTACCTTAAAATCCAAATATACGGAAATAATACTGCCCCACACTGCGTACAGCTTGTAACACACTCTGTTATAGGTTCTCTGTCATGGCCTAATGATTAGATCTCCGTGTTCCTGTTGAAGCAAGTCCAGATGGTCTCTTTACCTTTCTCTGCTTCCACTGTTCTTTCTGGGGTGCAGCAGGCTCCTCGTCAGCCCTCTGCTTTTCCTCAATGAGTTGAGTGTTAATCACTACACCAGAGCGATTAATTAAATCCCTGGCAAGGCCGAGTCAGCCTTCCATCCTTCTGGTGGTTGATAAATTAAGTACCATGCATGTAACTTACAGTGCTTAGAAACAGCAGAAGTAGGGTAAATAAATTCCACATTTGTAAAGCTATAAAGGGCTATATAAAAATACGCTGGTATTATAACATCGGTCTCTGCCTCCTTTCCAGCGTGAACCGGTCCTTTGACCCTACGTGCTACTTATATGCAGATGACATGCAGTAAATCTTAAAATTATAGCAATCATTTAACAGCGATGCTGCCTCGCTTGCAACCTTTTTCCTGGAAGGTGACAATTGATTGTCCACAAGCTTAAATGCCAGCAAGATTCAAGTCCTGACACTTGCATTGAAGCTGCCACTCAATATATACCACTATGCAAGGGATCCGTCATTTTGGACCCTGGCCTCCCTTGTCACCTCAGATCAAATTTAGAGAAATCTTCCTACTGCCACCTCTTTCATTTCTTGGGCTATCCAATTCCAGACTCTGTCACCTAGATTACTCAATCTTGGTGCACTGGAATGCCTTAGGCACAGATTCCAGCAGGTTCAGAACTCGGGTGCTACACGACTTGTAGAGGTCTTTAAATCGTGGCAAAAAACCATTGGCAAAGCCAATGGTCGCTTATGGCGAGATCTGCTGACTTTGCCAATGCTTGCTTTTCTCTGTCCCCGCAGCCTTGTATACTTCGGCCCCATCTGTTTTCTTATCTAGCCCATCTGTTCCCCTCCCCCCAGTTTTTTACTCTCTTCTCGTGCTCATTTCACTCTCGCATACCCTCGACGCACCTTCTTTGCCTACCCTCTAAAGACCCGCCACCTCTATTCGTGTCCCTCGCTCTCTCATTCCCCTATTTCCCCTACCGCCTTCACTACCTTGTGCCCTCACTGCTTTTCTGCTCCTCCTTTTCTTTCACTCTACTCTGAGCTCTGCCATTCATTCCCTTCTTAGCTCGTTTCACCACCTCCTCCCCTCTGCTTCCCCCGCCCCCTCCTATTTTCTTGCCATCGCTGGTTGAACTCTACTCTGCGCTGCTAGTAATACCCGATGCCGGCTGGCTCCGCCCCTTTACCTCCCACCTCGACGGCTGCGATTCATGCTCCCAGTTACGTCTGCCCCACTACGTAACCATTACCTCGCCCCCCCCCCCCTCCCTCGTCCCGCTGCAGGCGATGCACACCACCCTCCCCCGTTCGCCGCCTTTTGCTCTATGTAATGGCCCGGGGCGGCCAGTTGTGCACCCAACTCCGTTGCCACAGGTAATATCCCCCCACCCCCCGGGCCTCTTTGCTCCATTCGCCCCTCCCCAATGCTGTCTGTGCTCTGATGCTAATCTCCGAGCAGGAACATTGTGTTCTTCTCCTCTCCTCACATGTCCTGGAAGCAGAGCCCAGTGTTCAGGAGCAGCGTGCCCTCCCTGCATCCCCACCCCCTCCTTCCTCCCCATTCCTGCTTACTGTCTTGCTGCACAAGACACTGTGTGGACATGACAAGCTTTGCCACATGAAATCCATAGGATGCATGGAATGTTAGTCTTTCCATCGATGGGTACATTAGTGCCCAGAATATTTAAATCTATCTGTCCGCTCTCCCAATGTCAGGCCACTCAGAGTGCTAATGATGGGCTTCCTCCTCTCTTTCTCTTGCTACTCTTCCCTTCATCCTTGACTCAAGCCTGGGCTCCTTTCTTCCAGCGCTCCCACTCTGCAGACCCCAGTCCCTCAACCATTTCCTGTACCTCCTTTAGTGCCCAGTTATTTTCTATCTCCCTCTCGGCCTTGGCCTTTGCTCCACCCATACAGCCTCTACTTCCCATGCCTACATCATTTGGTGGTCCTACTGGATTCTCTCTTGCCTCTCACCTTCTGTCGATCCATTCCTCCGGCTCTTACATTTCATGTATTTCTACTCTCCGCCCCTCAGGGGATCAGCACCACCGGTCCATGCTGTATGATCTCCAGTTTTACTGACCATGACATCTCGACTTTGATATATATATTAGGAAA
Organism: Calotriton arnoldi; assembly: GCA_963921515.1. NCBI lineage: Eukaryota > Metazoa > Chordata > Amphibia > Caudata > Salamandridae > Calotriton > Calotriton arnoldi. The sequence goes on along the minus strand of CAWUFW010000676.1, from coordinate 1,148,977 downwards.
ATAAGTTGGTCATGCTGTTCTCTGGTCCAGGCTCAATGGTGTTCTACCCGATTACACAAAAGGCGGGTAGCTTTCTCCTTAGTGGGGACGGTGACCTCCCTATGGTGAAGAAGACCCAGGTTTTAAACCTCAACCCTGCAAAGCCATTTATGGTCTAAGCTCAGTGACTCTGCATTGCCCTCCATGTTCCCTACATTGATGCCCTGCATGTGATCTTGGTTCAAAGCCCCACACAGCTGATGCCCTATATGATCGTAGTTGCCTGGTGCTGCCATGTCAAGGTACGCGACTTCAACGCAGGCTAAACTTTAGTCAGAATTATTTTACGTTCTGCAATGTTGCTTCACTCTTCCTAATAGCATGATCTTCAAGTTCCCAGCATGCAGGTTACTGTTGGATTGAAAACCAGAACTGAATAAAGGTGTGAATTATGACCAGGGGCCATTTGATAGCTATGACAAAATGTGAATTGAAGGCCTTTCTATCACCCCAATGACAGTGTAATGTAGGTAGAGGTGGGTGAAAAAAATAAAAATGACCAGAGCCAATTTTTGCCAGTTCTGCAATTTCCTTCAGAGGGGAATTGGGCTGTAAAACCTGCTCCCTTTTAGCTCTGTAATCCTGGGCAATTCCTCTTACACCCAGCTTAATAAGCATTTAATAAAGGTCCATTCCCCCAAAGACACCCGATGTGCTTCAGGTTTCAGCCCTCAACACAACTGTTGAACCCTTTTCAACCTTGATTTTGGGCTGTTATAAATTATTTTCCAAGATGCACCTCGCATCCTTCAGTCAGTATATGTTAGTTAGTCCTTATTTCATTCACCCAGCACTCTTGAGATACCTTGCATCTGGCTTTTGCCTGATATCCAGCAGCACTCTCCACTCACTAATATCACACCCTGTTGGTTGAGGTACATGCCCAAGAGGTCATCTAAAGATAGCACATGCTAGACAAAACCCTTCCATCCTCTGGTGCGCAACATGGCACCAAAGCCAGATAGTGCTCAAAGGGCTGTCTTACAAAGTCTTGGATACCACACCAGCATACACCCTATAAGCACCCAGAGTAAAGCAGCATAAAAGTAGCTTATGGCTATGTGCACAACACTGCGTCATAATTACCTACATGGATTGTGATATCTACATAGAAGGCACTGCAACCAACACGCAAACAACCGACCTCTTAAAGAAAAGGTGTTCTTGGGCCTTCACATACAGCACTGCTAAGATCTTCCAAGACAGAACTGCTTTTACTTTTCATACTAATGTACACAAGCAACTTGCACACCAAGACTAAACAAGCCCTCGTGTAACCTTTCAGACCTCCAAACCATCAACCAGACACAATCGAGTAATGGCAATAACCCAATCTCCTCAAAAGGGAGCCAAGTTTAAGGATGTGTAGCAAAACCATAATAATATTAGGAAGTGCCATACAAATGCCTGTAATTTGCGTATTTCGAGTCCCTGGCTTTCATTAACCTAATACGATCTGTGTGTTATGGTCTTGAATTGTTACCAACGAACTAATTTGACAAAAATGCCCCATTAATGATCTGTTGACATTTGTGTAGCGCACCATGTGCTATAGGTATGTTATTGCACCACTGCTTCTGAAATTTTCATTGAACAGCAAAGTCTGATTTCGCTTGTGAAGATGTGCTGTCCATAGTGTGACTGGGTATGTGGCTCTGTTTGTTGAACTGTTCACTTTTAACAAGTTGGGAGTGAATGATTCGTGACACCGAAGTGCTGTTTCCAGTTGCTTGTCCATTCTAGGCACGTTCATTGCTCTGCAGATGTATTGTAATGACATTTATATAGCACGCGGTACCCCATACGAGCTTTATAGCGAGTTGCACCCTACTTTGGGACCCTGGGTTAGTGGTTAATTCAGTGGTTATTCGTGTTTATTGGTATTAGACGTGTGCTCTCAAGGAAACACTGTTTGTTCTGCAGTAACTCCGGTTGGTTTAAGATGTAAGACAACTTGGTGGTAAGCTCGTGCTGTTGGGCGCTGCATTGCCATACAGGGATTATACTTGGTATTTCTATCTTGATATCTTCTCTTTGGGATGCTGTGTGCCCCGTCGCGGCCTTTATGCACTGTGCTCTGAAATGCATCGGGCGTCGTGAGATCGCTCTTCCCAACGAAAGCGATATGACAAAAAAAAACGGTGCAAACTGGATTTGAAGTCCATTCTCAAAAGTGAGAACTGGTTCACATGAATGGCCACTGGTCACTAGCCACCTCCCACAGACACCTGTGCAGGCCACACCCAATTGGTGACCTGTTTGGGTTGGTTGAACTGGTTATTTCGGGCTGTGGAGATCACGGATTCCGACAATGTAGTCAGTGTGGCCTTTCCCTCCCCCAAAGATGGCTCAAAGAAGACCCCTTCCCCCATCCCTTGCTCCTCTCCCCAGGAGCTGGCTTATGCAACTGTAAATACCTTCGGGGGAAGACCGGTCACGGCACACCATGTCCCCTAGACCTTCATACGCCACTAACTCCTCTGCACGTTCCCGCCTTTTCCCTCCCCGTCCAATCAACCCGCTTCCTCCTATTTTCAATCGCCCCCCTTCTCGTCTCCAGACCCTGCTTCCCGTCCTAACCATACGCCCGCCCATGGCCCAGCTCGCATTCAGACCCACAAATTACGTCCCTTTGGCACAGCATAATACTTGTCAGGGCGGTTGCATTTATGCATTATATATATACCCCCTGTTCACGCACACGCTTTGACTCCCGGTCTGGTCTTTTAAAAGAAGGATGCGCACCTTTTAACCGTCGTCTCTTCATCCTTAGTACCTCTCGGTGGGCGCGTCCGTTGAACGATGCTACGCAGTAATTTGACCACACGCAGCTCTGTCCCCAAACTAATCATCTGAAATGCACACCCCCTGCCATTGCAGTACTGGGACCTGTACTTTCCCATACCACCTCCGTCCCAACCCGCGTCATCTCTTGTGCCAGTACCTAGGAGCTGCCCCTTTGTCCTAACCTTTGACATAATCTCTCGTGCCTGTACTGGGATATCATATGGATACCCTCCGTCCTAACCTGCCTCATATGTCGTGCCAGTACCGGAACCTGTACTTGTGCCTACCACTGCACCTCCGTCCTAACCCGCGGCACCATCTCCTGTTCCAGTACTCGGTTCCGCACAAAGCTCAACGAGTGCACCTCCTGCCCGAGTTCAACCCCTGCAGTGTCAGTACTGGTCCCTCACACCGCTCTGTCACCGCAGCTACATTGTGATAGCACATCCTGCGCCATGACGTGCGTACAGCCCCCCGGGACTGGAGATTCGTCACAAGCACGTAAATAGACGGGGGAGGGTGGCGTAACGTGGGGCTGCTATGGACCGGAGTGAATGATCTGTTCCTTGAACACAGCATGAGTAGCCATTGGCTAAGATTAGTCACTGCAGAGGAGGGGGTGGGGGTTCACGGAGGCGGGGCGTGAGTCAGAATTGGATTGTTACCCAGTGAATGTTATCGGAGAATGTTAGGAAGAATTTCTTCCAAAAAGGAAAGCTTCTCTAGGCCTGGTGGAGAGAGGTTTTCAGAGGGAATGTGCTTGGATCCGGAATTACGAAACCGAGGAGGTGGGGGTGGACGATGTACAGACATGTTCCTAGAATGCGCTATTACGGGAATCACTTACGTATGTGTGTGATGGGGGGCGAGGGCTGTAATAGTCGAAGTGTTCTCGTTTGTATAACCGAACCCCTTCAATAGGGAGAGTCAGACGATTTCATCGGAAAGTGCGTAAGCTGAATTACATCACTCCCCTGTTGGTCTGTACAGACGATCGACAATCATGGAAGGCCTTTAACCCTGGTGGTACCCGGTCCGACACTTTTTTTTTTTTTGGGGCGCCCCACCTCCACGGATTCCCTCACTGCCACCCTCCAACGGAACCCCTCTCTCCATAGCACCTCTCTGACATACATTTCATTTGTTTATAGCGCTGCTCATACCAGTGTAAGGTGTCAGAGAGCAGTTTACATCTCACTCAAACGTCACAGAGGCAATGAATCTTATGCGTGTAAATCAGTCTATAGGGAATGTTATATAAGACGGTGAGGATTACAGTGTGTAGGAATCACATGTCACTGATACTATTTGCCAGTATATTTAGGAGTGTTTGGTCTGGAGAAGCACAAACTCGGGATATAAACAGTCCCACAGTGGCTTCTTTATCTTTTTTTATGAATATATTTACATGTTGATTATTATATGTTTACTTATGAAAAAAATAATAAACCAATGCAATACAAAAGAATGTATTTCTACAAAAAACAACTTTTTAGCAACATTAGGAAAATGAAAGACTGTGGATAAAACATAACGTTCTAACTTATACCATGCACTTTGGTGACATTTCATAGGTCGCTGTGCAATATTAGGATTGTAACTTGTGAACTGCAAGTAACACAAGAAACTGTGACAAAAGCAGTAACCCACTGACCTAGCCACACAATACAGTTCTGTGATCTGCCTGGTACAGGTTCTTTTCAGCAGGCCTACTAACCATCTGTGCTACTTTATGAGGAATCAAAACTGCCACTAGACGAAACTCAATCTTGTCTCTTGTATGAACAACAATCACCAGAGTTAACTTGACATTTTTACTGTTGCCTGAAAACTGCTGCACACACAAGGAACTCTGCAGCAGGCGCTTTTAAACCTCTAAGTTATTTTTCTATACAGCGCCCCCTACCCGAGCACATCTCCAGGTGTGGCTGCACTGGTCGCATCGCCCTAAATCGGGTCCTGATCGACATTGATTAGCCATATTTGACTAGCTGGCAGTTGTTTTTTCCTTGCCACTGGGTGAAATTGACTGTGGCTAAGGATGATTGACTGCAGTAGGTGATGGTTAACAGTAGAGGTTTGTGCTATTTGAAGGTTGTGGTCAGTTGACTGTGGCAGATGACTGACTGGTTGCTAATAGTTGGTAATAATTGACGTTCTCGACAGTGGTTGGTGGTAGTGTCTGATGATGAACACCGTTTTTAAGGTTGGCAGTTTCAATCCAGCTTACCAAAGAGGTGTTGCTCAAGTTCTGGGCTTTTGCTTTGCAGATTGTAGTTTTCTTGTGTCAGTTCAACAGGGCCAAGAAAAGCAGATCTACAGCTCCCAGAACGTTGCTGCTGTCTGCATCCTTGGTGTCTTCGAGTATTCTAGTAACATTACACCATCTCGGTTATGGCCAATGAGGATGATGTGTGGTTGTAGAGTTCCCACAGATGGGCTTACTTGGAGGAGTCTAGTGATCAATCCTGGCGCCCAGGTGTGTGCGACCCCAGTGTGCAATAAAATGTCATTTTCCTTTTGGCTGCACTCCGCAGAGGGAATTGGAACTAATTGCGTCCACTTAAAAAGGCTGTGTGCGCGATGTAGGTTAAGGTTGTCTAGAAGTGGAGGTTGGGTCTTATGCCACACACGCTGTGCCGTCTTTGGCGTTGGTTGCCGCCAGAAGTTAGGGCTTTCTTAGGACAAGGGAATGGATGAATGGCATTACCCAGTGCCCCCTCGTATTATCTTGGTAAAATGGTGCTGGAATATGCTGTGTGCTCAGCTGCGGCCGAGCTCCTCTCTTGAGGGCCCCCCTTGCAGCCTGTTCGTACCTTGAATGCAGGGCTCTTCTCACTAGCTCGGTTGCTGTGACTCGCGCCTGCTGCTGGCAAGCAGTGAAGCTAGCCGTCGAGTTTTAGTGGCGGTAGACGGCTCCGCGATGGTTGCCGGCTGTCCACGGCTGCCTGAGGAGAGCGGCGGTTGGCGCCCGTTTGCAGGCTCTGACGGAGGTGCGATGCTGCTGCCCTGTGGCGGATGAGGCATAATGAGGAAAGATGAGCTTCCCGCCCCCACCCCATGGGGACATCATCTGCTGCAGTGAGAGACGGTGGAGCGTGCAGGATTCAGCTGGAATATGACAAGAAAGAACAAAAAAAAACAACTCGCCAACGACACGGCCGCCAAAATGGCACCGCTGCAGCGTCCTTGTCTGAAAGGCTTTGACCCGCTGCGCGGCTTCAGGTGACATACTTATCTGAAGAACCCTCAGAAACCTAAAGGGGTGATGGCTAATTGGTGAAATACCTCATTGAAGGCCGCCTTTCCTTTGCTGCTCCTCGGTGCCAGGCGTACAAGTAAGCGAGCACAAAAGCTACTTAATACCAGCTTGGCCTCCCACTAGTCCATTATTACGACATGCTGGGTGCAAAAGTGGGCAGCCACGAACACAGACTTGGAGACCTGTGGCGCGCCATTCAGGGCACATCTCTTGGTATAATAAGCGAAAATGTGAACCTGTGCTCGTCTGGAAGGTCGACCCTAAATTTGCTGACCGACGTTTTCAAAGCAGTTCTGAAGGGCTCCCATGAAATATTCAGTTACTTTCGTGGTGCGCCAAATGTGTGTGAGCCTCTCATGCAGTGCCGAAAAGAAAGGAACGACCCCCCCCCCCACCTCCTCAAGAATGCTTGATAAACTACGGAGGACAAACGGTATATAGGTTTACACGCACTTCAAGTAATGAGGTACTATTTAAAATGGCCTTCTATGACAGTTTATCAAGATGTATATCGCATCTTATCTCACTTATATCGTAAATCTATCTCCTTTTGTGTTTTTTCAAGTCTGTCTCTTCCAAGTAGATTTTCAATCTCCTAACTTGTTTGCAGACAGCAGAACTTTTCCCCAGGTTAAACTGATCTAACCGGCTCAGACGACAGAACAACCACTCGGGTTACATTGAAGTTACAGTAAACAAATGCAGTGGCGGCTGGTAACATTTGAAAGTAGTGGGGCGTAAAAGTTGGGTATATGTGTTATGGTGCAAGCATAACCATCTCACCATGACACACTTTAGGAACCTGGTACGTTAAGTGTTTGTTTATTCACTTGGCTCTATTTTGGCTTTGATGTTCAGCTTTTGCGCCCAAATCCTGCTATCAGTTGCAAAAGCACAGCAAACATCTGAGGGCTCTTTCTCTAATCTGTGCTTTTATGGATTGGGAAAAGGCACATGTAAACTGTGATTCGTCATGCATGCACAGTCTGCAATACTTTTTATCCATTATATTCGGCAGCGTCAAATTGGGCAATGCTAAGCATGTCTGAAAGTAAAGGAAACAAAAGAGCCTGGACATGGTCAACGCCTTGTTTTCTCAAACTTTCAGCCGGGTTGTGCAGCAGCTGCTGTGCAACATGGCTTTACGTTTAAAAAAATACGCAGTGAAGCAGAGCGCTGCTGCCTCATATTACTTTTTTTTAAATAACTGAAGAGAAGATACCATTCTTCAGTAATTCTCTGAGAGAATGTGCGAGTTCATGGCCTGACAAAAGAAAAACAGTAAAGATACCGAAATAAGTGAAAGATTCAGACAGTGGGTAAAAAGTGAACTTTCTCACCTGAACTTTCTGAAATTGTACAACTTGTTTACCTGCAATAGGGAGATCAAATTGCTAACGTTCGCAGCTCAGTCCGAGGCTCGAGTACAATGGAACAGTGGAACATCATATACAGTCGCCATAATTTAGGCTCCCTTTTTCAACATATGGCTCAAGAGAAAATGCCGCCAGAAGAACGGTCCATGCCTTAAGATCATTCACACATTTTAAATCTACTGCCATCCTGTATTCCAATGGTGTACACTGCAGTTTTAGCCAGGTTGTTCGAGTAAGCGTAGCCTGGTTTTGAACTAAGTTGCCATAGACAAACGAGAACTGCAGGTCTAGTGACGTCAGCTTTCTACCAAACCCCTCTGTATCAATTCCTCACAGATTCCTCCCACAAGAAGAACTAGGACTTGCTTGTTAGTTATCTCGAGTTTTGGATAACATCACGTGTCCTATCCTCCACTTGATGCCTTATAGAAAATGTATAAAAAATATGACACTTAATACATTTTAGCATTATATATGCTCCAGCAGATCAGATGGCAAAGCGGTGTTCTTTTGCTTTGCGAGTTCACACCAAGACGATATTTTTTATGCTTGCTGCTTTTTTGTCATTAAACATGTATTAGACTTCAGTGGGCCTCGAGTGTTGTTTTTCTTCCACGGTATTAATTATGAATTGCTCCACTATGGAAAAGATTACGGTAAGTGTCTGCTGCTGACATACAGTGTGCCGAGCATATGACGAGTTCAATTACACTAGTAGCAACACAATCTCCGCTTTATTGTGCGAGCTGTGCGGCGCCGCCTTTGTCCCATTTACGAGCCTAAATCACCATTATAAATACGTATGGAAACGGTAAACATTTCTTTTGCACAGACGGGACATCAGGCCTCAAAGTTAAAAACTGTTATTCTCCACCCTCCAGGGGCCTGATTGACAGCAGTCGCAGGCGGCATTACGAGCCGGGGGGGAATGGGGTCGTCGCAGGGGGATCGCGGGGGGATGGGGGAGGCGGGAGGGGTTTAATTAAATACAAATTATAAAATAAAACTTACTCAGTCCCAACTCTTGCCGTCCAGCGCCAATTCCTGCAGCTCTCCTGTCTCCTCGTCATCAGGAAAGGCAGCCTCCCTCCCTCCCCTCCGCCAATCACAACGCTGTGTGATTGGTGAGGCGCAGGGGAGAGCGCCCCAGCCACGCCATTTTCTCCTAGGTAGAGAAGAAGGGAGAGTGGGCGGTCGTGCTCGAGGGCAGGGGGGGGGAGTGGCTCCAGGGGCCGACCAAGCAGTCAGTACCCACAACAGTGGGTAAGCCACTCCCCCCTGCCCTCGAGCACGACCGCCCACCTTCCCTCCCCCAACCAGGCACTTCTGCTTTCTCGCAGTGCGAGAAGCAGAAACATAAAATGGTAGTTTTTACCATTTTATGTTTCTGCGTCTGGCATTGCCAGAAAGCAGTGGGCCGACGCCCAAACGCCCCTATGGAGGAGCCGCCACTGAACAAATGTCTCCAACGTGACATGAATTGTCACTCAAATGTTAGTATTAAATATTTAATAGAAAGCATTATTTTTGTCCCCACAACACTAGAAGGCCTACAATAGGACATTGCCTAAGCATGTTTCATTATGAGAGCCCAGTTGAGACGGGCAGCCAGATTGCAGAGGTTGGCTGATCCTACACCGCAGGGGGCCATGAGGGTGCAAGGCCTTGCCCTCAACCACCACCCGACCCCAAAGAGCCGCTAACTGCGAACTTGTGATGTACTGCTACACACGATGCTTGCCCTGTTAGCTGCTGCTGTCTCTTGGAGGCAGTGGAATGTCCGTGCTGCCTCTTGCAGCAGTGTACAGGAGGAGGAACAAGGGTGTCATGGAGAAGTCGTATGTCCCTGTTTAATAAACCCTCCAGTCCAGTATTTGAAGTATTGCACAGCTGGTGTGGTACAGGAGGAAAAAGTGGTAGGTTGTGGCACGGAAAGCACATTCCGCGTGTTGAAATAAAGTATGTCTCCAAATGGTCAAAATGCGGCAACAGTGGAGCCTAGATCTGCCATAAGGTCTGCTGAGTTCACTGCTAAGTAAACAGTCTAAACTGGCTTCGGTCTCCAGCGTTAACTGATTATTTCAGACTCTCTAGCCTGGCTAGAGTGGCGCTGGAGTCCACTCTTCATCCCGTGGCATATGCAAAGGCTGGTTTGTGTATATACTGTTTGGACTAGTACTTGTATAATGCACACAACTGTGAAGTCACTGCTCTTTCATTGGTCTTGTTGTTCTGGCTTTACTGTCACTTTTTATCCTTCGTCTTGTAAAGTGCTTTACCCCCTGGGTCATGTTAATGCTATATAAAACCAAATAAATACATCAATAAAAAGTGGGTGATGGGCTGATGTACGATTCAGAGCATTTACAATGGGGCAGGTGCAACTAGTTATTGTGTAAGGGGTATCAAGTGTTTTTTTAAGAGATTTTTTTTTTTTCAGTTGAAAGCAAAAGGCTTTAGTTTGACCAGTTTGGTTCCTGGTACAGCAACAAACTAGAGATAGCCTCTTCAGAAAAAAAATACAAGTTGAGGGATGGTTTTAAGTCCTGCGGCTCTATTTAATAATTTTTTTTTTTTACTTCTGTTTATCTTTGGTTGTGAACAAACATTTAATGTCATAATTCAGCGATTAAAGTAGAAAAACTTCCACATGTTTTTGAGATCATGGTTATTTTTCTTCTGTTTTATTGCATTTTATTATTTCATAAGTCAAACAGTGTGGTGTATGTTACATTGCCATCACGTTCCACTCCTTGATTGGATAGTGGCCCTGGATTTTTATCAAGGCCACACATTAAAACCATTCTGTTGAAATGGTTTTAATCTCTTTGCAAGTGTTTGGGAAGTGTTATGGCGGAGGAGTGTCCAGGTCAGTCCCTCACTGAGGAGGATAGGCTCGTACTGGTTTTGACTGTGCATTCGTTCTGATGTTTGTCTGCTTCTGGTAATTCGTGTCTCCTTCACTCGTTTTGGGGCCTATTCTCAGATCAGCCGAGGCATTTGTACTGGGGCACTCTACCTCGTGATTTTGCTGTTGAAGTCCTTCCTACTTGTCTGCGGTTTGTACATAGTGATGCATGCCACATTCTAGCCCGTGGGTATTTCCTATATTTACGTTTGGAATTCCCCATGTGTTTAAGTCTTTGGATCGAAAGCAAGAAAACCCATTCGCTCCTCAAAATATCTGCCTGTTTATAGGAAAGGTCCAGCAATAAAAGGGAAACATTGTTTGTTCTGCTCAGGGAAGGGGATACTGGAGCTTCTGCCTGGGGTAACCACTCCTAATGTTACTGGTCTTTCTCCTTCAGAGATGTGGGATAAATCTGAAAGACACGTTAGTGACAGATTCCTTACCTTAGAATATCCCCAGGCGTCAGGCTGGATCCGGAAAGTTTTTTGCGTAGCAGTACCCTTGCGCGTCGGTAGGCGGCGTCGTGCGGCTCCGCGTCCGTCGTCGGCGTCGTGATCGCCGGGATGACGTCGCGGACAGTACTTAGGCGCCGCCCCTGCGCGCTGACGTCAGTTCTTCTTTTTCCGCGCCAGCAAGCGCAGATCCGGGAAGAGCAGTGCCCTGGTCATTTTTTGACCATACTTTTTGGTGAAATTTTTTCGCTGTTTTTCTCTCTCAAGGTGTCGTAGGGATGCCCGGTTTCAAACGATGCGGCGCCTGTGCTCGGATGATGTCCGTCACCGACCCGCATTGGGAGTGTCTCTTCTGCCTCGGCCGAGGCCACGACACGGTCTTGTACCGACTGCCAGGCCCTCAACCCGAAAGCTTTGCGAGAGCGGTCTCGAAAGCTCCTGGAGGCCCGGCATTCGGCTCCGCGGAAGCCCCGGTCGCGTGAGAGGTCCAGGGGTCGATCGCGGAGTCCACACCGGTCGCCGGGCGTCGAAGTCTTCTTCGTCCGGTAAGTCGAAACACAAGAAGTCCAAAAGCATCATCGCTCTAGGACTTCGCCTCGCCGGTCTCGCGACTCGGCTGAGGCCCCTCCCGGCACCGTCCCCGCGGCCCCGGACATGCCTGTGGAGTCGCCCCCGCCATACCCGCCCTTCCCGGGTTCGGGGGTGGATCCGGCCAAAGTGCAGGAATTCCTGTCGGCCATGGCCCGCCTTTCGGGCCTCCAGGCTCCTCCGGTGCGCCTTCGCGGGCCCGGATGGGGTTGCTCCGGCGTCGCCGACGGCTCCGGCCCCGGCGTCGCCCGTGCCTCCAGCCTCGATCCCGGCTCCGGCTTCGGCCCCGGCCTCGATCCCGGCTCCACAACCCCCATCGACGCCGGTCGACCTAACGACACCTCCGCCGGCGCCGATGTCTCCGGTGCCGTTCTCGACGCCGCCCTGGGCTCCGGGCGGCGTCGTCCCCAGTTCCTTCCGGCTCCGGACATGGACCCGGAACGACGCCGCCGACGCCGGTTCCGGCGCCGATGGGGCCTTGGGTCCCAAATGTCCCTCCTCCTCCTTATTTTGAACCAGAGGAGGACCAGGAGGACTGGGAGGGGTCTGATGACCCTCTGGCACGGCAGTGTCAGTACGATGAGGACTGGACAGAGGGTCTAGGGGAGGCCAGTGGTCTGGATACTTCCCCTGACACTGGCATGCTGTCTCCTCCCGTGGCTACGGAGGAGGGAGCCAATCTCGCTACGGTGTTGCGTAGGGCGGCTGGGGCCTTACATCTCCAACTCCCTACTTTGACGGTCAAGCATAACATCTTGACAGAGGTGCTTCAGCCGGCGGCCTCCTCTGCGGAGACTGTGCTGCCGTTTAACGACGCCCTCACTGACGTTCTTTTGGGCGCCTGGTCCAAGCCCAACACAGGGGCTCCTGTGGATAGGAACGTGTCACGACGCCATCGCCCAGCTCCAGGCGACCCCCTGTTTCTCTCTGTTCACCCCACTCCTGAGAGCTTGGTTGTCCAAGCCTCCGCTTCCCAAACCGCCTTCCCTACCGCTCCTCCGGATAGGGAATCCAAACGCCTGGATCAATTTGGGAAGAAGGGTTTTTCTTCCTCCAGTGCTGGCTTGCGGTCCGTTAACACCGCTTGTCTTTGGGCCGATATACCCACTCCTGTGGGATTCGGTGGCGGATGTTTTGCCCCAGTGTCCTGAAGAGGTCCAGACACCGCTTTCCCGCGCCATTGCGGAAGGAAGGGATGCGGCTAAATACACAATACGTTGTGGCCTTGACACCGCCGACTCGCTGGGCAGGTCTATTGCAACGACGGTGGCGCTGCGACGCCACGCCTGGCTGAGAACCACTGGTTTTTCAGGGGATGTCCAGAATACTCTCATGGACATGCCCTTTGATGGAGTCGGTCTCTTTGGGTCCAAAGCAGACCATGCGTTGGAGCGCTTTAAGGACTCACGGGCTACTGCCAAGTCCCTGGGCCTTTCTGCTACACGCCCTCCGCTGACTTCTGCTTTTCGCCCCTATCGTGGCCACGGTAGGGGCGCCCGTCACGTCAGCAGCCCAGCCACCGGCCCGCGCAGCAGGCGTCTTCGCGTGGCCGAGGACGTGGATTCCGCCGTGGCGGATCGGGCAACCAGCGTGCGGGTCAGGCCACCACCTCCAACCCGTCCGCGGCCTCCAAGCCCTCCTAGTCCCTTTTTTCAGGTGCACAGCACGCCAGTAGGGGGCAGGGTCCGCCATCACCTTCACCACTGGCGTACCATCACCTCAGACAGGTGGGTCTTGGACATTGTCCGAACGGGCTACTCCCTCCCCTTCGAGACCACCCCCCCAGCCATGCCACCTCGATTCCACCGCATGTCAGGGGATCACTTGGTACTTATGCAGAAGGAAGTCACGGCCCTCTTGGCCAAGAGGGCCATCGAGCATGTTCCGACCCCAGAAGTAGGGCGTGGTTGCTACTCCCACTACTTCCTGGTGCCCAAAAAGGACAAGGAGGACATACGTCCTATCTTGGACCTCCGGAACGTCAATCGCTTCCTCCGGAAGGAGAAGGTCAAGATGCTCACCCTAGCTCAGGTCTTGACTGCCCTCGACCCTGGAGACTGGTTGGTAGCGTTGGACTTGCAGGACGCATATTTTCACATCCCCGTCCTGCCGGCCCACCGGCGTTACCTTCGGTTCACGGTAGGCCCCGAGCATTTTCAGTTCACCGTGCTCCCCTTTGGCCTTACCAGTGCCCCTCGGGTGTTCACGAAAGTGATGGCGGTGGTCGCAGCTCATCTGCGCCGGGCAGGGGTTTCAGTCTTCCCCTACCTCGACGACTGGCTGCTGAAGGCGGGCTCGTCCCAGGCAGTCGTCTCCCACCTCCAGACTACGGCCGAACTCCTGCACTCGCTGGGGTTCTCCATCAATGTGCCGAAGTCGCATCTGATTTCTTCTCCACAGCTCCTTTTCATCGGAGCAGTTCTGGACACGACGCAGTTTCGGGCCTATCCTCCCGAACGGCGAGTCCGGGATATTCAGGCTATGATTCCGATCTTTCAGCCTTTATCCTGGGTTTCGGTACGGATGACCCTGAGGCTGCTGGGCCTCATGGCCTCCTGCATCCTGCTGGTCAATCATGCCAGATGGCATATGCGGGCTCTGCAGTGGGACCTGAAGTTCCAGTGGGCGCAGCACCAGGGCAACCTGTCCGATCACGTCCAGATCTCGGAGGGGACTGCAAAACAGTTGCAGTGGTGGCTCTCGAACCGGCAATGGGTCATGGGCAGATCCCTCTCCCTTCCCCAGCCAGAGCACACAGTTGTGACGGACGCGTCCCTTCTGGGATGGGGCGGTCACATGGGAGAGGCGGAGATCAGAGGCCTCTGGTCTCCGGCGGAGTCCCGGCTCCATATCAACCTTCTGGAGCTCCGGGCGATCCGACTTGCACTCAAGGCATTCCTTCCTCTGTCAAAGGGAAGGTAGTGCAGGTGTTCACAGACAACACCACCGCCATGTGGTACTGCAACAAACAAGGCGGGGTGGGGTCGTGGACCCTTTGTCAGGAGGCTCTGCGCCTCTGGACATGGCTGGAACATCAGGGCATGTTCCTGATGGTTCAACACCTGGCAGGTTCCCTGAACGCCAGGGCGGACGAACTCAGCCGCAGGTGCATGATGGATCACGAATGGCGTCTTCACTCGGAAGTGGCGCAAGGACTCTTTCTACAGTGGGGAGAGCCTTGGTTAGATCTATTCGCCACCGAAGAGAACGCGCAATGTCATCAGTTCTGCGCGTTGGAATTTCCAAGGCGGCACTCGCCGGCGACGCTTTCCGTCACGAGTGGAGTTGCGGTCTGTTGTACGCCTTTCCGCCTATACCACTTCTACCCAGAGTGTTGAAGAAGATTCGGCACGACCGGGCCCAAGTCATTCTTGTGGCTCCGGACTGGGCTCGAAGAGTTTGGTATCCCGAGCTACTCAATATGAGCGTAGATCCCCGATCCGTCTGCCTCTTCGGGAGGATCTTCTGTCGCAGCAGCAGGGGACGGTCCTCCACCCGAACCTGTCCAGTCTACACCTGCTTGCGTGGAGATTGAGCGGCGGCAGTTGATTCCTTTCGACTTGCCTCCCGAAGTTTGTGATGTGATTCTGGCAGCCAGGCGTCCCTCCACTAAGGTGGTATACGCCTGCAGGTGGAACAAATTTGTGGCATGGTGCACAGGTAAGGCTGTGAATCCCCTTTCTGCCCCTCTTTCTGAGGTCCTTCTGTTCCTTCTCTCTCTGGCCCAACAGGGTTCTGCCCTGGGTACCATCAAGGGTTATCTTTGTGCTATCTCGGCCTTCCTCAGGCTCCCTGATCAGCCCTCCCTTTTCAAGTCCCCTGTTGTTAACAGGTTCTTAAAAGGCATTACTCACCTCTTTCCTCCTGTTCCGTTTGTGATGCCTCAGTGGGACTTGAACTTGGTTCTTACCGCTTTAATGTGCGCTCCCTTTGAGCCTCTACATAACTGTCCTCTTCGTCTTCTGACTCTGAAGACAGCCTTTCTGGTGGCCATCACCTCCGCTCGGCGGGTGAGTGAGCTCCAGGCTCTATCTTGCAAACCTCCCTTTCTGTCTGTTCATCCAGACAAGGTTGTTCTTCGGACGCGTCCGTCCTTCTTGCCAAAGGTGGTTACTGCTTTCCATATTGGGCAGACCATCACTTTGCCCACCTTCTTTCCGCCTCCGCATCCTTCCAGAGAGGAAGAGAGGCTCCACCGTCTGGACCCAAAACGTGCGCTCTCCTTCTATATTGACCGCACAAAACACTTCCGGGTGGATGACCAGCTCTTTGTTGGCTACGTGGGCGCCAAAAAGGTCGGGCGGTGCACAAGAGGACCATCTCCCGCTGGGTTACCTTGTGCATCAAGACCTGCTATTCTTTGGCTAAGAAGGAGCCTCCTGTTGGGCTGCGTGCCCATTCCACCAGGGCAACGGCTGCTACCACGGTCTTGGGCCGCGGTGTTCCGCTGCCGGTTATCTGTCAGGCAGCTACGTGGGCCTCGCTGCACACGTTTACAAAGCATTACTGCCTTGACAGTCAGGTCCGGAGGGACGGCTTCTTTGGCCGTTCTGTCCTCCAGGACTTCCTTGTCTGATCTTTGTTCGCAGACCCACCACCGGGGTTGGTATTGCTGGGGTATCTATTCTAAGGTAAGGAATCTGTCACTAACGTGTCTCTTTCAGATGCACAAGTTACTAACTTGTGTAACGATATATCTGTAAGAGACAGTAGTTAGTGACAGATTCCTTACCGCCCCACCCATCCTCCCCGTTCTGCGAACTGATTTCTAGGGTTAAGGACATCCCTTTCAGGGCCCTAGTATTTTTCAGACACCTATGTCAGCTTCTTGCATGGCTCTGCGTTCCTGGCGCGGAAAGTCGTGTACAGAACTGACGTCAGCGCGCAGGGGCGGCGCCTAAGTACTGCCCGCGACGCCATCCCGGCGATCACGACGCCGACGACTGACGCGGAGCCGCACGACGCCGCCTACCGACGCGCAAGGGTACTGCTACGCAAAAAACTTTCCGGATCCAGCCTGACGCCTGGGGATATTCTAAGGTAAAGAATCTGTCACTAACTACTGTCTCTTACAGATATATCGTTACACAAGTTAGTAACTTGTGCTTCAGAGCTGCTGCATAATTCAGAGCTGCTGCTTCGGGTAAGAAGCTCGCCCTTCGTACTGGGGAGGAAGGGCTGAATTGCAGCAAGGGTCACCAAGCTTCCACTGAACTTGAATGAAAAAAATAAGAACTACATTTCAGGGCAAAAAATATTCTCCTGCTTACCACGTAGCCCTCGGTGACCCTGCCCCAGTGGAATGAGTGCCTCTTTGCAAAATGTCTTGTTCTCCCCTCACATTCCCAGGTCCTCTATGCATAGCACCAAGTGTGCGTAACATGTGATGGCCATACAGCAGCAGACTGACTGTCCTCAGCATGGGTGTGTGCAGTTGTGCTCCTTTCAAGAAGGTCTAATCTCCACTAGAACTAAAATAAAGTGCCTCCACCTGGTGTTTTACTAGAATGGGGACTGTTGTCAACAATTGGGTTCAACAGCAGAACTTCGCACCCACCCAACACTGCAATATAAGTCGCGAGATGAATATTAGGGCTCCATAGAGCCACTCTGTACATGCAGTTAATTCAAACACTTACAGACATTCCGGGCAATGCACACGCCAAATAAACCAGTTCGCATCTAAGCACAACTAGCAAACTTATAACACATCTAATTATCGGTAGCAAAATATAAGTTATCCTCACGGTGCTTCCTAAAGTTCACGAACACTTCGACCACGTTCTTCAATAGAATCCTCAAAACTAGGACAAGAAGTACCGAGACTGATTGGCTCTGTAAGGCAATGGCAGAATGTCACAATAAATAAATATGTGTAAGATAATGTCTCCCCTTGCTCCAGGACTACAGATACCGACCATGTGTGCCAATTTTCTTAATCATGGAAATTCAGTTTATGCGATCAGCAGAGCCACTGGGCAAATGCAGTATATTATAATGTACTATTTCTTGGGGGGGATGAGGTACAACCCGTCCTAACTGGACACAGTCTAATGCAGTGCTTCCCAAACTTTTTTGAACCATGAACCAACTTTTTCGGTGACAAACTTTTGCGCTCCATCTAGCTTTAATGTATAAAAGGCTTGATCATTAAAAAATAAATGTAATAGTAATTGCTTGTAAACCTCACAACCTTTTAGTACACCCTTCAATAGCGTACTTTGGCTAAGATTTTAATCTGCGCACAAAAGTGGCAGATGGTGAACTACATTGAAGTCTGAAGTACTTTTCAGGGTGTGGTGCGTGGCATCCGTTCTCAAAAAATCACAAGGCTCCTGAAAAATCTTCGTCTTGAGACTAGTGATTTTAGCAAATTTGAAAACCCCTTCTGCAGAAATGTATGACTCTCTCTCTCTCTCTCTCTTTATTTATTTATTTATTTATATATATATATATATATATATATATATATATATATATATATATATATATATATATATATATATATATTGTGAACACAGCCCAAGGGCTGTGGAACGCTTTACATGAGCACCAGATTACATTACACAAGGTCAGGTTCATTTCATTTTAAGCACAGAAAATTAAGTGATTTGCCCAGAACCAAAGTATGTTGAGCCAATGCAGGGACTTGAACCTGGATCCAAAGTTGGCAGCTCTGGCCATTAGGCCGCATCAGTTTTTCTCAATTTATTTGGGAAAGTCACACAAGTGGTAAGATTATGTATGCTCATGTATAGTGAGCACATTAAAATAACAGCAACAAATACTGGCAGGTTCACCTGGAGTCTTTCTTGGAATACTTGAAAGGGCTGGTTTTAAAACTGGACGTAGGGACATTGATCATTCCCTTTGCTATGACGGACAAACCGGGATAATCATTTTAAATGTTTCATACGCACAGACCAGGACTTTAGTGACTTTCCAAAAATCTGCTCATGCCCAAGGTCGGTGGGTCCCGAGCCCACAGTATGGGAAAGGCATCTTGGTACCTATGGCTTTTTTACCATAGCTATGCATCAGCAAACTAAAGGCAAGGTGAACAGTCCTGCGTGTGAGGCAGTGTTGACCAGTAGTCAAATGAAGGGAATATTGTTGCCTTTCCATCTCTATGCCTACTAGCATGGGACATGGGCAACTTTACTCTGGGAATGTAGGCTCTTCTCGGGCAGATCGCCAAGTAAAGAAGGGAGCAGCTGCCAGGGTGTGACCACCCATATTTTTGGTGACCCTACTAGTGACATGCATGCCGATCTCACTGATTCTTCGCGCCCATTCCTCCCTGCTGTGTCAGATTCAGAGCTGTCCTAGGAAGTCTTTGGAGGAGTGAGTGTGATGCGGTGGTGGGCAGAGGAGAGGATTAGCACACCTAGTAGCTCAAGACAAGTCTTCTGATACTCTTCCACTCCCTGGATCCGTTTTCCGAACCTCAGTAGGCAATTAACAGCATTGAATTCTAAAGAGCCAAGAGAGCATGCATCTAGCTTGCATTCCTAAAACCAACACTGACACCAGTGATCTGGTCACTGCATGCGCTGACTCACTCAGTAGGGTGGAACCTCTGCGTAAGGGAGAAACCAGAGCAACAGAGCTCCAACAGCTTAGAGTTCAGACCTGCAGCTGGTGATGAGTGCACTTGCCTTGCTGAGGAATAGGATGACCTTTGGCTAGCTCTAGTTGTGGGGTGTTGGCTGCAGGAGCAGAGTTCGGTGGTTACAGCAGGAAACTCTGTGGGTGGATGTTCCTGCCCACTTGTCACATGTCTGCCTGGCTAAATGACAGTTTCACTAGTGACGTGCTGGAAGGATGTGCTCACTGCGCCCCCGGTGTTGTGCACGGTGGAAAATCCCTCCTTTAGACAACTTCAGTTGTAAATTAGGACTTACTCATGCCTGATTCACAAACTACACTTTTGGGTAGGTTTACTACTTTGTGGTGTTCATAAACTGCACTTTTGTTGTAACTTATACTTTTGTTGTAACTTACATTTTTGTATCTATTTTTAGCTATTTTAAATAATTACATTTAACACTATTTCCTATGGGGTTTTATTTCCCTGTTTCTATTTTCTATAGGAGGGTGTACCAGTGGTTGTCCATGTGTAGTGCCTGACTTACTACTGTGTTTTTTTGGTAGTAACTTAAACTCAGAGTTTGTTAATACAGAAAAGTAGTAAACTTACTGAAAAGTGTAAGTTACGTTTCTGAATCGGGCCCCTCTTGTTTAGACACAACAATAAAGATGTGTGTAATGTACAGCTACAGTGACTGCATGGAGCTGGCCATATTTTAAATCTATCTGTAAATCAACTAAAGACTAAGGGATGATTCTGAAGGTTCACCTTTCTGTGGCTTTTCAAACTCGTTTGGGCTAGCATCATTTGGGGTAGTTAATTGGCTTAACGGGATAAAGTGGTAGGGGTGAAGGGCAGCAATTTTATATAATGCAGTTGCCTATCGAGTTTCAAATAAACAATAGCACAGATCTTCACTGGATCTCTTAGGCAGTGTGCCCTCAAAATGCCGATGGCTATTTGAGGGGATGTTGATGGAGGCTTTATACGATTTGGAGTAGATTAGTTGGTGATTTGTGCATGCATAGGATGTTTATCATGTCGCAGCTATTTCAGATTGTATGCAACATGAAAATATAAAGAAGATACGTTTTTTATCTGTGTAGCCGTATTCTTCAAATTCATATGGCACATACAATGTTGCGCCTTCCAGCAAGTTTCAAAAGAAAATGCGTAACTCAATGAACGTTTCTTTAGTGTATGGCTTTATCCACTTTTCGACAAGCTGCAGAGCTCGAATAGTGAACAGTTCGAGCCCTTGTGTCCAGGAGAATTGTTGGCTGAGTAGTTCTGTTTTTAGGTCTCGCCTTACACCGGTCATATGCGTTGTCGCTTGCATGAGATTTTGTTTACTAAAAAGCACTTGGAGCCTGCCTATTTACCAATAGTTGGATTCATTGTTGCTCGTGTTTAATGCATTCTATTGACCAGTGTGTGCCAGTTTCCCTTTGTCTTATTTCGTATGGAGCATGGGCTAAATATTGATTGCTTCATTTTAATTGATGTTATTCTGCTGCTTGTGCTGTATTTGAGGTACTATTTTCATTCTTCCCTGTCATTCGTTATTGTTTGTGTTGCTGCTAGCATCGTAGCACTTTTTTTTTTTTTTTGTACCACCCAGTTGCCTGTGTTGCTTGTTCTCTACCTCACAATGCCCGTTTCCTAACACCCTCCATCCTGTTGTCGGTTGCCCACCAGCCATAAGGAAAAAAATCACTATGGTAAAGCCAGCGTGGGCTGCGTCATAGCATTCCCCGCCCCCCAACTTTAGCCGTGCTGCACAGCTGCTGCCTGCTATAAAATATGGCTAAATGACATTGACAAAGCCAATGGCTCTTGCCTAGGCAAGACCTTTTGACTTTGCCAATGCTTGTTATTGCTCTCTAGCAGAGTACTAGAGTCTTCTATTCCAGGGGTGTTCCCAAGAATACCTCCATCTGTAGCAGAGGAGGGTAACCCTTCCAAACCTCTGTGGACAGACTTGATGGTCGATGGCAGCAAGATTGCATTAGGGGTATAGGCTTTAGCATTGGAATTAGGCTATTCTGCACCAGGCATATTTTTTTGCATCATCATGCGTTTACTGCATGTGCCACATAATCAGGCATCTGTTATATAATTTGCAGATTTTACCCCAAAAAACTTTCTAGCTCGACGAGATCAAAAATTACTAAACGGAGTGCCACAAGTGGTAGTTTTGTGCAAAGGTTAATAGATCAATTTTCAGTTGCTAATATGCCTGAGCAAAATTTCCTTTTTTCTATCCCTTTTTCTATCGAAACTGCCGGCAATATATTCCACATCTACCTGCTGTGTGTTGGAAATGGTAGGAATGCAGTAGAAGTGCTTTGCAAAACAAGAATTCCCTTTTCTGGGCAATGAGGAATGCAAGGAACGAGGAATTTTCGTGCCGCCTGGCACGGTCTTAAGCTGGCCATTGGTAATTCACTTAATGGTAAGTGCAATAGCCACTCTTGACAGTGCTGTTCAAAGCAGCTTTCCCAGCAAGAGTTTGAGTGTGGCAACTCCCACCCCCCCCCCCCCATACACCAAAGCGGCGAACCATCCACCAATTGAGCTCAGAGGGTGGAAAATGTGGAGGCTAAAGAAATGATTTTCACTTTCCGGGTGAGAATTACGTCCACATCTAATTGTGGATTGCTGCAATCTGGTGTTAGAATGCTACTAAGGAGGTAGAACATTGCCCAGACAGTATTAAGAGTTATTAAAATGAGAAAGTAAAATATTACTGCTACAGATTGTGCTGCATAATTTGGTCCGCCTCTGCCACAGAATCCAAGCCACCCTGGATATAGGCCTTTTTACATGTACCCTTGACAGAATGAGCTAACATTGTACTCACAGCTTGAGTAAAAGTTTCCTTCACTCAAGTACTTGTAGCCTGCGGATGCTACTCACTTTAGGTTTTTTCCTGTGTGGGGACCATTGATAGCTTGAGATGCTAAATGTACATCCAGCCATCTCTGACCAGTTCTGTCTTGCTTGTACTTCAGATCAGAGTTAAAAGCCTAGAAAGAGCTGGTAGAGTTAAAATTTCACTCCAGTTGTCTCAACGTCCTAGAGGTACTTGCAGGTCATTATCCTTCCAAGAAACGTTGGTGCTGCAGACATTGGTTAGTCATACCCATTCAATGTCGATCACCAATTCATATGATGTAACTTCTAAACTTAGATTCTAAAAATTAGGTGGTATCCTGACTGTAAACTCTGGCTCCCTATAGTTCTGTGGGTATGCCTAGTCCCATGGGTCCCGCCTAGCTGCATAAAGTCTTAACCTCCATTTTCTGGAAACTATGGAACCATTGATGCCACTATAAGTTACCAGAATAGTTTGGTACGTCCGGCATACGCAGAACCTGCAACCACATTGGTATCCAGGAGCTGGTCTCTGAGCATACCGTTAGGATCTGGGAGGCTCTGGGCACAAGTAGGACTAATAACTTTTTTTTTTCCAAGAGTGGCGGTTTCCAAAGCATTTACGTTTCCTTCTTTGACTTGCATACTTCTTGTGGGTGATGTTTTGCGACGATTATATATTTGACACAACATGCACATTTCCGTGCCAGCACCGGCTCTGCTGTATAGGAATCCTGCACTGGTGGCCAATCGGAAGAAATACAAAGGAACATTAATTGCGTGGAGCACTCAACCTGAAACTAGCACTCCTTTAAGGTGTATCCTGGTCTTCGAGGCCCAGGTCAGAGCTAAGTAGCTCCGAGTCAATGCAGTCTCCTACCGTAAAGCATGGAGTCTGACTGAACAGGATTTTTGCAATTGAATTTTCTTAAGTGCTATGAATACATTTGCACTTCTGTCTTAGCTACAGAAGGTGCCAGGGCCTTCTGGTTTGTTGGGAGTGTTGGCTAAGTATGTGCAGTCTGTCCCATTCCAGGATGCTGCTCAGCACTCGCAAGCTGGAAAGCAATATAAAGTCATTATATACGGTTATTTAATAATCAGTGGTTACTAGACAATATCTGTGATAGCTACTGTTCACCTGAGGCACCCGAAGGCTACTGTAAGAAATTGAATTACTCATTTGGGTTGGTGTATTTAGTATTTATGCTGAAACAAAACAGTAATAAGGTTGAAATGCAAAACAATAAAAATCCCCTAAAAAGTTGGGAAAATATAGTAAAATTTAATAAACAAAGTATTACCAAAACAACTTAAATCCAATAAAGGGAACAGAAGATATGATTTAAAAAAAAAAAAAAAAAAGTTTTTTGTAGAAGTATTGTCCAGAAGCATAAGGTGCCAATGATAGTTGATGATCACGGTGCAATTTGACTTTGACCACGAAGCAGAGTGGGTCGGATACACCAGCCAGGTTCATATTGGCCAAAGATTTTACTATCCTTTGAATTTAGTGCTTTAATTCCAAATCCACCACAAGAGTACACTTCAGATGCCCTAGGACCTTGGGGGAGGCCCTTAGACTCATGGGGTGTCAGGCAGTGGCCAAACAGCAGTCTAGTCCAGGTCCAGTTGCCACTGGTCAGCTAGGAAGTTTCAGGAAAAGGCTTCTTGTAGCTTGTTGTCTCCCTTTAGCTTTAACAGGAGGTTAGCCTTATGACCCCTGGAGTCCTCTTCTTTGTCCTGGCTACAAAAGGGAGAGCATGTCCAGTCTTCTAGGCTCTTGTCAGGTCTCGGACAGTAGGTTGAATCCTCTTCTGATCTTCCTCAGGTCCGGGAGTATTCTGTGGTAGGTGCCTACAGATTCTACATTAATGCCTGTCTCGAGGTAATGCGTGTGAATGACTCCTGGGCATACCCTAACCATTGAGGTAAAAGTTCCTGAGGCCAGCTCTACCCACTTTGGGCATTTACAGGATGGCAGAAGTCTCCTGCCACTTTAAACGTGGGCTCTGAGGTCTGGGGAGTGGGTTTGGGAGTGTACTTTGGGAATTCTAGTGTCCTCCCACATCTAACACTAAAACCCAGTTTGTGGCACTCACTGTACCCACAATAAACCCAGGGACTGCTGAAGAGCAGATGTGCTGCAAGAAAACATGGCTAAAAGACATTCACGTTGATGAGGGCAATAGCTCCGGCGTTACCGTGATCTGTTGGTTTGCCAATGCTTG
Organism: Calotriton arnoldi; assembly: GCA_963921515.1. Lineage (NCBI taxonomy): Eukaryota > Metazoa > Chordata > Amphibia > Caudata > Salamandridae > Calotriton > Calotriton arnoldi. The sequence goes on along the minus strand of CAWUFW010000676.1, from coordinate 1,124,863 downwards.
TTTGGTGTTGACGGGGTCTTGCTGAACAAATGTGCAAGTGATAGTGAGAAGCAGTTGAGCTTTGAAGTGAAGCGAGGATGTGGCGTAACAGCCAGAGCTGTCGACAGAGGAACTGGGGAACCAAGTTCAAATCTCTGGGTTGGCTGAAAATTTGTGATTCTGGGCAAATCACTTTTGCTTCCCCCTGCCTACGACAATGAATGAGTCATTGTGTAATGTAACAGGTGAACACTTAAAGCGCTCCAGTACCATTGGCTGGTGTTAGCACTATGGCAAGATGGAGGACGGAACAAGTGCTCCAATACCCTCAAATCGTGTTGTGTGTGTATATAAAAAAAATAGCTCCGCAAGCTGGTAAAAGTTTAAGGAGACATGTAATTGGTCTATGCATTATAGGAAGGCCACACACAAGAAGAGGGCATAACGCTCGTATGCCATGACCAATAGCATTAAAGAAAATGAGAGCGACGCTGAAGTTTACAGATGGCAGGAGATGGGCGGCCTGTAAGCCCACAGAGAGAACCCAACACGTCTCTTCGTGTGCTTTCTAGCCGAGACCTAAAAAAAACATGCAAAAGTGTTCTTCAACAAAAAAAATGTGGGTGGGGTAAGCAACACGGGGGTTGGGGCAGATGCAGCAAGAGGGCTGGTGGGGTGAATGCAACATGGAGGGTGTGGGAAGGAGAAACCATGAGAGAGCAACATGGAGGGTGTGGGGAGAAGCACTTGAGGGAGTATGGGTGAGTACAGGCAGAGGCGGTGGGAGTGGGGGAAACAACATGGAAAGTGGGGCTTGGGGAAGAAACTGGCAAGAAACTGGCAAGAAAAAAATGTGGAGCGGGAGAGAAGCACATGAGCGAGAAAGCAAATGGGGGTGGGGGAAGTACACGAGGGCGAGCACAACATGGAGAAGGCAGGGGAGAAGCAGGTTAATAGAGCAACATGAAGTGCAGGGGGAGAGAAGTACAAGGAAGTTAGCTGGAAAAAACATACTCATTGACTTCTTAACCAAAAAAAAAAAAGTAGTGCTGGAAAAAGGAGTAGAAGCATAGAAGCCAGCCAATCAAAAGTGAAGTTAAAGAGGCAATGCTCCAAGGGAGGGACAAACACAAGATTGATAAACTAGGACACGAATATGCAGCAGGCAAATGAGTGACATGAAAGCCAACCAATGGTAAACAATGGGCGGGCTCCATGGCCCTGCATGTTCATGGCATGCCAGAATGAAAAACGTTGGATTTAGGCCCAGATCTCTGTACTGGGGTGAATGTATGACATTGTTCTGCATTCTGTCCATCAATTGTTCTTTTTGCAAATGTCTCGCAACAGCAGTGCGCTGTCTGGTAGGAGAGACCTAAAAACAGTAGGTGTCGACACTCTCTGGGGCAGAGTTGTTACTGCAAACCTAGTTGTAGCATGTGTGTTAGGCACAGCAAAAACAAATAAGAGGCTCTGTGGCCAGTGTTTACCAATGAGCAAACCATTAAACCAGTTTGCCACAATGCAGTGTCAAGGGTTTTTACAGCAGTTTACAGTCTGTCAGTGGAGCAGCGGTGCCAGTCAGCGAGGCCAGTAGTGTGCTGCCTTTTATGTCTTGGCTCCCCTAATATTACTGGGTGCAAAGCTGAACAACCAAGCATGTGTCATACCCTGCTGCTGAGTTTACAGCAAAAGCTGTCAACAAAATCCTTCAACCTGAAAAACCACCAAAGACCAAGTATTTGACTTTGTGGTGTCAAAGCCAAAATACAAAGTCTGTGGTCCAGCGGACCAATCTTTGTCTCACTTTGGGGGCACTGGTAGGAAGTCGAGGCCAACCAAAATGTTAGCCTTCTTTAAAATTTACAATATTCCTCGAATCACGACTCCATACATCTTGCTCTTTTGACCTCCTCTTTTCGAGTTTATATTACAGGTGTACAGAAGTCGGGTCGGTTTAAACCTGACCAGATGTTATGTGGATTCCAGTCAGGCTGTTAAAGTTACAACACCTTGTTTTCCAGGTGCTGGATAGCCTGCACAGCACAGGAAGGGGGCAGGATACGTTTACATGGTGCCGGAGCGAAATCTGCTTTTTGGAGAAGAGGCTGAGATTCTTCCCGTCTCACCAGCCGCCCACAATATAGAAGACCCTAGAACAAACGACGAGTAGACCAGCCCGCTGCTGTCCTCTGGTTGGTCAATCGGTTGAACGAAGTCCATCTCTCCCAAATGTGAAAAAAACAAACTGCTGTTACAAGAACCCCAGTGGTGGGGGGGCTGTTCGAATTGTGCATGGGAGGGTCAGTATGCAGCCCCAACCCCACCGTTAGGGGTGCATGTAAACCAGCCCGTAGCCCTGAAACTGCAAGCCCTTGCCACCCGCCTCTGTCGTTTCGGAGCCTGATTTGATGGGGAGGTATCCGCCCTCATGTAAACTTTGTGGGGCATTTTTGGAGTGCGCCCTATTGACGCAGGGCACAAGTAGTCCGTCTCACACTTGTTACAATGTGTGGCACCTCCTTGTACTTAAAGATCGTCGAGTTCCCAGGAGGATAGTCGAGTCCGGCCAGGATGCATTAATGGAGCATGGCCGCACAGATTTTAGGAGCCATTTTTAAGGCCTTTGTCTCAGCCGGGCCCTGTGTCACTCAGTCCATAATGTCAAGCGTGTGTGTGGTTGAATCATCACCTTGGAACTTTCATTAGACTCAAAAGTCCGTTAACCCCAGTCGCTGACTGAGCTGGGATTTAACCTGACGTGGTTTTCGTAGCACCCACTGCGTGATAAATTGATCTTTGCTCTAGAGCTACCAAAACAGACGGTGACAGACGACGCAGTGAGCCTTCAATATGTTTCTAAGCGGTGACGGGGCCAATGGGGGAAACCTGCCTTTTAAAAGGCCTGCAGTGAAAAATGGCGACAGCGACGAACGCATTCAGGTTTTAACTCGCAAAGAGTTTTCCGACTCCTGTGATACATTTAGGTTTGTCTTCCTCCCGGAAGCAAAGGGGCGCATAGTAATGAACACGTCAGAAATGTAGATGTGCACGTGTCCGATGGCGACTCCACCAAACACTGGGCTTCGGTGTTGGACGCCTTCAGCAAACGAGCATTTGGAAAGCGAAAGGTCTGGCTTCACCTTCTCAGGTGTGCATACACATAGACGCAGACGTGCACGCTTGTGCATGCATTAGCATATTAAAGCCAGACCCGGAAAAGGACACTTTGGAACTTCGTGGCTCATACAAACGGAAACAAGGCTGATTGAAGGCTCCCTTTCCTTCGTTATAATCTTGAGTTTTTATACATGAAATAGGTTTAATGACAAGGAAGCCCTCATACATCCTGGGACATTACTGGTCAATAAAAAGGCTGATCCAAAATGGCCCCTCGAGGACAAAATGCTGGACCGCATCCCTTCTGTCAAGCCTGCACCTCGCCGATAAGGCTGAACCAGCCTAAAGTTACTTGTGTTCCCATTCAGAATTGATGCGGCCTAGTATTTCGGAATGGACTGCCTCTTTGGGGTGGAGGTATGCTATAGTAGAGCTTTTCTGTCACGGGACAATGAGCCAAATAAATGACGGAATGAAATTTTCCAGCGCAGTGGCAGAATTTATGATAACCTCATGTATTCCACCCACCACTTTTTAGGTCTCGGCTAGACAGCGCATGTGCTGTCTCTTAGCGACCTGTTTACTACAGTTAGTGAGCTACAGCCCACCCATAGGCTTACCATGTGTTAGTTGCAACCTTCCTTGCAGTTTGCCATGGCATGCATATGTCATGCCCGTCTTGTGTTTGGCCCTCCCCTTAGAGCATGAACCAAGCACTTATGTCAATCCACTGCTCCTGTTTTTTGGAGCTACTTTTTCAAATTGTTTGTGCACAGTCCACATGAGTGTTTGTTTTCACTCGCTCCTTTTCCCATACATGTTGCTTCTTTTCTGTCTCACTCACCCCCACTCCCATCTATTTTTTTCTTTATCAACCCCATCCCCGCCTTTCTTTAATTGTTTAAGCCCTCCATAGGAGTGCTTGTTTCTTGGGCTCTGTTCTTTTTACTATAACAAACAAGCAAATGCCACTAATTCGGCATTCCATGTTGCTTCTTCCAACCCCCACACCCTCCTTCTCAATAGCCGTTGTTGCTTTCCCTTTGCACTTGGAAACGGGAGAAGTTGCAATGTTTTACAGGCAGAACGTGAGCTACAACAAAGTTGTACAGAACAGTATAAAAAAAACCTAATCCGAAAAGATTTTAAACTGAGTGATTTTGAAAACTAGGGCCCACTGCCCATGCACTCTGTGCTTTCTACTGGCAACTTTCAAACATAGTTCTGAGGTGGCTAAAGGACAAAGGCGGAAGCAGCTTAAATTAGCAATTGGAGCCCATGGCATACTGGACATGGAAATGAACCTTGGAACAGTTTTCTCGACATTGCAGTTACAGACTGATAAGAAATGAAGCTGATATGCAGTGAAACTGAATTTGTCAATATTGCAGTTTTTCGCCTGGAGCAACACAAATTGTATGCAAAGACAAAAAAATAACACAAAATACCTACGTTTAAAACTGCTCCCAAGCATTTGAAATTGGAAAGTTGGGTTTTTCTTCGTGTGCATGTAATGGGATAAATGTGTCCTGGGCTGGAAAAGTATTTTTTTCCCTTTTCAAAACAAACTGGCTACACAACTATTGATAATAGAGAAGAACGTGCACTTCATGTAACAATGCCCCCACTTACTCATGACACCGCTGCCCCTCCCTCTTCATCGCACTACTGCTCCTCCACTTCATGGCACTGCTTTTCCCTGTTGCTTCACGTGCTACTGCTCTCCATCACATCACACTCCACACCACTCCAATTTGCCCTACTCCACCCTGCTTCAATCTGCCCCAGTCTAACCCACTCAACCTATCCCAATCTAACCCACTGCAGTCTATCCCACCTAATCTACCCCACTTCAGTCAACCCAATCTACCCCTCTCCAATCTACCCCTCTCCAATCTACCCCTCTCCAATCTACCCCTCTCCAATCTACCTCAACCTACCCCACTCCAGTTTACCACAATCTGCCTCACTCCAGCCTACCCCTCCCTAATCTACCCCTCCCCAGTCTTCCCCACCCAACCTACTTAATCTACCAGACTCAATCTACCCAACTTTAATCTATACCCCACCCCAATCTGCCCCACCTCAATCTACCCCACCCAGTCTACTCCACCTCCCCAATCTACCTCAACCTACCTCAATTCAATCTATCCCCCTCCAGTCTATCCAATCTACCCCACTCCAATCTAACCCGTTCCAATTTACCCCAACCTACCCCACTTCAGTCCACTTCAATCCACCCCAATCTACCTCTACCCCACTTCAATTTATTCCATGACCATCTACCCCACTCCAATATACCCCAATCTGTCCCACTCCAATTTACCTTAACCTATCCCCACTCCACTCTAGCACACTACAATGTACACTACTCCTATCTACCACACTCCAATCTACCCACCCCACCCTGCCCCAATCAACCCCACCCCAATTTACTCTACCCCAATCAACCCCACCCCAATTTACTCTACCCCAACCTACCTCACCCCAATTTACTCTACCCCAACCTACCTCACCCCAAACTACTCCACTTCAATCTACCCCACTCCACCCTACTTACTTTTAGCCATGCTGAACAGCAGCCACTCTGGTGTACAATATGGCTAAAACGCGTTCTGACAGCCAGTAGCTCTCGCATAGGCGAGACCTATTGGCTTTGCCAGTGCTTGTTTTTGTTATTGTCATTGAGTTACTCAAAGTAAAAGGGATATGTCCAGACGTGGGTCCCACGTTTCGTTGTACCGAGGGTACACAAGCTGCACCTCCCTGAGGCCCAATAAGGTTGAAACTGGTCATTCCTTGCTTATGTTCCCATTCGCAGTGGAAGTGGCGTAGCTGTACTGACTTGACTGCCTCTATTTCCCTGAGTGGCTAAGACTGATTTGTGTGTGGTTGGTCTTGTCTGTAATGGTACAGAGAGTCAAAAACTGAGTTTTGGAACGTAATAGCAATGCAAGTGGGTCTGATTAAATGAACCCTTAGATCGTGACACTTTTTTCTTCTCATTGGATGGGGACCACACCGTTTTAACACTGGCCTTATTTTTGGGATAACAGACATTTGGTTCGAGTAGCTTTGGCAGCTGGTTTCAAAGGCCTATTCTTTAGCAATAGAGTGCCAATCTGCACAGTCCTTTTCCACACATCCTTTCTCTTCATTTTGGAAATGCAGAACTTTTAAAGTGCAAGTTTCACAAGTAGTAGCTCACTGTATAGATTTTTTGTCTTTATGCCCTTCTAATATGCCCAGTTCTTCAGCTATGAAAGGTCAATTATGACTTTGGAAATGGGCCATCACGAGCCTTCACACCACATATGCTTCTTACCTATGACCACCTTCTCCTCCTCATAATCATGTGTGACCACTCAAGGATTGCCAGACACTGTAAACAGTAGACATTATGTGAGCTGGCCGCGAATGGACACTTGCCATGTGTACTGCACAATTACTTATTTGTAGCATCAGAAAACAGGTGAATAGGACATTCACCAGATTTGGGGGTTTACATAGACCATGTTGAAAGTGCTAAGGAACAGAATCGACTGTTGTATGCCGTTAATAGCATGAACAAGCAAACCACATACTGTACTTCAGAATAAATTACAAACCTCAGTTACCTATAGGGCTGGAGTTAATTTAAAAATTTGCTCCGTGTGATTTAAGTCACTGTGATGGTTGCTGTTACTCCTCTGCCTGTAGCAAATGCACGGAGCTTTGAGACCCGATTACCACAGCCTTCCCTCCTGTGCAATGTACAGAGGGATACCCATGCTAATTTGGTGTTGCCATATATAAGGCTTCTAGCACTGTAGGGGATTTTACTCCTCTTGGAGGTGTCAGAACCAAGTTGAGTGCTTGCAAGTGACTGTGCCCAAGAGGGGTGGGGCCGGGGTGAGATGGGGGAGGATAGTTCTGGTGTTACTCACATATGACAGTCCCAGCCATCGATGTTTGGAGGTTCATACACATAATGGCCCTTATAACCTCTGTGTAGTGTATGACACTGAGGTGGGGGCTCACCCAAAATCTAGACATTTACATGGTCTCATGTCATTTCTGAGAACGTGGCCCAGTTTTGAGAACCCAAGCAGGCCAATCATATGCGAATTCCTCATTCAGGACGGACATCTTAAGATTGAACCATACATACCACGTGTCATTTATTTACCAAGTTCAGTGAGTAGCTCACAATACAGATTCATGTCTCGGTTTGTAATTGTATCGTGGACTGAGTTTGCTGTGCAATTAGGTCTACTGACTGGCTTTGTTTCTGGTAGTTGTTCTGTGTACCCCCATTTAAAACGGTTTAATGTACGTCACAGTTTGTTCTAGGTGTAATGTAGGCCTTAGTTTCATCTGCTTATGCTATAGACCTCAATTAGCGCGAGATGTATCAGGCCTCGGTTAGTACGGCAAGCTCAATTTAGGCTGGGAATTCTGTAGATTTATGCTGTAGGGGTAAGTTGTTTCCGAGTTCATACTGATTGCCTTGCAACACTCATTGGAATCCTCTACTGACGGCCTTTGTGGCAGGCAGGGTGTATTTGGGGGTGGTGCTACCCAGAATACTTCCTGTTAAGACATACATTTCCGCCGTGTACTGCAATTCCACACATCGCAAAGCATGTGAAGTTACCCAACGAGAAATGCTGTGCCTGGAGTTTTCAATTAAGTGGCACTGAGCATCATACCTGTCAACTCAGCCCTAGTAGCCATTGAAATACCCTCTCTAGAAGGTACCTTGTCTCTCCGCACAATGCAGGTCCCAAACCTCTTTACTGCACACGCTCTTCAACAAAAGAGAAAACGACCCACACAGCATACCTTTCTGGACAGTCGGGTAGTTGTAGGTTTCGTTTCATGCTGTTGGAGTGGAGACCTCTGTTTTTCTTTTCATTTAAAACGAGTCTATATTCGTTTAGTTAGCAAACTTGGCTTCCAGACCCTCCTGCTTATTGTATTTTTTTTATTATTCATTTGGATAATGGGGGAAATGAGGCCAGCTTTGGCGAATTTTCAGATATTTTAGGTAATTTTTCTGAGTGTGTGGTATCTGATAAAGCGTATTCCAGAGCCAGATGGATTGTATTCCTCCATTGCAGTTTTTGCTACAGGGGGGATATATATAGGAGGTGATTATTTTATGAGCGCCGATTGGGGTTGGGTACATAATTCCAACGTGGCCCTCAGAAATCCTAAGCCCATTACCTAGCAGAGCTTTGTGTACAATGGGGATTGCTTTGAATTAGATGTACAGTCGAGCTTGCATTCCGTACCGCTGTGCCAAGAGTCCCTGAGATTTGTCTTGATATCCTGTTTTACCGCTGCGGTTTGCAAGCATTACATACTATTGGGTAAAGAATCCGGGTGGTCCTTATTAATCCATTAGAGTAGTAAAGTTGTGATTGGATCAAAGCTTCTTCCACAACTTCAATGCCTAGTCTCTGTATGAACGTGAAAATGTGATACTAAGTAGGAAGTTTAGTGGGACAGGCCTTTGCTACCACTTCGATTTTAGAAGATAATACTAAGTGTGTCTGCTTGTGATCAAGCCGCTAATGACACAACCAAGTCTGCATTCCGCCAGGAATTGCCCCAGCAGTTGAACATCCTGGTGCTACCATCATAATGTTTAGGTCGTTTTAGACATCAGTGGCTTATTGGTAAAAAGCAGAAAAAAGTGCTGATAGGTTGATGTGGAGATTTTTTTTAAAAATTTTTTTTTAATTATTTTTTTAATCGGCATAGATTTTAACAAAAACAGTCCACGTTAGAAATTGTGATGGCTGCGACCTCTGATACAAATTGAATAGCAGAGAACTAAATGCGGAGCCCTGAGGGGTGCCAAAGGAGGCACACCATGGTGCTAAACCATTCCGCTATCCCACCTTGCCATTCCTTTCGGGCCACCTTCTTGGTAAGATCTCTCATGCATGAGGCAATCCAATTGATCACTGGAACCTCACATATCCGCAACCAACCTAATTCTTTCCCATAGTCAGTGATGCATGTACATATGATGGCACTGATACCTCATTGGTCTGTGGCATGACGCAGCTTGTCAATTGGGTCTAAACTCTGAAACTGATCAAAGTGGCCATATCTCTGCAAGAAAGTGAATGCTTGTTTTTAGACTGTTCACTCTAGCACTTTTACCTTATTTTGCCAATTTTGATATTGACTGATCGCATTTCTAATACCTCATCTTGAAACTGGGTTCTATAGTTGAGAACATTGGTTAGCTGCGAGGAAGGTGCCAGGTTGTGAAGAAAACCCCTTTGAGCATCAAAGATTGCTGCTATCAGAAGGAAGCGACTAAGAACAAGTGTTTGCTGATGTGTTGGACTCCCTCGAGGACTGTTGGTAGTCTTCTCAAAGATAAAGCTATAGCGCTGGTGTGGTAGAACAGAGGTGTGTGGTTTGGTGGTTGCCTGCTCAGCAGATGAGGGACACACTAGCAAATCTACACACAGGTTAATTCTTAAGTACATGTACATGAACTACAAGTCAAGTATATAATGTAAAACAGGAGGCATGATGTCAGTAGTTAAGCCCAACCCCCTATTTGTGGAATATGGCTGGCTCAGAACTCCATGACATCATAGAGGAGGAATAACCATGGGGACGAACAAGACTAGGCGGAGGTCAATATGAGACCGTGAGATGCAACAAAAGGCTTTTGGACTCCTGTGTAGATGGAATCCCTTGAAGCTGAACAGGACAGAAGGCTACACTCGGAAAGGGCTACAGTATGGAACAGACTAACAACCAGGATTATATGTGAGAGCAACTCTGTTGCAAAGCACTGTTTGCGATGTTAGGCTGTCTCGTATAGGGAGAGGCTATGAAATTACCTAATCGGGTCTGACAATGGAAAAGGCTGCAATTCGCCAATAGGCATGCAGGATCGAAAAATATTCTGTTTGACAGGCTGGGATATGAAGGAGTGATATCTAATCGGAGGGATGTGCTTGGGTGCTTTTGGTAGCATATTGATTGGAGGAACAGCCATATTCGTAGTTTGTCCTCTCGTGTCTAACTGTGAAGAAAAGAACCCATAGGTCCAGCGGTTGTGGAGAAGACTGTAATTAAATGGTCTAGATGCCCACCCCAGGTGGAAGAGTGATGCATTATATCAATGGACCGGAAGAACACTTTATATGCAGGACATCTGTGGAAGTTAGACCTGAGAACTCCAGCAGCCTCTAACCCATCTATTGCATTCCTCCTTTCCCTACACCACTGTTTTTTTTAGTGCAAGTCCTTCTCTGATAAGTGGGACTTTGGAGCTATTCTTCAGGGACTTGGCTAGGGTTGAGTAGCATACTGCTGAAACAAATGATAGTACTGCTTCAGTCTATATAGTGCATACTGTTGTAGGTGTTTGTGGCTCTGTTTTTAAGGTAAGGCTGCTGTAAATATTATAAATTGGGGGTTCTGTGGACTGCGAACCTTCTCCATAATTACTCCCTCAAAATAAAGTATCTCGTAATATATGAGGCCCAAGTTGCATTACACACTGCCATCCTTGTACAGACCTTTGTGGCGTAATTGCCAATATATGTTGGTTTACTGTAGGTACGGTTTCCCTTAGTAGTCTGCTGGCTATGCCCATATCCCGTCCGGTACAGTTTATACTGCAAAGCTTTCTCAAAAGCCCAATCCTGAAATGCAATTGTGCATCGAAGGCAACACTAACATAGTTCAAATCTTAATCAAAAGGAGGCCCTAAATTGTTGAGCCCATTTACAGGTGGATCAAGCCGTAAAAAAGGGGGAAACCCCCACTTCTGCCTTTTCTCCCAAAGAAAGATTTGACAATAGCTGTTAAAAACCCCTTTCACGTACAGAATAGAGTATTGAAACTCTCCTTACTGGACCCTGCCAACCAGATTTCCCTATTGAAAGCTTTACTGCGAAGCTCGACTAGACTCGCCACCAAGATATTATCCCATATTTAATCTGCCATTAAAAACGCACAGCGTGGTCTACACGGCACTCGAGCTGATCACACCAAACTACCAAGCAGAAAGACAGTGGAGAAAGCACAGTGTACACGATTTAAACCAGATGAGTGCTACACTTGCTGCTAACTGTTGAATTAGAAACCAAGAGGGTGTGTTTCTATAACACATCAGGTAGGCTCCTAACTTATAATTGTTGCTTTCTCTTAAATTAGGTCAAGCAGCGAAAGACAGACCAATATTGGATTGGGGGTTCCTAAGTGTGTGGTGGTGATCCTCTCCAGAACACAGTTCATGAGAGAAACAAATGAAAAATACCCAACCCGTTGTTACGGGTGGCAAGGGAAAGACGCCCTTTTCTTTAAATAGCCCTCACTCACTCTAATGGTGACATGCTTCATCATAGGGCTCACCCCGACTGCTAAAAGTCTGGGTGGGCTCAACCGTGTTTCAGGGAGCACTTGAGGATATTATGTATGGGGGTGTACTGTTAAAGATAAAATTCTTCTACCACTCCTAAAGAATTCTTTAATAGTGGGGTGGGAGGGAAGGTTAAAATATATAAAAAAGGGTGTTTAGGATGTGATGGTCCTATGACCCTAGCTTTAGCACCAACATGTTTCAGCCCTTCCTATCTGGCCTAAATAGGTCCTGGGCTTTCGTCGGGGTGGGACGTAAAGAAGTTACTTCCCCCCCAAAGACGTGAGTGCGAGTGAACTAGTTGGTTCGGGCACTTCTAAGTGATTAAAAACTGGAACAAGCCTAATACTTGCCACTGGTCTCGACGAGGAATTACTTATGTAGAGACAAAACATAATATAGGCATTTGTTATCATACAATTTGTGATAAATATTAGATCACCAGTTACACACCGATCCCCCTAGAGCCGTTGTTGTGGTGGTTTAGGCATTTTTTTCACCCTATATCCCCATATTTCAGCATCTTGCTGTAGAGGTTGTATCCTATGGATTTCAAGTATACAATACCATACATATTCTTGTGACTTTCACACGTGCTATGGGTTTATGCAAACATGCATTACTTCATTCACAATATGCTCTCAATCTGTTCAGTCAATCGTTTCCCAGTCTGCTTCACATTAGTTCTCATATCTGCTGTTATGTAACAATTATTAGGGTACTCCCCTATAACTCAGGGCAAAGGATTCCCAAAGGGAGCGCAGGAGGGAGGCCTTGTCACACTCTGTAGGTGACAAAGATTTGTGCATGTTACAGCGTTAAGGTCAAGGTTACCGTATCTCAAGACATGCGTGGGAGGAAAGGCAATAACGTGTAGACTACCCGCTCCTTTCCTGCCTTCATTTGTAAGTAGTTAAAGCGTACAGGTCAATGTTATCTTTTTTCAAAACCTACGCGGAAGGAGAAGTTCTAACACACGTTGGGCAACATCTTGTAGACTGCCCGCTCCTTCTTCCCCATATTTATAAGCGTTCAAGCGTAGTTGCAAAGACTATAGTTATTCAAAAATTAACTAGATAAATTTGAGATGAAAGGTAGAATGCGTTAGCACTACCGTGTTTCAATATTTGAGTGAGAGGAAATGTTAAAAATACGAGTTGGGCAGTCTCGTATGGAGTACTCGCTTCCTTCTCGTTGCGTTTGTAAGCATTTTAGCAGTTGTGGCGTTACGGCAAAATGAGGGGTATAATACCTCCTTGGGAAATATCACGATGAGGAAAAAGCGTTACACTTTTGCAAGCATTATGCCGGCAAAACATTGTTAATCACGATGTAGCAGGAGACGCGTAAAAAAAGTCCGTAGCAATAGTCATTAAGTGTACAACACCAAGCCCAATATAATATCTTGACATGATATTCGAAACACACACGTCGTGATGACAAGAACTGTATATCACGACGTTACTAGGTACACGTCAGTTGAGTCCCTAACAACGACCAATTAGCGTCCAACGCCAAGCCCATTGGGCGTGTCAATCAGCGCGACGTGAGAATCTGGAAGCGCGGAAACACGAGCATTTAGCTGCTGTGTGACTCCGCTGTACTCGTGCAAGCCGGGGAGTCAGAGGATCAGTAGGTCCCTGCAGGGAGGACCTTTGATGAAGTAAGTGCAGGGGGCTGGTCACGAATCGGGTAGCCATCCGGGTATACGGGAAGAATGAGTGGGCACTCTACATGATCTTGCCTTTTTCCTGTTACAATTTTTTCTATATCATGCAAACTTTTGCTGTAACGCCACAACTGCTAAAATACTTACAAACGCAACGAGAAGGGAGCGGGTACTCCATACGAGACTGCCCAACTCGTATTTTTAACATTTCCTCTCACTCAAATATTGAAACACGGTAGTGCTAACGCATTCTACCTTTCATCTCAAATATATCTAGTTAATATTTGAATAACTATAGTCTTTGCAACTACGCTTGAACTCTTATAAATTAGGGGAAGAAGGAGCGGGCAGTCTACAAGATGTTGCCCAACGTGTGTTACAACTTCTCCTTCCGCATATGTCTTGGAAAAAAGATAACATTGACCTGTACGCTTTAACTACTTACAAATTTAGGCAGGAAAGGAGCGGGTAGTCTACACGTTATTGCCTTTCCTCCCACACATGTCTTGAGATACGATAACCTTAACGCTGTAACATGCACAAATCTTTGTCACCCACAGAGTGTGACAACAAGGCCTCCCTCCTGCGCTCCCTTTGGGAATCCTTTGTCCTGAGTTATAGGGGAGTGCCCTAATAATTGTTCCATAACAGCAGATATGAGAATTAATGTGAAGCAGACTGGGAAACGATTGACTGAACAGATTGAGAGCATATTGTGACTGAAGTAATGCATGTTTGCACAAACCCATAGCACATGTGAAAGTCACAAGAATATGTATGGTATTGTATACTTGAAATCCATAGGATACAACCTCTACAGCAAGATGCTGAAATATGGGGATATAGGGTGAAATAACGCCTACACCACCACAACAACGGCTCTAGGGGGATCGGTGTGTAACTGGTGATCTAATATTTATCACAAATTGTATGATAACAAATGCCTATATTATGTTTTGTCTCTACATAAGTAATTCCTCGTCGAGACCAGTGGCAAGTATTAGGCTTGTTCCAGTTATTAATCACTTAGAAGTGCCCGAACCAACTAGTTCACTCGCACTCACGTCTTTGGGGGAAGTAACTTCTTTATGTCTCACCCTGACGAAAGCCCAGGACCTATTTAGGCCAGATAGGAAGGGCTGAAACATGTTGGTGCTAAAGCTAGGGTCATAGGACCATCACATCCTAAACACCCTTTTGTATATATTTTAACCTTCCCTCCCACCCCACTATTAAAGAATTCTTTAGGAGTGGGTGAGGAATTTTATCTTTAACCGTACGCCCCCATACATAATATCCTCAAGTGCTCCCTGAAACACGGATGAGCCCACCCCGACTTTTAGCAGTCGGGGTGAGCCCTATGATGAAGAATGTCACTATTCGAGTGAGTGAGGGCTATTTAAATAAAAGTGTTTCTTTCCCTTGCCACCCGTAACAACGGGTTGGGTATATTACATTTGTTTCTCTCATGAACTGTGTTCTGGAGAGTATCACCACCACACACTTGGGAACCCCCAATCCAATATTGGTCTGTTTTTCGCTGCTTGACCTAATTTAAGAGAAAGCAACAATTATACTACAGAAGGGACATTCTAGTGGTAAAAAGTATAGCAAATAGGGAGGACATGTCCTTTCTATCCTCTTGGTTGAGGACCTCTCTACCCGCTTGGAATGTTTTAACTTTATTGCTGTTTTTTACTATTCCATAGCTCCCAAGAAGGTTGTCTTCACCCGTTTGAAACGGGGAGCAGCGCTTTTGGCTCACTCAAAGACCTGGTCTGGCACAAATCATGAAACTTCTGTCCCGAAGTCAACCATCTCCTTGCTCTATTTAATAGATTTGAGGTAGCAGACTGGTCCTGTCACTAGGATACCGGTTTGTGGTAAAATCTGCTGCGAAGAAACCTTCCTTCTTGAGCAACTTTTGACCTTTTTCTGCTTCCATTTATGAATGGATTGCTTTACAAAATGGTTTCAACCATCTAAATGTAGAGTTATGAGGCAGATAACCATTTCCTTGATTAATTTCAGGAAGGGTTCTGTATAGACCACAGCACAGAGGTGGTGCAGGTCTCCACATCATTGAACAAAACTTCTTAATTAAGATCTTGGCAGAAGGGGGGGGGTGTGTGTGTGTGTGTGTGTGTGTGTGTGTGGTGTGTGTGTGTGTGTTTTTGTGTGTGTGGAGGAGGAGGGGGTTGCAGGCACAGTGCTTTACCGAATTTGCCAGTTTCCTAGCTAGCACAGATCAGATGGTGGCAATCCCACCTTCTGTCTCCAGCACCCAAAAATTAGGCCGTGATGTCCCACAAGTGTCAAATTTATAACCCCTTTTATTCAATCTCTGTCAGATGTAAAAGTTTGGATAAAGGATGCATGCTGGCATATGCTTCTTTCTGCATGTGTGCAGATGATCCCCAGCTAATCTTCTGATTGGACCAGCATCTGCCTTGCCCCAATACCAAGTTTGACTTGAAAGCCTTAAGGACATATCTTGCGATCCCTCGATGATGGAAGCCCTCCAACTTATTGAAGATGTATATGAAAATAGAAGCACCTACTTAACTGATGTCATCTTGGCCCCTGGCTTAGTCCCCGCAACCACAGCGTACTACAACTGTCAAGAATCTGGGTATTCGTTTGAGAACTTACCCTGCACACCAGGTGACAAAGGTTGCAACCATGTGTTTTTCTCCTTAAAACAAAGGAAAACATTACAGTTTATCAGATCATATCACAGGTTCAGTCATCACTGGTTATGCCAATTACCTTTAGAGCTCCAGAAAAGACTCAACTATTATTAAGGGTAAAAATTATGCTGTGAGACTGACTATCTTCCTTTCGGGAACGAAACAAATATCACTCATGCGTAGTTACCTTTGCTGGCTGCCCATTCGTACTAGAATTCATTTTAAAGCTGTCTGTTGTACACGTGTTACATTTAAACTCACACATTATTGGCTGGTAACTTCCCCTCCGACTCCCAATCTCCCCCTCCGACCTCCCAATCTCCGACTCCCAATCTCCCCCTCCGACTCCCAATCTCCCCCTCCGACTCCCAATCTCCCCCTCCGACTCCCAATCTCCCTCCGACTCCCAATCTCCCCCTCCGACTCCCAATCTCCCCCTCCGACTCCCAATCTCCCCCCTCCGACTCCCAATCTCCCCCTCCGACTCCCAATCTCCCCCTCCGACTCCCAATCTCCCCCTCCGACTCCCAATCTCCCCCTCCGACTCCCAATCTCCCCTCCGACTCCCAATCTCCCCTCCGACTCCCAATCTCCCCTCCGACTCCCAATCTCCCCTCCGACTCCCAATCTCCCCCTCCGACTCCCAATCTCCCCCTCCGACTCCCAATCTCCCCTCCGACTCCCAATCTCCCCTCCGACTCCCGATCTCCCCCTCCGACTCCCGATCTCTCCCCCCTCCGACTCCCGATCTCCTCCCCCTCCGACTCCCGATCTCTCCCCCCTCCGACTCCCGATCTCTCCCCCCTCCGACTCCCGATCTCTCCCCCTCCGACTCCCGATCTCTCCCCCTCCGACTCCCGATCTCTCCCCCCTCCGACTCCCGATCTCTCCCCCTCCGACTCCCGATCTCTCCCCCCTCCGACTCCCGATCTCTCCCCCTCCGACTCCCGATCTCTCCCCCTCCGACTCCCGATCTCTCCCCCTCCGACTCCCGATCTCTCCCCCTCCGACTCCCGATCTCTCCCCCTCCGACTCCCGATCTCTCCCCTCCGACTCCCGATCTCTCCCCCTCCGACTCCCGATCTCTCCCCCTCCGACTCCCGATCTCTCCCCTCCGACTCCCGATCTCTCCCCTCCGACTCCCGATCTCTCCCCCTCCGACTCCCGATCTCTCCCCTCCGACTCCCGATCTCTCCCCCTCCGACTCCCGATCTCTCCCCCTCCGACTCCCGATCTCTCCCCTCCGACTCCCGATCTCTCCCCCTCCGACTCCCGACTCTCTCCCCCTCCGACTCCCGATCTCTCCCCCTCCGACTCCCGATCTCTCCCCCTCCGACTCCCGATCTCTCCCTCCGACTCCCGATCTCTCCCCTCCGACTCCCGATCTCTCCCCTCCGACTCCCGATCTCCCCCTCCGACTCCCGATCTCTCCCCTCCGACTCCCGATCTCTCCCCTCCGACTCCCGATCTCTCCCTCCTCCGACTCCCGATCTCTCCCCCTCCGACTCCCGATCTCTCCCCCTCCGACTCCCGATCTCTCCCCCTCCGACTCCCGATCTCTCCCTCCGACTCCCGATCTCTCCCCCTCCGACTCCCGATCTCTCCCCCTCCCGATCTCTCCCCCCTCCGACCTCTCCCCCTCCGACTCCCGATCTCTCCCCCCTCCGACTCCCCGATCTCTCCCCCCTCCGACTCCCGATCTCTCCCCCTCCGACTCCCGATCTCTCCCCCCCTCCGACTCCCGATCTCTCCCCCTCCGACTCCTGATCTCTCCCCTCCGACTCCTGATCTCTCCCCCTCCGACTCCCGATCTCTCCCCCCCGACTCCCGATCTCTCCCCCCGACTCCCGATCTCCCCTCCCCCCGACTCCCGATCTCCCCTCCCCCGACTCCCAATCTCCCCTCCCCCGACTCCCAATCTCCCCCTCCCCCGACTCCCAATCTCCCCCTCCCCCGACTCCCAATCTCCCCTCCCCCCGACTCCCAATCTCCCCCTCCCCCCGACTCCCAATCTCCCCCTCCCCCCGACTCCCAATCTCCCCCTCCCCCCGACTCCCAATCTCCCCCTCCCCCCGACTCCCAATCTCCCCTCCCCCCGACTCCCAATCTCCCCTCCCCCCGACTCCCAATCTCCCCCTCCCCCCGACTCCCAACCCCCTCCCCCGACTCCCAATCTCCCCTCCCCCCGACTCCCAATCTCCCCCTCCCCCCGACTCCCAATCTCCCCCTCCCCCGACTCCCAATCTCCCCCTCCCCGACTCCCAATCTCCCCCTCCCCCGACTCCCAATCTCCCCTCCCCCGACTCCCAATCTCCCCTCCCCGACTCCCAATCTCCCCCTCCCCGACTCCCGACTCTCCCTCCCCCCGACTCCGACTCTCCCCCTCCCCCGACTCCGACTCTCCCTCCCTCGACTCCGACTCTCCCTCCCCTCGACTCCGACTCTCCCTCCCCTCGACTCCCGACTCTCCTCCCCTCGACTCCGACTCTCCCTCCCCTCGACTCCGACTCTCCCTCCCCTCGACTCCGACTCTCCCTCCCCTCGACTCCGACTCTCCCTCCCCTCGACTCCGACTCTCCCTCCCCTCGACTCCGACTCTCCCTCCCCTCGACTCGACTCTCCCTCCCCTCGACTCGACTCTCCCTCCCTCGACTCGACTCTCCCTCCCCTCGACTCGACTCTCCCTCCCTCGACTCGACTCTCCCTCCCTCGACTCGACTCTCCCTCCCCTCGACTCGACTCTCCCTCCCCTCGACTCGACTCTCCCTCCCCTCGACTCGACTCTCCCTCCCCTCGACTCGACTCTCCCTCCCCTCGACTCGACTCTCCCTCCCCTCGACTCGACTCTCCCTCCCCTCGACTCGACTCTCCCTCCCCTCGACTCGACTCTCCCTCCCCCTCGACTCGACTCTCCCTCCCTCGACTCGACTCTCCCTCCCTCGACTCGACTCTCCCTCCCTCGACTCGACTCTCCCTCCCTCGACTCGACTCTCCCTCCCCTCGACTCGACTCTCCCTCCCCCGACTCGACTCTCCCTCCCCGACTCGACTCTCCTCCCTCTCGACTCGACTCTCCCTCCCTCGACTCGACTCTCCTCGACTCGACTCTCCTCGCCTCGACTCGACTGCTCCCTCGACTCGACTCTCCCTCGACTCGACTCTCCCTCGACTCGACTCTCCCTCGACTCGACTCTCCCTCCCTCGACTCGACTCTCCCTCGACTCGACTCTCCCTCCGACTCGACTCTCCTCCCTCGACTCGACTCTCCTCGACTCCTCCCTCGACTCGACTCCCTCCCCTCGACTCGACTCTCCTCCCCTCGACTCGACTCTCCCTCCCCTCGACTCGACTCTCCCTCCCTCGACTCGACTCTCCTCCCCCGACTCGACTCTCCCTCCCCTCGACTCTCCCTCCCTCGACTCTCCCTCCCACTCGACTCTCCCTCCCCTCGACTCGACTCTCCCTCCCTCGACTCCTCGACTCTCCCTCCCCTCGACTCTCCCTCCCTCGACTCCTCCCTCCTCCTCGACTCTCCCTCCCTCCCTCGACTCTCCCTCCCCTCGACTCTCCCTCCCCTCGACTCTCCCTCCCCTCGACTCTCCCTCCCTCGACTCTCCCTCCCCGACTCTCCCTCCCCTCGACTCTCCCTCCCTCGACTCTCCCTCCCCTCGACTCTCCCTCCCCTCGACTCTCCCTCCCCTCGACTCTCCCTCCCCTCGACTCTCCCTCCCCTCGACTCTCCCTCCCCTCGACTCTCCCTCCCCTCGACTCTCCCTCCCCTCGACTCTCCCTCCCCTCGACTCTCCCTCCCCTCGACTCTCCCTCCCCTCGACTCTCCCTCCCCTCGACTCTCCCTCCCTCGACTCTCCCTCCCCTCGACTCTCCCTCCCCTCGACTCTCCCTCCCTCGACTCTCCCTCCCCTCGACTCTCCCTCCCCTCGACTCTCCCTCCCTCGACTCTCCCTCCCCTCGACTCTCCCTCCCTCGACTCTCCCTCCCCTCGACTCTCCCTCCCCTCGACTCTCCCTCCCCTCGACTCTCCCTCCCCTCGACTCTCCCTCCCCCTCGACTCTCCCTCCCCTCGACTCTCCCTCCCCTCGACTCTCCCTCCCTCGACTCTCCCTCCCCCTCGACTCTCCCTCCCTCGACCTCTCCCTCCCCTCGACTCTCCCTCCCCTCGACTCTCCCTCCCCTCGACTCTCCCTCCCTCGACTCTCCTCCCCTCGACTCTCCCTCCCCTCGACTCTCCCTCCCCTCGACTCTCCCTCCCCTCGACTCTCCTCCCCACTCTCCCTCCCCGACTCTCCCTCCCCTCGACTCTCCCTCCCCTCGACTCTCCCTCCCCTCGACTCTCCCTCCCCTCGACTCTCCCTCCCTCGACTCTCCCTCCCTCGACTCTCCCTCCCTCGACTCTCCCTCCCTCGACTCTCCCTCCCCTCGACTCTCCCTCCCCTCGACTCTCTCTCCCTCCCTCGACTCTCCCTCCCCCCGACTCTCCCTCCCCTCGACTCTCCCTCCCCTCGACTCTCCCTCCCTCGACTCTCCCTCCCCTCGACTCTCCCTCCCCTCGACTCTCCCTCCCCTCGACTCTCCCTCCCCTCGACTCTCCCTCCCCCCGACTCTCCCTCCCCTCGACTCTCCCTCCCTCGACTCTCCCTCCCCTCGACTCTCCCTCCCCTCGACTCTCCCTCCCCTCGACTCTCCCTCCCCTCGACTCTCCCTCCCTCGACTCTCCCTCCCCTCGACTCTCCCTCCCCACTCTCCCTCTCCCTCCCCTCGACTCTCCCTCCCTCGACTCTCCCTCCCCTCGACTCTCCCTCCCCTCGACTCTCCCTCCCTCGACTCTCCCTCCCCCGACTCTCCCTCCCTCGACTCTCCCTCCCCTCGACTCTCCCTCCCCTCGACTCTCCCTCCCTCCGACTCTCCCTCCCCTCGACTCTCCCTCCCTCGACTCTCCCTCCCTCGACTCTCCCTCCCCTCGACTCTCCCTCCCCTCGACTCCCAATCTCCCCACTCCATTCTACTCCACCCCACTCTTCCCCAGTCCACCCCACTATATCCCTCTCCACTAGACCCCAATTTACTCTACTTCTATATTTCTTACTCTTATCTACCCCACTAATCTACCCCAATCTACTTCACTTCAGTCTGCCCCAGCCTACCTCACTCTTCCAATAATCTACTCCAATTCAATCTAACCCACTCCAAATCTACCACGCTAATCTACCCATATCTCCCTCTCCAATCTACCCCAATCTACCGCACTCCAGTCCACCCCACCCATTCCGTGCCACTAACTTTTAGCCATGCTGAACAGCAGCCACTGGTGTACATAATGGCTAAAACGCATTGCCAAAGCCAATAGCTCTCACATAGGCGAGACCCATTGGCTTTTTCAGTGCTTGTTCTTTGTGCTGATTCCTACCTCAGACGTTTCAAAACAATGCTTAAAACCTATATATTTAATAATCTGTTTTAGCTTGCATTGGCTCTGTGTTACTCTGGTCTATTTTGTAGCTCTAGTAGGTATGTTTTCTATTTACAGTGCCAAAAACGAGCTGTAAATGTGCGCTGAGCAAATAATTTAACCGAACCTATATATCTATCAAACTTAACACACCTGGGGGGAAAAATAACTAAGAAGTAGATCTCTATTGCAGCTTAAGAGAAGTCTTCTGTCTTTCATTGCTTCTGCCCATGCACAAAGGATTTAGAACAGTCTTTCTCTAGAAGCCAGATTGGTGCCATTCAACTTTGGCCAGAAAACACATATACTCATCAAACACTTGTAATTCGTTGCATCTTTATTTCTTTTGCACTTAACTCTCTTCACAGCTATCAGTAGCATTCACCCCTTAATCCAGTTCACTGCTCCCTGTATTGTTCTACCTGTTCTAATGTCGTCTACTCATGGATAATCGTTTATACTTGTCAACTCTGCCTGTCAACACCCTGCAGGTTTGTGTAAACGCATTTACCCATGTACAATGTTGTTGTTCTCTCACTCTATTCTTGTGATGGCACCTCAGTAAAACACCCCAACAACCCATTGGGCCATGCCCATACCATATAAAAATTCAAAGTAAATCTAAACCAGCAGAGATGCCAAAATAAAAGCAGACTACTTACAGGCTGTAATGAGCTTAATTTCTATGAAGGTAAACCCTGATAGATGCGTCCCGGGCCAATTGACCAGGTCCACGCTACAGACACGATTCACATTAATTTTCTGTGAGTAGGTGTGACTTACTCTTAACTTACTATTGAATTTCCAGGCACAAGTCTCTTCTCCAGGAATAAAGTTTTGTGTGTTCAAAGCGCTGAGTTAGCAGGGTAGGATTTGCCATGCTCTTATGGATTCGAAGTACCCTGCTTGAGGCAGTGTTTCTGAGAGAAGCCACAGATTCTTCACCTTTTGTATATTCCCCTGGCGTTCGACTGGATCTTAAAAATATTTTCTTGTGTATCTGATGCTGTGCTGCTCCTCACTGACGCTGTTCCGCTCTGGAAGTGATGTGTGGGATCTATAAATACTCAACCGATGACGACCGGAGAACACCAGGAGGCTGTTTAGTCCCAGCATTTGGCTCCGTGTTAAGGACAAGTGGTTGTCAGAAGAAGTTCTGTTAAAACACCTGGAAATTGGCCTATTTTATATTTCAAGGCAGGTCCATCTGTGCCTGCATACCTATTGGCCCAAGTAAAGGGTACAAGTTAGAGTCTTTTCTCGCCTTCAGTCCATCAATGATTGTGGGAGATACGAGAGAGAAGATCTGTTGTTCTGGAGGAGATGGATCCCCTTTTTATAATTTCTTCATCACCATTTTTGATGAAAGTGTTGGGAGACATCGTATCTTTAAGCCTGAAGAAGGTGGTTGGACCAACTTATAACACCGAAACGCATCGCTACTTAAGCACCAAATTGAATTGGTTCCCATTGATAAAACAACAGCAGCATATTAAGTGTTGAACCTGTAATGATCATTGATTTGGTGCTTGGTGTGCTTTATATTTTAACTTCATTACCAATTGCATTCTCCCATATTTTTTTTTTTTTTTTTAATGTTATGAGGATTATTTTATATATGTTGTGCTAACCTTTGGCCTATTGTCTATATTGTATTCAACTTTTTAATTTAAACAAAAGATCCATTGAATAAAACATTTTTATATTAGCTTTTGGCTTCTGCTATATTCGTTGGTGATCTTTTTGGATGTGTATGAATGTGTTATGTATCCATGATGGTATGCTCTAAATAACCCAAAGGGAAGTTTTTTCTGACTTAGGATCTATAAAGGCGCCACTCCTGGGCACTGACGTCCGTTCCTTTCTTTCCACGCTAGCGGATATGGAGCTTCTATTCTCTCTGAGACCTTACCTCAATATTTTTTTCTTTCACAATTCAGTGTGCAAGGGATGTCACCCCCTAAAGACTCAAAGACCACCATATGAACGATTTTTGTGGGGATTGCCAGAGTGAAGAAAGGGAAGGCTGTGCAGAAGAATACTTTCACACTGGAGTATGCTCTGCATTATGGTCTGCTATGCTTTGGCAAAGAAGCAGCCCCAGAAGGTCTGTGAGCCCATTCTACCAGCGCTAAATCTGCTACCACTGCATTAGTACGCGGAGTCCCTGTCCTAGACATCTGCCAGGCAGCTACGTGGACGTCACTCCATACGTTCACGGAGCACTATTGTCTCAACAGCAGTGGTGTAGCAAGGGGGGCGGTCCGCCCCAGGCAGCACGAGTTTTGGGGGCAGCGGCCTCCCCCCCAGCTCTTACCTGCCGTTTCGGGCAGCAAACGCAGGGACTGCCCCGGACGCCACTGCTCAACAGCCTGGTCTGCCGAGAAGGACACTTTGCCCGCTCGTTTCTGCTGGACTTTCTGGTTTAAACCCATTCACAGCCCAACTTCTATAAGGTACTGCTTTGGTATCTATTCAAAAGGTAAGGAATCTGGCTAAAAGTCTGTCAGAAGAACAAGTTACTTACCTTCAGTAACTTTGTGGTGGAGACTCCATCTAGGTGCAGATTCCTCACCAACCCTCCCTGCCTTCCTGTTAATGTGATTGGACTGTAGAATATTAAAAACACGAACTATGGGACTCTAGGGGTTATCTCTTCCCAGTCCCTCAGTACAGCGAATTTCCACCCACTAGGGGTAATTTGAAATGTTTGTATGGATAATAATCTGCAGCCAATTACTCCACAATATGTGGGGCCTCCCGTCTCGTACAACAGTCTGTTGGGCCGTAAGAGCGGAGTTTATGGCCCAGTGGCCCGCTTGCACAGGTTAATGCTGTGGAGACTGGGGGCCTGGTGTCGGTTTACAGCAAGGTTTGCTCCTTACGCTATAAGTATAATGGGTATAAAGTAGACCTCGGGTTGTGCTGGGTGTAGGGAGGCCCTGTGATTCAGGGCCCGGTTTATATTGAGTGGGCTGTATTCCCAAGCATGGGCGTGCTCTAGGCTTTGGGTCATTCGGAGTGTAGTCCGTGGCCTGTTTGTGTTGGGTGTTTTATAGGTATAATGCTGCGTGCACTGCCGGCCTCCGTGTATATGCGCACTGTAGGCCTGGTGCACTGTAGTCCTCAGTCGGCGGCCTCTGTCGGGAGGAGGCCGTGTTTTGCCAGCTCTGGGCTGTGTGCCAAAGCCTTCCGGACTGGCTGGGAATTCGCCGCGCTGGGAGTGACTGGGGGTCGGGGAATGCGAGCGCTTCCCATGAGACAGGGCGGGAGGAGGGGGTGGGGGCATTGGCAACTGGAAATAGGGGTGGGGGAAGGGCATGGACGAGGAACTGCAGGAGAGCTGGGATGGCGGGTGCTTCTAGTAACTAAAATAGTGGTCAGATAGCAGCTAAAAGAGTGTTGAGGAGCTGGTGGGTGATCGACGTGTTGAGAAATGGTGACCGAGCTACTCCTGGGATTATTGGCTTCGGGACAGTTGGTAGTTTTGTAAGGGGCAGAAAGTTAGTTTGTTAAAATTATATAAACTGCTCCCAAGTGCGCGTCAGCAGAGTTCACGCACTCGCTGTTCCCTTCGCATCAAGCTTAACTCTTTAATCAGTAGGCCGCTCGCCTTTCCACTGTTTTACTGGCAGCTTCTGCTTGGCCCCCCTTCGCTCTATAGTTATAGTTCTTTCTTTTTCTCAACATAAGCCTTTGTCCCTTTCCATCTCCCTCCAGTAGTTCGTGCTTTCCCTCATTTACGCTTCCCTGGCAGCTCATGCTCGTAAATTCATGTTTTCCTCTTTTCCTTCAAATAGCCTCTTTTTCCCTCTCAGCAGTTCCCACATTCCCTTTATACTCCTCGTACAGCCATTGTGCACGGTACTTCTAAATGTCTGTCATGCGACACATACATACTTTAAACCAGTTATGGCTTTGTAGCAAGGGCCATTTTGAATTCTGCACCCTGTAGTTTCTTTCCCCCCATTATATACGTTTATGACCGAGTCGCAGTTTTAATGCTCTAATCTCCCTTGATCCATTCTGTTCTTTCCGCAGTTCATTTAACCACTGGGCAATTCCTGTTAGCAGTTTCCAGATGTATGCTGCCCCGTCAGCTTGTTCTTGCCAGAGGTGCTGCCTTCTTTACCTAGTCTCACATCCCCTTCCCTAAACGTTCTGCAGCCCCGTGTGGGAGATCCCCCACGCCTCTATCCTTCCAGAAATCCGTTCTGATATCGCGCAGTAAGTCTCCTGCCCTACCACACTCTGGCAGCCCTTCTGGAAAGCTCTGGACAGGGTGTGCCCTGTGGCTCTCGGTGACTGGATTTGGCAGCCTCGCAGGAACTGTTGCAACAGCAGTTTCAGGAGGTAAACTAAGGTTGGTAGTGACCTCGGGCGATCCCTCACCGTGGATGAGGCAGCACAATTACAACACTGTGCGGGGAGGGGCTTGTGCCTAGGGTCACTGCTGCGGTTACCAAGTGGCCTGCTCTCAGTAGAAAACAATTATTTTACTCGTTTTGTGTATATGATTGTCTAGTAGTAACTGGACTTGAAAACGCGTCACGTGACTGTGACCTTCTTCCACCCATCCCGGCGGCAGCTGACCCATGACTGCCTCTTCCGGCCATTTTTTTTTTTTTTAACCCACTTGGCCTTTTTAAAGTCCCGAGCCTAGTATACGCCACCGATCGTACAGGAAGGCCCGATTCGCCTCACAGTGCTTAACTGACTGGGATGCAGAAGGCGAAAGATAAGCATGACATTTGCGAAGTCCTGTAGCGCTATCTGGTGGTCCGTCTGGGAAGCGCAGTACGTTCACGCTGTGTCTGTCCATCATTGTTACCTCTCGGGGGTTTCATCTCCACTGGAAGGGAATGTGCTTGCCTAATATTTTGTACGTCTCATGACATTATCATTGCTTAACATGCCCTTAACTCCACATCGCTTAATCTTCTCACCGATTATTAAATAACCCTCCCCACAAATGACATTTGTCAAAGATATCTTGCAGTAGGATCAAACTTTCTGTTCACACCGGTAACATGGTACCGGGGGCACAGCGTTCCCTTGCCTACTCCCCATTTGGCAATTTTACTAGGAGTAATATATAAGAAAAAGATGGTTTTAAAGTGTTGCACCTGCAGTTTAGCTGACAGCAAGTCGCTTTGAGAAAGTTCCAGTGATTTATAAAACGTACTATGTGGGGCCTCCAGTTTTACAAGCCATTTATCTGCGATTCTAGGTAGGTCATCAGGGGTTTGACTATTTAGTGCGGAGTATATATGACCTATCCGGGGAGTCACTGGGGCCCGTAACCTTTTGATGAATTCGATTTCTGAAAATCCTGCTGGTCCCCCAGCCTTTCGAGAAAAGTCATGTATAGTAAAATATTTAAAGGCATCTTGGTTTTTCAATCCATATTTGTTTTGTAAATCTGCAAAGGATTTAACTCCTTCGCTGGAAATTAGGTCTCCTAACTTTATAATACCAGCTTTATAACGGTCTAGTAGATAAGACCTGCCAAAGATAGCAGGCAGGTTGCCGTTTGCATTGATAGGGAGTAATAATTAAGTCTGCCCAGCCCGTATATTCTGCGGATATTGCGGAAAACCTTAAACTAATTCATCAGTGTCTTAAATCTGACAGACGGGTATCTCTCGGATACTACAAGCATAAGAAGACAGCCGCGGGTCTCCTCTCCCAGTAGGAGCTGAAATGGTGAAGGAAGCCCGGTTGAAAGAGAGAAAGAGTATTCCTTCACCAGTTCAGTACTATACTGCAGAACGGAAGCCCAGTAATAAAGCACTATATTAGGAAGAGCCCAGCCACCCCGCTCCCTGGGGAGGGACAGTTGCTCTCGATGTTCGGAGTTTGGAGCTGACGCAATACACATGTTCGCCACCTGCCCGAAACTTACTCCAGTCCTTCTTAAAGTACAGGATTTTCTGGGGAGGGTTATCTCTCAGGCTCTAGTGCTGACCCCCATAACCATCCTGTTGGGGACACAAGAGGAGGCCAACAGGGTAAGGGGTGGAGCGTTTATCTTTGTCGCTATGACAGTGTGGAGGATCTGTGTTGCTTCAACATGGATAGAGACTGACCCTCCTCCTTTTTCCCAATGGTTGGCTAGGCTAATGGCGACCTACCACCTTGAAAAGGCTGTATATGCTAAAAAGGTCGTAAAGGGCGCAAAGAAGGGGTTGGAGATTTGGGGGTTTCTCACCTCCTGGTTGGCACAGCCTGGCCCAAATGGCTAAATACTTAGTTCTGAGGAGGGCAGCTCATGGCTGGCTGTAGTCCTGACTGTGCTCTCTCTTCTTTCTTCCTTCTATGTTTACGTACTTTCTTTTTTTGTGGTACCTTCCTCGTCTTTTCTTCTTACCTACCGCTCGTCTGCTCAATCTTATTTATATTCTTTTTTTTTTCTTTTTCTCTGATTTATAACCCAATTTCGTGGTATGTGTATATATATATATATATATGTATGTATGTGTGTATATATATATATATATATATATATATATATATATATATATATATATTTTAATTATTAATTTTGTCCTTGAAAACAGTCATTTCGTGGTTGTTTGGGGTGGGGGTGGAGGGGTGGGAGTCGAACTGATATATCTTTGTATTTACTGCTTTGGAAAAAAAAAAAAAAAAAGGTAACATGGTACCGGTGCTTGACTACATAATGTTGCGACCCAAAACTGGCTTGAATGACAATAACTTCTAAGGACCATTAGTATTCCACCCATCAGTGCTCCAGGAGCTATTCTGATTGACCCCAGTATTGTCTAATACAGGGTCCTTTATTGGCAAAACCAAGACTGCGTGGTTCCAAATCTCCCTCCTGGGAAAAGTGAAACCCTTCCTACCTGAAACCGATTTCAGAACGAAAGTTCAAGCTTTAGTTCTCTCGCCTTCCTGGAAGCTGTCCTCTGCTCAGCCTTCTCCCCAACTCCACACTGACACCCCTCAAAGCCACACCCTATATTCAGCTGTATATCAAAGCCTGAAGACGTTCAACCACATCCTACTCAACTTTGAACAACTACGAACGCCTCTTGCAACTCCGCGTTATCTGCAAGACCACCCGAAGTAGCATCCCTGAAGACCTGGCTAAGAAAACATCCTTCTCAAGCTATCCGCTTAAGACCAAAAGTCAAGGCGCACTGCCATCCTGGGGGGGGAAAAAAAAAATGCAAAAGACCGGATAGCAGGCTTTATTTGCACATCTAGGATCTGTACCAACATCCCAGTTAATCTCAGAATGCTTATTCTGCAATTCAGAAATAAAGACGCACCTCTTCAAAGTACACTACCGCCCTTAAATTAGGACTTTACCTCTCTTCAACCTCTCTAATTGTAAATGATCACAAATTGTAGCCCAGGGTTCTGTTCATTACTTGCCACCTAGGTTTGCACTATGCAAAGGTAATACATGCATACATGATGAGTATTAATGCATTAAAGTCAGAGGATGCATGAGTTATTACTATTTCTACTGTACGAGTAATTATAATTTTAAGGTTTTGTCTGTTTTTTTTTATGCACTGTTTCTTAAGGTTACGAGTAGTTATATTTTGAGTTAAATGCTGAACTGTTGGAGTCCCAGTACGAGGTGCTATTTTTCTTTTGATTTACAATCGAGGACTTGTATGTAACAATTAACCACGGCAAAGGGGAAACCACGGCAAAGGGGAAGGGGTGGAAAGAGGACGGTTGAATTTTTTTTTTTTTTTTTTTTTTAGTACTGCAGTTTGCTTCCTATGCTGCTGGGCGACTTTGGGGGACATGCTGCTCTATCTGTTGTGCTTGATTGGAACGGTGTGGAATTGTAGTGTTGCCTGTTGGGGAACTGTTTTGGTACTGTACATGGTGACCAGAGTTTTTTTGATATTGTGTCACTGCTTCTGGGCATATCCTCAAGTGAAGAGGAATGATATATAGGACGCAGCTTACAAGGCATCGTGTCTGGCCCGGGGGTTCTGCTGGGAATATTTTGGTGTTGTGTGATGAGCAGCAGTTGCTGCTGTTCAGTCGCTTTGCTTATCCGTTCAGTGATTTGAAAGAGTCGGAGATGGCTGTACATGTAATCATTTCTGCCATTCTTATGGGTAAGTTTGGTTTTGGTGCTTGGGTAGAGATGATCCTGAGCCCTACGTCCTACATAACCTTCGTGGGAATGAGTTTGTCTCCTGGGTGGTGCTAGCCTTCGCTCTTTTGCAACCAGAAGGTAATTACACACCTTGAGCTGAGATGCTTGAACTAATGTCACACCTTTCAATGCACTAAACATTTCGTGCTGCTTTTCATTTTGTACGGGGCGATTTCAGAAAGTGTAAAAAATGTATCCTTTTTTCCCTTTGAGTGGGACAGAAGGGAAGGATTTCCAAACATCTTTACTATTAACTCTCCAAGCTGCTAAATCATGCTCTGTAAATTCAGTCAGTTTGATTGCAAAATCTTCAGTGCAACATTGGCTCCGTCAGCAATTATCCAGACTTTCAGTTAATTTGCAGAGAGTGGTAGCCAGAGTGGACCTCTCCAGAAGATGGAACAGGGACCCAAGCCTAAACTAATAGACTGGGCTGAAGAGCCCAGGCTTGCTGATCCTCCTATGGACAGGGTTCTCTGATCTTTCCTGGCAACACATTGTTTTTGCAACTAGATCTAGAGTCAGAGTGCACAAGTGTGAACCCATAATCCCCAGTCTCTTAGCAAGACTGTAGACAAATGTCTGTCTGGTTATCGCATAGGACTATACCACAGAGCGAGTATGTGAGAGGGATCAGTTACTTTGCCATGGGGGGGGGGGGAGGGGGTTACCTGCGACAGGACCCTGGCTAGGTATGTGCTGTAGCTCGTGGATAGAGAGAGGCTTGCCTGATTACTGGTGGACCAGTGAGGGTGACTCCTTGCTGCTGGGTTCGTGCTGTAGCTCTTGGATGGAAAGAAGGTTTGCTTGGTTACTGGTGAACCAGTGAGAATCATTCCTCGTGGTTCTCAGATTTCTTTCTGCCTCATTTACTTGCCTGCACAGTAAGGTAGATGAGAGAATCCTGTATGACTCACTTGTAGGTGAGAAAATCTACCTCTGACACTTGCAGGTATGGTGGAGAAGCCCCAGTTCCTTTGAGAAGCAGAACAAAACCTTGAACCTCATTCTTGAGAATCCGAGTGTCTCAAGCAGGGCCCCCCAACCTTTTCTGTAATGAGAGCTACTTATGTTTGATGAAACTGGAGATCTACTAATAATAATAGTGTTGTGATAGTGACCAAATCAGACAAGATTACATTAGTGACCATTATATGCAAGATTACTACAAGTGCAGTGCATCAAGCATGGTTGCCAACAGTAATGTAAAATAAAAGATTTGTCAATCTAGAATGTTTCTACATGGGTAGTATATAACGGCCATAGCGGCAATGTCTTTGGCACCCAGATAACATTTGTAAAAAGTATCTCAGTTGCCACATGGTTTATCACTCCAGTATCAACTTTAAGTACAGTTTTGTCTCCAATATACACTCTCAATTTGGTATAGGTCTGTTAATTCAACAAAGCAAAAACTTTTATTAGACTGGGCTGCACACAGGAGAGCTACTTGCAGGTAGCTGGAGAGCTACCAGTGGCTCACAAGCTGCTCGTTGGAGAAACCTGCTCTAGTGCAAGACTGAATGGCGTGTTGATTTTGGGCACAGAAGTATATGCATCTTACCCTAGAGACAGCTCGTCTGAGTGGCCATGATCGTATTATTGTAAATAATATTCTCCCTTTAGCCAGCGAGGCAGTCTGTGCTGGCTCACTACTCTTCAAGTAGTAATCATGTTTAACATTAATGACCGAATTGGCGCACACAGGTAAAGACTCGGACACGGATGACTATAGTTCATGAGCGGAGAGAGCCGGGTTATGGCACTATAAAATTCTTTAGAAGTTGTTGGGTTAGGGGAACCAACTTCCACATACACGTATGCAGACTCCTGCTAGTACACTAAATTCAAGTATAGGCCTTGTACTTTGATCTGCCTTGACTGACTTGACTGGTCTCGGTTTCCAGCCCCGTGTTCTCTCAGTCTCTATTTGGTGAGTGTTTGTGCTTTGGGATATTGACTGCATGAGGTATTCTGTATGTTCAAGTTTCATCCAAACGATCTGCAATAGCATTCTTTGTTGTGTTGTCCAAATGTGAGTGCCAGTACATTGTGCAATGCTTTAAGACCTTCTCTAAGGCGTTGGGCATTCCCTTCTGTCACTTACCTTATGGTATTATTTAATCATATTTACCTCTGACAGGACTTTAAACCGGATGCTTCAAACTTTTGTATTTAATCAGACTAACCTCAAAGGACACTACGTACTGTGCCCAGAAGAGTGCTCTAATGCAGTGCTGCAGTTATGTGTAACAAATCACTCAGAAGTGGCCACAGGGTGACCGATCAGCGCGAAACAAAACTCCATAAATACATTTCCTCTTCTTAGCATAATTCCGACCTCTACAGTACGTTAATGATCCATACAGAGGACAATCTTTCATCGGGAGCTTTTTTCAACAGTTATAATGTTTAATCTCACACGAGTAAATTTGTTTGTGTTCTTGCAACTCCCTCTGCTGAAAAACTAAACCTTTTCTTCAGAGTTCTAATTTCCATACCCCTGTCTGGGTCTTTGTTCCTTACCGGCTGGGCAGTGGAAACTGTTGTGTGGTGTTTCTCAGACGATTCAATATACCTTTGGTTCCTTTCCCCAGCAGGGAAATGTTTCCTATCCCTCCAATGTTGTACTTTGTATTGGTTATCCCTACACGTTCGATTCTATTTACGATGCATTATATCTACATACAAGGTGCAGGTGCTGGGGAAACCTACCTGGCTGTTGAACTGACGTATCCGGCGTCTTGACATTCTACAATGTTGTAGAGTCAGACTTGCTACCCAGGCCTTCTCCGTCACTGGTTCAGTCCCCCTGGAGATCACCCCCCCTTGACCTCGGACTTCAAGCTGCTGTGCATTTCTCAAGGGTCTAATTATTATTATTCTTTTAAAGTCCGGTCCAGCCCTAGACTTTACTTTCTGGTGTGATTGTTATGCATTTTCGTACTGTGTGTCCGCCAGATGCTTGGTCCCTCATAGTAGTAGTGTCTGCAGTTGTGGGTCTGCCTACGGAGGGTAGTCCTTGGTGCTGTGTGTGGACTGGCCATGCCCACTGATAAGGGTTGTTGTGTTGGATGCTTGGGAATCCCTGTGGTTGCATTCTGAAGTAGGGTTATTGCGAACTGATGGCCAGTCTGGTGAAGGCTGAGGTGTTTTTGGGTCCGCTGCGTCAGTCTGTCCGTCCCCTTCTGCTGCATGAGGTATAGTCGTACTTTCCTTCCTATGGTTAGTGAAGTTTGTACGGGACTGACTGTATTGCTGTGTGTTCACGTTCTTTCTAATGAAAGGCTTGTGGTTTGGTGTGTGATCCTAGGCAGGGATTTTCATGTCTTAAAGCAGGTGACAGTAGGCAAGTCTTGATCAGGGCAGCACCTTCCTTGTAATTTATCTCTTCTACTGTCCCCAATTCCTTTTTAGGTCTTGCAGACCTAGCGCTGGAGCGCGCATGCGCTCCTCGCTCTGCGAGGCTTATTGTCATCGATACGCTTTCAGAAGGGGACTTGAAGCCCCGCCCATCATTCCCATTGGCTGGCGTCATCATTTATGGTAAACGGTGGCCTCTGATTGAAACTGAGGCATTTTGGTTACCGCCCTTTCTCCTTTTGGTCCGGACCATCCGGACTGGATGTTTTACTTGCGGCGTTATGCATTCTCCTTTAACTAGTCGCCTTTAGCAAGGGCGGCCGCTTGTTTTATATTTGCATCGCGCTTTCACTTAAAGTGAAATCGCGATGCAAATATAAACAAGCGGCTAATGTCGACAGCTTGTTTAGACTTTGAGCACTACTTTGTCGTGCCTTCTCGCCTCCTTGTTCCCCTAATCCCTGTGTATGTGTGAGCGCGTGGATGCGTGCGTATGTGTGTGCGAGCGCGCACCGGTGTGTCACTGAGTCTGCAGTAGTGGACGGATGGCAGATTTCACGCACGCCAGGCACCCCGGGATATTTTCCTTCTCCGCTGCCTCCTCCGCCGGGCTGAAAGGAGAGCTGTGCCCCAGACATGCTCACTATCTGATGAGCTCGTGCGCACTGCATATTGAGCCTTCTCTCACTGCCTGCTGTGCTGAACATCCACTCACTACCTCTTCCCACTCACTACCTCTTCGAATTGCTTCCTGAACATCCAGTCTGTCGGGCACGTGATTGGCTCCACCCCATCCTAAAACACCTTACAGATGCACGCGCTTGTCGTAAGCTCTCTCTCCCCCCCCTCGTCCATGCCGGCCCATCTTTGTTGGGACATCTTACAGACAAGACCCCCAGGTGAGCTCTCTCGGCGCTTCAGTCTGTGTGCGAGGAAAGCTGTTCATAGTCTCCGCCAATCAGGGTATGCGCCTCTAGCCGTGGGCTCTCGGCTGTGACCCAGGAGCACCTCTCCTCACTGGGCTCCGCATCAGAGTGCGGTTCATGGATTCACTCGGCTGGCACTGCAGTGGTGGAGGGCCCAGTTGGCTTGGTGGTGCCTCTTCTGTGCTTGGAAACAAATTCACAACACTGCTCCCGGTTGTGCATGACGAGTCTGCCGTGGCTGCCAGTAGTGGGGTAGGGTAGGTCAGTGCATTTGCGTTCGCTTCATATATCTGCACATCACAGGTCCGGATCAGTGCTTCATCCTTTCGAGGCCGATTAACAGAATACCATTGAGGTAGCACCTTTTACTAATGTGTTACAAACGTATACAACCCTGGCAGCAAGCACCACAAGGAATGCAAGCCAGGCATATTCTGAAAACAGGCCTACTTAACACAAAACGTGTAAAAAAAAAAAAAACACCATCGTACTTCAATGGATGACCAGGCAGCTTAGCTGGTTAATGCATCTGCTACAAAGCCCTGCTTGTAGCCTGTTTGTCACTGGTTACGGTTCCAGTGGAATGGACTCTGCCCTTCACCTATCAGAGGTTGATAAAATGAGTACCATTGACATAAGGAATGGTGTACAGCAGGGTCAGACGGGGACAAAAAATAGGCCTCCGCACCAGTTAGCGAACCAGATAGCTGAAAAAAGTAGCCCACATTTTCAAATCAAGCCAGTTTTGAGCTTGTAAAGTCACGCTGTATGAGTATCTTGCAAGGCGTCCAGTAGCTGTTGAGCTATGCCAATAGCTCTAAATCAAAACAATGCGAGACCTATTGCATTTCTAATGCTTGTTCTCACTGTACCTGTAAAGTTCTTGCTGTCCCTGTTCCCCAGTCTTCTGGTGTCTGTGAACGGTGCATGGTTAAAGTATGTCATGTGTACGTCATTATTTTCCACGTTTTTAAATGGCAGGAATATGCATGAAAGGCACATTAGAATAACTTACCTAGCTGGCGTACCTCATGGTCTCAGTCACAGCTTTGACAGACATTCGTGTCTTAGGCCATGTGATGTGGCCAAGTTGGTAAGATGCTGACCTTGTCGCAGATATCATGGCTTAAGACAACAGGTACCTCGGTATCAATCGAGTGAGTAGTCTAATCCTTTCTTTGCCTCGAGCACTTCGTGTCATAGTCTTATCTTGAAAGTAGTCCTGTTCCTTTTAATGACTAAATTCGATCTGATTGCTTTCTTATAAATTGTACGTACTTTTTTTGTTGCGCACTTGATTAGTGTGCAAGAGATTGGCCATGACAGAGTTTGCTATTTTATCGCCAATCATTTTGTGAATAATACTGCCTTGGATATGTTGGCATAGGAAATCATCCCTTTGCCACTGGTATGTTTTGTACTGGCAAGTCATGGGTTTGAAATTGGCACAACCAACAAAAGAGCACGCGCCCTTTGCGTATAGCACATGATGGTCTGCAGAGCTGGTGAGCTATTTTTAATTCTTGCTCCCATCATTTTCAAATGCTGTAATACTGGGCAAATCATTGAGCTCCCAAGGGCTAACATATTTTTGGAGTCCATTAAAAAAACAAAAAAACACCAGTCTTATTCCCGCCTTCCATACTAATAGTGAACACCACTGAAATAAAGTGCTTCCAAATGGCGCCTCATAAGGTGGCCAACAGAGGCTTCGAGGAAAGTCTCCTGCAACATCCTGCATAACCACCACTTTCATAAATACCGCACCTGCTCCACCGGAAGCCACAAGGTAAATGGACCAGAGAGTGCCTTGGACATGAAATTGGGGAAAGGAGAAATGCCGTAGCAGTGCAGCAAGAGGAAGCCTCCTTCTTGAAGCATGAACATGGCTGCCATGAGGCCAGAAAACTGAACATGGTAGACATCGGAGTGGAGGAGCTTTTTCAAAATGGCTATGATCAGAGACCCGGTCTCTAACACCAGAGCCTAGCGAGGACCCGTGTAGAAACTCTGCTGGTAAGGAGCAAATGTTATCTGTCGCGTGAGAGGGCGAATTGGCTCCAGAGTGAAGCGCCACGAAGCCCGTCTCCTCACAGCCCTGGCCCGGAGATATTCTAGTTGATGGGTAAGCAAAGGGGGTGAAGAGACAGTAAGCAGTAGAAACACTTAGCGGGAGAAAGAAAGCGCTTACACCTCATAAGACCCGGCATGACTATGGTGCGGAGTGGTTTCAGCGCGAAAATGCGCTGGATGTGAGCCCCACTGAGTGAGCAAGAAATAGATGGTGCATCTTGGCTTTCCTTTAAATCTCTCCTCCGATTTTCCTATCCCTTCTTTCTCTAGTAATATCTCCTCTCCATCGCTTCATATCTCTATTTTTTTTTATTGTCTTCCTCTAACTGCCCCGTCCCAGCCCCATGTGGGTGCTTTTATGTGGACGTCTGCTTACAATGCTGTAGTCCTGGCGTGCCATTGTTTGCATTTACAGTGGTATTCAACGGCTGTCTAGCAAGGATGCCGGCATCCTTACGCCACCAGATCTTTGTGCCTCGCCACAAATCATACTGTACTTTGCAGGCTGCATGTTTAGAACGAATTATTCAGAACGATGCACGGCACAGAAATCAATAAACACCGCTGTTACTCGTAGCACGTTTGTATAGGGCAGCCACTAGGACCTCTGTAAGGCATGTGCACCTGCAGTGTTGTGCTCAGTGTGCTGCGTGCACTTTAAATCTCCATGCTGTTGTTAGCCTACATGTGCACACTAACCTGCCTTAATAGATCTGCTCCTAATCCTTCAGTCCCAGGTTGCTCGTGGTAAACACTGGCAAAGACAAGGCTGCGAAATGTGTATCTGACTGCGTAGCAGTGCTTAATTTGAGCCGGTGTTTTCCGGTGCTTGGCACTGGCACTTAATTGTCAGCACCGGCACTTACGACAGCTGCCACATGGTGGCGCTGTTTGTGTGGCGTAGAGCTAAGCAGAACAGTTGTTTTATGAATTCATTATACATTAAAAACTAATACTTGCCGCTCAAGCCATTCTTATAGCTTTGGGGGTCTTGAACAGTCAATGTCACACTTGTAGCAGTGTGATGATTAGTAGTTATGTAGGTACTGTAATGGCAGCACTGACTGGGGCAGTGGGTGGAGCAAGCTGCGGTGGCTTCCTTATGAGGGCCCTGGCACTATATATTTTTTATTTTTTACAAATTAAGCACTACTGCGTAGAGGATTAGTGGTGTCTGTTAATACAGAGCAATTTGTTGTAGACGGGTACTGCTGCTGAGAAATAACCAAACAGTTCAACCGGTTTGCCTCCGGTGTGGGATAACGGTTTCTGCTGGAGGTTTGTTCAAATTCACCTGTTTGCGGCTGTAATATGTAAGTAATGAAAGAATAAAGTCCCTAATAGCAAAGGCAAAGCCAATAGGTCTGGTTTTAATGTGCCACCGTATGCAAACATAGGCATCCACAAATGCACACAGGCCTTTTGTGCCATGTTTCTGTGTAGTCTAAAGCACAACAAACTGGGGAAGTTTTTTAAAAGGGACACAGGCATAGCAAGGACAAAAAGAAGCAGATTGTTCAGAGAACTACGCAAAAAAGTATGCACATTTGTGCATGCCTGTGTTTGAATGCGTTAACACATTACATCCAAATGTATGGGCTTTGCCAACGCTTTTTAAAAATTTATTTTTGTGACGGGTATTTTTTACATTTATTTGCAAACATATTTACACCACACTAATGGCAGATTGTATTTTTATTACCGTACACTTTTAAAACCTTTTGCATATCTTGGAAAAAACAAATCGAAAACATCCCAGCTTGCGATGTCCATCCCAGTGGTTAGCTTTGCCAACCGCAATACGTCTTCACATTATCTTTCTGCGGTTCTTCGTTGTGATATGGTTGACATGCTCTGAACGAAGTGGCACTCAAAGGATGCAAGATACCAAGTCACCTCAATGATATGGAATGAGAAGATCAAGGCTTCCTGAAATGTTCTCACTGCAGATTTATTTTTTCTGAAGATAAATTTCAATCGTAAATCCATCTGGACCAGTAGCTCTTCCGTTCTTGATCAAATTCATTGCATTTAGAAGTTCATGTGCGGTAATCTCATCCTCCAAAGGAGAGGGATCAACAGAGATATTATGTTCTTGTTGACTATGAGTGACTGTAAGAGTATCAGAAGTAAGAATTAATTCAGTTTGCCTGCCTTATTTTGGCCTCCATAGTATCAGGCACTATATTTAAGTAAATAAGATGCTGCATCCTTCGTAGAGGAAAGCTTATTATATGGGACTCTAACGCCGCTGTCGCCGTCTGCTGTATGTGGGGACTCCAACAGCCAGAATCCTGAGCACCGAGGAGGGAGGTGCTGACCATCACCGGCGCGCGCTATTAAAGCGCCTGTCAACATCCGCGGCGCGGGACGCGCCCGGGCGGCCCGTCCTTGACAGGAAGAGGCAGGGCAGGGCCACCCCCCTACATCCAGTGCCATCCCACGGGCCAGAGTAAGTCTGAACCTTAGCGATAGGCCAGGACTTTAAAATATGCGGACTCCATGAAATGTCTTAACTATACGGTTGCTGTTAAATCTTATTGACTCGCAAGTAAGGTGACCTAGATTATTTTGTTTGTCTTTTTTCCTGTTCTACGCTATCGTAGGTTCGAAACATCACATTACACTTTTTGGTTTCTCTTCCTTGGAAGGTGCCTAAATGGGGAAAAGAAAAACAATGGAGGGGAATGGTGGAGGAGGCGATGGGGGAGCCGCAGGGAGGGAACACAAGGGAAAGAGGATTAGAAACACATTGAAGCCGAAAAAAACAGGGAATAGCTGTGTCCTAGATAGAATTGACTGCTCATTAGTGAGTGTGAGGTTATTTTAGATAGCGGTACACCAGCACAGGTAGAGAATAGTGTACCAATTTTAGGTTCTCCCCGTCTGATTAACCATAGTCTAGTACAACAGCTAACTATCCTGGCAATGTTTCACAAACCGGCTGGGGGAGGTAGCCAAGAAACCCAAATAGATGGTAATATAATAACGGGGCAGGATAATATGGTCCCTTGCACGGTTAATAAAGATACCTGCCAGCTTTTGGAATCAGCAGTCGCTTGTACAAATAGGTTTGCTCCTCTTATGGATTTGCAGGAGGGTGACAGGGGGGGGATACTACACTGATTATTTCCCCTCCCCTGTCCCGTTGTCCCTCTCTTGCGTCATGTCCACGGATACATTTTTATTCCACTAATGACACTCGGGGAATGTTCTCCCTCATTAGCGATCTAAAGGCCGAAGTAACATCTATGCGTGCAAGATCGAGGAATTAACATCTATGATTAAACTCATAGTGAAAAATGTCCCCACTAATCGAGATATTTCAAACTCCAAGACTGAGCAATCAGAGCAAACAAATCAGGTGAATCACTGTGAATGGAATAAAAGTATTGCGACAAAGGGTCTAAGCTATAAGGATGCAAATGTGCCCAGACGTAATAGTAGACTGGATACTAGACAAGAAAAGGGAGAAACTCCTGTGCATGGTCTGATCAACATAATCTGCCCAAATTTATATCTGATCCAAAACAAACTCAACTTAGGCGTCCTTTACGCAAGAGTCAGGATTTGTACCAAACACTTATCAAGGGCGAAGGCCTATATCCCAAGATAACAACTCCCCACGAGTCCCAAAAATCTTCATGGTCAATGTCCCAAAATGTGTTAGCAGGAATGGCTTAGAAAGTGTGGATTCCCTTGCCAACAAAGCAATCCACTGGATCCGCCACGTTAGAGGGTGTCGCTCGGTCATCCGAGAAGATCTCGTTTGTGCACGGAGACTCTCCATGTTCCAACCCACTAGATTGTATTGAGTTGACATTTAAAGAACAAGAGCTTGCGGAAAACTTGCTTGCCCTGGAATTTCGCACGTCATCCCCGGATCACTCTTTAATCCAGTTTAGACGGTTCCCATATGTAAATAGTAATGGTCATCTCCCAAGGAAAGGGAATCCGCAGTTTCACTTAGGTGGACCTTCAAACTTGGAGGCAAACGATTGACTCCTCAACTTGATTCACAAGGATCAGGAAATCGAGGTCCTTCCTGTATTGGGTAGTGAACCACTTACTTGTTTCCATTCTATTAGCGGATTGCGAAATATAGATAATGACCCCTGCTTAGGTAATCTGACGATATTAAATAGGTCAAATGAGCTAGGTACTCACGAAGGAAGTGAACTGAACTCCTTGACAGATCCAAGCCCGGAAAAAAGTTAATCGGCGGGATTGTCAGTGCTATCCTGGAATATAGCAGATTTAAAGTCAAAGATTGTATCCCCGACTGGCTCAAACTCATTGACCAAAATGACATTTGCCTTTTTCAGGAAACCTGGGCGGTGGACCCTATTCACCGCATAGGTTACCTAAATTATCACGTACCCGCTATCAGTGGCGGAAAAGGCCGCCCCTCAAGAGGTCTAATAATCTGGGTTCGCCAAGAAATTGGCTTCAAGGTTGAGGTCCTTGAGTCTAGTAATATGGACATCCTTGTAATTAGGTTGAAATGGGGCCATCGTGAGATACTTGATATCTATAACCTCTACGCAAGAGGGACCAGAGGGAAGAAATCAGAAGTTCTTGTGGCCCTGGATGCCACACTAGATCAACAGTCTCGGGGTAAGAATGTAATTATAGCAGGCGATTTTTAATGTGACTTTTGAGCCTCTTTTAAACAGGAAATGTAATTTTGGTGAAGAGGAAGATGACCCGTGGAGAATCCCAAAATTAGACCTAGCACCAATAAAAATGTGGTGATCCAAATTAACTCAATCTGCATGGAGAAGGGATTAAGAGCAGTAAATGGAAGATCGCCATCGGACAAACATGGGGCATGCACTTTTAATAATGGCTCTAGCTCTAGCCGCATTGATTATTTGTTGATTAACTGCCAGCTCTGGCATGTGCTAAGGGATATGGTGGTAAAGGAGCGGGTTGAGAGTGACCATAATCCCTTGTGCACAGTATTTGATATATTGGTAGAGAATGAATCTAACC
The DNA here is from genome assembly GCA_963921515.1 of Calotriton arnoldi. Taxonomy (NCBI): domain Eukaryota; kingdom Metazoa; phylum Chordata; class Amphibia; order Caudata; family Salamandridae; genus Calotriton; species Calotriton arnoldi. The sequence continues at coordinate 1,084,050 of CAWUFW010000676.1, read as the reverse complement.
CTCCGGGTAGAGAATTAATTACTTTAGATGTAGTCCCTGCAAATGACATGAGGCGCCTAAAATGGGCAAATCTACTTGAGAACTCAGCGGTTCTTGAAAAAATATCATCTGAAACTAATAGCGCAATAATGAAATTAGAAGACCTGTTGGCAAACCTTGCTCCCCCGAGTCTGTTATAAAATTTCATGAGGAATTCTTTAGTCAACTCCGTACCCATTTTTACAAAAATAGAAAGACCAGGGTCAATAACCACATTAACATTAGTAAATGGTTTAATAAGGAATGTAAGGAGGCACGTAGTTCCCTAGGGAGTGCAATTAAGGAAGGTGACCCTACTAAAGTACGGACCGCAAGACCGTTTTATAAAAAAGTGCAGGAGAAAGCTAAGAAAGCATGGGATGAAAATAGATGGCAGGATCTCAAACGAGCTTGCGAAAGTAAAAATCAGAAACCGTTTTGGAAAGTCATTAAGTGGGGTAGAGATGGTCGACCTATGGAGCCAACAAACCATGTAAGCCAGGATCAATGGGTGAGCCACTTTAAATCTCAATATGCCTGCAGCTTAGATGACCATGAGATGACCGAATTCCCATATACTTATTATAATGAACCAGCGTTTAATGAGGCTGATGTCCATCTTGCATTGGGTGCTCTAATGGGAGGCAAAGCTCCGGGTCCCGATGGAATCCCAGCCGACATATTTCTTTCTGATAAACCTAAATGGAGCCAGTACATTTTGATTCTAATGAATGAAATAGCCAAAGGTGCATTAGTCCCAGAATCATGGAAAGGAGCTGTGATAATACCAGTTTTTAAAAAGGGGGATAAATCTCAGCCTGGGAATTATAGACCGATTAGTTTAATTGATTCCCTTCAAAAGGTCATGGGACGCCTTGTGTTAAAGTACAGGATTGGATAGATGAGAATAATATATTATCATTCCAGGCGGGGTTCCGGGCACGCACAAGCACTATTGATCAAATATTTCGTTTTACATTGCTTTACTGGAAGACGGTGGTTTTAGACAAGGGCAGGCTGCCTTTGTTGATTTAAAGTCTGCTTTTGACCTCGTCTCCCGTAACACACTGTGGGCAGTATTGCAAGAATTGGGGATGCCCCATGAATTATTATCCCTTATTGCTAGATTCCATGAGGGAAATCACTCAAAAATTAGATGGGGTTCCCAGGGACAGGACACAATTCCCTTTCAAGTAGAAAAAGGGGTGAGGCAAGGGTGCGCAATGGCACCAACATTGTTCTCCTTGTTTATTAACGGGATTGCAAAATTCCTTGACGCAACGCCTACAGATGCCCCCGTTCTAGCAGGTGTGAGAATCCCCATCCTAATGTTTGCGGATGACACGTTGTTAATCGCCAAGACGCCGAGTGGCTTGCAGCGTGCCTTGTCACTTTTTGAAGAGTTTTGTCCGCTACGGGCCTGGAAATCAACGTGTCTAAGACTAAGTTCATGACATTCAATCCTCATAGATCATTTAGAGGAGGGATGGTGATGAACAAACAGCCCCTGGAACAGGTAGAAGATTTCACATACCTAGGGGTCATAATGCAGGGAGATATGAGGTGGAGTAAGCAATTGGACATAGCCACACTGAAGCATCGCCAACTTGCTGGAACACTTCTGACAGAGTTTAATGCATCCCTAACGAAACCAATTAGCCCAGTTTTGAATATATATAATTTAAAAGTAGTCAGTGCAGCGTTATACGGGGCAGAGCTCTGGGGATTTAGGAATCTATCAAAATTGACAACAGCGGAAAATAGATTTTTACGAAAAATTACAAATCTTCCGCAAAGTACACCAGTACGCCCACTGCTCCATGACCTAGGTAGGAAGGCACTGGCTGACACTGCCAGATTACGCCCTTTGCTGTACTGGCGGAGATTATGGTCAATACCAGAATTGACACCTTATGCCGCGGGCCTAAAGGATCTAATGAGGGCAGATTCCCAGAAAAAAATCAAATGGATTCAGGAAGTCAGACATACCCTTCTAAGTATTGGCTTGGCTCCTTTATGGGAGAACCCTGAAAAACTCCTTTTCCTTCTAAAGTGGAGTTGAAGGAAAGGTATTGGGGCTGGGTGACTGACAATACCCTTAGGCATTGTGACTCTTCTACATTAACGGGTCAATTCCTTGATGTGAAACCACTACAAAAGCTGGAAACATACTGGGATGTCATAACTAAGCCACTTGATAGGAAGCTATACTTCCAACTCGGAGTAGGCACACTACCCGTAAAATCGTTTACTGCAAGATGGGATCTGTTAGACGATACAACCTGCCCTATTTGCCATTCACATCCAGAGTCACCGGCCCACTTACTATTTGTTTGCCCAGCTTATATTGTTCCAAGGCGCATCTGGTTGGCACCAATATGTAGATCTCTGGGCATTCGTAATTACAATGTAGCTCTTAGAGTATTGCGTGCAGATACAATGCCACCTCTTGTTATTGCTTTAGCAACATTTTTAGGTTGGGCATGGACCATCAGATTAAAGGCAATTTCTAATCGTAGTGATTTTGCATCAGTATAATATCTGTGGTTTTTTTTACTGACCGTTATAGAGTTTTTAGATTTTCCCTCATATCATTATAGATATTTATTTGTTGCCTCAAGATGGGCATGAAATATGTAATTACCATGTTTAATAAGATATTTGTGTGTGTGTGTGTGTGTGTATATATATATATATATATATATATATATATATATATATATATATATATATATATATATTTTTAGCCCTCAGAGGAATTTTAAATATTACAATGTTTTAACTGTTTTATGGATTTTAATACCCTATTGTTAGGCTTTTACTACTTTGTATTATTGCTGTCATGTGTATTATCTTGTATCGTGCTTTGATGACTGTCGAATAAAGCTAATATGACTGACTGGCTTTGCCAATGTTTCATTTATATTGCATTTTTCTGCTTTTATCGTGCTAGTATAATTGCAATTATCTTTTAATTAAACATTTTTTATAATTTTTACTCCATTTGCGTTCAGTACCCCTTTCATCCTTTTTGGGTTACAGTTAAGCTCCATATATTGAACCAATCGTAACAACCAATGATTTGATAACACTGTGTGAGGCCAAAGAGAGAATCTGAAGGATTTTCCTTGTAGGTGGAGTGACCCAAACGTAGGAACACCCAGTTTGGGGTCTGCTAAGGAATGGCGTGTGCTTTTTGTTTAGTACTGCACACACTAGCAAAAAAAGATGGGACGTTGGCAATAAAAATCGAGTTGAGTTCTGCAAGGTGCTGTAAACTCTATTTCTGTGGATTGGAAATGACGGAGGGCTCTGATGGCTCGCAAAACCGTGTAAAGTTTTTGAGCCCGTAGATTAAGTGTGGTGCTCCATTTTGAATATGCACCAGTCATACAGCGTTATGATAGATGCTTAGAAGTGCAAATTCCTTGCCTTGTCAGTCTCCCCAAGCACCAGACTGGATCCAGAAACTTTAAAAGCTCCAACGTGCCAGATGGGTGGGCTTTCGGCATCAAATGCAACTCTGTTCTACCCATTGACATAGTGACAAAAGCATTATATATTTGCTATCCCTGCTTGCTCATAACTGTTCTGTTTTTTTTCTGCTTCCTCGAATGCAGACCCAGAGCTCCACTCCCTGCTGTTTTTTCGGTTCTTTCACTAAAGTTTGTCTCCAGAATCTTTCTTGGCAGTGAGCACAGATGAGTGAGAAGCTAAGCATTACGTCGCCAAACACAGAAAATGGGGTTATTCCTGCTCCAAATTGTCAGGCCGTTCCTGGTCCTGTTCACCTTCTTGAGGTAGTTCCAAAAAGAAGCTGAGAGATGAGTAAAAGTAAAAACACAAGAGGCTTGTGGCCTCCTCGACCTTCCGGGAAATGATCTCTAAGTTGGTGCTTGACAGGCCTGCTCCTGTCTGTCCCTACCAACTCTGATCTGAATCTGGAGCCAATGTTGCAGAGTTCCCCAGACCCTCATCGACTCCACAGCAAGTTGCAGCCTTCAGAGCGGCCATGCAGCAACTCTTTAACATGGTTCTGGATAACTCTGGTGCACCCTGAGGTCTCATGGATCCCTTGCAGCCTCCAGTTGGCCCAGTAGGTTCTTCATATTCTTCTGTTATGCCCGTCAATGTCTGAACACCTGCCTCACAGCCCCCCTCTTTTGTTCAGTCATCAGCGGATTCCTCCACTGTTCTTTCCAAGTAAGTGATGACTTTACTGGCGGAAAGGGCAGTCAAACTCGTCCCCGAGTTGGACAGGGCCTTGGTTGCAATTCCAAGTACTTCTTGATCCCCAAGAAGGTTCGGGAGGCTGAAACTGATTTGAGACCTCAAAATTAACTCATTCCTCAAGCGGAACATGACACCCAAGTTCTGCTGAACTTGGGCTCAGAGGACCTGATGGTGACCCTGGAAGTGTACTTTAATGTGAAAGTTGTGCAATTCCAATGGAAGTATTGCTACTTTGTGGTGGAGTTGGGCCACTTCAGTTCACGATTCTGCCCTTTGCCATTACATTAGTCTCTCAGTTTATTATGAAGGTCATGTAGGTTTTGGCCCATCTTTGCAAGTTAGTGACCCATACATTCCCATACCATGATGACTGGCGGTTGAAGGCACGTTCACCTCCGCTTAGCTTGAACCGCCTTCAGACAACGGTGTTATTGCCTACTCTGGGATTTCCATCAATGAGCCCAGGTCCCTTCTTCTACCATCTCTGATTTCCCTACATTGGGGCCAATCTGGACATAGTCGGCTATTCCAAAAACATTGAGAGTCCAGATACTTGGGCTGTAATCCTGATGTTTCAAATAAGAGCTACTGTCTCAGGTTTGACGATTCTGAGACTGGTTGGTCTTAGTGTCTCACTTTCATTGGTAATGCAGTTATTTACTGGGTCTTAATTTGAAGTGGGCTTGGTATGGTAGGATGCCTCACAGAAAGGATTCACATCTCCAAAGAGTCAGCCAATGACTTGGTGCTGCATGTCCGATGCCTGCCTGATGTGTGGCATGCTATTCTCTCCTCTGTGTATGAAGGTCTCGGTGGTGACGGGTGTGTCCAGTCTAGTTTGGATTTGTCACCTGGATGGCATGGACGTTGCATTAATGCCAGCATTTTCAAAGCAGGAAGAGGGAGATTTTAAAAATAATAATCGTGGGATATATTTTCACTATAGTCTTATATTGAAGAGGGAACAATATCAGGTGGGAGAAATCTAAATGAAAGCCATTTTCGGCTTTAAAAATCATGAGTAGAGTTTGTTGGCATGTATGAGGTAGGACGCCTCTGGGCTTCCCCAGAGTAGTACCACCATATCAGTCTTTTGGAGCCGACAAAATCTCTGAAATGTAGTACTGCAACAAGCAGGGCAGTGTGGTGTCCCATGCCCTCTCACAAAGCCTCTGAGACTTGTGGTGTCTGGAACTTCACATTATTCCTGATGGTTAATCACGGAGCAGGATCCCTCAACAGCAAGGGAGGTGAACTAGTCCAGTTTCATCTTTCTGATCACGAGTAGTGTCAGACGTAGCAGAGGGTTTCTTGAAATGGTGGGGTGTACCCCTAGTAAATCTGTTCAGTAACTCAGAAAACACTTGGTATCGGGCCTTTGATGCTTTACAGTTTCCTCCATGCTGGTCTCTGAGACGGTCTGCCTTCGATGAGATTCTGGCCTCCTATACGTATTTTCAGCTCGTCTCTGATCCAGCTGGTCCTCAAGAAAGTTTGGCTTGATGAAGCACAGCAGATTCTCGTGACCCTGAATTCGGCCAAGAGATTCTGGTATTCTAAACTGCAGACCAGTAGCGTGTTCCCTCCTCGACTTCCACTCTGGGAGGATCTAATTTTCCAGCTACAAGGCAGACTACTGCTTCCAAACCTCCAATCTACACCTCCATGTGTGGAGATTAAGTGGAACCAGCTGAGCGGTTTTGATCTTCTGTGAGAAGTGATGGGTGACATTTTAGCAGTGAGCCTACCTTTCACAAAGTTTATTTTAATGGTATTTTTTTTATTTGAACACTTATTCCATACATTTTCCACATTAAGTCAATTAGGAAATATCTACACAATATGTTCAGTAGTGACACCATCAATACATAACAATAGTCCAGGCCCAACGTTGCACACTTTATTAGCCTGCCCCGATGTCCCTCCGTACTACTTTATGTGAATACATGTCTCCACCTCAGATAATAATTTTGCAAACAATGTCTAATTATGAGTGCCTATTACGCTAAACCACTCTCACCCAATGACATGACCACATTGTCTGTCCTAGCGGTAGCCGGGAACACTTACCCTTCCTTCCTTACCTTCCATAAAATTGATCTACTCAGGCCATTGGTCCAGGTTCATCGCCTGGTGCAAGAAAAAGCAGGATGATAATGTGCAGACTAAGTTGCTTTATACCCTTTTGGTTGTAATATCTTTAGCCTGATGGGGCTTTGCTCTGACCTTTGTTAAAGTTTACTTATCAACCATTTTGGCCTTTTTGGTTTTCCTGATTAGGCTTCTTCATTCAATGCACCTGTTGTCATGCGTTTTTAAAGCTGCTTTCACATATGTTTCCGTCTACTCCCTTCATTGTGCTGTAGTTGGACCTTAGGTTAGACTTCACTTTTCTGATGTGCTTTTGAGCCTTTGCATATATGTACATTGTGACTCTTGACTCTAAAGACCTTGTTTTCATTTCAGCCACTTCTGCTTGTTGCATGAGTGAGCTATACGCATTGTTGCTACAGCCTCAGCAGTGCTAAATTTGTAAACTAATAAGTGCCTGGGCCCAAATGTCGGGGGTGCCAAATAACAAGGCTGTGTGTAGTCGTGATTCTATCCTTTCATCTGCCACCAGACCCTCTATGCCCCTACATCTGACTCTCAGGTTTTTTCATTCCTTCTTTCTTTTTTGCCCCTGTTTTGCCAACTTTCTCTTCCTCCTCCTTTCCCCCTTTTGTGTTATTCTCACTCTTGCTCTGGGTCGAACTCTGAGGAAAGTGCCACTCCTTAAAACACCAGCTTAGATTAAGCACTGGTCTAAACTATCTTCTTCATTGACCAGCTGGTGCTTAGGACTCTTGCGTCCTTTCTTCTGAAAGTGGTGTTACCGTTCCATGTGGGCAGTCCATTACACTCCCCTTGTTTATCTCTCCACCACATTCTTCTAAGGAGGAGGAGATGCTTTATTGGTTGAATCGACAGAGGACTCTTAGCTGATCTTTCATGTTTTGCGTAGTTCTATCAATGTAGAATCTTTTTGTTGGTGTTGGCGCAAAGAAAGGGAAGGTGGCTACAAAATGGTCCTTATTGCAATGGATAGTTATTTGCATCAAACTGTTATGCCTCGGCCACAAAGGACCATCTTGAGGCACTTGGGGCTCATTCCATCAGGCCAAAGGCTGCTACTACTGTCCTGGGTCACACTGTGTTGGATGCCTGCCAGAAAGCCACTAGAACACCACCAGACCGTAATTTCAGAAAGCACTACCGTATTGATTTGCAGGTCTGTAGAGAAGCCAATTTTCCCTATTTGGTGACGTTGGGCTTCTTGGTGTAAAGTCCACTCCTCAGACTGACCTCTATGAGCAGGGCAGGAGTTTGGGGATTGCTCTGGTTTTGAATCGGCAAATACAAGTATCCATCAGAAGATTGTTACTTACCTTCTGTAGCCCACTTTCTGGTGGATACCCTAAGCATGGATTCTTCACTACTAGCCCACCTCCCCTTTCTGTGGAGTGGAATTTTAGAATGATAAATCGTTTTTCAAGTTAGATTTGCACACTGTCCTTGTTCTCCATCTGTCATGCTCTGTGCCTGAGAGGGCAAAAAAGACCAATGAACAAATGGACGTCAGCACTCAGGAGTTGCTTCTATAAGCAGATATGTGTCGTCATGTTTGAGAAGCGAAGGGAGTCATGGTGGAGGCCAATGGCACTGCCTGCCAGTCTCTGCAGCTGTTTTCAGAGGTTTCCCATTCCTTTGTCAGCTTGGGAGGGCCACAAGGTGAGAAATCTCTGGTTAGGGTATTCCCCAGAAAGAGGAGCATTATCAAGGGGAAGTAACTAATTTGACCGGGCCACAATTTGTCTCACCCACTAAAGCATTGTAGAAAGAGCTCCTAGGTCACATTAGTGGTGTTTCACAAGTCGGTCAGCGTGTTAAGAGCTCTTCAGTCACATTCCTTCCGTGTCTCTGCTTTCCTAGTATAAAGGAAAGAACTCTTGGAACCTCAAGGAACATCAATCACTGTACCTCAAGGGTTTCTAGTATAGGTCAGGAAGGTTGGATCTATGCTAGATTTTCAGGATAACCATGTCTATGTAAAAAAAAAATTATGTAGCTTCATTGTATGTACGTTTCTTATGTGGACAATCTATAAATCTGACATGGATCCGCCCTTCCTAAATTCTAGGTGGATACCCCCGATATAGCAAGTCAAGAATGAAACCGGTGACAGTAATGGCTGCTATAGGCCCTCTGCTCCCATTATCCGTTTTAATGTTTAACATTCTGCTCTCTGTGGCTGGGATGTTCTAGTTGCATTGAAGCCAGTTTACTGAGGTCGTAAACGGTTTTAAATGCCCTCTATTGTAATAGGCTTGGACAGTCCGCAGCTCTGAGCAGCGTCACTTTTCCACAGGGTCGCCCTCCGTCCACAGTTTAGCCTCAGTTTGTCATTAGCGATTGAATAGATACGTCATGTGCTTATATTTGTATTGTATTGAATATCGAGTTCTTAAAGAGGAAGCAAACAGTATAAGCATGCACAGGAACCACTGTAAAAATAGGATTCCAAAACGGGCGACGTGCAAGCTTGGTCCACAGTCTAAGGGGTTGTTCGATTGGCTGCCAGTGACTGGGCCAGTGGGCGGCAGTTTCAAAACTCCCTTTGAATCCCCGGTTCGCAATTCTGGCCGTGTCACACGTGACTGCCGTTGTCTGTGGGAAGAAGTATTTAAACACAAGTCATGTTGAAAATCTTCGAGGTGGTTTTAAGGGAAAAATAATCGATAAAAGACCGTTTTACTTGACTCTGGAGGAGGGGCGGGGGTTAATTAGAAAATTACTTTGGGGTAAAGGTGGCTGATGGGATGTGGGAAATTCACGATAGGGACCGGGCTGCTGATGGCCTATCAAGTGAGTGAATGAATGAATTTCTTTGTTGGTGACTGGTGAATGAAGGAGTTTCCCTGACTGGTAATCATGTGGTTGTGCTTGTCTCCTTAGGCTTCGCATTCTGCAGGATCGTGGAGGCTGTTCATTTCCTTCCGCCGTGGAACAGAGAGAGCTGCCTCCCCTTCCGCCCCTGCCCCTGACTCGCAGCTCCTCAGCCAGTGGGCTCCATGAACTCAATGAAACAGGAGCTTCAGCCCACGCCGCATGGGTGAGTGAGTGTGCTCGGCCGCTCCTCTTCTGAAAATAGTGTAATGGCTGTTACAGTGGTGCAGCTAGATCTACGGAGCCTCTTTTTTAGGTCAAAGCCTATGCTAAAGACATCTTTGGGACATTCAGAAAGCTGACCTGGGAATACATTCCGCCTGTTTACCATTGACTTTGTGGTTTGTAACTCACATTTTCTGTCTTTCAATCTTTGCTAGCTTTATTTGCTTAAGGCTGTCCAGCGTGAGTGTGTACTTCCCGTTGACCAAACCTTGTTTACTGTATTAGCGTTCTTTAAACAGACCTTGAAATCATGTTATTATCTTGTCACATTTGCTGTGCATTCAAAGACAGAGGTCAAATGTCAAGCTGTCTTCCGGGCTAGCTTGGTGTTTACTTTTCTTTCTCTGACTTAAAAGTGAGAGAATTTGTGACAATCCTACTGAGTAACCCTTTAAGAGGAGAAGGTGTAGGATTTTTTTTCTAGCGCACCAAAAAAATAGAACTGTGCTGATTCAGATTATATCAGAATTTGTACAAATGAAACTTTTTTTTTTTGTAATTCTCAAGTGTGGTGGAAACAAGTATTTAAATACGATCAAAACACATCATGATGAGATTTGCACACATTACAGTTATGTGCAGTAAAACCGTATTTCATTGCAAATGTAATGGTCATTTCAGTTGAAAATGTGTTGTCTTTAATGGTAGTGCGCTACCACACCATGCATAGTCCACACTGCGCCTCTCCATTCCACTCTATACCCTTACACTCTTTTGAGTGTCATAGAATGGAGTGGCGTGACGCTCTACACCATGCCACTCAACTCTATGCTCCTCCACTTTAAGACACTCCAGCCAACTCGACCCCAGGCCACTCGATCCACGCTAATGTCCCCCAATCTACCCCACTCCACTAGAATCTACTCCACTCTACCCCACTCGATCCAGTCTACCCCAGTCTACCCAAATCTACCTCACTTCCCTACAATCTACCCCACTACAATCTACCCCCTACACTCCAACCCAAATATGGATTTATTTAACTCCACCCCACTTCAGTCTACTGCACTCCACTCAAATCTACAGCACTCTGCTCCAATTTACCCCAGTCTTCTCCACTCTAATTTAAACCACTCCAATCTACTCCAGTCTACCCCAGTGCAATTTACCCCACTCCATTCCAATTTACCCCACTCCAAACTCCACTGCAGTCTATCCAACGCCTCTCCACTCCAATCTACCCCATTTAAATCTAATACACTCCAATCTACCCCACTCCACTCTACCACACTCCTCAAATCTACTCCACTCCAGTTTAACCCAATCCACCCACCCGACTGCTGTCTACCCCTCCCCAGTCTACCCGCCCCAATTCAATCTTCCCCTATCCACTCCACCCCAAGCTACCCCACTGCAATCTACCTCACCCCAGTCTACCTCACTACACTCCAGTCTACCCCACTGCACTCAAATTTACTCCACTCCAATCTACCCACTCCACATCAATCTACCCTACACCACCCCACTCCAAACTACCCCTCTACAACTACCCCACTACAATCCAATCTACCCTACTCTAATCTACTCTTCTCCAATCTCTCACTCCACTCCAACCTAGAATCCACTCCAATCTATCCTATTCCAATTCCCTCCACTCCAATCTACCCCACTCCAATCCACCCAAACTATCACCCTCCACTTCACTCTAATCTACTACATGCCACTCCAATATACCCCACTCTAATCCACCCAGTCTACCCCATCTACCCCACCTCAGTCTACCACTCCATTCTATCCCAATCCACCCCACTCTACCCCAATCCACCCCACTCCATTCTACCCCAATCCACCCCACTCCATTCTACCCCAACTCCACTCTACCCCGATTTACCCATTCCCCTCTACTCCAATCTTCCCCACTTCAATCTACCCCACCCCGCTAACTTTCAGCCATGCTGAAGAGCAGCCACACTGGTGTACACCATGGCTAGAACACCTTGGCAAAGCCAATAGCTCTCGCATAGGCAAGACCTATTGGCTGTGCCATTGCTTGTTTGTGTTTTTTTTGTTACATTTTTGTTTAGGGCAAACTATTGCCCATCCCACGTGTCCGAGTGGAACTGTCTTTAATTCCCAGCCCATGTGTGGCTGAGTCACCCGCACTACTGTATGCCTGAGTGGGACTGGCTGTAGCTATCCCACGCTGGATGGTGGATAGCGATTGGTTTGAGCCTCTTGGATTCCACAACTTGGGCAGGTCATTGTTTGCACTTGCACTCCACGCCCACAAGGGCATGAACTGCAAACTCCAGCCTATAGCACATGGTGGCTGTGATCTGCGGACCCCGCCCTCCTCCACATACCTGTACAACAGGGGCGAGTAATTGGCTGACCCTCCCAGGTCCATGCCACACGGGTGGATGTGATTGTCTGCATTTCCCAAAATCATGGTGGGTTGAGTCACGAGGACGGCCGTGAGATATGGCTTAACATCTGAATGAAACACTATGTGCAAGTGTGGGTGTTAACCGGGCAAGTAGCTTTAGAGGGAATTCTACTATAGTTTTCCTCTCAGCAAGGATTAGGAGGTAGGGGTAGACTCTGGCATTAAGAACAAGCTTCCTTTTCGATTTTTAACTGGTTATCTCCTTTTCTCACAGTGATGGTTCTTATTCATACGAATCAGTTCCCTGGCAACAGAACACAAACCAGCCTGCAGGATCTTTGTCCGTGGTGACCACCGTGTGGGGCGTGAGCAACACTTCCCAGAGTCAGGTAGGTGAAGCCTCTAGTGGATTGGGGGGTTGACCTGGTATCTTATCGGTAGGGACGTTCAAGATCAGAACCTTTCTGTAGCACTACATTTGCACCCAAAGTTCTCCCAACTGCTTAGCAGCTCGTCGGTTGTTCCGGGCGCATTATACAAAAAGAAAGACCAATTTAAAGGTTTGTTGCTGTTTGAGGCAATACAATCCCCACCTGCTATCCAAAACTCACATTTTTAGTCCGCTTTCTTCCTCCAATCTCTTTTGTGCTTCACGTGCCTAGGGTAAACATATAAAATAAACCGCTAATCTGTGAATGCTGCTTTATTAACTGTTCTCTAACCTGCCATATAAGTTTTTAGATCTGGCGTCAGCCAAGATCTTTTGATTTCACTAAAATAGTACATGCAATACAGGTATAGGGCCTTCCAGCCAGCCCTCCTAATCCAGTGGTCGGTATTTGTGCCATTCATATTTTAATTCCACTCTTTACAGCCTATGGCATGGGGCAGTGGGTCAGCCCATGTGAGCCTTTGACTAACTTCACTGTGAGTGACTGCATTCTGCCTTTTCAAAAAGAGCATATCCACAAAGTAATTCCCTTCAGTGCCATAGCTACTAGAGCAATTTGTGCCTTTGAGACCATAATATTTGCTTTTCGCCAATATTTTTGGTAGATTTACAAGGGCCCAGCCGCCTCCCCAGCAATCAAGTTTTGCAGAAACCGTAATAAAATAAAATAGGCGTTGACCCAGCCAAAAGGCTGGCAGCCATCGCCAGAGCTATTGGCCTTGCCAATGCTTGTTGCAATTGGAGAGAGCCCATCTGCCAGCTTAAAATGCCTCTCTTGCCTCCCAAAGCTCGTTCACTGTTGAGGTGTTTATATTTTCTGAAAAAAATGTTTTGAATCTGATTTAATGATTTGCCAGCAGCTGATTATAAAGAGCAATATTTTAACCTAGTTTATTTCTGCAGCTTGCCCGCTCTCACCCATTTTCCCGCTCTTGAATTCAGACGATTGAAGGAGGGACTGAGTGACGAGTAGGGAAAACATTTAGTATTCCCCTCTATTACTGCCTTTTCTAGCATGGGATGTATGCAGACCAAGTGCCCCTTCAGGCAACTAGAGTTGAGCCAGATGAACCTAGCATTCAAGACATAACTACAGTACAAGTCGGTTTATCTAACCTGCACTAAAGTTAGCAAAGCATACAACAGAAGGACTGCATAAAATATTGCCACTTCTACTTCCCTTACAAATACCTAATCCTTTCTGGGAAGATGAATAGAAAGAAATATGTGCTGGTATTTACCTGGTTGACAGGAAACGATTGTAAGCAAGAAGTGTAGGCTTAATCAGATGAAACCAACTTAGAGTAGTTTCAAAAGGCATTGTTGGGTGCCCTAAAAACCACCAGAATACTACAGATTTCCAACTTTTTGTTTGTTCCTAAATAAGCAATTTACTAAGATTTACTGGTGATGTAGGGCATCTTGCTAGATCCTTACCTTGCTTCTGTAATCTTGCCTTGTTTGTGACTAGCTAGGAGCAACTGAGTGACCTTGTTGGGCATTCAGTCACCCCAGAGCCCAATAGAGCAAACACACACACACACACACACAGACACACACACACGACAAGGCACACACACACGACAAGGCACTGAACTGGATCCACTCCTTCCTCACCGGACGAACTCAGCGAGTCAGACTAAACCCGTTCCTCTCAGAACCCACAGAGATCAGCTGCAGAGTGCCCCAGGGCTCCTCCCTGAGCCCCACTCTCTTCAATGTCTACACGGCCCCCCTTGCAGCCATCGTCGGAAGCCACGGACTCAACATTGTCTCATACGCAGACGACACACTGCTGATTCTCTCCCTCACCAACGAATCTGCAACCGCCAGAACCAACTTCCACAGCGGAATGAAGGACGTCGCTACCTAGATGAATGACTTCTGCCTCAAGCTCAACTCGGACATGACCGAAGTACACCTCTTGGGACCCATACCTTCAGCCTGGGACGACTTAGTGGCCAGCTGCCCTGGGATCCCCTCACACCCTGACAGACCATTCACGCAACCTCGGCATAATACTGGACTCATCGCTGATAATAAACTGCCAAATCCACGCAGTCTCCTCAGCCTGCTTCCGCACGCTCTCTCACAAACAAGATAAGTTAACAAACTAATGGATTGGGGTTTGTTTGTGTCTGTGTCCTTGGAGTCTCACTTACTAATGAGGTCACCAAGCAGCTTTTAACACACGACGTTTGAAAAGGAGTGAACGTTTTTCAGAAAATAAAGGGGACATGTCCTGGGTAGCTCACCCCAGCAGCAGTTGATGGACTGTCAGTCGTAGACCAGAGTAAGCGGTTTGTCAGGGTGCACTTCAAGAGTTTAGAATTGTAGTCTAGTGGAGGAAATGTGAGAGAGCTTGGTACAACAGAGGCCCACTGAAGTAAAAACAAAATAAACAGCGTTGTACTGGGGGAATCTGCTAAATCCGAATAGAAATTTGGTATAGAATACGAAAAATATCCATAGAAAGAGAGAGCTGGTTTTCATTGTGGTGAAGTGGCTTAATTGTGTTTTTCCTCTAATTGCAGGTTTTGGGGAACCCCATGGGACCCGGGGGGAACTCCAGCAGCAGCCCCATGATGCCCGGGATGGCAGGCAGTGGCCCTGGTATGAATTCTCCCCAGTTCATGGGTCAGCAGGCATTCTCGGACAGCGGGGCAGGAAAAGGATATGCACACCAGCCCATGTACGGGCGAAGCAACTATCCTGCCGGCCCAGGCTTCACAAGCAGGTAAGATGCTGCCCTGGCATGTGTCAGGAGGGCAATGATTGAGTATGCTACTCATAACAAACTGTATGGTATTGAACTATATTCTTACTTGCAGAAATAGGGGGTAGAAGTCTGGATTTACTTAGTATATTAATTAACTTGAAATCATTACAAATGCATGATTAATTCATTAAACTCATCTAGACATAAGGGTATTATTAAAACTTAGCCCAAACACTCCACTTTAATGCACAGTTTGCTTTTATAGTCCTTGATGAGGGGGAATTCATTTTTGGAACCCAGACGTTCTCCCATGAAACCTTCCATCAGGTCTATATTCTATTTTATTAGATTTCTCTTCTCCTAGCCATTTCTCTTAAACATCAACTATGATCTCATAGTTGTGGCATCCTTTAATCAGGTGCCTTCATCAGGGTATAGGAGATCAGATCATATTGCAGGGTTGCAGCTCATTTCCCGTCCCCAGAAGAGTCTGTAAATACAATTTAAACTAAATTCAGCATTTAGATCTAAACCAATTTACCAGACTTTTCTCAAATCTAGTCCCTCAATTTATATAGCCGTTCTTTGTTCATAGTATTGCCAAAACCACTTCTTCAAAAATGTATTTCTATCACGGAGAGCTTAATATTTTGTGCAATATTTGTTATTGATACACTCCAATATTGTCATTTTCATCAGTTAGGCATTTTATAACTCAAACCCAGTGTTTCTTTGTTTAACAGTTCTGTAATTCAAAATGTATTCTTAACTTTTCTTAATCTTTTTCATTGTCCCAGTATAATTTTGCTATTTAACTGACAGTTGTACCATGCTGTAAATATTTGCAGGCATCTCAATTTTCTAAGTCATAATTTTTAATTTCTTCCTACAGTCACATGTCTCTCACACTCTTCAATCAATGTTAGACTAGTTTTAATAAAACCCTTAATATAGATATACATTTAGCAATGCTGTTTAGGGGAGATATTTAGATGTTCCCCATTCACTCATAAGTAATCCACTCATTTTATAGTCCAATACCTCAGATGGTATTAGTTTTTCATATTGATTTGATGTATGAGATTATAAAATAAGTGGACGAGTTAGGAGGGAATGGGGAACTCCTAAATATCTGTTTATAGAGGAGATCAGGGTTTTGTTAAAATCAATTTAGGAGTATGAGAGAAATGTGACTATAGGAAGGAATGAAGAATTGTGAC
Source organism: Calotriton arnoldi (assembly GCA_963921515.1). Taxonomy (NCBI): domain Eukaryota; kingdom Metazoa; phylum Chordata; class Amphibia; order Caudata; family Salamandridae; genus Calotriton; species Calotriton arnoldi. Next base: position 1,067,872 of record CAWUFW010000676.1, on the reverse strand, counting down.
CTAGAAAAAGGAGATTCCTGCAAATATTGTTTAGCATGGTAGAATTGTAAGTTTTGCAGCGTGAATCTTTTTTGGATTCACATGCTGTGCATTATTCCACCATCTAGTGGTTGGGCCTGGAATTGTTGTATTTGTCCCCCCCTTTTTTTTTTCTTCGTTTGTTGGTGGGCGTCGACATACCACCATTTGGTGTCCTTCTATGACGTCGACGTGCTTCCTCCGGAAGCTCCCACCTTTGGTTGCCATCTTCAGATTCTTTTTTTCCGCCGTTGGGTCTGGATCAATACGGAAGGAGCTCCTGATATTTGGAGAGGAGAATAGACGAAAACTAAGGAATAAACTTAAAAAACAAACAGTACGAGGATTCGACGTACCGGACTTCAAATCAAGGTGCCGGAGTGCTCTGAAAGCTGAAAAGAACAACCTTCGCCGACGAACAGACAATGCGCTGAAGGTCCAGAGGTCGACGCGGACATAGACGTCCAGGTCGTAGATGTCGAAAAGAAGACTTCGAGAGAGGCAAGAGAACCGTCAACCTCGGAAAAACTAGACGAGTCCTGAAAAACGGACTCCAGGGCCTTGAAGGGAGGGAGCCTCGGCGTCGAAGCACTCGACGTCCGCAGTTGCGTCCAGAGATAAACACTCCGTTGGATCCTTGGACAAGGATTCCGTAACAGCAAAGACCCTTGAAAGATCAAAGACGTTGAAAGACGGTCAAGAAAAGGACGCTTCGAGGTCAAAACAGGCTTAGACTGCCATGAAGGCGCCGTCCACCGTGAAGAGAAAGGCATAAAGTCTTGACACTGAAACTCACGCGTCCGAGATCGAGAAGAAAAAGAAGAGGCTAGAAGCAGAAATGGCAAGTATTTTGCAAAGAAAGAAAAAGTTCGACGAAAGCTTGAAGCAGTTCAAGATACCGCCGAAAACTTCGACAGAAGTAGAACAAGCATTTGCAATGCAATAGGTCTCGCATTTACGCGAGTTTGAGCTATTGACATTGCAAATAATAATGCCTTTTATTTTTTTTTGTTTTAAAAACATAAATAAAAGGCATTGTTATTTACAATGCCAATAGCTGAAACTTGCGTAACTGCGAGACTTATTGCATTCCAAACCACTACAACATTTGTGGGAATGCAAAACAGCAAATATAACAGGCAGATGCGCCGAAGGCGCCTTCCAGTCTAGCTGTTTGTTGTTTGTAATTGTAATGGTAATGGAAGCTTTTACGGGGACGGGCAAAAGCGCAGCATGTGGTATACGAACCTGGGTCTGTTTTTAGCGGCTAATTGAGGGCGGACAATAGATGGTGTGGTAGATTAGGGTAAGGGATTTTTCTTGGAGACAGTAAACCGTGCTGCAGGGTATGAGTCTGCTATGCGGAAGTATGTAGTTAGCTAAAGGTTGATCAGCTAGTGCATTAGAAATTGAGTGCAGTGAAGGGGCTTAAAGATGTATTCATTATAAATAACGTTGCCCACAACTTCCTCCGGCTGTGGTTTAATTAAAATACATTAATAGAATGCAAGTGTGCGTAACTGTGCTTGTCTGTATAAGGTTACTGACAAGTGTTATATGTACGTGTGTATGCTCATAATACACTACACACAATAATCATGTATGACTACCCACAGCTTAAGGCGAATCGCATGAACATTTCCTGTTTGTTAGTTCACGTAGCTCGACCTCTTTTTTCACCTTGGTTGTACCACGCTACTTCCTCCCTTGTTGTTGAGGTTTAGCACTGCATTGGACCGTGCGGTTTTGACACTTTTGGAATACAGACACGAAAGGAGAGGGGACCCACTCCGGGAGACAGGGCTGCGGGCAGCGTCGAGGTGCATCTCGCTAAACTCTTTGTTTAATAGGGCAGTAAGTGGGTGAAAGAGGATAGCATAGGTCCGTGCACTCTCTGCCAGGACTTACACAAACAAGGTGCTCATGCACATTCTCTGATTGTGTGTATCATGAAAAACATGTGGAAGACTCCCCCCACAGACACCTGCCGAATGCTGTACCCCCCCCCCCCTCCCTTCCGGACCCTAACTCTTAAAACAAAGGTGTGCCAAATCCTCTTAGCGCCCGTTACTATAAACAAGCACGGAATCGAAATCTGTGGTGCGCGCACACCACAGAGGAGCCGAACGCGGAAATCGAAACCAGTGGTGCGCGCGCACCACAGAGGAGCGGGGGGCGAGGGAGCCTGTCGTCTGTGCCGCGCGCTGATGCGCGTCCTAGACACGGACGGGAATGGGCGGAGCAAAGACGGGACATGCGCCCGCCTTTGCCCAATTGCGTGCCGTTTTAAAAAAAGCACGCTACATCCAATGCCAGCCTGCGAAAGCAAAACCACACGCACGAGCGTGTGGTTAGCTTTCTGAAGCCCATACAAGAGGTCTCGCGCTGCGCGAGCAGTGCTGCGCACTGCAACGCTGGACGCGAGACCTAAAACAGCGTCAAGGAGTTACAGCCTCCAACGACACCCGAACGGCTCGAGGAGCAAGAAGAAGAATTCTTTTTTGGAGAAGACTACGATTAACAGAATTATATGGGCTCAGAAACATCCAAGGTTCAAGAGCTACAATGGCAAGACCTCTACGCCGACTCCCCAGAAGAGGCTGTGGATACCTATCCTTCAAGGCCTTCCCCTCCAGACGACATTGGTATGTACAACCAAGTCATCAAAAAGGCTGCAGATGCCTATGGAGTACAACTTGAGGAAGAAAAACCACAATCATGTTTTCTACTCGCAACTTTAATGCATACACAATCAAGGAACCAATTCCTCCCTATGCTGCCAAGTTTACTGGATCAGGGAAAAGAGGCATTTAAGGAGCCTGCCACATGTAAGGCAGTCACACCAAGAGGAGAGGAAAAATACAAACACTCCTCCAAGAACCTTTTTTACATCAAGGGGTCAGTGACAGCTGACTCCATTATAACCGCCACGGCCAGGAAAAGGGCTAATGTACCAACCACCACGGGCCCACCACCAGACAAAGAAAGCAAGAGAATGGACCTTATCGGAAGAAAGGTCGAGAGAAGTGCAGCAAATCAATGGTGCATAGCAAATTCAAATGCATTGCTCAACAGACATGCATACCAACACTGGGAGGAGGTAGGGGAGCTACTAAAGCACCTACCTGAACAATTCTAAAAAAGAGCAAGCCGCTTAGTAGAGGAAGGAAAGAATATTGCAAATACATGCTTAAAATCTGCACTAGATGCCGCAGAAATATTAAGCCGGCAGATGATCGGCATCACCGTAAGAAGGCGCGCATGGCTGCGGATCTCAGGTTTCAAACCAGAGGTGCAGAACAATATACTGAGCTCACCATTCAATGGAGAGCAGCTGTTTGGAAGCGTAGTGGACGACAAGCTAAACCAAATCAAAAAGGACAACGAAAAAGCAAGATCTATGTGCGCTCTACAATTCAGAGGCATGCGCTGGGCACCCCCTCAAGGAGACCAGCGGGCAGAGGTAACCATCACCCTACAACCTCGCATCAGTCATATCAGCAGGGTTACCAAGGGCAACAACAACAAGGGCGGCAACAACAACATTGGCAAAACCAGCAAGGAAGACAATCCTTTTGAGGACGCCCCCGGGGAAGAGGCCTTCCACAAAGAGGGGGAGCACCAATAACAAAGTGACTGCATTCCAAGCAGTACACACACTCAAAAAACATCACGGATTGTGCCTGCAATAGAACCACAACATCAAATAAACAAACCGTTCCGCCACCGTACTACACCAGTAGGAGGCAGGTTAAAGTTCTTCCTCCACAAATGGAGAGAGATCACTTCAGACAAATGGATCCTAAACATAATACTGTACGGTTACTGCACAGAGCTAATCAAACAACCTCCAAACAAGGGCCCAAAAAGGAAAATACATTCAAGGAGAGAAGTTACTCAGCTACTCCAAGAAGTACAAGAATTACAAGCCAAAGAAGCAATAGAACAGGTACCACACAAGGAAAGAAGCAAAGGAAATTACTCCACGTACTTCCTAATTCCAAAAATAGATGGAACACTGCGTCCAATATTAGACCTCAGATTTCTCAACAAATTCATAAAGACTCAAAGGTTCAAAATGACAACACTGCAAGAAGTGATTCCTCAATTGCAAAAGAGACTACATGGCAACCATAGACTTAAAGGATGCCTACTTACACATTCCTCTGAACAAGAAACACTAGAGACTATTAAGATTTGTAGTCCACGAAACACACTACCAGTTCAGAGTGCTAGCATTCGGTCTAAAGTCTGCACCAAGAGTGTTCACAAAGTGCCTAGCGGCAGTAGCCGCTCATTTAAGAAGACCAGGAATCCATGTATACCCGTACTTAGACGACTGGTTGGTAAGAGCAAGCTCGTACAGACTCTGCAAATAACATATACAACAAGTAATAGAGACACTAGTTCAGCTCGGATTTTCCATACACTGGGACAAATCTTCCCCAGAGCCAGAACAAGAAAGTGTTCTTAGGAGCAAGAATAGATGCGATATTGTGGAAGGTGTTCCCAAGCGAGAAGAGGATATTGGCCCTACTGAAGGAGACACAGCTGTACCAGAAGGGGCAAGCTCTGACAGTGAGGACAGTGGGGAAGCTGCTAGGAATGGCTTCATGCATTCATTTGATTCCCAACATTCGCCTACACATGAGACCATTCCAAGAATGGCTTCAAGCACAATGGTCACAAGCAACAGGGAGTTGGAAAGGTCTAGTGGTTGTCACGCAACCAGTACAGCAGGAAATAGCATAGTGGAACCAAACAAACCTATCACAAGGGAGACATTTCACACAACCAACTCCAACAGTCACCATAATGACAGACGCTTCACAAATAGGATGGGGAGCGCACATGAACAACCTCAAAGTAAGGGGATTGTGGACACAGCAGGATACTCTACAGCACATCAATATCCTAGAGTTAAAAACAGTGTTCCTAGCCTTAAAAGCCTTTCAGAAAGAGCTCTAAGGAAAGACAATTCTGATACAAACAGACAACACAACCACCATGTTTTACATAAGCAAGGAGGAACACAATCATGGGCACTCTCGACACTAGCTCAGCAACTCTGGATGTGGGCAATCCCACGAAACATAAACATAATAGCAATACACCTGCCAGGAAAGGACAATGTAGAAGCAGACAGGTGTCATCATCCCACGAGTGGGAGTTGAATCAAACAGAACTTCTCAAGATTCTTCACAAATGGGCAACTCCAAAAGTCGACCTCTTTGCAACAGCCCACAATGCAAAATGCCAACGCCTCGCATCCAGGTAACCTTGCAATCAGTCCCTGGGGAATGCGCTATGGATAGACTGGTCAGGGATACTTGCTTACACTTCCCCGATACCACTTCTCCACAGAGTAATTAACAAATGCAAAAGCAGCCACATGACAATGATTCTCATTGCCCCACAATGGGCAAGACAGACTTGGTTCTCAGAGATAATGGAGATATCTCAAGGATCAATTCACAAATTGCCAAAAATACAAGACTTACTAACGATGCAAGAGGGAAAAGTACTTGACCCAGAACTCGAGAGCCTAAGCCTTGCAGCATGGCTCCTGAGGACATAGAATTTTCACACCTAAAACTACCAGAAAGCACAATGGCAGTTCTACCAGAGGAAAGTAAGCCAACAACAAGAAAATGTTACACGGCAAAATGGGAAAGATACTCTCAATGGTGCCTCAAACACCTTTCCAAAAAGATCACAAAAGAAACAAGCATTTGCAATGCAATAGGTCTCGCATTTGCAGAGTTTGAGCTATTGACATTGTAAATGACAGTGCCTTTATTTATGTTTTGAAAACCTGCAAGCGGAGCCTAAACACACACTTTGTACTTATAATCGTTGCTTACAGAAGTAAGGCTGGCAGTAAAGAGGCGCAGTTACTGCCAGCCTTGCTTCTCGTAAGCAACAACTATAAGTACAAAGTGCGTGTTTAGGCACCGCTTGCAGGTTTTCAAAACATAAATAAAGGCACTGTCATTACAATGCCAATAGCTCAAACTCTCACAAATGCGAGACCTATTGCATTGCAAATGCTTGTTTCATTACATGTTTCATGGTAAAGGAGAAGCCAGTGGGACATGTTTTAATGCAATAAACTGCAATTTGACCATGCAATGCAAGTAAGCAACTTTTGCAAATGCCTGTGTATATTACTTATGTTGGAACATTAGAGCCAGATATTTTGGCTTTGCCTGTGCTTGTTTTTTGTTGCAAATGAAGCACGGAAGCCTGGTAGGGATTAGCCAAACTCGAAAGTATGTGCAGGTTGGGCCATAACGAAACTGAATCTGTGTGCAGGTTCTGTTGCAACTTTAAATGTTTAATCTTTTTAATAGAAGCCGTAGCTTAGACATTGTTCATTTGTCAGTATCTGCGGAATTTCGTAATTAGATGCCACATGAATTCTGATTCTATAGATCTACCTTCCGATTAATTAACATTTTTAAGTTGCTAGTCAGTCAATTAATTATATAATCGTGGTTCATGTTTTTAAAACATTAAACAATATGTATAAATAAAAATATTAGTGTTTAGCATAGTAGGATGGTGGGGTTGTCTCCCCGCTAATCTGAGAGGCTTGTCTTCGATGCTGTCATTTTTTTGTGTTTTAGGGGTCACGGTGGTTGGAGCAGGCGTGCCTCTTCTCCTGGCAAAGTATCATTGCTGCCAGTGTATTTCTGCCATAGGTTTGGAGACGAGAGCGTCTCCGAGATCACTGTGCGAACTTGCTACTCCAAGAAGTTTTGTGTTTGTTGATGGTGTGTGTCTGCTAGTTTATTTCGTGTCAGAGTATGATTTTGGGTGCGTGTTTGTGACAGTTTAGAGTTACGAGTGTTTGATATCTTGTGTGTGTGTGTGTGTGTGTGTGTGTGTGTGTGTGTGTGTGCTGTTAATGAGGGGTGTCGGTGCTTGTGTGGAAGTGCCAGTGTTCGGGACGGCTGCTCTTTTGCTGGGGCGTTACAACGGCAGAGTCGGGGCAGGAAGTTAGAAGACACTGTAGGCTTGACTGTCCTTCAGAGAATGGCGTTAAGCAAGGAACGCCAGGCTCAAGGAGTTGGTTTTACGAAGTTTATTTATGTAAACATGAGGAGTCAACAAACGGTCGGAAGAAGAGCGCGCAGTTTAAACAAAGTGCGAACTGCTGGAAAGTTCAACAAGGAATGCGCGTGAGAGACAGGGGGAGCAGGAGGTGAGCCCTGGAGTGGTGCGCACGCGCGCGCAGTCTGCTCTTTTTGGAAGCACTGCACTCGTGCTTGTGACGCGCCGCTGTTCGCTCCCGCAAGCTGGATGCCGCCACAAGCACGAGTATGTGCTTCCAAAAAGAGCAGAGCGACGGCTAAAGGTCCTCCTATGCAGCGCATGCGTGCTGCGTAGGCGAGACCTAAACAGTTCTGAAGTACTTAACACATTTACTACATAGCAAACTAACCTATACATCACTAAAGGTTCACTGAGCAGCAATTGTAGCATATACAAGAGGACAAATCGGGAAGAGCGTCTTCACTTCTCACGTAGCCCCTAGAAGGGGCAAAAAGGATCGCACCGCCAAAAACAGTGCCTGCACCCACATGGAACCTTCATATAGTACTCCCTCAGCTGATGAAAGCACCATTAGAGCTGCTACACAAGGCAACGCCACAGATGCTCACACTGAAGACAGCCTTTTTAGTAGCAATAACATCACTACGTAGAGTTGGTGAACTGCAGGCACTAACAGTAAAGGAACCCTACTTCCAAATGCATAACCAGAGAATCATCATGAGAACTGATCCACATTTCATGCCAAAGGTGGTGTCAAAATTCCACTTAAACCAAACCATACCAATACCAAGTTTCTCCAAAAGCCGAAAACACAGGCAGAGAAAGCATTGCATACTCTTGACGCTAGAAGAGCAGTCATGTATTGCATTGAAAAGTCAAGAGTACAGAAAAACAAAGCAATTCTTTGTATCTTTTGCAAACAGTTTTGCAGCGTGAATCTTTCTGGATTCACTATGCTGTACATTATTCCGCCATCTAGTGGTTGGGTCCGGAATTGTAGTCGTTTTTTTTTTTTTTTTCCCGTGGCCCAGGTGGGCGTCGACATACCACCATTTGGTGTCCTTCGTGACGTCGACATGCTTCCTCCGGAAGCTCCCACCTTTGGTCGCCATCTTCAGATTCTTTTTTCCGCCTTTGGGTCTGGATCGTTGCCGACGAGTTCCATAATTTTGGAAGAGGAATCGAGGAAAATCGTACGAAAGCGACGAATATCAAGTTTTCAGCTACACCGGACTACAGGTCCGGTAACCGGGACGACGAGGGAGAAGGTCTACGACCAAGACCTCGACGTTCTACGGAGAATGCGCTCGCAGGGGGCTCCCTGAGCGCGGGGATGGACAAAACACCGTTCAAGTTTTGCACCAATTGCCACCACAAATACGCCCAGAAGGACCAGCATCCAGTCTGCAACCTCTGCCTGCCGCTCGACCACAGCAGCGAAGACTGCAACGCGTGCTCAGGGTTTACACCCAAGACCCTCAGAGTAAGGGAGAGGCAGAGAAGGGCGAACCACAACATGCAGGGGCAGGGACCACCTCCATCGCTCCGAGACTTGGGCCTCTCCAGTGGAGAAGAGGACAACCTCGCCGAAGGACCGGAGGACTGCACGGTCGTCGAGGTCCATAAGAAGACGTCGAAGGAGGTAAGGGAGTCGTCGACCCCTAAACACTCGAGCGACACTCGGAAGGGTGAAGCTAAAGCCCCGAACGACACTCGTAGAAGTGAAGCTAAGTCCTCGACGGGAGCATTGCCGCCGAAACACTCGACTAAGGCAACAGCAACCAAGGACAGCCAGCCGAGCGGATCCTTCGAAAAGGACTCCCAATCGGCGAAGGCCCTCAAAGCCAAGACCGTCGAAGGTTGCCCTCGAAAAGGACACCTCGGCGCCGAGAAAGGAGGGGCCGAGATCAATGTAGTCGACGGCTCCGAAGAGGGGCGCTCCTACCCTCGACGCCGAATAGGCCGCCGAGATGGAGAGGAAGAAGAGGAGGCTCGAGGCAGAAATGGCGAGCATCCTGCAGCGGAGAAGGGACTTCGACGAGAAGATGAGCCAATACACCATCCCGCCGAAACCCGCGCTCTGAGTCGAAAGGGACGACGAGGACGCCGAACCGCCAAAAACTCCCGAACCAGTCGAGGAACAGGGGGACGAAGACTATTATTTCGAGGGAGAAGGCGACGAAGATCTGCAATCCTACCGGGACTCGACGTCCTCGGAGGCACATGACCTAGAATGGCAAGATCTCGACGCAGAATCGCCGGAAGAAGGGGTAGATACTTACCCTTCTAGGCCCTCGCCGCCATACGACATGGGGATCTACAACATGGTCGTCCAAAAGGCTGCGCAGACGTATGGAGTGCAAATGGAAGAGGAGAAGCCCAAGGCATGTTTTCTCCTGGAGACTCCTACCTCAACAAACTAGGAGCCAATTCCTGCCCATGCTCCCTAGTGTGCTGGATCAAGGAAGAGAGGCCTTTAAGGAACCAGCAGTATGCAAGGCTGTGACGCCAAGAACGGAGAAGTACAAACATTCTTCAAAGGACCCTGCATACATACAAGGGTCAGTACCAGCCGACTCCATAATTGCAGCAACGGCTAGGAAGAGGGCCAATGTGCCCACTAATGCCGGACCACCTCCAGACAAGGAGAGTAGGAGGATGGACCTCACAGGGAGAAAGGTGGAGAGAAATGCGGCAATCCATTGGCGCATCGCAAACTCCAACGCCCTAATCAACAGGCACGCATACCAACACTGGGATGAAGTGGGGCAGCTCCTAAAGCACCTACCAGAACAGTACCAACAAAGAGCAGCTCACCTGGTAGAAGAAGGCACAAGCATCGCCAACACAGGCCTGAAATCAGCATTGGATGCTGCAGAAACATCGAGCAGACTAATGATAGGGGTGACCGAAAGGAGACACGCTTGGCTCAGAATCTCGGGATTCAAGCCAGAGGTGCAAAGCAACAACATCCTGAATACACCTTTTAACGGAGAGCAACTGTTCGGCCCGCCAGTGGACGACAAGTTGACGCAGCTCAAGAAGGACAACGAGACAGCAAGGTCCATGGGAGCGTTGCAGTTCAGAGGGATGAGAAGGGGCACACCCACGAGAAGGCCAGGTGGGAGAGGAGGCAACGTGCCTACCACATCGCACCAAACGTTCCAGCAAGGCTACCAAGGAAACAACCAAGGCCAGCAGCAGCAGAACTGGCAGTACCAGCCCCGGGGACAGTCCTTTCAAGGGCGCGGAAACGAACGAGGACAAACACGAAGAGGAGGCCAGCAGCCCTCATCCAAGTGACTTCACCAGGAAACAGAACCCCACCCTAGCAACACCTCAGGGTGGGCGGAAAGACAAAGAAAAACTGCAGCCTAGCGTTCAACAACAAACAGTACCTCGAACACTGCAAACCGGTAGGGGGAAGAATAAAAAACTTCATCCAGCAATGGAGGTAGGTCACATCAGACAAATGGATACTAAACATCATACAATACGGATACTGTATAGAGTTAGAAAAACAACCTCCGAACAGAAAACCAAGAAGCAAGGCACACTCGGCGAAGGAGCTCTCGCTCTTGCAACTAGAGGCGCAAGAACTGCTCAGCAAAAAGGCAATAGAGGTGGTGCCCAAAAACCAAAGGAACAAAGGGGTTTACTCCACTTACTTCCTGGTGCCAAAGGTGGACGAAACACTAAGACCTATCCTGGATCTCAGGTTCCTGAACAAATTCATAAAAACTCAAAGATTCAAGATGACTTCCCTACAAGAGGTAATACCACAAATACAACAAGGGGACTTCATGGCTACTATAGATTTAAAGGACGCGTACTTACACAGCCCCATCAACCACAAACACAAGCGCCTGCTAAGGTTTGTGATCAAACAAAGCCACTACCAATTCACAGTACTTGCATTCGGCCTAAAATCCGCACCAAGGGTGTTTACAAAATGCCTAGCTGCCGTCGCAGCACACCTACGAAGGAAAGGAATACACGTATACCCCTATCTCGACGACTGGCTCGTGAAGGCAAGTTCGTACAGCCAATGCAAACAACACATCCAGCAGGTCATACTAACACTGACACAACTGGGTTTCTCGATCCATTGGGAGAAATTGTCAACAGAACTAGAGCAAATCAAGATATTCTTATGGGCGTAGATCGACACCATACAGGCCAAGGTGTTCCCCAGCAGGAAGAGAACATTGGCGATACTAAAGGAAACGCGTCATTACCGCAAGGGGCAAGTTCTGACAGTGAGGACGGTGAGCAAGCTCATGGGAATGATGGCATCCTGCATTCACCTAGTCCAAAATATTCGACTCCACATGAGGCCATTCCAGGAATGGATACAGCAGCAATGGTCACAGGCAACTGGGAGTTGGGAAGATCTAGTGGTTGTCACACACGCAGTGCATCAGGAAATAGCGTGGTGGAGCAGAACAAAACATATCACAGGAAACCATTCACACAACCAACTCCAACAGTGACCATCACAACGGACACCTCCCAGCTGGGGTGGGGCGCACACATGAACAAGCTCAAGGTAAGGGGGGCTATGGTCGCAACAGGATGCGGTCAAGCACATCAATTACCTAGAACTAAAAACAGTGTTCCTAGCCTTAAAAGCTTTTCAGAAGGAGCTGTACGGAAACAGGGTGTTGATCCAAACGGACAACACCACGACCATGTTCTACATCAACAAACCAGGAGGAACACAGTCAGTAGCGCTATCAGGGATAGCACAGGAAATATGGACATGGGCTATTCCACTGAGGATAGACCTACTAGCAATACATCTCCCAGGGAAGGACAATGTGGAAGCAGACAGACTCCGCAGACAGACGTCGGCATCCCACGAATGGGAGATCAACCAACAGGAATTACACAAAGTATTCCAGAAGTGGGGTACACCAAAAATAGACTTATTTGCAACACTCCAAAATGCCAACACTTTGCATCTAGACAACCAGACCATCGGTCACAAGGGAATGCGCTATGGATAAGTTGGTCAAATACATTTGCATACGCTTTTCCCCCGATACCACTGATACACAGGGTACTCAACAAATGCAGGACCAGCAACATGTTACTGATACGAATAGCACCTCAGTGGGCCAGACAGTCATGGTTCTCACAAATATTGGAGATGGCGCAAGCACCAGCACACAGATTCCCAAAACGAAGGGATCTGTTAACGATGCAGAACGGGAGGGTGCTACACCCAGAGCCTCAGTCTGGCGGCATGGCTCCTGAAGACCTAGAGTTCGCACACCTCAAGCTACCGGCGAGCACAATGGCAGTGCTCAGGGAGGCAAGAAGGCCTACCACAATGAAATGCTACATAGCAAAATGGAAAAGGTTCTCAGAATGGTGCATTAGAGAAAAGTTGCAAAGAAAGATCGCAAGGGAGTCCATGGTACTGAAATATTTAACACACCTACTGCAAAGTAAACTAAGCTACACATCCCTACGGGTACACTTAGCGGCGATTGTGGCTTACACAAGGGGAGAAACCGGGAAGAGTTTCTTCACCTCACAAGTAGTAAAAAGATTCCTAGAAGGGGCAAAGAGAATCGCACCTCCTAAAAAAAAAAAAAAAATGCCAGCACCGGCATGGAACCTCAACATAGTGCTGACACAATTGATGAAGGCACCATTCGAGTCGATGCACAAGGCTACGCTGCACATGCTCACACTAAAGACGGCCTTCTTAGTGGCTATCACGTCACTACGGAGAGTAAGTGAGTTGCAGGCGCTAACACTTCAAGAGCCCTACCTGCAGATACACAGTGATAGGATTGTAATGAGAACAGACCCACACTTCATGCCAAAGGTGGTGTCCCGGTTCCACATCAACCAAACAATCCAAATACCTAGTTTTTCCAAAAACCGACCACAAGCACAGAGAGAGCGCTGCACACACTGGACGCCAGGAGGCGGTGATGCACTATATAGAAAGGACAAAAGAGTGCAGAAAGGCAAAACAACTGTTTCCTTCGCAAGCAGTTTTTTGGGATGGCCAGTTACCAAAAATACCATTGCACGATGGATTGCACAAACCATACAACTATGCCACAAACAAGCTGGGCAACTGTTACAAGGAGCAGCTCATGCTCCCTCAACAAGGAAGAAAGGAGCAACGTTTACGTTTCAGGCCAACACACAGATTCAAGACATTTGCCAAGCTGCAACATGGTCTTCAGTGCACACGTTCACTAAGCACTACTGTGTGGATATCCAAATGAACAAAGAAGCGCAAGTGGGACAGAAGGTCTTACAACACATATTCAGTAACCAGTGCTCATCTTCAACCGAGCCACCACAATAAGGACAAACCGCTACAAAGTCTATGCACAGCATAGTGAATCCAGAAAGATTCACGCTGCAAAACGTATAGTTTCTTACCTGTCGGTGTAGTTTTGCAGCTTGAAGACTTTCTGGATTCACTAGCGAACCCACCCTCCTCCGCCAGAAGATGAGACAGGAGGAAAGGGATTAAACACAAACAAGACCTTAGAAAATAAGAGGCAAACCAAGAATAACAAGACAAGAAAAAAAGAATCCGAAGATGGCGACCAAAGGTGGGAGCTTCCGGAGGAAGCACGTCGACGTCACGAAGGACACCAAATGGTGGTATGTCGACGCCCACCTGGGCCACGGAAAAAAAAAAAAAGAGAAAAAAGACTACAATTCTGGACCCAACCACTAGATGGCGGAATAATGCACAGCATAGTGAATCCAGAAAGTCTTCAAGCTGCAAAACTACACCGACAGGTAAGAAACTATAAATTTTGCAGCGTGAATCTTTCTGGATTCACTATGCTGTGCATTATTCCGCGGTCTAGTGGTTGGGTCCAGAATACGTAGTCTTTTTCTGTTTTTTGTGTAGCAGGTGGGCGTCGACGCCCCACCATTTGGTGTCCTTCCGTGACGTCGGCGCGCTTCCTCCGGAGCTCCCACCCATGGGTGCCATCTTCAGATTCTTTTTTCCGCCGTTGGGTCTGGATCGTCGTGAAGAGCTCCAGAGTTGGAAGAGGAGAGAAGAAGTAAGAGCAAAGCAGAAAGAACCGAGAAAAATTGGAGATCTTCATCACAAGACAAAGAACATACTACCGGGACGACGAAGCTGGTGAGAGGTAGAAGAAACTTCGACGTCCAACGGAGAATGCGCACACAGGGGGCTCCCTAAGCGCGGGAATGGACAAGACACCATTCAAGTTCTGTCGTAACTGCCACCATAAGTTCGCACAGAAAGACCAACATCCAGTCTGCAACCTCTGCCTACCGATCGACCATCGAAGCGACGACTGCAACGCCTGCGCAGCATTCGCTGCCAAGACCCTCAGGGTGAGGGACAGACAGAGGACAGCAAACTACAGCATGCAGGGCCAAGGGCCACCCCCGTCACTGCAGGACCTGGGCCTCTCCAGTGGGGAAGAGGACAACATCGCCGAGGGACCAGAGGACTGCACGGTCGTAGAGACCGATAACACTTCCAGGAAGGAGGTAAGAGACACGTCGACCCAAAGAACCCCGACAGACTCTCGAAAATCCGAGCCAAAGTCCTCGAAAGGAGCACCGGCGTCGAAGCACTCGACGACCGAAGCTGCATCGAGGGACAAACAGCCCAGCGGATCCTTTGAAAAGGACTCCCGGTCGGCGAAAGCTCTTGACACACCCAGGTCGTCGAAGCACGGTTCCGAGAAACCGCACTCGACGCCGAAGGGGAAAGAGCAGAAGGCACCTCCGACGTCAACTACGACCTCGAAGAAAACTGCCGAAACTCTCGATGCCGATCAAGCGGCGGAGATGGAGAGGAAGAAGAAAAGGCTCGAGGCCGAAATGGCCAGTATCATCCAAAAGAAGAAGGACTTCGACGACTGGATGAGTAGATACACCATCCCTTCGAAGCACTCGACGGTCGTCAAAGCGGAAACGCAAGAGGAGTTCGACAGCACCGAGCCGCCAAACTCCCGAACCGTCGGAACAACAGGACGAAGAGGTCATGTACGATTATACGGAGGGTGATGACGACCAGCAGACGCACTACGGCTCGACACCCTCGGAGGCTCAAGACCTGGAATGGCAGGATCTCGAAGCCGAAGACCCGGAGGAGGCCGTGGAGACATATCCGTCGAGGCCTTCGCCGCCGGACGACATAGGAGTGTACAACATGGTCGTCAGGAACGCGGCAGCCACCTATAGATTGGAAATGGAGGAGGAAAAGCCTAAAGCCTGTTTTCTCCTGGAAACACTGCTACCAACAGGAGCCAATTCCTTCCTATGCTCCCTAGTGTGCTAGACCAAGGCAGGGAAGCTTTCAAGGAGCCATCTACCTGCAGATCGGTCACACCCAGAACTGAGAAAAAATATAAACACTCTTCAAAGGATCCACCATATATCCAGGGATCTGTGCCAGCTGATTCAATAATAACAGCAACAGCCAGGAAGAGGGCCAACGTTCCCACAAACTCCGGTCTGCCCCCAGACAAGGAGAGCAAGAGGATAGACCTCACAGGGAGGAAAATTGAAAGGAATGCGGCAATACATTGGCGCATTGCCAACTCTCCAACGCCCTTATAAATAGGCACGCCTACCAGCACTGGGAAGAAGTTGGGCAGTTGCTCAAACTGCTCCCCACAGAAAACCAGCAGAGAGCGGCACACCTGGTGGAGGAGGGGAAGAACATGGCCAACACCTGCCTAAAGTCGGCCCTAGACGCAGCTGATACATCAAGCAGGCTGATGATGATCGGGGTGACGGAGAGGAGACATGCCTGGCTCAGGATCTCCGGGTTCAAGCCGGAGGTACAAAACAACATCCTGAAGTTGCCCTTCAACGGGGAAAAGCTGTTCGGCACGCCCGTGGACGAGACGCTGACGCAGCTCAAAAAGATAACGAAACGGCAAGGTCCATGGGAGCACTACAGTTCAGGGGTATGAGAAGGGGCACCCCCTCACGAAGACCAAACGGCAGAGGTGGAAACCAGCCGGGAACATCGCACCAGGCCTTCCAGCAAACATTTCAGGGAAGCAGCCAGGCACAACCGGGTCAGCAGCAACAAGGCTGGCAGAACCAACAGAGGGGCCAGTCCTTTCGTAGCCGACCAAACGGACGAGGCAATACAAGAAGAGGCGGCCAGCAGCCCGCCCCCAAGTGACTCCACACTACAACACGTGCCCGCACCCCCAACATCGCTAGTACCGCGGCACAACAAAGGACACAGACAAAATTTACCATCATACAACGCCCGTAGGAGGAAGACTAAAACACTTCTCCCAGGAGTGGGAGAAGATAACCGTCAAGTGGATACTCAACATCATACAGTTCGGCTAAAGCACAAGAACTCCTCCACAAACAGGCTATAGAAAAGGTGCCGTACAGAGAAAAGGGCACAGGAGTGTACTCCAACTACTTCCTCGTACCAAAAGTAGACGAAACGTTAAGGCCCATACTGGACCTACGGTTCCTAAACAAATACATCAAAAGTTCAAGATGATGTCCTTACAAGAGGTCATACCTCAAATAAGGCACGGGGATTTTATGTCCACAATAGACCTCAAGGGTGCCTACCTACACATCCCCATAAACCAAGGACACAAGCGTCTGCTCAGATTCACCATCAGCATGACGCACTACCAGTTCACGGCCCTAGCCTTCGGCCTCAAATCAGCGCCAAGAGTATTCACCAAATGCCTAGCTGCCGTAGCAGCACATCTGCGAAGACAGGGGATACACGTATACCCCTACCTAGACGACTGGTTGGTAAGCGAACTCCTACAACCAATGCAAACTACATACTCAGCAAGTCACACAAACGCTGACAAAACTAGGCTTCTCCATACACAAGAAGTCATCGCTGGAACCAGAACAAGTGAAGATCTTCCTGGGTGCGAAGATCGACACCATTCAGGGAGAGTGTTCCCCAGCGAGAAAGGATCCTCGCACTACTGAAGGAGACTCGCCGCTACCTGAAGGGGCAACGTCTGACAGTGAGGACAGTGAGCAAGCTCATGGGCATGATGGCATCCTGCATACATTTAGTCCCCAATATTCGGCTACACATGAGACCATTCCAGGAATGGCTGCAACAGCAATGGTCACAGTCAACAGGGAGTTGGGAAGATCTAGTGGTTGTAACGCACGCAGTGCAGGAAGAGACAGCATGGTGGAACAGGGGCAACATAACAAGGGGAAACCCATTCACACCACCAACTCCAACAGTGACCATCACAACAGACGCATCCCAGATGGGGTGGGGAGCGCACATGAAACTGCTCAAGGTAAGGGGGTTATGGACACAAACAGATGCCGTCAAACACATCAACTACCTAGAACTCAAGACCGTGTTCCTTGCCCTAAAAGCGTTCCAGAAACCGCTGTACGGCCAAAGGGTGTTAGTACAAACAGACAACACCACAACGATGTTCTACATCAACAAGCAGGGAGGAACACACTCAGTGGCGCTCTCAGATCTAGCGCAACAGATATGGAAATGGGCAATTCCATTACAAATAGATCTCCTGGCAATACATCTGCCAGGGAAGGACAATGTGGAAGCAGACCGACTGAGCAGACAGACGTCAATCTCACACAGTGGGAGCTCAACGTGCAGGAGACGCAAAAACTATTCAAGAAGTGGGGACCCACAACTAGACCTGTTTGCAACACACCAGAATGCAAAATGCCAATACTTTGCATCCAGGCAGCCAGGCCATCAATCCCAAGGAAATGCCCTATGGATGAGCTGGTCAAAGACATTTGCCTACGCTTTTCCACCGATACCGCTGATACACAAAGTGCTCAGCAAATGCAGAACAAGCAACATGACACTTATTCTGGTAGCACCACAGTGGGCCAGGCAGTCCTGGTTCTCGCAGATCGTGGAGATGGCACAGGGACCACCACACAAGTTCCCAAGAAGGAAAGACCTGCTCTCGCTACAAAACGGAAGGGTACTCCATCCAGAACCAGAGAGCCTCAGCCTAGCAGCGTGGCTCCTGAGGACTTAGAGTTTGCTCACCTCAAGCTTCCACAAAGCACGCTGGCAGTACTGCGAGAAGTGAGGAGGCCCACCACACGGAAATGCTATGCAGCAAAATGGAAGAGATTCACTGAATGGTGCATCAACAAAAAGCTCCACAGGAGAATCACTAAAGAATCAACTGTGCTAAAATACTTAACACACTTACTAAAAAGTAACCTAAGCTGCACTTCGCTAAGAGTGCACCTGGCAGCAATAGTAGCCTATACAAGAGGAGAAACAGGGAAAAGCTTCTTCACATCTCAAGTAGTAAAAAGATTCCTGGAAGGAGCCAAAAGAATAGCGCCGCCAAAGAGGATGCCACCGCCTGCATGGAACCTCAATGTAGTTCTAACACAGCTTATGAAAGCACCATTCGAACCCATTCACAAGGCATCGCTACATATGCTCACAATAAAGACGGCCTTTCTGGTAGCGATTACCTCGCTACGTAGGGTGAGCGAGTTGCAGGCACTCTCACTACAAGAACCCTACATTCAGATTCACAATGACAGGGTGGTAATGAGAACGGACCCACACTTCATGTCAAAGGTGGTGTCCAGGTTCCATATAAACCAAACTATACAAATTCCCAGTTTCTTCCAGAAACCATCCACCAGCGCTGAAAGGGCACTGCACACACTGGACGCCAGAAGAGCAGTAATGCATTACATCGAAAGGACTAAGGATTGTAGAAAGACAAAGCAGTTCTTTGTGTCCTTCGCAAGCAGTTTCCTGGGCAGACCAGTGACTAAGAATACCATCGCACGATGGATCGCACAAACAATTCAATACTGCCACAAACAGGCAGGCCCAGAGCTACAGGGAGCAGCTCAGGCTCACTCGACCAGGAAAAAGGGAGCAACAATAGCCTTCCTAGCAAACACACCTATCCAAGACATTTGCCTGGCGGCAACATGGGCTTCACTGCACACGTTCACTAAGCAATACTGCGTGGATATACAGATGAACAAAGAAGCACAAGTAGGTCAAAAAGTGCTTCAACATATATTCAACAACCAACGCTCATCTTCCACCCAGCCGCCACAAATATAGCAAACCGCTACAAAGTCTATGCACAGCATAGTGAATCCAGAAAGATTCACGCTGCAAAACGAATAGTTTCTTACCTGTCGGTATAGTTTTGCAGCTTGAAGACTTTCTGGATTCACTAGCGAACCCACCCGCCTCCGCCAAAGATGAGACAGGAGGAAGATGGGACTAACAAATGGAAAACACCTTCAAAAGGGTAAAAGGATTAACAACACAAGCACAAGACAAGAAAAAAAGAATCCGAAGATGGCGCCCAAGGGTGGGAGCTTCCGGAGGAAGCGCGCCGACGTCACGGGAGGACACCAAATGGTGGGGCGTTGACGCCCACCTGGGCTACACAAAAAAAAAAAAAAAAGAAAACGGACTACGATTCCGGACCCAACCACTAGACCGCGGAATAATGCACAGCATAGTGAATCCAGAAAGTCTTCAAGCTGCAAAACTATACCGACAGGTAAACTATTCGTTACTCACCTGTTATCAGGAGAGATCCCAGTGCTGGATCTTGGTGCCCAGCACTGACCCTGAAAAGTAATCACAACGGTACTTACCGATAACTTGATTTTCCTCCATAGGATAACATTGCCTGGTTTTTGCCAGAAATTATTCTAAGTGTCGATTTTCAGAACATACACATATTCCTTAAAAATCGCCTGTGTAACAAAAACTATTTCTTTCAACTGTTTACAGGAAATGCACCAGGGTTGAATCCAGGATCCAACCCTGAGTAAGAAAATCATACGTAAAGTAACAAACTGCTTTTACTTAAAAACTCCCGTTGAGCTCAATGTTATAATTGTGTTTGAATTGTGTTGCGTATTGCAACAACTGTAGCTATTGCATTTAAAAGTCTATTGTGCATTGAAAGTATATAACCAAAGCATCTCATTCTGAGAAAGTATTTTTATACCTACTTGTGGTTCTAAAAATAAAACAACAATATATTTTTATATAAAAAACAATTGGCCTAGAGTTCAGTTCTTGAGTGTGTGAGACCATTTGCTGACTGTGTACAACAAATGCTTTTCACTGTCCTCTGATACTGCCTTACTGCTCGACCAAGCTACCACTTTAGAGAGTAAGGTTATATCTAACTTTAGCCTCTGCCAAACCTCTGGGGACTGTGGACTCTGTGCACACTGAACCTTACTTTGGTTCAATATATACAGAGCCACTTTCTTACAACATACATATAGAAATACTATGTTATTTTTTTTCTTGCAGTTATGCGGGCAGCCCCAATGGGCCAGGCAGTATGGGAATGCCCTCCCATGCTGGCAGACCCCCACCAGAATTTACCCAGGCAGCCGCCGCCGCTGCTGTTGCCGCTGCTGCAGCCACTGCCACTGCTACTGCCACCGCGACAGTGGCTGCGCTGCAAGAGAAACAGAGCCATGAACTGAGTCAGTACGGAGCGGTGAGGATCTGTCAGTCACTGCAAGCTGCAGCGTCTTCCACGACATGTCTCCCCCATTCATTCTTCACAATTTTTTAAATTTCTTCTTTCTACAACTTTCCCCTACTTTCCCCTACTTTACCTCCTTTTCATCTTCTTTCTCCTCCCTCCTTCATTTCTTAGATATGTCAGTTTATTCCCCTCTTCTCATTTTACTTCCCTCCATTTCCATTATTTCCTTTTTCCCAGTTTTTGTTTCTCGTTATTTCCCCCTCATCCCTCCCTGCCTCATCCTCCTCCTTTCATCCTTTCCTCCCTCCTTTCCTCCCTCCTTTATTACATTTGTCTGACCTCCATTGTTTTGTTGTCTCTACTCTTCTCTTTTCTTCCCTCCTGCCTCTCCTCTTTCCTTCTCTTTTGGCTTCCCTTCTCTTTATCCTTATTTTGCCCACCTCTTTGCTGCCATTCTCTCTCCGATCTTTGTGTTAGTTATGGTAATTACTGTCCCCCGCCCCCCTCCCCAGATGATTTATAACCCTGTTCTCCTGTTGCTTCCTCCCTCTTTGCAGATGGCCTCAGGACAGTCCTACGGAAGCCAGTTCATGCCCCACTCGGCCCCCCGGGGCCACTCTGTGCAGGGCGGCATGAATTCGGGGAGCATGGGTGGCGTAATGGTACCTTCGGGCATGTCGCCCATGGGTATGAGTGCTGGTCGAGCTCAGGGTATGAGTCCTATGTACACCACCCAGAGAATGCCCCAGCACGGCTATCCAGGACCACCCCAGGGCCAGCAGATGCCCAGGCAGGGGGTTAAGAGAACATACTCCGGGGAGGTGAGTGTCGGTTTGAAAGGCTGGAGAGTACCGGAGGGGGTAGAAAAGTACATACTCTGTGGAAGTAGATTGGATCATCTGGGAGAATTTCTTGCTGTGGGTATTTGCGGGCGACTAGTTGGGAGCTGCGAGCTGTGGAAATGGCAGAACTTTTAAGAGGCGAGTAAGGGTGTTGAGTGTGGGATATAACTGGCTGATTTAAGTGTTGGCACTGTTTGGGGGAGGTGTTAGAACTGAGGGAGATGTGTGTAATGTAGCTATTATGAGGCATTGTCCGGTATTAACGTTCTTAGTCTAAGTTTTTACAGTTTATTGTGAAATGTGCAGACCTATTTGTATTCACTTTTTCTAAACAGTGTTGTGTACAGAAGAAGGTGGATTTGATTGGACAGGTCTTTTGTCGTTAGTATGACCGTGGGGTGCCTCAGTTTCCACATGCAGCACCTCCTATGGAGACCTCTTGGCAGGCACTTGTGGGATGCATTCAGCCCCTCTGCCTACTTCATAACTGTTTGGGTGTCCAGGTCTCTCCTAGCCTTTGCCAGATGTTCCTCACTAGTTGACGTCCTAAGTTATTACCAGATGACTTAGGAGGATGGCGTCTTCATTCTTTGCTCATTGCCAATTGCATTCTTTACCATACAAATAATATTTGGAAGTGGTGGTCACCAGGCTATTCCGCAGTGACATAGGGTCTGCAATACCTTTTTATAATAGACTCCTTTTTCAGCACCTTTCTTATCTTGCAGCATCTCCAGTCAGCTGACTGAATCCGGATGCTTTAGCCAGCAAATGATCCTTTCTGGTGTGCTTTTCCACACAAATAGTATCAGAACACTGACCCAAACCATGATGTTGATATCACCAAAGTCAGCGGAACATTAGTGGGTTGTGTAATCGCGCCAGAGGTCACTATAGGGTGCTCATTTTGCTCCAGGGGCTGAGCAGGAAGTTTACTTTTCAGGTTGAAGCTTTTCAAAATTGGTATCTGCTCCGGTATAGGTAGGCCACTCATCTCTTTGCTTATTAAATGCAGTTCTTTAAATGGAAGTGTAGGTGGTCACTATCCAGAGCCTGTTTTCTCCTGAGAAGTGCGGATACTCTCCCATGAGAAGTGCAGGTACTCTAACTTTCAAATTAAAAAGGTGCCGATACTCTGTACCGGACAGTACCTGCCCTTTTTAAAGCGGTGTTTAAATAACCTCCCCATCATGGTGCTCGACTTGTGTTGAGAGGATTTAGAGGTTTAAGTGCTTGGAGCTCTCTCAGATTCACTTTCTGTGCATTATTCCATCAAGTTATTAAGTCCAAAATGTCCATTTCCCCCTCCCCGAGCGTCAGTCAGCGGGGGCGAGTTGTTTCGACTTATGACCTCAAACGCAAGCCTACAGTCTCCCACTTTGGGACTACCATTTTCAGGTTCTTTTCTCTGCAACTGGGTTCGGAAGTAGCGTCAAGCGCTTTCCTGTACTTATGGTGCGACAGTTCCTCCTTGAGGGACAGAATGGTTTTTAGAAAAAGTCGAGGGGCTTTTCGAGAAGGACCGCAATTCACTTCCTTTTTAGAGCTAACGTGGTCCCCCTTTTTCATGTCCGTACTGTAGGAGGCAACGAAAGTCACAGGAACCTGCATCATGCTTGATATGCACCCTCCACTTACAGTAATGTTGGTGTGTTAGGCCTTTATTTTGCCTCCTGTATTCCAGTGAGGGTTGATGGTAACATTTGTATATAAAGATACATTTTGTTCCAAAAAACAGTAAAAAAAAAAAAAAAAAGTAAATGCAGAGGAAACTGACATCACTGGCGTAAGTGGGACCTTGTGAAGCGTATTTTCCAGATTGGGTGACATCGGTCGTATCTGTGCTAGCCCTGCATCATTGCCAGATAGCGCTTGAAGGGTGAATTGCAGGAAAAATAATTCAGGTGGCGGTGTTCCCAAGGGTACTTCAAGATGAGGAGTCCACAGGATGATGCATGTCAGTCAGAAAAAAGCTTTACCACAGATAGTGGTACTTATACCTAGAGGTGGGCGAGCCACTGAAAGCTCGAGCCTGAAGCCTTGCTCTGGCTCAGCTCGAGGTCCTGTTGGAACCATGAGCCCATGACGAGCAGAGTTTGTGTGCCTACCTCCTTTTCTGTGCCAAGGTGTTGTTCTAGCCAGAGCTTCGGAACTGGGGAGCCAGTTTCGAGTCTCTGCGTTAGTTCAACATCCTGGGGTTCTGGGCAAATCACTTAAACTTCCCATTCCTACATACAATGAATGGTGGCCCTGTGTAAAGGTAAATGTTGCTACTGGAAAGTGCTGGGCATCGTTTTTTTTGGTGTGTATTTTGTATCCCGCCCTCCCACCACTCTCGTTCCCTTCCAGTTGCTACTGGTCATAATGTTGCTTTATAATAATATTGGCCACGTTCAGGGTTTATATGACAACTGTCTTGCCTCTTAATTCACTAGTGGTTCATGTTTAAAAACTATCACTTAAATAGCTACTTCCCAGTGCAGTGTTACAATGTGACGTATTAATGTCAAAGCTTATACATCTTAAATGCGCTATTTTGATTTTTGAAGAGACTTTATCATATTTTGCATGATGTTGTATGATTTACATCGCAACCATTTTCATGCCTTTGCTCCAGTAGCGGCTCAGTCCCTTCTGGCATAGTGAAGCATGAAACGAAGTTGCCAATTTATCAACATTTTTGTGTTGAAATATGTCTTGAAGGTGGTGTGAACCGTTTGGACTTCCACTGAAACGCTGCTTCGACCGTTTCTTCAAATAGTGTGTTTGTTTTAATAAGAAATGATTTATATGTTTGAACACCATATGAGTGTAACTATTTTTTGAATGTTTTTAATATATATGTGGTTTACTTTTTAACTATAAAATAAATACTTTTTGAACCATAGAGAAACAGAATGGATCTTTAAATTTTTTTTTAAAGTGTGACGACTGCAGAAAGAATCTGCTGAATTGTTTTTTAAATTGGGGGAATAATATTCTAGAGCTTACTGTATTCTGTACAATCTTATTACCTTATCGAGCACAATAGTGAGTGGAAGTTTTTCCGATCCTCTGCGTAGCTAGCTTTATGCTAATTCCCATGCATACAGGACGGGGCAAAGGGTCAAATTTGTGTAAAGGAGCAATTAAAAATTGTTTGCAAGATTGTAAATCTAGTCGTAAAGGAAAAAGAAAGGGGCGACATGATTTATGATGGGAGATGGAAAAAGCTTCAACAGTTAATGTCAGAGAAGCAAAAAGGGTCAAATCGTTTTAAGTCCCCAGAATTCCAACATACTGTACCAAAAAGTTTCAAGAATTTCTTATTTTCTCTGATCAGCAATTCGGCACTTGCTCATTACAAGATGGAGCCTGTTTAGAAAGCTGATGGCTTGGGCGCTCTTTCCACATGCTTGCAAAATCGCCCCCTCATAATATTTATACTTGATCAAAGAAAAGTCAGCTTTTCCTCCGTTGGTAATGGGGTGTCGTAAATTTCAAAAGGCCTCGCTCTGACGGGAAAGTCCTGAACTGACTGATGGCTGTCATTGAACAGCCATCTTTACAGAGGAGTAGAGCGATCTGAATAAAAATGCTAGATTGCAGTGCCCATCTATCATCCTCTCTTTATTATCCTAATGTGGGTGATATGGAGATGCCTGATGCTTTTCATATTTCCTATTCGAATGGTCAGTGCTGAGTGGTCTTGTTTCGCACTCATGTAATCAAATTGGTCTCTGTTATCCCATGCTCCTTCCAGGGTTACCCGGCACAGCAATATATCCAGGGTGGACAGTACCCATCGCAGCCTGTGCAGTACGCACCTTCAGCTCCACAGCAGTCTGCACAGTCGCCGTCATACCCCGGGCATCGGATACCCATGCAGCAGGGCATGGCACAGTATCTCTCATCCGGATCCGGAGGACCCTATTACAAGGTAGCATGGTTGCACTGTCACCTGCATCATCCCTCATTTACCATCGCCTCTTCGCTTCCACCCTCCTGTGCATGGTCTTTCACTTGTCTTTGTTTTCGCCCCCCCCCCCAAACCTACACTAGCATTCCCTTCCATCTGGCATTCTTGATCCCGCCCTTCTTGCACCATCTTCTCGCCCCCATGCTTTGCCAGTTGCCTTTATCTCTGTCCTCTTCTCATACATCCTTTGTATTATGTTTCCGCCTTCCACCGCAGTCTTTTATCAGCCCTTTTTGCTCCTGAAACCACCTTACTCTGTCGTCCTGCTCTCCCCTCCTTCCAACTGTTTGAAATTTCCTGCCAGCTGAAGCGGGCTTGGAAAGGGCTTGCCAACAGTGAGGTGTCCCTTAGTGGTATCCCACAACGCTTGCCAACGCGCCAGACTCCAACCCATATGTAGCCAAACATTGTCGCTCAGTTCCTCATTTTTTTAATTTCGTGTAGGGTTTAGCTTTTCTAGTGTTTTAGACAGTTCCTTTCTTTGGCTGCCTTCCCCTCTGGGGTGGGGGAGGAGGGGTCTCCAAGTTAAGCTTTTTGACAGTTAAACTCTTGATCTCTGTAGGTGTGGGATCACAGAGAGAAGTAACTTTTGTTTTATGTGCATACAGTGCCTAGCTAAAGTTGTTCTGTTTTTTTTTTTTTTTTTTTTTTTTAAGCCATTTAGAAAGTTTCACCCGGAGCCTTTTCCCTGTCTGCATTTAGTGCCCTCACACTTATCGACTGTCCTGCTAAAAATTGAAAAGAGCGCCTTCATCATATTATCAACTCTTCACCTGAAGTGTTAAAATGCTGATGGGTGCCCTTTTTCAATTTCATCATGAGCGCCGGGGTTCTAAGACCATCTTTTTGTAACCAGCAGTAGTAGCTGTGCAGGCGCGCCTACAACCAAGACCCCAGTTGCTTGATCTTACTATCTCATGCCTTCCATTGTCATTCCACGCAGCAGACTTTTCCTTCCATGGAAATTCCTTGCACATTCCAAGGAGTTTGCGTTTTCCAGGCATTTTCTGTCTAGAGTCGCTTTCCATGCTGTGTGTGTCACCCCTCTTCGAATGTTCAAGCACTAGGCCTGTGTTGCTTCATCACAAGGTGATGCACCTTTTCGGTCAAGAAGATTTGAGAAATTGGTTTCCTGACGATCCGAGTTGCTTTCTGTTTTCTCCTCTTATCCCATTCCTTTGCTGCAGAATCTTGACACAGGGTGGGAATAGGAGACCCAGAACTTGGGAGCAGAATGAAGTTCCCTTTACGTTACTTCTTTTAGTCAGTGGCATTGCCTCTTCATAACATTCTCCCATCTTCCCCCCTATGCCAAGGGTCAAAGTCATCTCATTGGTGGACTTATTATTTTATGTTCGAGGCTTGGGTGCTGTAGATACACATGCTTCGCATACTCCTGCCATCTAGTGTTTGGTCCGGATGTTTGCAAGTTGTTTTTCTTTGAAGAAGTCTTTCCAAGTCACGAGGTAAGGTGACTCCTCCTTTCGGTGATAGTGTGCCTGGTCATCGACTTCATTGTTAGATTTTTTTTTTTTCCGCCATCGGGTTCGGACGTGTATTGCTGTGCTCCGGTTCAAAACCGTTCTTCAGGTTCCCCTCGACGTGCAATCCTCTCTACCCTCAATGGTATTGTTTCGTATACATTTCCCACTTCTCCACGGATCGTTTCGTCAATGGAATCGATTTTTACATCAGAAAGCTTTGTGGACGGCCTTCAGGCCTAACCGCGCTGGGTCTGCTCTCCGCCGATGGATCGGACACCGTTTAAATTCTGTCCTCGGCGCCACGCAAAGTATCCGTGCACCGATTCGCACGAAATGTGCAACTTGTGCTTGTCTCCCGAGCACAAAGAAGAACACTGCGACGCTTGCAGATCGTTTTGATCAAAGAAAACTCTTTGCCATTGTCGGGCTCGATGTCGAGAGATGCAGTGTCCAAGCATTGAAAACACGCCGGACATCTTCAGTGAAGATTCAGGCCAAGAAGACATCAAGGCATCAGCAGCAGAAGAGGAGGAAGCCTTCTCCGAACAAGACTCAGAGTTTAAGATAGACCTAGATGCCGAAGAACTGCTGCAGGGAGAAGGTGACGTGAGTACCGAAGACCCCTTTCCCCCACAAACCACTCCAAAAAAGCACAAGGCTTCAGCACCTCCTTTGCCTCCTGGCCAAGGTCGGCACCGAGATGACGTTTCCGACGCCCCGCCTCCAGGCTCGGCTCCGAAACAGACAGTCCAGGCTTTCGGCTCGGTACCGAGTCGACAAAAGTCCTCCTCGGAGCCGAAATCCTCTGTGCCGAAAGCCAAGCAGCCTTCAAAGCGGAAACCTTCCGCGCTCACGTCGGCATCGAAGACGCCATCACTGAAAACTTCGTCGCCGATACAGAAAGATGCCCCTTCGGATCCGAAACTAGACATTGTTCCATTAAAAACAGATCCCAAGCAAAAGAAGATATAGATTAACCCTGAGACTGGCCATATTCACACCAAGCCGCCTCAAACACAAACTTCCTGATGAGGACACTTCATACAAGATCCCTTTAAAAAAGAAATCTGTTGCTACAAGTCCTTTTCATCCACCATCACCACCCCCTCCACCAGCTAATCCTTTGTAAATCACTCCTCGGGATTCCCCACAATCTCACCATGATGACGGTGATGCTGATGATGGGGGGACATCTCCCAATAGATCCATGGACAGATTATACAATTGATTCCCCAGCAAATAATGATCCAGACCTTTTCCAGGCCATCTCCTCCAGACGACAATGCATCCCACCAAGAACTTCTTATCAGGGCTGCACAATATCATGGGGTGGCACTGTACAAAGAATCACTAGAGGAAGATTTTTTGTTTGAAACTTTAGGTTCCACACAAAGGTCATCACAAACACTTCCCATGCTTAAAGGCATGATGAGACATGCTGATGAGATTTTTAAGGACCCAGTGAGAGCACGCATCTGGACTTGTAGGGTCGACAAAAATATAAAGCCTCCCCAACAGACCCAGTATTTATCAGGGGCCAGCTGCCATTTGATTCCCTGGTAGTATCTAATGCTCATAAGCAGGCGAATTCACAGACATCAGGAGATGCTCCTCTGCCAGATAAGGAGTCTAAGTTAATAGCCGCTTCTGGCAGCGCAAGCTGCAAATCACTGGCTCATTGCAAATGCACAGGGTCTCTAAGCCAGGTACGACAGGGCACACTGGGATGACATGGAGCAATTGCTTCAATATCTTCCAGACGAGCATAAAGCTAAGGCGCAGGACTTAGTAAATGAATGTAAACTCATTTCTAATTCTTCTATGAGATGTGCTCTAGATGCTACAGACACTGCGGCTAGAGAGTTTAATACTAGCATCTTGCTCAGGAGACACACCTGGTTAATGATTTCTGGGTTTAAGCCAGAGGTCCAACAATCCATCCTTAATGCACGTTTTGATAAAGAACATCTTATTGGTCCTAACGTAGATCAAGCGTTAGAGAAGGTGAAAAAGGACACTGAAGTGGCCAAATCCATGGGAGCGCTCCAGTCTCCATCCAACAGAGGCTCCTTTCGTCGCTCCTTTTACAGAGGAGGGACCAAAACCCCATCCCCAGACCAGAATACCTCAACCTATAAAGGTAGCAACCAGTCCTCTCCCTCCAGAGGATTTTTTTCGAGGAGGTTATAGAGGGAAAAACTTCAAGGGTAGGGGTAAGGGCAACACATCCCGTAACTCCCCTTCCCCTAATAAACAGTGACTTGCCCACGCTTCCCCCTGACTACACCACACCTGTTGGGGGGAAGACTTCAACAATTTCTCCCCATTTGGCAATCTATAACAACAGAAAAATGGGTGATTGGAATTATCCAACATGGTTATTGCCTGGAGCTTACCAGCAATCCCCCAAACGTTCCACCTCGAGCTCACAAATTGTCTCCAGAATACTTACAATTGCTAGAACAAGAGGTCCAATCTTAGTAAAAGGAGCAATAGAGCCGGTCCCAATACAGTACCAGGGCTCAGGGGTTTACTCTCTCTATTTTCTCATTCCCAAAAAGGACGGTTCTCTAAGGCCTATTCTGGATCTCAGAGTTAAACCTTTATACACTGTCAGAACACTTTCGCATGGTGACGCTTCAACAGGTACTTCCACTTTTACAAAGAGCAGATTTTATGTCTACTCTAGATTTAAAAGATGCATATTTTCATGTTCCAATTCATCTGGCTCATCGCAAATGCCTCAGATTTTTTTTATAGCAGGCAAGCATTACCAGTTCAAGGTGCTTCCCTTCAGAGTGACTACAGCGCCCAGAGTTTCTCCCAAATGTCTGGCAGTAGTCGCAGCTCATCTCAGAAAACAGCATATTTACGCCTTCCCCAATCTAGATGGCTGGCTTATCAAAGCCAGCACTTACCACAACTGTCTACAGCACACACAGATCACAATAGACCTTCTTCATCAACTGGGCTTCACCATCAATGCACAAAAATCTCACCTGCATCCATCACAGATGCAGTCTTACCTAGGAGCCAGTCTAGACACAGTCAAAGCTCTAGCTTCTCCCAATGTAGCCAGAATTCGCAATATTCAGGCTATAATTATACAATTTCAACCCAGCCAAACT
Organism: Calotriton arnoldi; assembly: GCA_963921515.1. NCBI lineage: Eukaryota > Metazoa > Chordata > Amphibia > Caudata > Salamandridae > Calotriton > Calotriton arnoldi. Next base: position 1,037,893 of record CAWUFW010000676.1, on the reverse strand, counting down.
TTACCAGCCAGAGTGTTCATGCAACTGCTGGGAATGATGGCATCTTGCATCGCAATTGTACCCCATGCAAGGCTTCACATGCGCCCCTTTCAGGAGTGCTTAGCATTTCAGTGGAATCCGTCTCAGGGCCAATTAACCGATCTAGTGTTGGTAGACGGCTGTACCCATCGCTCTCTGCAGTGATTGAACCCACAAAACTTATCAAAAGGACAGCCTTTCATCGACCATATTCCACAGATCGTGCTCACAGCAGACTCATCTCTAACAGGTTGGGGGGCTCATCTCCAAGATTACACAATACAGGGCCTGTGGAGCAACAAGCACCAAAGCCTCCACATCAACTATCTGGAGCTTTTATTGGTTATTCTAGCACTCAAAGCTTTTCAAACTCACCTCATAGGCAAAATGTCCTAGTCCGAACACACAACATGACAGCAATGTATTGCGTGCAGAAGCAGGGTGGGACACACTCTCTCCAACTGTTAACACTCACTCAAGCCATTTTGAATTGGGCAATTCATCACAAGGTTTCTTCTGGCAGAACACCTCCCAGGAGTAAACAGTCGAATTGCCGACCTTCTCAGGAGAAGGAGACCGCAAATTCACGAGTGGGAACTTAATCCCAAAGTTCGCCTTCCATACTTCTAACAATGGGGATTTCCACAAATAGACTTGTTTGCCACAGCTGAAAACGCAAAATGCCCAAGCTTCGGCTCCAGATTCCCACATCCGCTCTCAAAGGGCAATGCCCTATGGATGAACTGGTCAGGGATATTTGCCTATGCTTTTCTGCCTCTCCCGCTCATTCCGTGTGTGGTTTGGAAACTCAGGCAAACATCCCTCACACAAATTCTAGTAGCTCCCACATGGGCCCGTCAACCATGGTACACCACGCTGTTGGAGCTGTCACTACTTCCACATCAAAAGCTGCACCTCACCTCAGTCTACTCACACAGAACCATGGAGAAATCCGACATCCAAATCCCAAAGAACTGAACTTAGCAATCTGGCTCCTGAAATCATAGTTTAGTTATTTAAATTTACCACCAGACTGTATGAATATTCTAAAGGAAGCAAGAAGGCCTACAACCAGAGCTTGCTATGCAGAAAAATGGAAAAGATTTGTTGTATACTGTAATAACAAAATCAGTCTTTTAGATGCTTCTATACAAAACATTATCTGTTACCTTTACAGCAAACTGGACTAGCTTATACATCTATTCGCTTGCATCTTGCAGCGGTAGCTGCATACTTATAGAATAGGCAACATCTGTCACTATTCAGAGTTCCAGTAATCCAAGCTTTCATGGAGGGCTTGGAAAGCGTAATACCACCAAGGATTCCTCCTGCCCCAGTATGGAATCTCAACATTGTCCTCACAAGGCTTTTGAACCATTGCACAAGTGCCCTTTGCAATTTCTCTCATGGAAGGTTGCTTTCCTCATTGCCATCACATCACTGAGGAGAGATGGTGAGCTACAGGCATTAACCTTAGAAGAACCCTTCTTTCAGCTACTTAAAGACAGGATAGTTCTGCGCACCAACCCTAAATTCCTTCCCAAAGTAGTTTCTGATTTTCATATAAACCAATCGGTTTAGTTACCATTCTTTTTTCCTCAACCTGATTCTATAGCAGAACGCGCGCTCCACACGCTTGACGTTAAAAGAGATGTTCGAGGCATATGAGCTGCAGATCGTACACTGTGCATGAGATCGCCATCTGGTGTTGGGCTCGGATGCTTGCACTTTGTTGTTGTCTTGGAAGAGTCTTTTGTAGTCACGAGATAGGTGACTCCTCCTTTGGACGATAGTGCGCATGGGCATCGACTCCATGGTTAGATTGTTTTTTTCCGCCATCGGGTTCGGATGTACCTTGCTGCGCTCCGGATCCACATCGATCGGTTCCCCTCTCGACGCGCAGAAGAACCTCCTACCGTTCGACGGTATTGTTTTCGATCGCGATCCCTCATCGCGTCTCCACTCCAACACTGTTTCGAGTCCGGTCGCCGACGTTGGTCCGTTGGGCGTGTCGGGCGCCATCATCCAGCATATGGAAAGGACTCCATTTAAAAATGCAGGTGTGGGGCTAAATTCTCACACACAGATCTCCACGAGATCTGTAATCTTTGCCTCTCTCCAGAACACAGAGCCAACACTGCCAAGCCTGTGACTCCTTTCGGTCCAAAAGACCATCCGTGATCGCCGGGCCCGACGACACGAAATGTCCAGGTCAGCCGGCTCCCGCACCGGACGACATCTTTGACACAGGCTCCGACAACCCGGACACCGGAGATTTACAAATCGACACCTCCGGAGCCGAAGACTCAGGGTCCGACGACCAACTCATCACACCACACCAACGTACTGTGAGTACTCACGTCGATGCCCCTGCCCCCAAGAAACAAAAGGCTTCGGTCACACCTTCGCCTTCGGGCCTAGGTCTGCACCATCACAAAGCTTCAGGAGCCCCGCCTTCCGGCTCGACTCCCAAGCACCTAAAGCCTTCTGGCAGCTCGGGACCGAGCCAGCCACGTCCCGGAGCCGAAAAACACTCATCGGCACCGAAACACAAGACTAAGGTCTCGGCACCAACAGACCCTTCGGCGCCAAAGTCCAAGGTCCCAGACACCTCGACACCGAAGCATACCAAACCTTCGGAGTCGACAAAACCCTCGGTGTCGAAAACTTCACCAAAGGACACCAAACAACCTCGCAAGCCCAAACAACACTCGGAGCCGAAATCTTCGATGCCGACCAAACACGCCAGCTCAGAAGAACTCTTGGTTCCCATCGACCCAAAGCAGAAAACTCTGCACATTGACCCTATTACCGGACAGGTACAATCAGTAATACCTCACAAGAGGAAGATACAGGAACCAACCACACCTGAGCCACCTCATAAGAAGAAAGACTCTTCCACATCACCTATAAGGTCTTTCTCTCCACCTCCACAACACCTCAGCCCTCTACACTCCCCGCCTCACTCTCCTCCACCTTGTTTTTCACCACAAGGGGATACAGACAGGGAGGATCATGATGATGACATGCAGTCACCTCACAACACCTACACTGATGACGACCTTCACAGTATCCCACCACAAGACCCCTGGGACAGTTATGACCTCCCAGATATACCTGTCCCTGAACCATACCCATCAAAAGCCTCCCTCCAGATGATGCTATAGGGTTTTCACAGGTGATAAACAGGGCAGCACAATACCATGGTGTCAAGTTACACTCAGACCCCCTGGAAGAAGACTTTTTACTAGAAACTTTTAGCCAGCCTCAAAAGTCTACCCATACTCTACCTATGCTTAAAGGCATTATTAAACATGCCCCTGAGGTCTTCAAAGACCCAGTTAGGGCTAGGGTTCTTAACCCAAGGATCGAGAAAAATATAAACCTGCCCCTTCTGACCCAGCTTATATTAAAGGCCAACTCCCTCTAGACTCATTAGTAGTTGCTAATGCACGGAAAAGGGCAAACTCCCAGGCTACTGGTGACACACCACCTCCAGACAAGGAGTCCAAATTACTCGACGCATCGGGAAAAAGAGTTGCGTCTCAAGCAGCAAACATGTGGCGCATCGCCAATTCCCAAGCCTTACTGGCGAGATATGACAGAGCCCATTACGACGAGCTTGAAAAGCTCATTGAGCACCTTCCAGATCAGTATAAGACCAAGGCCAATGATCTAATACAAGAAGGCAAGATTGTCACAAACACCTCAATAAAGTGCGCCCTTGACGCAGCAGATACAGCAGCACGCACAATAAACTCAAGCGTTTTGCTGCGCAGACACGCATGGCTACGAATATCTGGCTTCAAGCAGGAGGTACAATCTACCATCCTCAATCAACCCTTAGACCAGGAACACCTGTTTGGGCCTAATGTGGACACTTCTCTAGAAAAAATGAAGAAGGACACAGACACAGCCAAAGCTATGGGAGCTCTACAAGCCACACCTAGCAGAGGTTCCTTTCGTCGCTCCTTATATAGAGGCGGCTCCAAAACTACAGCCACAGACACCACCTCTGCTAACTACAAAAACACCACTCAAACCTCCTCTAATAGAGGTTACTCCAGAGGTAATTACAGAGGTAATAACAACAGGGGTAGAGGACGCGGGTTTAACACACGCACCTCCCCTACCACCAAACAGTGACTTCCCTCCGTTTCCCCCGATCATTCCACTCCCGTCGGGGAAGACTGTCAAAGTTCCTACCTGCGTGGAATTCCATCACCACCGACAGGTGGGTAATACAAATTATCCAGTATGGTTACTGCCTCGAACTCACTTCTACTCCCCCAACATACCACCCAGACAGCGTCCCATGTCCACGGAACATCTAACGCTCCTCAATCAAGAGGTTCTCTCTATGCTCCAAAAGCACGCAATAGAACCAGTCCCTCTACAACATCAGGGCACAGGGTTTACTCACTATACTTTCTAATCCCCAAAAAGGACGGTTCCCTCAGGCCCATACTGGACCTCAGACCCCTCAACTATTACATTCACTCAGATCATTTTCACATGATCACTCTTCAACAAATACTTCCACTACTCCAACAAGGCGACTTCCTTGCCACACTAGATCTCAAGGACGCCTATTTCCATATTCCCATTCACCCTGCGCACAGGAAATACCTAAGGTTCATAGTGGACGGACAACATTATCAGTTCAAAGTCCTCCCATTCGGGTGGCAACAGCACCAAGGGTTTTCACCAAGTGCCTAGCAGTAGTAGCTGCGCACTTACGAAGACAACACATTCACGTGTTTCCGTATCTAGACGACTGGCTAATAAAAGCCAAGTCACACAACCAATGTGTACAGCACACACTCCAAACAGTTCGGCTACTACACAATTTGGGGTTCACAATAAACCATACCAAATCGCATCTCCATCCCTCCTACATACATCAGTACCTAGGAGCCACAATCGATACCTCCAGGGCCCTTGCATACCCCAATCCTTCCAGGATAACAAGTATGCAAGCCCTCATCAACAAATTCCTACCTCAACACTACCTTCCAGCTCGAGTGTTTATGCAACTCGTAGGAATGATGGCCTCGTGCATCTTTATTGTCCCTCACGCACGACTTCAAATGCGGCCCCTGCAAGAATGCTTAGCACGTCAGTGGAACCAAGCTCAGGGCCAGCTTACAGATCTGGTGTTGGTAGACAGCCGCACTCATCGCTCTCTGCAATGGTGGAACATACAAAACATTTCCAAAGGGCGGCCGTTCCTAGAGCCAGTTCCACAAATAGTGCTCACAACAGACGCATCTCTCACCGGGTGGGGAGCTCACCTCCTTACCCACACAACGCAGGGCAGCTGGACCAAGTCACAAAAACTGCTCCACATCAACCACCTAGAATTATTAGCAATATTTCTAGCGCTAAAGTCATTCCAACCGCATCTTACTCACAAGACTGTCTTAGTCAAAACAGACAACATGACAGCAATGTACTATGTACAAAAACAGGGGGACACACTCTCTACAGCTGTCTCGCCTGGCGCAAGCCATATGGAGATGGGCCATTCCTCAAAACATTTACCTCCTTGCAGAACACCTTCCAGGAGTTCACAATCACATTGCGGATCTGTTAAGTCGACAGACACAACAGATTCACGAATGGGAACTGCATCCGCAAGTTCTACAACCTTTTTCCAAATGTGGGGCCATCCACAAATAGACCTGTTCGCCACACAAGAAAACACAAAATGCCCAACCTTCGCCGCCAGGTTCCCACACCCGTCGTCCAAGGGCAATGCAATATGGATGAACTGGTCAGGCAGATTTGCATACGCTTTTCCGCCTCTCCCACTCATTCCCCTAGTAGTACGCAAACTCAGACAACAGTCTCTAACAATGATCCTAGTTGCTCCCACATGGGCAAGACAACCATGGTTCACAACACTTCTCGAACTCTCAGTAGTTCCACACCACAAACTGCACCTCTCTCCACACCTCTTAACTCAGAACCATGGAGAGATCAGACACCCCGATCCAGGTCAACTGAATCTGGCAATATGGCTCCTGAAGTCCTAGAGTTCGGTTACCTTAACCTTCCACCTGAGTGTATGCAGGTCATTAAAGAAGCCAGACGTCCCACTACCAGGGCTTGTTATGCAGCAAAATGGAAAAGGTTTGCTATTTATTGCAATAACAACAATATCAACCCACTAGATGCCTCCATACAAAACATTATCTGTTACTTGCTGCATCTGCAAACATGTAACCTAGCATACTCATCCATAAGATTACATCTTGCGGCTCTAGCCGCATACTTACAAAACAGACAACATTTGTCACTGTTTCGAGTACCTGCAATTAAAGCCTTTATGGAAGGCCTTAAAAGAATCATTCCCCTAGATTGCCACCCTCTCCAGCATGGAATCTAAATATTGTCCTCACCAGGCTCATGGGTCCCCCATTTGAACCTCTGCACAAATGTGAGTTACAATTTCTTACATGGAAAGTAGCCTTCCTAATTGCAATAACCTCTCTCAGAAGAGTGAGTGAGATTCAGGCTTTAACCATACAAGAACCTTTTTACAAATCCATCGTAATAAAGTAGTTCTCAGACCAAACCCCAAATTCCTACCTAAAGTAATTTCTGCTTTTCACCTTAACCAATCAATAGAGTTACCCGTCTTTTTCCAAGACCCAGACTCTGTAGCAGAAAGAGCTCTACACACACTAGATGTCAGAAGAGCCCTACTTTACTACATTGACAGGACCAAACCTTTCAGAAAGACAAAACAATTATTTGTAGCTTTCTCCCCACCACATAAAGGTAATCCCATCTCAAAGGCTGGCATTGCTAGATGGATAGTCAAATGCATTCAAATTTGCTACCAAAGGCTAAACGCACCTTAATAATTCCCCTAGGGCACATTCCACACGTAAACTAGGGGCTTCTATGGCATTTTTAGGGAACATCCCCTAAATGACATATGTAAGGCAGCAACATGGTCTACGCCACATACCTTTACCAAACACTACTGTGTTGATGTACACGCAAAGCAGCAAGCTGCTGTGGGCCAAGCTGTTCTTAAAACACTTTTTCAGACTACTGCAACTGATACAGGTGACCACCGCTAGGGGAGACACTGCTATACAGTCTATGCACAGTGTACGATCTGCAGCTCATATGCCTCGAACGGTAAATGCTACTTACCAGTATGCATCTGTTCTTGGCATGTAGAGCTGCAGAGTCGTACACGCCCACCCACCTCCCCGGAACCTGTATCTGTTCCAGTATAATCTTAATTAGATATATTCACATGGACATCTTTTTCTTCTTACTGACTCCATCTTTTCCCATCATGGCGAAAAACAATCTAACCATGGAGTCGATGCCCATGCGCACTATCGTCCAAAGGAGGAGTCACCTATCTCGTGACTACAAAAGACTCTTCCAAGACAACAACAAAGTGCAAGCATCCGAGCCCAACACCAGATGGCGATCTCATGCACAGTGTACGACTCTGCAGCTCTACATGCCAAGAACAGATGCATACTGGTAAGTAGCATTTACCTTACTGTACTACATAGATAGGACAAAAGAATTTCGCAAAACAACCGTTTGTTGCATTTGCTCCACCTCACAAAGGCAATCCGATCTCTAAATTTGGGATTGCAAGATCGATTGTTAAATGCATTCAAACATGCTATGCTAAAGCTAAAAGAACTTTAACCATACCCCCTAGAGCACATTTCACTCTCAAAATAGGGGCTTCTGTGGCCTTTTTAGGTAACATTCCTCTAGCTGACATATGTAAGGCAGCTACATGGTCTACACCAAACACTATTGTGTAGATGTGTTAGAACGTCAACAGGCTAATGTAGGCCAAGCAGTACTTAAAACACTGTTCCAACCAACTGCAACATCTTGTGTTAGCCACCGCTTTGGGAGTATACTGCTTTATAGTCTATGCAAAACATGTGTATCTACAGCACACATGCCTCGAATGGATAATGTTACTTACCCAGTAAGCATCTGTTCTTGGCATGTAGAGCTGTAAATTCACAAGCGCCCATCCGCCTCCCCGGATACCTGTAGTTTTTGCAGTTCTTCATTGTACATTTATACGCATGGACATCTCTATACTACACTTACTTACTCCATTCCCACCCCCTTGCGGGAAGACCATCTAACAATGGAGTCGATGACCATGCGCACTATCACGAAAGGAAGAGTCACCTTACATCATGACTAGGAAAGACTTCTTCGAAGAAAAACAACTTGCAAACGTCCGGACCCAACACTAGATGGCAGGAGTATGCAAATCATGTGAATCTACAGCTCTACATGCCAAGAACAGATGCTTACTGGGCAATTAACATTCTTTTTTTTGTAAGCTGGAACTGGAGAGTCTGGGCAGCTGTGCAAGGATTGTGGCATGGCTGCGTGTACATTTTGTGAATGAGCTGTACCAATTGCACAAAGCTTTGAAATGTAAGTGCTTGAAACAATTTCTATGATGTCAACAAGGGTGTAGTGCAGTACAAGGGGGTGGGGTGAATTATGATTTGTGCCGCAAATCATAACTGATGCATACATTTCAGTGATTTCGCTGTGTTTGAGCCAGAAACAAAGCTCGTTTTGAACTGTGGTTTGATAAGCACATATTTAGGATCATCCTACCTCCTGTGACCATTCACCGTCCTTTATTTACTTATGCCTTACTTATTCCCTTTTTTCCCTACACAATTGACCACGTTTTGGTATTCAGGCTCCCTGATGTACATTTTCAGATTTTTGTCCGCCTAGTAAGCACTTAGTACCAATTCTCCTTCTCTCAATCCTTTATCCTTGATATTCTCAAGTACAAGTGCCTCTCCGTCTGCACTTGTATTATCCAACACTCACTGCTTTTTTTCGAGCACATGCCACGCCTGCTCTTGTACATTTTCACTTTTCCTTAAACATGCACACTTATATGTGCTACGGCTTAATCTTTCTGTATCTGTCGCAGTAGATTTCTAGCCACCTTTCTCTGTCTATCTTTATATCTGTCTCCATCTTGCTGTCTCTATCTCTCCCCGCCCCCTTTCACTTTACTGCCTTCTGAACATCTGTCTTTTTGTTCTCCCTTTGAACCCTGCCTCGTTTGAGGTTAGCAGTCACCTAGGGGCATCTTAATGTGGTAAGTACCTTTTCATTCACTTGTGTCCTTGATTTCCAGGCCACGGACCAGTACAACGGGCAGAATCCCAACTTCAACGGAGGAAACTTCAACACTTACAGCCAGCCCAGCATGAACGGGGTGAGTGCCCTAGGGTTCCACGAGTATTTCCAAGGAAGGGTCCGAGGGACTAGAATCCAGAAGATGAGATGGATGGCGAGTGCGGTGGGAAATGGTGATTGGTCTCCACCGCTTACATCCAGTGTTTGTGTTGGGGTTGCAGAGGACATTCACCTGACCAGTAAGAGTGCCCATGTTTAAAGTTATCTACCTCATAAAAGACCATCTGATTAAATGTGCCACCTCACTCAGGTTTATTAGTTTGCCAGTTGTCAGACATTGGCTGATTGGAAAGTCAGTGTCCCAAAGGACATTGGGTGAGAGGTTGGACAACCCACGTTCTGTTCTTGCTTTGGCCCAGTCACCTTTACTGACTTCCCCTGGTCCTCTTCTGCGGTATTGAAGCACTTCTATACAATGCACTTTAAACAAATATACAGTGGAAACAGCTCTGTATAATTTGGTATTACCAGCGGGTTTTACAAGACCAATTTCCCTGACAACAGAATTCACCAGCTATGTGGGAATCCGTCCATGTTGTGTTTCAGCTTGCTGGAATGAGTTTCTGAGAAGGAAACACTGCTACTGAATTAGAAGGGATTATAGTATGTGGTTCATAATGAACAACCTTCATTAATATATTTATCACTATCCTTGTGCAACATCGCAGAAAGTTCTTTTACAATGAAATTAGGTTTCTACATCCACAATAAATATTGCTAATATTTCAACATTGCCTATATGTAGACATTTCCTGTCTGCTGAATGATGTCATGATAGGTTTGAGAGCCCAACCGCCAGAGACAAATCAGAACCTTTATTGTTTGCATGGTTTAGGTTTGCGATTAATTAGTTCTCATGCCTACTCCTTTTTGCCCCGAGGAACCACTATTGCATGCAAAGAAACATTTTTCTCCTCTTTCGATTTCATATTGGATCAAAGGACTGAGGTGGTGCACGGGCAAGCTTTTCCTGTGTGTGCGCAGAGGAAGCCTGTGTCTAGCTGGTCCCAGAGATCGATGCACCAGGAGTTAGACTGTTACTTCCACCGGATTTGTTGTAATCCCGTAGGTTTCCTCGATCTATGCAGCGCCAGAGGACGCTAGAGCAGCCTGACGTACTCCCCATCGCTATGGTTCGAGCCTACCCAGAGCCCCCCCTGCCTCCTCTCACTAGGTTACTCATGCTGTAGTGGGGTGTGGGAACCCAGATGCCCATGGATGGGAGTGGGAGGCTGGCGGGAAAAGAAATCTCTGGTCCCTTGACGGAGCTCGGAGTTAAAATGATTTAAAAATGTTTAACATAACTAGATAGACCAAGTCAGCTGTTCACCCGTCCGGCTAATTGCATTCTTGGTCGATTGGTCTGAGCTGAGTGACTATTGGGCCATGGGTCTGTCTTTGCGATGGTGGTGGAAGGGGGTAGAGCAGGCACTGCTTACCTAGCTTTAAAAAGCAATCCCAGAGGCGGAGACTTGAACGTTCTATGGCCTGAGCACCTGCTCAGATGTTTGTGTAACAAATCTGACTATTCTCAAAGAAGCAAGAAGACCTACCACAAGGGCTTGCTTTGCAGAAAAATGGAAGCCCTTAGTGTACAACGCAGCACATTAATCCTTCTTCCCCCAACAGAACAACAACTAATATGTTACCTGTTGCACTTCCAAAGGTCACAGTTGGCGTACGCCTATATTTAGCGGCTATTGCAGCTACAAAACAGGAAACGCCAGTCACTTTTTCGTATTCCTGTAATCAAAGCCTTCATGGAAGGATTAAAAAGAATCATTCCATAAGGTATACCTCCAATACCAGCGTGGAATTAAACCTTGTCTTAACACAGCTTATGGGGGCCACCATTTGAGCCAATGCATAATTGCCAACTGCATTTCTTAACATGGAAAGTAGCTTTCCTCGTATCGATAACGTGCTTACGAAGGGTCAGCGAGATACATGCAATCAAAATTGAAGAACTTTACTTCCAAGTGTTCTCAGACGAAGTACGTTTCCTTACCAACCCGAAATTTTTACCCACGGTCCTTTCTCCTTTCCATTGAATTCAAACCTTGGAGTTGCCCGTTTTCTAACCAAAACTACAAACTGTTGCAGAAAGTTATTTATATACACTAGACGTTAAAAGGGCACTTATGTACTATGTGGAACGTACTAAACCTTTCAGAAAAACAAATCAAACCAGAGGAAATGCTATATACAAAACTGGTATAGCAAGATGGATTGTTAAATGCATCCAAATACGTTATGCAAAAGCAAAAAGAACATTAACAACTGTACCAAAAACTCATTCAACAAGAAAAAAGGAGCAACCATGGCCTTTTTAGGAAATATCTAAATCTGGGCGGTGAGCTTCGCTAGCGGAGTTTTCTGCACTCCGCATTACACAGAGCTCGTGGACTTCTGAAAAACTCTGCTTCGCGTTGCGGAGCGAGTTTTTTTTCCTTGCTCGCGTTCACCTCCCGTCGAGATTTTTCCTCGTTCGTGATCGTCAACATCAAGTTGGCGAGCATGAGCTTGGAAAATCAACGTCCCGGCGAGGTTTCTCAACGCGGGTGGTCACGTATGCTCGCGACCGCTCGCGTTGAGAAAACCGTCCGCTCACATTGAGAAAGCTGCCGCTCGAGTAGAAATCTACTCAAGCAGCAGAAAGGAAGCAGCGCCCGCTTGCGCTGTGCATGGTGCAGTTCGCGATTATTGCACAGCGCGGACAAGCACCTGGCACTGAAAATCGCCGCGTACGGCATTTATCTAAGCACTCCGCTGCTCGCGGAGCTCCGCGTAGCGTGGCAGGGGATTTTTTTTGCACTTCCCTGAGTTCCGCATAGCGAACTACGCCCAGGCTTAGAAATGTCCCTCTAAGTTACATTTGTAAAGCGGCAACGTGGATTAACCCACACTTCCACAAAGCATTATTGTGTGGATGTTCACTCAAGACAACAGGCTTAGTTGGATAAACAGTCCTTTTTTTATTTTTTAAGATTCTCTTTTTATTAAACAGTTGTGATGGTACAGTGATAGGTCACAAAGCCACACAGTAATAACATATGGAGAAAAGGGCACATGAACGTGTTCACAAATCAAATCATTTCGCAGTACGACATTAGACAGTAAGAAGATCAATATCCAAATCACTTTTCCGCAATTTAATCGAAGGAGAGATGCATATGCCACCATGGGAACTGTTCCATTTCGCCCACTTGTGATCCCACTTCGAGGGACAACCTCTGTTTAAACACGTCCTTCTCCGCGATCATGGCACTGTCCAAGTCTTTAGCCCACTGTGAGTATTTAGGTAGCTCTCCGGTCCCCCACCCCTGAGCTATGTTCCTTTTAGCAAGGACAAACCCCAGGTACACCCATGTACGCTCTGTTTGAGTTAGGTCTGTGGCTTCCATATAAACAGTCCTTTAAACGTTATTTCAAACAACCGCACCATCCCATGCCTAAAGCCGTCATGTGAAGGGGTACTGCTTTACAGTCTATGCATAGCATATGTATCTGCAGCCAACACATGCTGCGAGTGGATTATGTTACTTACACTGTAAGTATCTATTCGTAGAGTGTAGTGCTGCAGATTCACATGCACCCTCCCGCCTCCCTGGCAGGTATTGGATGATGACAAAAAACCTACATACACAGCATGTCTAATTGCATAAGCTTTCTAAGGAGACTATATCCTCACTCTATTCATGGCAAGGGGAAAACTTTCTAAGGGACAAAGCGTCTAACATGCTCGAGGGGGAAGAGAAATGACGCAGATCATTAAACATCCTAGAGCGAAAAACGACTTGCAGAGTCCGGACATAAAACTAGATGGCAGGAGTATGCATAGCATGTGAATCTGCAGCACTATGAATAGATGCTTACAGGGTAAGTAACATAATCCTTCCGTTCAGAGCATTCTCATTCTATAAGAGGATGTCAGTGTATGGTTCTGGTATTTGCTAGGTGTTTAAAAAAATAATAATAATGAAAAGGCAAAAAAGAGTTCAGGCTACATACGTAGGGCAGCTCCAGTGGCTGCATACTCTGTATGTCCCATTAGTTCAGTGACACTTGTGGGAAAGGAGAAGAGCTACTGACTCACAGCCACGCGTCTTTAGATACCAAATTTTTATTTAGATTAATTGTTGGGACAACAGTGAATTTGGTGTACTTCCAATCTCGGTACCAGCTCTTGAACTTCGTTAAATGCAATGTTCGAGGATTCCCAGACCGCATAAGACAGTCACACTATTATCCTGCCAAGATCCAATCACGGAACGCTTGGACCTATTAGCCCCTCCCATTCAGAAGTGCCGCCTACGATAGTTATTGAGCTCTACAATGGCGGCCGACTAACACCCTTCCGAGGGTCCTAGATTCATAACTGCTCTACCCATACTTAGACTTGGACACGTTCCACACACGCATCGCCTCTGATTTAAAAAAAAAAAAAAAAATGGACTAAATGGAAACTAATAAAGCTCCTTGAAGATTGAAGTCCTCTTATAAGCATCCTCCATCGTTTTGCTTGGCCCTTCCCATGCAAGTCCTTTGTTCGGACACCTCAGGCTAATATCGAGCCACAGCCCTTAGTTCTTTAAGAGGCTCTACACCCGCTCTGACCAACTTAATTATGGCTATCTGAAAGAGACACGTTAGTGATAGATTCCTTACCTTAGAATATCCCCAGGCGTCAGGCTGGATCCGGAAAGTTTTGCGTAGCAGTACCCTTGCGCGTCGGTAGGCGGCGTCGTGCGGCTCCGCGTCCGTCGTCGGCGTCGTGATCGCCGGGATGACGTCGCGGGCAGTACTTAGGCGCCGCCCCTGCGCGCTGACGTCAGTTCTTCTTTTTCCGCGCCAGTAAGCGCAGATCCGGGAAGAGCAGTGCCCTGGTCAATTTTTGACCATACTTTTTGGTGATTTTTCACTGTTTTTTTTCCAGCCTTCAGGTGTCGTAGGGATGCCCGGCTTCAAGCGATGCGGCGCCTGTGCGCGGATGATGTCCGTCACCGACCCGCATTGGGAGTGTCTCTTCTGCCTCGGCCGAGGCCACGACACCGAGTCTTGTCCCGAATGCCAGGCCCTCAACCCGAAGGCTTTGCGAGAGCGGTCTCGAAAGCTCCTCGAGGCCCGGCATTCGGCTCCGCGGAAGCCCCGGTCGCGTGAGAGGTCCAGGGGTCGCTCGCGGAGTGCACACCGGTCGTCGGCGTCGAAGTCTTCTTCGTCCGGTAAGTCTCGACACAAGAAGTCCAAGAAGCATCGTCGCTCTCGGACTTCGCCTCGCCGGTCTCGCGACTCGGCTGAGGCCCCTCCCGGCACCGTCCCCGCCCCGCGGCCCCGGACTTGCCTGTGGAGTCGCCCCCGTCATACCCGCCCTTCCCGGGTTCGGGGCGGATCCGGCCAAGGTACAGGAGTTCCTGTCGGCCATGGCCCGCCTCTTCGGGCCTTCAGGCCCCTCCGGTGCGCCTTCGGGCCCCGCGGGCCCTGATGGGGTTGATCCGGCGTCGCCGGCGGCTCCGGCCCCGGCGTCGCCCGAGCCTCCAGCCTCGATCCCGGCTCCGGCTCCGGCCCCGGCCTCGATCCCGGCTCCACAACCCCCATCGACGCCGGTCGACCTCACGACACCTCCGCCGGCGCCGATGTCTCCGGTGCCGTTCTCGACGCCGCCCTGGGCTCCGGGCGGCGTCGTCCCCCAGTTCCTTCCGGCTCCCGGACTTGGACCCGGAGCGAGCGTCGCTCGACGCCGGCTCCGGCGCCGATGGGACCTTGGGTCCCAAATGTCCCTCCTCCTCCTTATTTTGAACCAGAGGAGGACCAGGAGGACTGGGAGGGTCTGATGACCCTCTGACACGCAACTGTCAGTATGATGAGGACTGGACAGAGAGTCTAGGGAGGCCAGTGGTCTGGATACTTCTCCTGACACTGGCATGCTGTCTCCTCCCGTGGCTACGGAGGAGGGGGCCAATTTTGGTACGGTGTTGCGTAGGGCTGCTGGGGCCTTACGTCTCCAGCTCCCTACTTTGACGGTCAAGCCTAACATCTTGACAGAGGTGCTTCAGCCGGCAGCCTCCTCTGCGGAGACTGTGCTGCCGTTTAACGACGCCCTCACGGACGTTCTTTTGGGCGCCTGGTCCAAGCCCAACACAGGGGCTCCTGTGGATCGGAACGTGTCACGACGCCATCGCCCGCTCCGGGCGACCCCTGTTTCTTTCTGTCCACCCCACTCCTGAGAGCTTGGTTGTCCAAGCCTCCGCTTCCCAAACCGCCTTCCCTACCGCTCCTCCGGATAGGGAATCCAAACGCCTGGATCAGTTTGGGAAGAAAGGTTTTTCTTCCTCCAGTGCTGGCTTGCGGTCCGTTAACACCGCTTGTCTTTTGGGCCGATATACCCACTCTCTGTGGGATTCGGTGGCGGATGTTTTGCCCCAGTGCCCTGAGGAGGTCCAGGCACTGCTTTCCCGCGCCATTGCGGAAGGAAGGGATGCGGCCAAATACACTATCCGTTGTGGCCTTGACACCGCCGACTCGCTGGGCAGGTCGATTGCAACGACGGTGGCGCTCCGACGCCACGCCTGGCTGAGAACCACTGGTTTTTCAGGGGATGTCCAGAATACTCTCATGGACATGCCCTTTGATGGAGTCGGTCTTTTTGGGTCCAAAGCAGACCATGCGTTGGAGCGCTTTAAGGACTCACGGGCTACTGCCAAGTCCCTGGGCCTTTCTGCTACACGCCCTCCGCTGCCTTCTGCTTTTCGCCCCTATCGTGGCCACGGTAGGGGCGCCCCTTCACGTCAGCAGCCCAGCCACCGGCCCGCGCAGCAGGCGTCTTCGCGTGGCCGAGGACGTGGATTCCGCCGTGGCGGATCGGGCAACCAGCGTGCGGGTCAGGCCACCACCTCCAACCCGTCCGCGGCCTCCAAGCCCTCCTAGTCCCTCCTTTCAGGTGCACGGCACGCCAGTAGGGGCAGGGTCCGCCATCACCTTCCCCACTGGCGCACCATCACCTCGGACAGGTGGGTCTTGGACATTGTCCGAAGGGGCTACTCCCTCCCCTTCGAGACCACCCCCCAGCCATGCCACCTCAATTCCACCGCATGTCAGGGGATCACTTGGTGCTTCTACAGAAGGAAGTCACGGCCCTCTTGACCAAGAGGGCCATCGAGCATGTTCCGACCCCAGAAGTAGGGCGTGGTTGCTACTCCCACTACTTTCTGGTGCCCAAAAAGGACAAGGAGGACATGCGTCCTATCTTGGACCTCCGGAACGTCAATCGCTTCCTCCGGAAGGAGAAGTTCAAGATGCTCACCCTAGCTCAGGTCTTGACTGCCCTCGACCCTGGAGACTGGTTGGTAGCGTTGGACTTGCAGGACGCGTATTTCCACATCCCCGTCCTGCCGGCCCACCGGCGTTACCTTCGGTTCACGGTAGGCCCCGAGCATTTTCAGTTCACCGTGCTCCCCTTTGGCCTTACCAGTGCCCCTCGGGTGTTCACGAAAGTGATGGCGGTGGTCGCAGCTCATCTGCGCCGGGCAGGGGTTTCAGTCTTCCCCTACCTCGACGACTGGCTGCTGAAGGCGGGCTCGTCCCAGGCAGTCGTCTCCCACCTCCAGACTACGGCCGAACTCCTGCACTCGCTGGGGTTCTCCATCAATGTGCCGAAGTCGCATCTGATTCCTTCTCCACAGCTCCTTTTCATCGGAGCAGTTCTGGACACGACGCGGTTTCGGGCCTATCCTCCCGAACGGCGAGTCCGGGATATTCAGGCTATGATTCCGATCTTTCGGCCTTTATCCTGGGTTTCGGTAAGGATGACCCTGAGGCTGCTGGGCCTCATGGCCTCCTGCATCCTGCTGGTCAATCATGCCAGATGGCATATGCGGGCTCTGCAGTGGGACCTGAAGTTCCAGTGGGCGCAGCACCAGGGCAACCTGTCCGATCACGTCCAGATCTCGGAGGGGACTGCAAAACAGTTGCAGTGGTGGCTCTCGAACCGGCAATGGGTCATGGGCAGATCCTCTCCCTTCCCCAGCCAGAGCATACAGTTGTGACGGACGCGTCCCTTCTGGGATGGGGCGGTCACATGGGAGAGGCGGAGATCAGAGGCCTCTGGTCTCCGGCGGAGTCCCGGCTCCATATCAACCTTCTGGAGCTCCGGGCGATCCGGCTTGCACTCAAGGCATTCCTTCCCTCTGTCAAAGGGAAGGTAGTGCAGGTGTTCACAGACAACACCACCGCCATGTGGTACTGCAACAAACAGGGCGGGGTGGGGTCTTGGACCCTTTGTCAGGAGGCTCTGCGCCTCTGGACATGGCTGGAACATCAGGGCATGTTCCTGATGGTTCAACACCTGGCAGGTTCTCTGAACGCCAGGGCGGACGAACTCAGCCGCAGGTGCATGATGGATCACGAATGGCGTCTTCACTCGGAAGTGGCGCAAGGACTCTTTCTACAGTGGGGAGAGCCTTGGTTAGATCTATTCGCCACCGAAGAGAACGCGCAATGTCATCAGTTCTGCGCGTTGGAATTTCCAAGGCGGCACTCGCTCGGCGGCGCTTTTCGTCGCGAGTGGAGTTGCGGTCTGTTATACGCCTTTCCGCCTATACCACTTCTACCCAGAGTGTTGAAGAAGATTCGGCACGACCGGGCCCAAGTCATTCTTGTGGCTCCGGACTGGGCTCGAAGAGTTTGGTATCCCGAGCTACTCAATATGAGCATAGATCCCCCGATCCGTCTGCCTCTTCGGGAGGATCTTCTGTCGCAGCAGCAGGGGACGGTCCTCCACCCGAACCTGTCCAGTCTACACCTGCTTGCGTGGAGATTGAGCGGCGGCAGTTGATTCCTTTCGACTTGCCTCCCGAAGTTTGTGATGTGATTCTGGCAGCCAGGCGTCCCTCCACTAAGGTGGTATACGCCTGCAGGTGGAACAAATTTGTGGCATGGTGCACAGCAAAGGCTGTGAATCCCCTTTCTGCCCCTCTTTCTGAGGTCCTTCTGTTCCTTCTTTCTCTGGCCCAACAGGGTTCTGCCCTGGGTACCATCAAGGGTTATCTTTGTGCTATCTCGGCCTTCCTCAGGCTCCCTGATCAGCCCTCCCTTTTCAAGTCCCCTGTTGTTAACAGGTTCTTAAAAGGCATTACTCACCTCTTCCCTCCTGTTCCGTTTGTAATGCCTCAGTGGGACTTGAACTTGGTTCTTACCTTTTTAATGTGCGCTCCCTTTGAGCCTCTGCATAACTGTCCTCTTCGTCTTCTGACTCTAAAGGCAGCCTTTCTGGTGGCCATCACCTCCGCTCGGCGGGTGAGTGAGCTCCAGGCTCTTTCTTGCAAACCTCCCTTTCTGTCTGTTCATCCAGACAAGGTTGTTCTTCGGACGCGTCCGTCCTTCTTGCCAAAGGTGGTTACTGCTTTCCACATTGGGCAGACCATCACTTTGCCCACCTTCTTTCCGCCTCCGCATCCTTCCAGAGAGGAAGAGAGGCTCCACCGTCTGGACCCAAAACGTGCGCTCTCCTTCTATATCGACCGCACGAAACACTTCCGGGTGGATGACCAGCTCTTTGTTGGCTACGTGGGCGCCAAAAAGGTCGGGCGGTGCACAAGAGGACCATCTCCCGCTGGGTTACCTTGTGCATCAAGACCTGCTATTCTTTGGCTAAGAAGGAGCCTCCTGTTGGGCTGCGTGCCCATTCCACCAGGGCAACGGCTGCTACCACGGCCTTGGGCCGCGGTGTTCCGCTGCCGGTTATCTGTCAGGCAGCTACGTGGGCCTCGCTGCACACGTTTACTAAGCATTACTGCCTTGACAGTCAGGTCCGGAGGGACGGCTTCTTTGGCTGTTCTGTCCTCCAGGACTTCCTTGTCTGATCTTTGTTCGCAGACCCACCACCGGGGTTGGTATTGCTGGGGTATCTATTCTAAGGTAAGGAATCTATCACTAACGTGTCTCTTTCAGATGCACAAGTTACTAACTTGTGTAACGATATATCTGTAAGAGACAGTAGTTAGTGATAGATTCCTTACCGCCCACCCATCCTCCCCGTTCTGCGAACTGATTTCTAGGGTTAAGGACATCCCTTTCAGGGCCCTAGTATTTTTCAGACACCTGTGTCAGCTTCTTGCATGGCTCTGCGTTCCTGGCGCGGAAAGTCGTGGTACAGAACTGACGTCAGCGCGCAGGGCGGCGCCTAAGTACTGCCCGCGACGTCATCCCGGCGATCACGACGCCGACGACGGACGCGGAGCCGCACGAGCGCCGCCTACCGACGCGCAAGGGTACTGCTACGCAAAACTTTCCGGATCCAGCCTGACGCCTGGGGATATTCTAAGGTAAGGAATCTATCACTAACTACTGTCTCTTACAGATATATCGTTACACAAGTTAGTAACTTGTGCTTTAACGCTAAATTTGACGACAGTCATGAATAACCATCCTTAAGGATACATACACACCAAAAGCTTTGAAAAAGCCCTAGGCCTGCATGCCTGTTTAGGGTGAAACACATGTTGGCTGAACCATTGTAAACAAATCATGATTGTATATCAACAATAAGTGTTCTAATTGGAATATAACTTGAGCTTTAGCACAGATTGTCTCATATATTTAAGTGTTGCAGTAAAATCTTAAAATGTTTGTATAATGATTATTACAGTCTCTGATTAAATCTGTATTTTTAATTTTACTCACACAAGCCAGTTAAATGACTGGCGGCGGGTGGTGTTCTTATTGCTAACTCTTTGTGAAGTTTGGTCTGACATGCCTTTATTTGACTCTGAATGTGGTCCTTGGGGCTGCACTCTCTCTTCATGCATACTTTTTCCTCTTTACGTTTTATCGCTAATGAAATTTAACAAATATTTGTGTTGTGTTCCTTGAAGCTGGTTTAGTGCTAAGTGTACCATAAGAATTACAATTTACAAAGGTTGAATGAGGTGGTGCGATGGCTCAGTGAGCAAAGTCTTGTTGGAGAGTGGGAGCGTGTTTTTATTTAAATTCAGGAACTGTTCTTCACAGAATTCAGCTCCATACAGGTGCACATAGGTCAGCAGGCTTATTTGTTTGTCTTGAGTTGTTACAGATGTAGAATTACTGCAGATTAATTAAGATCACTATTGTTTTGCAGCGTGAATCTTTTCTGGCTTCACTATGCTGTGCATTATCCCGCCACCTAGTGGTTGGGTCCGGTATTGTAGTATTTCTTTTCCTTTTTTTTTTTTTTTTTTCGTGGCCTGGTGGGCGTCGACATACCACCATTTGGTGTCCTTCTGTGACGTCGACGTGCTTCCTCCGGAAGCTCCCACCTTTGGTCGCCATTCTTTTTTTCCGCTGTTGGGTCTGCATCGAGACGGAAGGAGCTACAGAACTTTGGAGAGAAGAATCCACGAAAATCATCTAGAAAAGCAAGAAAACAACTTATCGACACACCGGCCTTCGAGGCGGTGTACCAGGACGCAGAGAGGGGGATAAAACAACAAAACCTCTACGTCCTACGGAGAATGCGCACACAGGGGGCTCCCTGGGCGCTGTAATGGACAAGATACCATTCAAATTCTGCTACAATTGCCACCACAAGTATGCACAGAAGGACCAGCACCCGGTCTGTGACCTTTTCCTGCCGCTGGACCACCGCTCCGAAGATTGCAACGCGTGCTCGGCGTTCACCCCAAAGACTGAGGGAGAGGCAAAGAAGAGCGAATTACAGCATGCAGGGTCAAGGACAACCTCTGTCGCTTTGAGACCTGGGCCTCTCCAGGGAGGTGGAGGACAACGTCGCCGAAGGGCCCGAGGAGGACGCGCACGTCCAAGTCGTCGACACCGAAAAGAAAACCCCGAAGGAGGTAAGGGAGACAGCGACCCCTAAACAGTCGACCGAGCCCCGAAAGAGTGACTCTTAAGTCCTCAAAAACAGCCCCGGCGTCGAAGCATTCGGCGACCGCGAGCGCGTCCAAGGACAAACAGTCCGTCGGTTCCTTTGACAAGGACTCCCAGACGACGAAAACCCTTGATAAGACGAAGTCGTCGAAGAGCAGTCCCGATAAGGACTCCTCGACGTCGAAAAAGGAGAGAGCGAAGCAAGCTTCGACTTAAACATCGGCAAGCGCCAAGAGAAAGCCAGAAAATCTCGACGCACAAGCGTCAGAGCTCGAGAAGAAAAGGAAAAGGCTCGAAGCCGAAATGGCAAGTATCTTGCAGCGCAAGAAAGATTTCGACGAGACATTGAGGCAATTCAAGATCCCGCCGAAAAACGTCGACACTACCCGAAAAAGACCTCCAGGAACTACAGGTTCCTACAACACCAGAACCGGCTGACGAAGAAGAATACTACTTCGAAGCCGAGGGAGAAGAAGAGGACCAAACCTATCGCGGTTCGGCGACCTCGTAGACACAAGACATGCAGTGCCAAGATCTCGACGCCGACTCGCCAGAAGAAGGGGTAGACTCATACCCTTCGAGGCCCTCACCCCCGACGACATCGGGATGTACAACCAGGTGATAAAGAGGGCTGCTGACACCTATGGAGTGCAGCTAGAGGAGGAAAAGCCACAGTCCTGCTTCCTCCTAGAGACCTTGCTGCCCACACAGACAAGAAGCCAGTTCCTGCCCATGCTCCCAAGTGTGCTGGAGCAGGGAAAGGAAGCCTTTAAGGAGCCTGCCACATGCAAGGCAGTAACACCAAGGGGTGAGAAGAAATAGAAGCACTCCTCCAAGGACCCAATGTACATCAAAGGTTCAGTGCCTGCTGACTCTTTAATAGCTTCCACAGCCAGAAAGCGAGCTAATGTACCCACTAACGTGGGCCCACCGCCAGACAAGGAGAGCAAAAGGATGGATCTCACAGGAAGGAAGATAGAACGGAGCGCTGCAATTCAGTGGCGCATAGCAAATTCTAATGCATTAATCAATAGGCACGGATATCCCACTGGGAGGAAGTAGGCGAACTGCTGAAAAATCTGCCATATCAGTTCCACAGAAGGGCAAGCCACTTGGTGGAAGAGGGGAAAAACATGGCCAATACATGTTTAAAATTAGCCCTAGATGCTGCGGAGACATCAGGCAGATGATGATCGGGGTTACAGAGAGAAGACATGCCTGGCTACGAATCTCTGGGTTCAAACCAGAGGTGCAAAGTAACATCTTGAACACCCCGTTCAACGGGGAACAACTTTTCGGAACAGCTGTGGACGACAAGTTAACTCAGCTGAAGAAGGAGAATGAGACTGCCAGGTCCATGGGGGCACTGCAATTCAGAGGTATGCGTAGGGGGGGACACCGTCGCGGAGACCAGCAGGCAGGGGTAACCACCAACCAGTAGCCTCACACCAGACCTTTCAACAAGGTTACCAAGGAGGGAACCAGGGCCAACAACAAGGTCAACAACAACCAGGTTGGCAATACCAACAGGGGAGGCAATCCTTTCGAGGGCGCACTCGAGGAAGTGGCCAACAGCAAAGAGGGGGACAGCAACCCACCTCTAAGTGACTGCACTACAATCATGGGGCACTCTCTAACAAGACCTCAGAGTGCGCAGAAACATCAGGTCACAAAGAACAGAGAATCCCTCCAACATGCCACACCAGTAGGAGGCAGAATAGGAAATTTCTTCCAAGAGTGGAAGAGGATTACATCCGACAAGTGGATATTAAACATAATACAATACGGATACTGCATAGAACTGGCAAAACAACCGCCAGGCAGAAAACCAAAGAACAGGGTCCATGCAAAAACAGAACTGTCATTTGCTCAAAGAAGCACAAGAACTTCTAAACAAGAGGGCCATAGAGAAGGTGCCTCACAAGGAAAGGAACAAGGGGGTGTATTCAGCGTACTTCCTCGCTACAAAGGTGGACGGAACATTAAGACCTATACTAGACTTAAGGTTCCTAAACAAGTTCATAAAGACTCCAATTCAAGATGACATCCTTACAGGAAGTAATACCTCAGGTACAGGTAGGGGACTACATGGCAACTATAGATCTAAAGCACGCTTACTTGCACATTCCCATGAACAGCAGACACAAAAACCTACTCAGATTTGTAATCGACAAAACCCACTACCAATTCACGGTGCTAGCGTTCGGACTCAAGGCAGCACCAAGAGTCTTCACAAAATGCCTAGCAGCAGTAGCAGCCCACCTAAGAAGACCGGGAATCCACGTTTATCCATATTTAGACGACTGGTTAGTAAGAGCAAGCACATACAACCTTTGCAAACAGCACATACAAAGGGTCATAGAGACCTTGGTCCAGCTCGGTTTCTCAATACATTGGGAAAAATCATCAGTAACATCAGAGCAGATAAAGATATTCTTAGGGGCAGAAATTGACACATTAGGGAAGGCGTTCCCGAGCACAAAGAGAACAGTAGCAATACTGAAGGAGACACAGCTATACCGCAAGGGGCAAGCTCTGACAGTGAGGACGGTGGGCAGACTGCTAGGGATGATGGCTTCATGCATTCATCTAGTCCCAAACATTCAACTACACATGAGACCATTCCAGGAATGGATTCAACAGCAATGGTCACAGGCAACGGGGAGTTGGGAGGATCTAGTGGTTGTCACACAAACAGTTCTTCAGGAAATGATATGGTGGAACAGGAAGAAGAACATAACACAGGGAAGACCTTTCACACAACCAACTCCTACAGTGACTATCACAGCAGACGCTTCCCATCTGGGGTGGGGAGTGCACATGAACAACCTCAAGGTGAGGGGTTTATGGACACAACAGGATGCGATAAAGCACATCAACTTCCTGGAGTTGAAGACCGTGTTCCTAGCCTTAAAAGCCTTTCAGAAGGAGCTTTATGGAAAGAGGGTGTTGATTCAAACAGACAACACAACCACAATGTTTTACATCCACAAACAAGGAGGAACACAATCATTAACACTATCATCACTAGCCCAGGAACTATGGAGATGGGCTATCCCAAGGAACATAGACTTACTAGCAATTCATCTTCCAGGAAAGGACAATATAGAAGCAGACAGACTAAGCAGACAAACATCAGCATCCCACGAATGGGAGTTGAATCAAGCAGAGATTCTGAAAATCTTCCAAAAATGGGGGACTCCGCAAATCGACCTGTTTGCAACACCCCAAAATGCAAAATGCCAACACTTCGCGTCCAGACAACCGTGTGCACAGTCCCTAGGGAATGCGCTATGGATAGACTGGTCAGGGACATTTGCTTACGCTCTTCCCCACCCCCCCCCCCTACCCCCCCCCCCGATACCACTGATACACAAAGTACTCCACAAGTGCAGGATCAGCCACATGACACTGATCCTCATAGCACCACAGTGGGCCAGGCAAACCTGGTTCTCACAGATAATGGAGATGTCACAAGGGGCAATGCACCAGTTCCCCAACAGGAAGGACCTCCTATCTCTGCAAAACGGAAAGGTGCTACACCCAGAACCAGAGAGCCTAACCCTGGCTGCGTGGCTCCTGAGGACTTAGAATTTTCTCACCTCAAACTACCAGAGAGCACAATGTCAGTACTCGGACAGGCGAGAAGACCTGCAACAAGAAAGTGTTACACAGCAAAATAGAAAAGATTCTCCCTTTGGTGCCGTAAGGAAAAACTTTCAAGGAAAATCACAAGGGAATCAACGGTACTAAAATATTTAGCATATTTGCTGCAGGAGAAACTAAGCTACGCTTCCATAAGGGTACACTTGGCAGCAATAGTAGCTTACACAAGGGGAGATACAGGAAAGAGTTTCTTTACATCACAAGTGGTCAAAAGATTCCTAGAAGGAGCAAAGAGGATAGCACCTCCGAAAAGGGTGCCACCACCTACATGGAATCTTAACGTGGTACTAGCACAAATGATGTAGGCGCCATTCGAGCCAATACACAAAGCAACCTTACAGATACTCACACTAAAGTCAGCGTTTTTAGTGGCAAGAACATCACTACGTAGAGTAAGTGAATTGCAGGCTCTAACACTACAAGAGCCCTACTTCCAAATACATAATGACAGAATCGTCATGAGAACTGATCCACATTTTATGCCAAAGGTGGTATCTAAGTTCCACATTAACCCACACAATACAAATACCAAGTTTTTTCCAAAACCCAAAGACACAAGCAGAAAAAGCATTGCACACCCTGGATGCCAGAAGGGCAGTCATGTACTACATAGAGAGAACAAAGGAATGCAGGAAAACCAAGCAGTTCTTTGTCTCATTTGCAAACAGTTTTCTGGGACGACCAGTCACAAGGAATGCTGTATAATCAAAGGAGGGAGGAAGAAGCTTTGATCCATTCAGCTTCCTGTCAAAGGTCAGTAATCAAAGGGGGAATGGATCACTTGTACCTGTAATACCAGGGTCAGGTGTGGTAACCAACATAAAAACCCTCAATCACGTACAGGAGCGAAAGGCGGTATATCTTGATTCTCCGCCTCTAGAAACGTGAAAGCATCATCATTGGGTTTTTTTATGAAATGCTTTCCTCCACCTGGAGGTTGGACCACTGGTTTTAACAGTAGTGACCAGGAATAGGGTAGAAAAAGTGAAGTGAAAAAAGGTAAAAGTGAGTTAAAATTGCTTCGCTCTTCTTCCTAAACAAATTTTATTCGGAAGGAGTGGTGGCAAGGTTAAAAACGAGTTGGTGCTTCTATAGAAATGTTAATGTTCAATAGCACCGTGCTGTTCTAGTGAAGGTCAAACGGTCGACATGTTTCAGCCCCGTATTTTTGCCCAGGAGGGGTCGGAGGGCTTTCTTCAGGACCTACCTGAGCCACCGGGGCTCCGTCACAGGAGCGGGCAAGAAGGCGAAGGCCTGCAGCTAAAGGACTCTGCGCCCGCCGGTCCCCTGAGGAAGCCGCACTTCGGCATTATTAAGTTACAGGTACCATTGACCTGTGACCAAGAAGGGTGAGTCAGTAAACCACCCCTTCAGGGTACTTATAATATTTGCGACCCTATATTTTCACGTAGGTCCTGAAGAAAGCCCTCCAACCACTCCTGGGCAAAAATATGGGGCTGAAACATGTCGACCGTTTGACCTTCACTAGAACAGCACGGTGCTATAGAACATTAACATTTCTATAGAAGCACCAACTTGTTTAACCTTGCCACCACTCCTTCTGAATAAAGTTTGTTTAGGAAGAAGAGCGAAGCAATTTTAACTCACTTTTACCTTTTTTCACTTCACTTTTTCTACCCTATTCTGGTCACTACTGTTAAAACCAGTGGTCCAACCTCCAGGTGGAGGAAAGCATTTCATAAAAAAAAAAAACAATGATGATGCTTTCACGTTTCTAGAGGCGGAGAACCAAGATATACCGCCTTTTGCTCCTGTATGTGATTGAGGGTTTTTATGTTGGTTACCACACCTGACCCTGGTATTACAGGTACAAGTGATCCATTCCCCCTTTGATTACTGACCAGTCACAAAGAATACCATTGGAAGATGGATCGCACAAGTCATACAGTTGTGCCACAAACAGTCAGGTCAAACCTTGCAAGGAGCACCGCATGCTCACTCAACAAGTAAGAAAGGAGCAACAGTGGCTTTCCTAGCAAACACACCTATTCAAGACATTTGCCAAGCAGCAACATGGTCTTCAGTGCACATGTTCACAAAGCACTACTGCGTGGACATTCAGATGAACAAAGAAGCACAAGTAGGACAGAAGGTCTTACAACATATATTCACAAACCAGCGTTAATCTTTCACCCAGCCACCGCAAGACTAGCAAACCGCTACAAAGTCAATGCACAGCATAGTGAATCCAGAAAAGATTCACGCTGCAAAACTTAGTTTCTTACCTGTCGGTGTAGTTTTGCAGCTTGAAGACTTTTCTGGATTCACTAGCGAACCCACCCGCCTCCGCCAGGAAGATCACACAGGAGGAATAAATAAAGGGAAATGTCAACGAACAATGAAAAAGAAAAAAAAATAATCCGAAGATGGCGTCCAAAGGTGGGAGCTTCCGGAGGAAGCACGTCGACATCACAGAAGGACACCAAATGGTGGTATGTCGACGCCCACCAGGCCACGAAAAAAAAAAAAAAAAAAATACTACAATTCCGGACTCAACCACTAGATGGCGGAATAATGCACAGCATAGTAAATCCAGAAAAGTCTTCAAGTTGCAAAACTACACCGACAGGTAAACTATACGTTTTATGGCATTGTTTACAAAAGTTGCTCAGTTTTTCTTGTGGAAGAGTACCAAATGTTCTAACTGGTGCTGGAAAGGGAGCTCACGCAACGAATGAGAATATTTTGTGTTTTAGAAAGGGTAGTGAATGGTACAGTTGACTACGGAAATTTTAAGTACAAACAAAGGGGACATTAATTCCTAAAGGTTTGGGTCGAGGCCAGGCAGGGTCTATGAACAAGAGTTTGCAAAGGCTAGCTCACCTGCTGACAGCAGACAGTTCTGTTGAGTTATTACGTAGTTAACCAAGGCAAACAAACAAAATATTCACTGCAGTCAAAAAAGATGTGGTTTTGAAAAGGGTTGTTCCTCCTTTGTGCCCTTTGATGTGCTTCCTTACAAGTTACCTCCCTGTGTCTCTTGTGGTGAGACATGTCCCATCCCACTTTCTCTGCAGGGTATGCCTCACTCGATATATACACCTCTTCGTAGTGTATGGCTTGCTGTGATAGTGTATATACGGTGCACAGCTCACTATCGTGGGGCTCCTCAGTTCTTTCTTCTGTGCCTCTTTTCATCATGCCTAGGTTGTACTTCATTTTTTTTTTCTCTCTCCCCCTACCCCCACGCCTACAGCCTGGAAGGTCGATGCCAGGCTACCCCAGTTCCCCACTGCCTGGGAACCCCACGCCGCCCATGACACCTGGAAGCAACGTCCCACCTTACTTGTCCCCTGGGCAGGATGTGAAGTCTCCATTCCTGCCGGATATCAAACCCAACATCAATACCCTGCACCCTTCGCCCCAAGGTAAGGCCTGCTAGCGCAGTGTTCCATTGTAGCAGCAGGGGCTTGCTGCGGAACAGAGTATGGTAGTTCAGTGATGCATAGAAGCCTCCTTTGGAGTGTTTGGTCTATCAGCAAGGTGGTGTCCGGTAAAGTGCAGGTGCTGGGAGGATTGTCTGTTTTTCGCCTTTGTTTTGCTGTAGCTGTACTATTCCACTTAATCTGTATGAGCCACCCTTTATGACGAGTGGTAGATCCTGGCGGGGAAGTCTTATGTTCACTCCTGTGTAGGTCACCTTCTCCTCTTGCTAGTTCATCCTTAGTATGTGCATATCCGGTCTGGCTACACTTGGTCTGATGCAGTGTCTAGTAGATGCAGCAAATCAGAACTAGGTAGTCTGTCCATCCTTTCACTGCACCTGTGTTCTGGTAGCACTCGGAATGGTGTGTTGTTTGGTACTTCCCCTATGTGATTGCATGCATGCTGCCTGTCTTCTCTTTTCAGCTGCACTCTGGCTGATGTGTTCAGTGCTTGCTGCCTTTCGCAGGCTGGTCATCTGGTAGTCCTGCCCTTTACTGCATGTGATATTTGCGTAATGTACAGTGCCTTCTGAGTCCTCAGGCCATCTGTCCATCTGGGGTGGTACTTTTTTCGAATGTCCTTTCCAGCCTAGTCTCCAGACTTGGCCTTTGTGTAGTGAAGTCCCACAGCAGGGTAGTCTCCAGCCAGAGGCACACGGAAAGTGTGATCAAGGAAGGCTAAAGGCATGGCTCACCTAAAGGGCCCCCTTCAACCTGCTCACTTAATCTACAGTCCCACTCCTCACCCCTACCATCTACCAAAGGGTAGTGCTTCAGGAAATTAATCAGTGGACCTTTGCTAACAAAGTCTTCACTGAATTTGTAAAGGAAGCTCTGTTAACCATCCTCCTTACACCAGTGGCTGCGTCTTCACCCACTGGAATGCAAGCAACACACTTAATCTGTTTGACAAGCTGTCCTCACCCTCCTTCTTTTCCAATACAAACATGGGCATCTAAATGCATCCCACTCAGCTTTGTAATTAATACTGTGAGCCAAACGTTAGGATTAACATCAGAAGACCTCTTCTCCAGCATTTGCAGTATCCCCATTTCAATGTGTACATTACTTGGTTATTGCTTCCGTCAAGTGCAGCCTAAGGCACTTCATTTTTCTCTAAATAAGTGTCTCAACTATTACTTTTCACTTCCAGCTCTTGAGCTGATCAGCTAACCTTGCTGGAGCAGTAGCCCAACTGTGGACATACTGTTTGCCCGTTTCTAGTGCATATCAAAAATATCTAATATAGCAAAGTTTTCACATGCAAATAATGTTTCAACAATCTTGCATCCTCAGACTGCATGCAATCTCAAAAATATCCTCTTTATCCCTAAACTCCTGCATGAAAAACTGACCTTGATTTCAAACTTCTGGTTGTCCTCTCCTTTGGTTAGGTTTCGCCAGCACAGCGCTTGCGAAATCTCTTGTATTAAAAGGGGGCTCTTATCAATTCCCATAGCCCAATTACTGTGTCCATCCGCTGTTGTGTGGAACTTTTTTCTTTTTTTACTTTCCCTGGCTGCACGCATTGAAACAGCTGTTACATTCCTGATCTTTTCATCGTGACACCACCGAGGAGTATTCATTTGATCTCACTCTACATTTTATGTGGACTTAAGTTCTTGAACTCGGTTTTATGACTTTGTTTTGGGGAGTTATATTAGTGAGCCTGCACAAGTTGTGTGAAGATCTCGCATCACTCTCTCCCCATACTGAAAGAACTGGACAACACTGCCATCTGCTGGTTATTTTTTTAATTGAATATAGCCATTGCTCTTGCATACGTTTTCTCTTCAGGTGACGCCACCGGGTACTGAACTGAGTACCGGTAGTCCACTCTGATATTTTTGTTTTTAGCTATTCGCCTGCACAAATAGATTATTGTTATTAATCCCATAGGCGAAACCAAATGCATTTACCAATGCATGTTCTTTCAAATGGCTCTTTCCTTCACTTGGATCCTTTGGATGCCTTCCCTCCCTGAGCAGAACCTACTCGGTCACATGCATGTTTGCCTAATCTCTATTATTGTGTTACTGCAAACTGCGCAGAACTTCTTTACAGGAGCACAACCTCTCCTCCTCTGCAAAACAAAATATCAGGTTTGCAATGATGAGTATACTTTCTGGAATAGGTTTTGTTAGCCCCGGATGCAAAGTAAGAACGTTTTGGTTTTGTGCCAGTGTGTGCGAGTGTCCCCCATTCACAGTTCTAAATCCAGTACTACCAGCTGAACTTGAAAAAGGGACCTAAATCCCACACCCAAAGATAGTTTAGTCAATGCAAGTTCAGTTTAACATGGTTACCAGGAAATTGGTTGGAGTGCTGCTCCACTGAGCATAACCACATTAATACATATACCACTTTTGGGCAGATGTTGGCCCAACTTCTTGTAGAATGACTGGATGCTAGATGTAGATGGTCTTGCAGAAAAGTTCTCCGGGGGGGACACTGTTCAGGGTTCTGTATCTCAGAACTGTCCTGTTGCAGTTAGGGCTTTGAGATGATGGTAGCAATCATGGGACTTGGGACAGGCTCGACCAGTTGAAAGGGACCAGAGATTTAGAGTAGGTGGTCAACTATGACTTTGAAGGGGTTATCTTTGGAACAGTTAAAGCTAGGCGAATAGTCTGGCAAAATGAATGTTCATCACACTTCAAGTTGTGGAATGTGTCTCAGTTACTTCTAGTCACCTTCTGGGCACCTAGGCTGCCAGGTCCCGGTCGTTTCTATGCCCCTTACTCCGTTTTGATGCCCTGTTCATTATCTAGGGTCTCCTAATGGGGAGTGATTCGGTTACGGACTGAGGAGGCTGGAATCAATATTGAGTTGCTAATGAACGGTGTCTCCCAGACCATAGATTCTGTTTGTTTCAACGATTAGGAGCGAAAAAATTCTCCCTCTCTTAGTTCAACTAATGAACAGTCCTTACGAGGATATACCCTTCGGCGAAACTGGTGTTTCCCGTATCATGCTTTGGGTGTAAAACCCACCTGATTTAGTCAAATTAATACTAGTCGGCCAGGTTCTTGACTTGAAACATTCTCTTTTTCTATTTTTAGATTTCTCTTGTTTTTTACATTTAGATGGAACAGTAACATACATATTTACACATGACTTAGATAATGACAAATTACAAACACAGAAAAATAAATGAAGAAAGTTAGTGAAACATAAGATGACAATACATTATACACATAAACATTACATGTGCAGTGAGGCTTAACTTCCTACAATCTACACATCACATTAGAGAACATTCTTGACCTAATTAGTGTTGCGTTTATATATGTTTCCCCTTCTACCTAATCAGTGGAGACCGGAGGTGGCTGGGGTGCACCTGTGTGGTGTTTGTGTTGGTGTCTGTGTGGTTTGGCCAGGTTGCCTTTGCAGAGTTAAGAGGCTAGTTTCAACATTTTAGACTGTCATTTGTGTCCACAGCA
Organism: Calotriton arnoldi; assembly: GCA_963921515.1. Taxonomy (NCBI): domain Eukaryota; kingdom Metazoa; phylum Chordata; class Amphibia; order Caudata; family Salamandridae; genus Calotriton; species Calotriton arnoldi. The sequence goes on along the minus strand of CAWUFW010000676.1, from coordinate 1,006,215 downwards.
AATCCTATTGAAGAGCTGCGCCTGACATTTCCTGTCCGAGATGGGGTGGTTCTGGAACCGTTTCGCCTACAGCACAATCTTGCCGTCAGCAACCACGTGTTCCAGCTCCGGGACTCAGTCTACAAAACCCTGATGTTGCGGTAAGGCAACTGATAGTCTGTAATTTTATCACCACATCTCGTTTGGTGACGATTTGGAACATATGTGATACTAATTACTAACAGGGACATGTAACTTGAACAAGGTCACCTATACCACAAAAATAAAAATATGCGTATCGAATATATGATAGGCGAGATGTCCTTGAAATTAACAAAGGCGCCCGACTGTTATTACATGTTCGTCGCTCATTCCTGTATGACCAGTGAGTCTGCACTGGATGTATGTATACCAACTAGAGACCTATAGTTGGACATCATTTAATATTTTTTCTTTCTTTGTTTGTCTATGTATCGTGTGTCTATCTCTTCTCCTTTCAGCATTCTAGGTCGAACCAACTGTGATAACTATCACGAGCAGGTACCACCCTAAATAAGAGAAAGGGGGACCGCTGAACCATAAATCACGATTGGGGTGGACTTAAAAACGTTTTACTTTTTCTGGTCCTGATGAAGCGCCAGGGATCAATCCGACCATTTTTAGGCGCGAAACACGTCGACCTTTTCGTTACTAGGGGCCATTATCACCCCACTAGTACAACAACCTATGGGTTTTTTTACTCTGACAGGGGAACCAAGATATTAAAAACGTTCGGGATATCCCCTAGCCAGTTTTAATATTTAATCTCGCACTCACTTTTCACAACCCCACTAAGAACACACTCATCAAACGGCAAAATAAAAAGATCTCCACTACAGTGACCCTTCGGGGGACCCGTAGGGCATTGCAGCGCCGGCCCAACGAGGAGCACCGCCCAATGATGAAGCATGACATCCCTTGGGATGTGTGAGGGCAACGAGACAAACTTGTTGACTGTCTCTTTTCGATTAGCATAGTACCTAGATACCCCTCTCCTCTTTCTTCTCTCGACAGACACTACTTGTGTCTCATTAGGAACAGTAACCCCACTTTTTTGGATTGATATCATTTTGTGGAGCACGGGTACTGGACCTTTACCAGCTCCTAGTCCCCCCCCACTCTCCCCCCCCCCCCCCTCAAATCTCATTTGATGGATTAATGTTATGTCTGTAGGGGATTGCGAGAATTTAGTCTCTGGGTCTCTAGCAGAGCTTACTTATTTGGGGTGGGTGGATAGATATTTTACTGGCAAATTACTGGCATAGGTTACTCCTGTCTCTAAACTGTTTAGGTGCCCTATTTGTAGACAGTTGGTTGTGGGTGTGTTGTTCTCTATGCCCTTTGCCATGAAGTATGGATTGTCTGTGTTGCCTCACCAAAGAGGGCCCTGTTTCTTGTGTTTACAGTGTGCATTCTGTCCCTGCTTGTCAGTCTCCCATATTTTGTGCCCTCCTTCAGCCAGGAGATGTTCTGCTCAATCATCCCTCTCTGACAGTCTCTTTTCTTTCTTTCACTTAGACCAGACCTGGAGCTTCAGTTTAAATGTTACCACCACGAGGACCGACAAATGAATACCAATTGGCCAGCATCTGTGCAAGTCAGCGTGAATGCCACCCCTCTAACCATAGAGCGTGGTGACAACAAGACTTCACACAAACCATTGTATCTGAAACAAGTCTGCCAGCCTGGCAGGAACACCATCCAAATAACTGTCACGGCCTGCTGCTGTGTAAGTCTGAGAGCTCTCCTTCAAGTAGTCTTTGTTGCAGTGCATGATGGAAAGGATTGGCATGCAGAGCAGTGTAGAGCTTATGAGTGTAAGCAGTGAAAATCTGGTGGAGTGCTGCATCGCAAGAAAATGGGGCTGTTTGGGGGCCGGAGTACTGGGTTAGGGAAGTATGAAGCCAAAGATTGAGGTATATTGACAGAGCTGAGTTGATGGCACATTTACTGGTCACTGACGGTATGCGGCATGTTTAGCTGTAGATCACCTGCTTTGCACACTCCTGCCATTTAGTGTTGGGTACGGGGCATTGCAAGTGTTTTTTCATCGAAGAAAAAGTTTTCGTTTTAAGGTGACTTGTAATTTCCTAATAGAAAAAGTGCAAACGGCAGACCAAGGTCAAGCACATCCAGTCCACATGTACAATAAGTTTGAGAGTGGTGCAATCACTTCCCACACCCGCCGTCCAAAAGTGTCAAATCACCAAGTTTTCAAGAAAAAAACTAAAGGTGCACTCATCGTAAAGTCAGTACACACGGATAGGAATTTTGTTCCAAAAGTACTGCTTTTTATTCCAATTATTCGTTAAAAACTGGCACACAGCCAACGCGTTTCGTTCCCGATTTTTTGCCAGAGGGAACTTCGTCAGGGCTCTTCTGTATAAAGCTGGTCAGTAGCAGTGACAAGTATTGAAATGGAATTGAACATCAAACGGCAAGATTGGACTCAGTAGCGATATGTATTGTAAAGTCTAGTAACTCAGGTGTGTAATGTAATCGAAAATAGGAGAAGATCAAGTAGACGCTATTCCGTCAAGGGACTTTATTAAAATGACGACATTCTGTAGGTACTAATAAAGCGACGTCTTCTCCAGAAACGGCATAATAACAGATTCCTATCCGTGTGTACTGACTTTACGATGAGTGCACCTTCCGTTTTTTTCTTGAAGACTTGTAATTTCCTGCCTGAAGCGCTCATTGCACCGGACAAATTCTGCACCTAGTCAAAGATATCCTGAGGTACCCTGGGATGCTGAGCTTACCTGGCTGAATCTTTTCCCCATCGCAGAGAACTCTGTGTTGAGATGATTGTGCTGTGGAGTTCTGGCCACGAAGGTCCATAGGGAGCACATTCTGCCTTCACTAGAACATAAGACCACCGCTTCTCCTGCCTCATACTTTAAGGAAGGTTGGTTCGGATTAGGCCTGTGTCATTTTGATAGCTCCAGATTGAGCCAGGAGAGTATGGTTTCCAGACTCGTTGACCCTAAGCCTTTGCCCTCCCATCAGTCTGTCTCTCGTGGAGGACCTCCTGTCTCAGAAATATGGCAGGGTCCTTCACCCAAATCTCCACAATCTACACCTCTATGTGGAGATCAAGCAGTGACAACTGAGCAGTTTTGCAGCATGAAGCTTTCTGGTTTCGCAAGCTGTGAATTATTCTGTTATTTAGTACATGGGTCCGGAATAGTCTGTTTTTGCTTCTCATTTTGACCATTTAGCATGTCCATCCTATCCTGATGTCAGACCAATACTCAGAGTCCCACAGCATAGTTGCCATCTTCAGACTCTTTTCATGCATTAGGTCTGGCTGCAATGAAGAGAGCTCCTGGTTGAACAGAAGAAAGTAATTGGATTTCGAGATTAAAGCCCCCACCCCACATATCACCAAAGGGCGCGGAGGAAAGTTGCAGTCTTCAACAGAAAATCTCTGGGGGGTTTTTTACCTACAGAACTCACAAGATTGTTGACCAGGTGGACCTGAAAATGCATTTGGGCCATGGAGCACACACCATTGAAAATCGTCCTTAACTCCCGCCTCAAATTTGCACAGAACGACAGCCATGAGGTGTGTAACCCATGCCTACCAAAGGACCATGAAATCGGCCGACCCTCAAGGCTAGAGAAAAGCAGAGGTGGGCACACTACACTATGGCACAGTATAAAACAGAGGCTGTCCGTGATGAGGAGAAACGAGTACATTAAACCTTAGAGTACAAATAAAAACACAAGAAAACCCTTGAATACAAGCTCAGAGATTCTCCATAAACCTGGAAAAATTATCCGCAAGACTGGAAAGGGAAAAACCATTCCCAGAGGCTAAACTTAATTCCAAAGAAGCGAAAGCATTCCCTGTAGAGAAGAGAATCCTGGCATGGAGTGGCAAAGTTTGCCTTTACCAGAAGGGGCCAACTCTGACAGCGAGGACGATAGGGATACTGATGGGCATGATTGTCTCATGCATACGACTAAAACCAAATACCGGGCTACACATGAGGACTCTGCAGGAGTAGCTGCAGAGGCAATGGTCACAGGCATAATGTAGTTGGGAAGAACTAGTGGTTGTCACACAAGGAGATTCAGTGATGGAACACAAGGAACATCACTCAAGGCAGACCTTTCAAATACGCATCTCCCTTTATCGTAACAACTGATGCGTCTCACACAGGGTGGGGATTTGAAATGGAAAGATAGAACCCTAGGGTTCCATGGAGCCTGGAGAAAGCAGTAAACACATAAATGGGTTGGAACTCAAGACACTGTTCCTAGCCCTAAAGGCTTTCATGCACAGATCAAGGCAACGATAATGCATGTCCAAACTGATAAACTAACACCATGTTCTACCTCAAAAAGGGAGGAAGATTTAATAACAATGGTAGCAATTCATCTACCCGGAGTACAAAACACACAAAGTAAACAGGATAGATGATGAAGTGCAAACAAACAGCAATTACTCTATTCCTCGTGCACCACAATCAGCCAGACAAACTTGGCTCTATGACCTGATATGAATTATGGAGAGTTCCACCAGAACTGCAGGGGTTGGACAAGAGTCCCTGCATGGCTGCTCCCGGTTTTTGCAGCTGGCTCTCCCAATGTATCTCTGATTGAGAACAAAGTCTGGGTTGGGAGTCAGCAGATCGGTGTGACCTCTGGCGATAAACTCTTGGGTAAAGACCTCTCCTAATGGCCAAACGCCTGGGTTTTATAGGCTTTTGGTCACTGTTTTCAAAACAACTCTGGGCTAGACAGTGTTATTTTCTTAGACTAAACTATCGCCGCCTGATTTACATAAGCTTAACCCCTTAGCAGCTGGGCCTTAAACACCCCTATGCTGAGGCAAAGTGCACTTACATTGCCCCTAACCCCCCCACACAGTGCACAACCTGCATTCAAAAAGGGTGCTACCATGGCTTTCCACTGGAACATCCTGCGAGCAGATATCTGCAAAGCTACTGCTTGGTCAACACCGCACATGTTTACCAAACACTTCTGTGTGAATGTCCTGTACCGAGATTGGGCAATGGTGGGCCGAACTGTGTTAAGGAATCTGTTTCAAATATCTACATCATCTGCCCACTTGCCACTGCTTTGGGGAAATTGCTTTACAGTCTGAGCATGTGTATCTAGAGCCACACATTCTAAGAACAGAAAATGTTACTTACCTTGCAAGATCTGTTAAGTAGCATGTAGTGCTGTATACTAACATGTGCCCTCCCATCTCCCTTGAAGCTTGCAATGTTCACAGATGTTCCTCTTTTTTTTCATTATACATGTCACAATGCATGGTATACTTGTCTTCGACTCTGCACTCCACTTACACTTCTCACCCCTGGACAGAAAGCAGTCTTAGGTGGACCCTGTGAGCTTGTGAATTGTAGACTATAGTGGTAGTCACAACAGGTCTTGCAACATGTTTTTGTTCAAAGAACTTAGTCACAATGTCAGAGCCCAAAGCTAGAGGGCAAGAGTATGCACAGCATGGAATCTACAGTACTACACACTGCAAACAGATGCTTACAGGGTGACTAACATTTTCCTTCTTGGTTCTGTTCCTTAGAGCTCTTCCTCTTCAATGGGTATCTTCATTAAATTCATAAACTGTCTTCTCTCTCTTTGGCGATCCTGGGATTTTGGAGGTCCTTGGTCAGCCCTAAAGTAAATGCAGTTTACCTTAATTTAAGGCTGCATGCCTATGGGGGGAAAAAAAATCATTATTTGTTTTCTTTAAAATAGGCAAAAGTGAAAAGGGGTTTTAAGCAGTAAGGCCGCTGTTGATGTTTTAAATTAATTTTTAGTTTTTTAATTTGATTCCTTTCTTAAACTACATATTAAAACATGAAGCAGAGGAAAGCACATGTTGCATTTACATAGGTATTGTTTTTTGCTTAAAGTTTTTTCCCCTTTTTAAAGACTGTAAAGGATCTCACACACCTGTCTGAGATTCAATTTTTTGTTGATCAATTTAATGAAGGTGCTCCTGAAAGGGAACTGTTACAGGCTGGTAAGTGTCCTTTCGTGTTATTCTATGTAAACACTTGGTCTGCTGTAGCTGTGTTGAATACACTCTCCCTCTCTTGCAGTCTCACCTCTTCGTGCTACAGTTGGTTCACAGACCATCCGTGCGCTCGGTCCTCCAAGGGTTAATTAAGAAGCGACTTCTGCCTGCCGAGCATTGCATTACCAAAAGTAAGTTGTGTCCTTGTGTAACGAAACTGGTGCTCATGTAAAGCGCTCTGATACCCGCTATATCTTCGGATCTAGTTCGCGCTATATAAAACTCTTTAAAATAAAGTTGAGGCAGCATTTGCACTTGATGCACTAGTGGTCTCTTTCTTAACACATCGGTCGATAAGCTGAGAAAGGGAATGAGAAACTGTTCTGAGCCAATCACACTGGATGGACCTTTCACCCACACCTCTTACAGTCATTCTGTGACCTCAGTGGTCAATTGGATCAACTCAAGAAACCTATGCTTGACCTTATGGCCACCAGTATGAATACCGGTGGGTCCGCTCAGTGTTTCGTTTCTTAAAGGACAATGAAATAAGTACCATTGTGCTGGGTAACAATAGGTATCCGTCATTCAGCGCCAATATACCCAATGTACTTTAAAAATGCACTTTTTATGTTATTGCATTAACTAAAAAGCTCTAACATACCTACAACAAAATTACGTTAATAATTAGTAAACTGCCTTGCTGAAGCTCGCATAGAACATCTTTAGAGCAAGAACGAGCGCAGCGTGATAACTTTTCGCCACCCATTTCTTTGTGCTTGCGCATAGCAATTACCGCCATGGCAGTGGTAGATACCCCCCCCACCGCTCCCGCTGATGTGGCTGTCAAGGATCTCAAAGAAAAGAAAGAAGTAGAGGAACCAGCGCAAGAAAAATCAGAGAACGGAAGTGGCGACGCACCTGCCAACGGAACAGAAGAAAACGACCACAGTGAAGTAAAACCAAAGGAAGAAAAGGTAGCTAAAGAGGAGGTGAAAGAGGTTGAAGCAGAAGAGAAGTCAAAGGGAGGAGAGAGTGAAAAAGAATGTCCAGAAGAATCGGAAGAACATCCCGTGAAACGCCCTGCAGAAGAAGAGGAAAAAACAAACTAAAAAGCAGAAGACCGAGAATGGCGACTCCACAGAAGTTGAAGCATTGGTCTAATCAATTTTGCATTTTTTTATAGCCTGAGTGACATGGTTGCCATTAATTTGTAGAGAATGTGCTTTTTATCTGTACATTTTACAGACCAACTTTTTTATAAACTGTAAACTCACATGCACTAGCCACATGTAACATCACAGCAAGATAGCAGCGTTTTGTTTTGTAAAATGTTATTTATTGGTGCGTGTTTGTACTGGTTGACTGCTACAATAAAAAACAAATTTGTTTTTAAGTGGTAGCTTTTAGCATTGCTATTTGTACATCTTTGAAGCACATGCCTTACATTTCGGTGCAGCTGTGTGTTTCAATGAGTGAAGCTGCCTTTCTGTAAAATAAAGATTTAGCATAGGCGTTTCATATGCAACGAAGGCCAAAGAGATGGGTCTTGGACTGACTGGCTCTATTTGTATAGATCTCTGGACTCCAGTTTTGTTGCTGTTTGGTATATATAGTTTGGTGCAAGGTTTAAAAAAAAAGTCAGTTTAATATGTAAATTTCTTGTATTCTGTGTGCTGTCAAAGTGTGCGTTTCGCAAAAATTTTGAGGGATTCGGCATAGTCTTCATTTTCTGGTTAAAAACTGTATACCTCATTAGTTGATGCTTGACCACTACTTTGTATATTCGGGTAAGCACTATAAATCATTCTTTTTTTATAAAAAAAAAAAAAAAATTAGTAAACTGGACTACTGCATTGGGCAAACAAAAATCGTTATTCACCACAAGAGTTATGTCACCCAAATGCATATGACTATATATACCAAGCAGGCATGCTGTTAATCAGGCAGATTAAATTAATGCCGTATCAATGTTCATTCCCTGCATGGCATATCACCCTCTCATAACTCCGCTTCATGCACAACATGTCTCAGATCTCACCCTCTTTGTTCTGCCAACCAAAATGTTTTTTTAAACTGTTTGGACTCCTTCTGGAATTCAGACTCCGAGGCACCTCCTACCAGATTTAAAATGAGCTCTAAAAACCCACCTACTAATCCTTAAAAACATAGTTTGCTTACCATTATCTCGTCTGCCACCTCTGACCTTTGTATACTTATGCACATGAACACTCCTTCTGACATGTCATGTAAATAGGTTATAAATGTTGTGTATTGTCCTGCCTAAGTTTCTCATTTTACAGCTTCCGTGTCATGATCTTCTGTTTCTAAAAATCAACCCCTTGGCAGTTGTTTAATCTTGGGTGGATTCCGTCTAATGAATCCACATTGTAGGATTTTGGACTTTCACCGTTTTACCTTTAGTTCTTGAAGTCTTGTCACATTTTTAGATAGAACTTCACTGATGTTCATGACTACAGAATAACCCTGCTTTTGCAGCGTGAATCTTTTCTGGATTCACTATGCTGTGCATTATTCTGCCATCTAGTGGTTGGGTCCAGAATTGTAGCATTTTCTCTTTTTTTGTTTTTTGTTTTGTTGTTGGTGGGCGTCGACGACGTAGTACCATTTGGTGCCCTTCTGTGACGTCGACGGACTTCCTCCGAAAGCCCCACCTTTGGTAGCCATCTTCAGATTCTTTTTTCCACCGTTGGGTCTGGATCGATACGGAGAAGCTCCTGAGATTGGAGAGAAGAATCGTGGAAAAATGGAGAAAAACCGGTAGAGCGGAGTCTTCCATTTTCATCTTTAAATCTACGACGACCGCAGTTCGACGAAGAGAAGAAATCTAGAACTTCGTCGACGACCGGATAATGCGCATGCAGGGGGCTCCCTGGGCGCGGTAATGTTTTGTAAGAACTGCCACCACAAATACGCTCAAAAGGATCAGCACCCGGTCTGTAACCTGTGCCTGTTGCTGGACCATCGAAGCGACGACTGTAACGCTTGCTCCGTTTTCTCCCCGTTCGCTGCGAGACCTGGGGCTCTCCAGTGAGGAGGAAGACAACGTCGCCGAAGGACCAGAAGGCGATGAGGAAACAGAAGTTTTGGTCGTGGAAGTCGAGAGGAAGACTTCGAAGGAGGTAAGAGTCGTCGACCTCGAAAAAACCAAAAGTCTCGAAAATCAGACTCAAAAACACAAAAAGGATCCTCGTCGTCGAAGCATTCGGCGACTGTAGCTGCATCCAAACAAAAACAGACCGTAGGATCCTTGGTAAGGACTCCGGAGCGGCAAAGGTCCTCGAAAAAACCAAGACGTCGAAGGACAGTCTGGAAAAGGACGCCTCGGCGTCGAAAAAAGAGACCGAAGCAAACATCGACGACCGCTTCGGCGTCAGTCGAAAAACGGAAAGCGGACAATCTAGGCGCTAGAACACACGAGGCCTAGATTGAGAAAAAGAGAAGAAGGCTCGAAGCCGAAATGGCAAATATCCTTCAACGCAAAAAAGACTTCGACGAAAGCTTGAAGCAATTCAAGATACCTCCCGAAAACAAGAGAAACCGAAACCCAAGGGGTTGCTGAACAAACAATAACACCAAGAACCCCAGAAATAATCGAAGAAGAGGAAGGTTCTTACTTCTTCGGGGAAGATGTTGAATATGACTAACAAGCATACGCGGAATCGTGAAACTCGGAGACTCAAGAGTTCCAGTGGCAAGACCTCGACGCCAAATCGCCCGAAGAGTCTGTGGAATCATATCCTTCGAGGCCATCACCCCCAGATGATATCGGCATGTATAACCAGGTGATAAAGAAGGCTGCAGAAACATATGGGGTTCAGCTAGAGGAAGAAAAACCTCAATCCTGTTTTTTTATTAGACTTTGATGCCTACACAATCTAGGAACCAATTCCTACCAATGCTACCTAGTGTCTTAGACCACAGGAAAGAGGCATTCAAGGAGCCTGCTGCTTGCAAGGCTATAACTCCAAGATCGGAGAAAAAATATAAGCACTCCTCTAAAGACCCTTTATACATCAGGGGATCAGTGCCAGCGGACTCTATCATTGCCTCAACCGCAAGGAAGAGGGCAAATGTGCTTACTACAGTGGGACCACCTCCCGACAAGGAAAGTAAGAGGATGGACCTTGTAGGAAGAAAGGTGGAGAGAAGCGCAGCAAACCAGTGGCGCATTGCAAATTCAAATGCATTGCTCAACAGGCATGCGTACCAGCACTGGGAAGAGGTAGGGGAACTGTTGCAAAACATACCAGAACAATTCCAAAAAAGAGCAAGCCACCTGGTGGAGGAAGGCAAAAACATTGCAAACACATGTTTAAAATCTGCCCTTGATGCTGCGGAAACATCTAGCAGACAAATGATGATTGGCATATCGGAAAGAAGAAACGCATGGCTCAGAATCTCAGGTTTCAAGCCAGAAGTGCAGAGCAACCTCATTAATTCTCCATTCAATGGCGAGCAATTGTTTGGAACGGGGGTTGATGAAAAACTAAATCAACTAAAAAAGACAACGAAACCGCAAAATCCATGGGAGCCCTGCAGTTCAGAGGTATGCGTCGAGGCACACCATCAAGGAGGCCAGCGGGAAGAGGTACGCAACAACCTACTACCTCACACCAAGGTTACCAGCAAACATACCAAGCCGGGAACCAGAACACACAACAGGGACAGCAACAAAGCTGGCAATATCAAGGAAGAGGATCCTTTCAAGGGCGCCCCCGTGCCAGAGGTCAGACACAAAGGGGTGGACAACAGACCTCTACCAAGTGACTGCACTCACACAAAGGTACTCTCACAAAGACCAACAGTGACAGTACATATAAACAAAAAGAAGCAGTTAACAGAACAAATGGACACAAACTTGCAGTTCCTCCAACATACCACTCCAGTAGGAGGCAGACTAACACTTTTCCAAAAAGGTGGAAAGAAATAACCACAGACAAGTGGATTTTAAACATAATACAGTACGGTTACTGTATAGAACTAGCAAAACAGCCTCCGCACAGGAGGGCAAGACAAAGGACACATTCAAAAGAAGAACTATCTCACCTGGTCGAAGAGGTGAAAGAACTTCAGAGAAAACATGCAATAGAACATGTACCGCACAGAGAAAAGAACAACTGAGTATATTCAACATACTTCCTAATTCAAAAAGTGGATGGAACATTACGGCCAATATTAGACCTAAGGTTTCTAAACAAGTTTGTAAAAACAAAAGATTCAAAATGACTACACTACAAGAAGTGTTACCCCAGTTGCAAATGGAGATTACCTGGCAACATAGACTTAAAGGATGCGTATTTACACATCCCAATGAACAGGAAACGCAAACGTTTCTTAAGATTTGTTATAAACAAACAGCACTACCAGTTCAAGGTACTGGCTTTCGGTCTAAAATCAGCACCAAGGGTGTTCACAAAGTGCCTGGCAGCAGTAGCAGCACATCTCAGAAGGCAAGGAATTCATGTTTACCCCTACTTAGACGACTGGTTAGTAAGAGCAAACTCATACAGCCTATGCAAACAACATATACAACAAGTGATGGAGACACTAGTTCAGCTGGGATTCTCCATACACGAGCAGAAATCATCAATGGAACCAGAACGCAAGAAACTGTTCTTGGGCGCAGAAATAAACACTGTGTTAGGGAAGGCATTCCCCAACGAGAAAAGGATAACAGCTCTACTAAAGGAGACTCACCTATACCAAAAGGGGCATCATCTGACCATGAGGACAGTGGGGAAATTACTAGGAATGATGGCCTCATGCATTCACTTAGTTCCCAATATCCGTCTACACATGAGACCATTCCAAGAATGGCTCCAAAAACAATGGTCACAAGCTTCAGAGAGCTGGGAGGATCTAGTGGTTGTCGCAAACAAGGTTCATCTTTAGATGGCATGGTGGAGAAGAGCAAATATAGCACAGGGGAGACCTTTCACACCTCCAGCACCAACAGTGACCATAACAGATGCGTCCCTAATAGGATGGGGAGCACACATGGACAATCTCAAAATAAGGGGTTTGTGGTCACCACAAGATGCGGTGAAACACATCAATATCTTGGAACTAAAAACAGTGTTCTTAGCCTTAAAAGCCTTTCAGAAAGAGCTATACGGGGAAAAAGGTGTTGATACAAACGGACAACACTACAACTATGTTTTACATAAACAAACAAGGAGGGACTCACTCTGTAGCACTCTCGAATCTAGCACAGATGTGGAGATGGGCAATCCCAAAAGGAATCGTTATATTAGCAATACACCTACCAGGGAAGGACAATCTAGAAGCAGACAGAGCAGACAAACAGCAGCATCCCACGAGTGGGAACTGAACCAAACCGAAGTGCAAAAAAAATTCAGCAAGTGGGGAACTCCACAGATAGACCTATTTGCAGCACCCCTGAATGCAAAATGCCAAAACTTCACATCCAGGCGACCCTGCAACCAGTCCCTGGGAAATGCGCTATGGATAGACTGGTCAGGGATATTTGGGTACTCTTTTCCCCCAATACCATTACTGAACAAAGTAATCCGCAAATGCAGAATCAGCAAGATGACAATGATTCTCATAGCACCACAATCGGCCAGACAGACATGGTTCTCGGAACTAATGGAAATTTCGCAGGGATGAATGCACAAGATCCCAAGAAGAAAAGTTTTGCTAACAATGCAAGACGGGAAAGTACTTCACCCAGAACCAGAGAGCCTAGGCCTAGCAGCAGGGCTCCTGAAGACTTAGAATTTGCACATCTCAAACTACCCGAAAGCACAATGGCTGTTCTAAGAGAAGCTAGAAAACCAACAACAAGAAAATGTTACACTGCAAAATGGAAAAGATGCACACAATGGGGTCTTAAAAAACGTCTGTCAACAAAGATCACAAAAGAAAGAACAGTGCTGAAATACCTCACACATTTACTACAAAGTAAATTATGCTTTACATCACTAAGTACACTTGGCAGCAATCGTCGCGTACACAAGAGGGGAAACAGGGAAGAGTTTCTTCACCTCACAGGTGGTCAAACAGTTCCTGGAAGGGGCAAAAAGAATTGCACCACCAAAAATGGTACCAGCACCAACATGGAATCTAAACATTGTTCTAGCACAATTAATGAAGGCAGCTTTCGAACCACTGCACAAAGCAACGCTGCAAATGCTTACAATAAAGACAGCATTTTTAGTGGCAATAACATCACTACGTAGAGTTAGCGAACTGCAGGCACTAACACTACAGGAACCCTACTTTCAAATACATAGTAACAGAATTGTCATGAGGACAGAGCCACAATTCATGCCAAAGGTGGTATCAAAATTCCACATAAATCAGAGTATACAGATACCAAGTTTCTTTCAAAATCCAAAGGACAAAGCGGAAAGAGCTTTACACACACTTGACGCAAGGAGAGCAGTCCTGTATTACGTGGAAAAAACTAAAGCGCACAGAAAAACAAAAGTTATTCGTATCCTTTGCCAAACGTTTTCTAGTAAGACCAGTAACCAAAAACACAATCGCAAGATGGATAGCACAAGCCATACGACTGTGCCACAAGCAAGCAGGACAAACTTTACTGGAATCGCCACGGGTGCATTCAACTAGAAAGAAAGCAGCAACAATTGCATTTCTTGCTAACACTCCAATTCAAGACATTTGCATGGCTGCAACATGGTCTTCGGTACACACATTCACAAAACATTACTGTGTGGACATTCAAATGAACAAGGAAGCACAAGTAGGACAAAGGGTCTTACAGCATCTATTTACAAACCAAAGTTCATCTTCCACCCAGTCACCACAAGACTAGCAAACCGCTACAAAGTCTATGCACAGCATAGTGAATCCAGGAAAGATTCACGCTGCAAAACGAATAGTTTCTTACCTGTCGGTGTAGTTTTGCAGCTTGAAGAATTTTCTGGATTCACGAGCGAACCCACGCTCCTCCGCCAAGGAAGAGAACCATAAGGAGGAAGAATACAAACAAATGACAAAGAAAAAAGAATCCGAAGATGGCTACCAAAGGTGGGGCTTCCGGAGGAAGTCCGTCGACGTCACAGAAGGGCACCAAACGGTACTACGTCGTCGACGCCCACCAACAAAAAAGAAAATACTACAATTCTGGTCCCAACCACTAGATGGCGGAATAATGCACAGCATAGTGAATCCAGAAAATTCTTCAAGCTGCAAAACTACACCGACCGGTAAACTATTCGTTTTGTTGGTATCACATAGGACACAGTAGTTTAGAAGTGAGAAGGAATGAGCAGAGTGTGAAAAAGAAAAATGCATGCGGCTGCCACTTAACTAGATTTTCCTGCTTCTTCAGTGGGAGTTGGGTGTGTCCCATGGTCCGGTAAAATGCATATTTTTAGGCCCTAATTGCCCTCAAATGCAGGCATTTTTTTAAAGGCTCGCAGTAAACAAAAATGTATTCCACTTCAAGGCCCTCAATTTGGCCTGAATGCTCAAAGAACCTTCTCCATTGGAATGGTAGTAATATGGTCCTACCTTGGAGGAAAAAAAAGAAAGGAATGTTTATCTACCCATAATGTGGGCAAGAGCCTGCTAAGAAGCCAACACAAATGATCATGGCCTGCAAGTGTGCAAAGTTTCAGTCAACCCTATATAGTGAATTTTATGTATTCAGCATCTTCAATAGTGCCTAGCATTCACTGCTTAAGTGTTGATGGACACAACCCGGTTGAAAGTGTCCCTCCGAAAAGCGGCTGTTCTCCATTCTGGAGAATAATTGATTTGTGTAAAGCTTCATCCAGTGCCCTGTTTTCTCCTGCCTTACGGCTCAGTGGCCTCTTGGATATTCATAATACAGAATGAAAAACATTTGAGACCCCTGCAGCCGTGCATGGAGCACCAGCGGAATCTTGTCAGAGGTAATTGTAATAAACACAAATTTGAGAGTCTAGATGGCTGCTTGACAATCTTTTTGATGGTGGACAAAGGAGAAGAACTTTGCTTTCCGTTGAACTGTCTGCAACCCTTCTATGCGCCCATACATCTCGGAAACATTTCTGTTCATAGAGATTAGTTTGAAACATAACAGTAAATAATGAATGGAAAAATTGAATGAATTAACGTTGGACCTGATGCAAGAAAGAGTTGACAGCTGAATCTGGACCTCTTTAGCCCGATCAAACTAAGGTCAGTGTTCCAGTTCAGCCACTGCCTTTGTTTCAGATTGTAAAAATGGATGCCTTTCTGGTAGGCATAGAACACCGGCTGTGTCCCAGACCAGTCCGTATCACTTAAACATACTGGAAACCAGGGTAATCTCTCTTGCCTTTAGACTCTTTCAGCCAGCACTTACATATAACTCGGCCTTTGCTGCCTCTTTGATCCTGCTGCCTAGTCTAATTCTTTTTCTGTCCCTTTTTGCATTTCACACATTTACTTTATTATGGGTGTTTATGCACTTTATTTGATCTTGTTTCATAAAGTCTAAAGAAAAGTTAGGCACTTAACTGGCTTTTGAAAACTTGACTTCCGTAACTTGATTGTTTACCATTTTTATGGACACAGTTTCCAAGGAAACCCTAAACTACCATTCAAAATCCCTTATTGTTTTGGTGGTCGACTTCAATATATTTATTTCTAGAAACTGTGCAGCTGGATTTTGATCCGATTGGTTGTCCAGCATTTCACCCAGACCTATTAAAATAGAGGACTAGATGTCTCTTACCAAGATTTCTATGTTGTATATATTTTTATCTGGCAACTTTACTGCCATTGGCGGCGCATCCAAGAACTGTAAAGATTGTGTCTCACCAAGTCCTTTATTACAAAGTTTCCCACATTGACTGGAGTGCATTGGCCAAAGGGTCAGTGTCATAGAAAATGTACCACAGGAGCACTACAAAACGTGTATTTCGCTCTGCTACTTAAGATGTGTATACATTGTTTTGCTGCTCCTTTTTTTACTTATGAGTAAAAGCCGAATTCTTGATTCAAGGTGTAACACTGGTTAACACTGCTTATGAGTGGTACTTTCAGTATTCCGCATGCAACTTTCTAACGTCTCCTGACTCCTAGAGCAAGCCTTGAATGCTCAATCTTGCTACCCATAAGAATGAAGTGCTTAAAAGGTTATCCAGTTAGAGAGCAGTAGTGTTCGTGACATTTGGAGATGTGTAGTAATCAACAATACCTGCTAAGAATACTGTCCAGTACACATTGACTGCCTCAAGAATCGAAGAAAGGCTGTTAAGATGACCGCTCCTAAACTTGCAGAATGTGCATGTAAAAGAAGGGGGCAGAGGAAGGACAGCATCTTTATCTGAACAAGGGGCATATAATGCCTATACCCTCAATCCAGGCGAATCTCCCTTCCTGTCCTACAAGCCCTGATCTCTTATTGGATGGCTAAAGCGCGAAACACAGAAGCAGTTATCTAAATCGGGTAGCTAACCTACCTGTGCAAATCTTTTTATTTTTCATAAATGTTTCTGCTTTTTTAAAGTACGTTTAAACGTTTTTTAATCCACTGTTTTTCATAAAAGCAGAAGAAATTTTTAATAAGTGTGTATAGCTGGGTAGTGTCTGCGTTTGTTCAAGGTATAAAGGGTTCCATGTTCCCACATATAAACTCAACATTTCATTGTTCATGAATTAATTGAAGATTCATATGCTGGCGAACTAGGATCAAAAAACAAACTGCTTTTCTTCCTGGAACATTGGTACAGCCTGGCGTCTGGTCCCTGGAATGATGGCGGACTATATGGTTCCTACATTGGTGTCAGTTTGTGGGCTTTCTGTTTCCAGACTGCACAGTCCTGAAACTCAGGGTCCGCTACTCGAAAGCCAGTGTTATTCATGCATTTCTGGGCGATGTGAGAAACCGTTTGAATATTAAAAACAAACCGTGTCCCTAATAAAGCTGTTTGAGGCAAAGGGGAAACTTTCTTTAACAGCATATGCAGGCCTAGTGTTTTTTACTTTTTTTTAATCTAAATTTCATTTCTTGTCGTCTTTTTCTTTTTTCCAGTAAAACGCAATTTCACCAACGGGACTATTCCAGGAACTCCAGGACCGAATGGTGAAGATGGGGTGGAGCAGACGGCCATCAAGGTGTCTCTAAAGTGTCCAATCACATTCCGAAGGATACAGCTTCCTGCTCGGGGGCACGATTGTCGCCATATACAAGTTAGTACAGAATCATCATTGCCTGCTCATGGCACAATTTTCAGCACGTGCATATTAGTACTGACCTCTCTGTGCTCAGAGGAATTGCGTCAAGTTCTGGGGCAGGCACAAAGACCATTTTTCTAATATGCACCAACACCAGTTCATTGTGTTTCTCCTCAGTGCTTTGACCTGGAGTCGTATCTGCAACTGAACTGTGAGCGCGGAACTTGGAGGTGTCCTGTGTGCAAGTAAGTGCAGGAAATTGGAATTGGGGCAAAGGGATGGATGGACTGTATGGAAGTAGGCATGGAGCAGTATTCATTCAGATTTTAGGGACGGGAGGGACCAGATGTGATGCACACGGTGTTTGTCGTATGGTGACGGTGTTCTTAATAGGGGATACCATAGAGTATTACAAGCAGTCATTGGGAAAGACATCTGATTACCCTTATATGGACCGCAAAAAAAAAATGTTGATGTTGAGATGGTTGTAAGCATGGCTATGGGGCCGCATGCAGAGTCAATGGTATGCAGTGTGAGCTGGAAATATAAGTGGAGAGAGTGACTTTACTGGCGAGCTGGAGGTGCCGCTGGCAGGGCTTCAGTGGGTAAGCGACTGAAAAGGGACAACGTCTGAAAGGATTGATTGATTAAAGGAAGTCTGAGCATGGAGATAAAGTTAAGGGGATACAGACTGGGTAGGGTGTATGCCATCATAGCCGTTTTACGGTCTGTGACCTTGCTATGATGCTGCGCTGTGATTTAAAAAATGTTTTATTAATGTTTATCAATTCAACTGTGCAAGCCTTTTACCTGCACCTCACCAGTGCCAGCCATGCAAGACTACCCAGCTAACACTTGTCTGTTTCTCTCTGTTTGCAGTAAGACTGCACTGCTTGAGGGACTGGAGGTGGACCAGTACATGCTGGGAATCCTAATATATATCCAGAAGTAAGTATCTAATGCCTTGTTTTATTCCACATTATGCCCTATCCCTGTGGTAGCATGCTTTAGTTGGATCATTACATGTCTCTTAAGCCATCTTTGGAAACTCGCCACAGTCAGCCTCTCTATCCTGTTCTCAAAGTAAATGTGACCAAACATATGACTGCTTCCCAATCCTGTTAGAAAATCAAAGCTTTGTGCAGGTAGAGTTTAAACAAATGTATTATTATGCGTGCCCTATTCCTCATGTAGTCATGCACCCCACCTGTTTCCTGGTTTTTCCTAAATAAAGTGAATGCAAACATGAACTTAATTTTTATTGCATAGGCTGGAACGATTCAGCAAAGCTTAAGATTTAATTCGTCTCGAGGTTAAAATTGCTAAGATGCAACTCTCTGCTGGTATGAAATTTTTGAAAGTTTGCTCTTGGCAATATGGGATCAATTCTTTCAATAGAATGGATGTGGAAATGTGCGAAAGGGGTATGCCTTGTGACCAGGGATGTAGAGGGTGTAAAGCGAGAATGGTGTTCTGAAAGGCAGCTCTGGCAGTGGCTTGTTCTATTGAATACTTTTCATTTCAGATTACTCATTGTAGAAAAATGGCAATCACAAGACCAACAACTGGAAAGATGATACAATGGACTTTACCATTATCTTAGACTAGGAGGTTCTTAGACCACTCAGTCAAAACTTGTCTCTTCATCTTTAGCCATATCCAGGCTGTAATGCCAGGGGAAGCACGAAATGAAGATTCTTGTTTTTTTTTTTTTGTTTTTTTCCTTGAATAGGGTGGGTCGAAAACAATAGTCAATCTGATCGCGCATATCGAATCCCTGCCAATGATGGTAGAAAACCTATCTAAAGCCTTCTTGAATGATGCTGGAAAAGGCCTACTTTCGTTTTTTAGGTCTGATTTCATTTTTACAGCTCAGCTGTCACACAGACCTATTGTTAACAATATGCATTGAGTGGCCTTTAACCATCGTCTTTACCGAGTTCTTCTCTCACCTAATGCTATTGGCTACTTGAGTGCATCTTTCTGCCCCTACTTGAGTGCTTGCTTTCAACTACAAGCATTAGTGTTTTTGTCCGCTCCTGCTGGCTCTCCCCGCGTGACTTACTTTAATGAGCTGACGGTGCATGCATTAGCACACTAAACCAAGAACAGTTGGCTTTTCCATTGCTTGTTCTTCTTGCACCTCTGTATCTCTAGTCTGGCAATGTACTGTCTCTTGATGTCTCAATGACCATCTAAGCTTTAGTTTCTTCTCAAATTATGAAACACTCTAGTTTCTGATGGCCGCGTAGAAGAACCCTAACTATTGTATTGCACATTGTTACCCTTAAGTAGTCCCTTAACTGCAACTGTTGTTGCATTGTAGATCTGGTCTGGCATTGTAGATCTGAGTTAAAAACGGCCACTGCTAAAGAGGTGACTAGGTTGTTAAAATGTGTGCAAGTTATGTTTTGCAGCGTGAATCTTTTCTGGATTCAGTATGCTGTGCATTATTCCGCCATCTAGTGGTTGGGTCCGGAATTGTAGTATTTCTTTTTTTTGCTGTTGGTGTGGAGTCGACGACGTAGCACCATTTGGTACCCTTCTGTGAATTTGACGGGCTTCCTCCAGAAGCTCCCACCTTTGGTAGCCATCTTCAGATTCTTTTTTTCCGCCGTTGGGTCTGGATGGATACGGAGAAGCTCCCAAGATTGGAGAGAAGAATCGTGGAAAATCGGAGAAAAATCGGTAGAACGGTGTCTTCCACTTTCAACTTTAAATCTACGACGACCGTAGTTCGACGAAGGGAAGAAATCAAGAACTTCGTCGACGATCGGAGAATGCGCATTCAGGGGGCTCCCTGGGCGTGGTAATGGACAAGACGCCGTTCAAGTTCTGTAAGAACTGCCACCACAAATACGCTCAAAAGGATCAGCACCCGGTCTGTAACCTGTGCCTGCCGCTGGATCATCAAAGCGACGACTGTAACGCCTGCGTCGTCTTCACCCCGAAGACTTTGAGGGTAAGAGAAAGGCAGCGACGAGCCAATTACAACATGCAAGGCAAGGACCACCGCCATCACTGCGAGACCTGGGCCTCTCCAGTGAGGAGGAAGATAACGTCGCCGAAGGACCAGAAGGCGACGAGGAAAGAGGTCGTGGAAGTCGAGAAGAAGGCTTCGAAGGAGGTAAGAGGGTCATCGACCTCAAAAAAACTAGTCTCGAAAATCAGACTCTAGACCTCCAAAGGGATCCTCGGCGTCGAAGCATTCGGCGACCGCAGCTGCATCCAAACAAAAACAGACCGTAGGATCCTTGGATAGGGACTCCGGAATGGCAAAGGTCCTCAAAAAAACAAAGACGTCGAAAGAGTGTCTGGAAAAGGACGCTTCGGCGTCGAAGAGAGACCGAAACAAACCTCGACGACCGGTTCGGCGTCAGCTGGAAAACGGAAAATCTCGACGCCGCAACACACGAGGCTGAGATTGAGAAAAAGAGGAGAAGGCTCGAAGCCGAAATGGCGAATATCCTTCAACGCAAAAAAGTCCGACGAAAGCTTGAAGCAATTCAAGATACTGCCGAAAACAAGGGAAACGGAAGCCGAAAGGGTTGCCGAAGAACCAGTACCGCCAAGAACCCCCGAACAGATCGCAGAAGAAGAGGAAGGTTCATTCTTCTTCAGGGAAGACGTCGAGGAAGACGAACAAGCATACGCAGAATCGTCGAACTCTGAGAATCAAGCGCTCCAATGGCAAGATCTCGACGCAGAATCACCGGAGGAGGCTGTGGAATCATATCCTTCAAGGCCATCACCCCCAGATGACATTGGCATGTACAATCAGGTGATTAAAAAGGCTGCAGAAACTTTTGGGGTTCAGCTAGAGGAAGAAAAACCTCAGTCATGTTTTTTATTAGAGACTCTGATGCCTACACAATCAAGGAATCAATTCCTACCAATGCTGCCTAGTGTCTTAGACCAGGGGAAAGAGGCATTCAAAGAGCCTGCTACATGCAAGGCTATAACACCAAGGGCAGAGAAAAAGTATAAATACTCCTCTAAAGACCCTATATACATCAGGGGATCAGTGCCAGCTCACTCCATCATTGCCTCAACAGCAAGAAAAAGAGCAAATGTACTTACTACAGTGGGACCACCTCCAGACAAGAAAAGCAAGAGGATGGACCTCGTAGGAAGGAAGGTGGAGAGAAGCGCAGCTAATCAGTAGCGCATAGCAAATTCAAATGCATTGCTGAACAGGCATGCGTACCAACATTGGGAGGAGGTAGGAGAACTGTTACAAAACCTACCAGAACAATTCCAGAAAAGAGCTAGCTACCTGGTGGAAGAGGGTAAAAACATTGCTAATACATGTTTAAAATCAACCCTTGATGCTGCTGAAACGTCTAGCAGGCAAATGATGATTGGCATAACGGAAAGGAGGAACGCATGGCTTAGAATCTCAGGCTTCAAGCCAAAAGTGCAAAGCAACATCATTAATTCACCATTCAATGGAGAACAATTGTTTGGAACGGTGGTTGATGAAAAGCTAAATCAACTAAAAAAGGACAACGAAACCGCAAGATCCATGGGGGCTCTGCAGTTCAGAGGCATGCGTAGAGGCACACCATCAAGAAGACCAGCAGGAAGAGGTACACACCAACCTACTACCTCACATCAGGGTTACCAGCAGACATACCAAGCTGTAAACCAGGGCACACAACGGGGACAGCAACAAAGCTGGCAATATCAAGGAAGAGGATCCTTTCGAGGGCGTCCCCGTGGCAGAGGTCCGCTACAAAGAGTTGGATAACAAACCTCTACCAAGTGACTGCACTCACAAGAAGTTACACTCGCAAACAACAGCAGTGAGAGTACACACGAAAAAGAAGCGGTTACCAAAACAAGAAAAAACGAGTTTGCAGTTCCTCCAACATACCACTCCAGTAGGAGGCAGACTAAAACTTTTCCAACAAAAGTGGAGAGAAATAACCACAGACAAATGGATTCTAAACATAATACAGTACGGTTACTGTATAGAGTTAACAAAACAACCTCCACACAGGAGGCCAAAGCAAAGGACACAATCAAAAGAAGAATTATCTCACCTAGTCGGAGAGGTGAAAGAACTTCAGGGAACACATGCACTAGAACATGTACCACACACAGAAAAGAACAACGGAGTATATTCAACATACTTCCTAATTCCAAAGGTGGATGGAACATTACGGCCAATATTAGACCTAAGATTTCTAAACAAGTTTATAAAAACGCAAAGATTCAAAATGACTACACTACAAGAAGTGTTACCTCAGTTGCAAAGGGGAGATTACATGGCAACAATAGACTTAAAGGATGCGTATTTACACATCCCAATAAAAAGAAAACCCAAAACAATGTTAAGATGTCGTGAACAAACAACACTACCAGTTCAAAGTACTTGCTTTCCGTCTAAAATCAGCACCAAGGGTGTTCACAAAGTGCCTGGCAGAGGTAGCAGCACATCTCAGAAGGCAAGGAATTCATGTTTACCCCTACTTAGACGACTGGTTAGTAAGAGCAAACTCATACAGCCTATGCAAACCGCATATACAACAAGTGATGGAGACACTAGTTCAGCTGGGTTTCTCCATACACTGGGAAAAGTCATTAATGGAACCGGAACGCAAGAAGGTGTTCTTGGGCGCAGAAATAAACACTATTTTAGGGAAAGCATTCCCCAGCGAGAAAAGGAGATGAGCTCTATTGAAGGAGACTCATCTATACCTGAAGGGGCATCATCTGACAGGGAGGACAGTGGGGAAATTACTAGGAATCATGGCCTCATGCATTCATTTAGTTCCCAATATTCGTCTGCACATGAGACCATTTCAAGAATGGCTCCAAACAAAATGGTCACAAGCTACAGGGAGTTGGGAGGATCCTAGTGGTTGTCACAAACCGAGTTCATCAAGACATGGCATGGTGGAACAAAGCAAACATAGCACAGGGGAGACTTTTCACACCTCCAACTCCAAAAGTGACCATAACCGATGCGTCCCTAGTAGGATGGGGA
The DNA here is from genome assembly GCA_963921515.1 of Calotriton arnoldi. Classification (NCBI taxonomy): domain Eukaryota; kingdom Metazoa; phylum Chordata; class Amphibia; order Caudata; family Salamandridae; genus Calotriton; species Calotriton arnoldi. Next base: position 983,044 of record CAWUFW010000676.1, on the reverse strand, counting down.
GCACACATGGACAATCTCAAAGTAAGGGGATTGTGGGCACCACCGGATGCGGTGAAACACATCAATATCCTGGAACTAAAAACTGTGTTCTTAGCCTTAAAAGCCTTTCAGAAAGAGCTATATGGGAAAAGGGTGTTGATACAAACAGACAACACTACAACTATGTTTTACATAAACAAACAAGGAGGGACTCAGTCTGTAGCACTCAACTCTAGCACAACAGATTTGAAGATGGGCAATTCCAAAACAAATAGACATTTTAGCAATACACCTACCAGGGAAGGACAATCTAGAAGCAGACAGACTGAGCAGACAAACAGCATCTCACGAGTGGGAACTGAACCAAACAGAAGTGCAAAGAATTTTCAAAAAATGGAGAACACCACAAATAGACCTATTTGCAACACCCCACAATGCAAAATGCCAAAACTTCACATCCAGACGACCCTGCAACCAGTCCCTAGGGAATGCGCTATGGATAGACTGGTCAGGGATATTTGCGTACGCTTTTCCCCCAATACCATTACTGAACAAAGTGATTGGCAAATGCAGAATCAACAAAATGACAATAATTCTCATAGCACCACAATGGGCCAGACAAACGTGGTTCTCTGAACTAATGGAAATCTCACAAGGAGCAATGCACAAACTTCCAAAAAGAAAAGATTTGCTAACAATGCAGAACGGGAAAGTGCTTCATCCAGAACCAGAAAGCTTAGGCCTAGTGGCATGGCTCCTGAGGGCTTGGAATTCGCACATCTCAAACTACCAGAAAGCACAATGGCCTTTCTAAGAGAAGCTAGGAAACCAACAACAAGAAAATGTTATACAGCAAAATGGAAAAGGTACACCCAATGGTGTCTTCAAAGGCATCTCTCGAAAGATTACAAAAGAAAGAACAGTGCTAAAATACCCCACACATTTACTACAAAGTAAATTCTGTTTTACATCACTAAAAGTACTTTTAGCAGCAATTGTGGCGTATACAAGAGGGGAGACCGGGAAGAGCTTCTTCACCTCACATGTGGTCAAAAGGTTCCTAGAAGGTGCAAAGAGGATTGCACCACCAAAAATGGTACCAGCACCAACTTGGAATCTGAACATAGTTCTAGCACAAATGGAGAGCACCTTTCGAACCACTACACTAAGCAACGCTGCAAATGCTTACAATAAAGACGGCATTTTTAGTGGCAATAACATCCCTACGTAGAGTTAGTGAATTGCAGGCACTAACACTACAGGAACCCTACTTCCAAATACATAGTAACCGGATTGTCATGAGGACAGTTCCGCAATTCATGCCAAAGGTGGTGTCAAGATTGCACATAAATCAGAGTATACACATACCGAGTTTCTTTCAAAACCCCAAGAACAAAGCGGAAAGAGCTTTGCACACACTTAACACAAGAAGAGCAGTGATGTATTACGTGGAAAAAACTAAAGAATACAGAAAAACAAAACCGTTATTTGTATCCTTTGCAAAAAGTTTTCTGGGAAGACCAGTAACCAAGAGCACAATCGCAAGATGGATAGCACAAGCCATACAATTGTGCCTCAAACAAGCAGGACAAACTTTACAAGGGGCGCCACAGGCGCATTTAACAAGGAAGAAAGGAGCAACTATTGCATTTCTTGCTAACACTCCAATCCAAGAACTTTGCATGGCTGCAACATGGTCTTCGGTGCACACATTCACCAAACATTACTGTGTGGACATCAAATGAACAAAGAAGCACAAGTAGGACAAAAGGTCTTACAGCATCTATTTACAAACCAAAGTTCATCTTCCACCCAGCCACCGCAAGACTAGCAAACCGCTACAAAGTCTATGCACAGCATAGTGAATCCAGAAAAGATTCATGCTGCAAAACGAATTGTTTCTTACCTGTCGGTGTAGATTTGCAGCTTGAAGAATTTTCTGGATTCACTAGCGAACCCACCCTCCTCCGCCAAGGAAGAGAACTATAAAGAGGAGAGAATAAAAAGAAGAATCCGAAGATGGCTACCAAAGGTGGGAGCTTCCGTCGACGTCACAGAAGGGCACCAAATGGTACTACGTCGTCTACGTCCACCAACAGCAAAAAGAAACAAGCATTTGCAATGCAATAGGTCTCGCATTTACGCAACTTTGAGCTATTAACATTGCAAATGACAATGCCTTTTATTTTTGTTTTCGTTTTTAAAACACAACTAAAAGGCATTGTCATTTACAATGCCAATAGCTTAAACTCGTGTAAATGCGAGACCTATTGCATTACAAATGCTTGTTTTAGTCTATAAGCACTATTTTCTTTAAATAGTTTCTTCTTCTGCAGGCACGACATGCTTTCCTGCAACATTTAGCGCGCCATGCACGCTTTCACTTTCTAAGCAGCCCACGATAATGGCGGCCTCTTCTTTGAATGGGTCTTGTATTTACAAGTGTTTGAGCTATTGGCATTGTACATGACAATGCCTTTTATTTATGTGTTAATTATCAAAACATACAAATAAAAGGCATTGTCATTTACAATGCTCATAGCTTAAACTCTTGCAAATGCAAGACCTATTGCATTGCAAAAGTTTGTTTTATGCGAAATCATTCTTGCATTCAAAATGGACACAAGGAAGCATTCATGCCAAAATATAGCCCTAAATGTCAGTTTTACATTTTGTGTAATTTTTGCAGTTTTACATAAGCAAATTGTGCAAATATTGAACACTCCTATATTAAAGCAGCCAAAGAACGGAGCACCCTGTGACAGCAGTCTATTCAAAGGGAAGTGTATGGCACCAGGCCACGCATAAATCACTGTATTACACCACCCGAAAAGCACTGTATGACATCAGCCCATCAATGCAGTACTGTAAGACACCAGTCCATCCACATAAATTAGTATAAAGCCAGCCAAACCACAGAGCACCCTGTGACACAGCCGTTTCATAAGGCCCCGTATAACTCAGATCATCCATGGGGCACTGTATGACACAAGTTATTAGTACAATAAAAAATGCCGACCCCCCCCGGTAAAGAGGGTGGGGGAGGGGGCGAGAGTATCAAGCGGCAGTCTGAGGCAGGCAGTGACATCTGTGTGAAGTTCGTCAGATGCATGAAGGCCATCAGAAAAGCTGTCCAGAGCTGTTCCCAGCCGTGAACTCAGGGGCCCTACATGCTTAGGTGCCTCCCCACCAGCTTCACTGGTAAAAGTAGCCCTGTGTGCTTTATATTTAAGCATTGTAGTGCCAGAGGTACGCTCCAATCAGCTTATCACCTCACCCTTTCCCAACTCGTCATACAGTTAGGAAAGGGTAGGGTGAAGGTAGGATGGAGCTATGTGCCTGCCACGTGGGTCAGTGAAGCACCAGGAGCTGAAACAGAAATTATTTTGTCAGCTGAGGCAAGGAAAAAACTTTCAAATTTTGTGTGCAAGAGCGCAGGTGAAAGTCTGTGTGTGAGAGACAGTGTGTGTGTGGCAAAAGTGAGTGAGAATGAGCATGAGTGAGCCCATGAGAATGAGTGAGAGCGCATACAAGTGAGTATGAATGAATGTGTCGGAGAATTACAGGGACAGTAACAGAATGAGAAGGAGCGAGCGGAAATACGCAAGACACACTGAGAATGAGAGAAGGTGTGATCAAGTGAGAAAAAATGGGGGTAAGAGTGACCGCAAGTCCCAATGAATGAGTAAGAGTGAATGTGAGGGAGATAATGAAAATGTGAATGAGTAAGAGTGAATGTGAATGAGAGTAAACGTGAGACTAAATAAGAGATTGAATGAGTAAGTGAGTAAATGCCTGTGTGTGAGCGAAAGATGCTTGTGAGCCTACTGCTAAGCCTGGCATACTGGAGGTAATTCTCGCATATAAGGCACTCATGAAGGGGTGCGTCAAAGCCGTTTGACGCACGGCCACGGCCAACCAAATGCTCTTCGTCGTGTAGGTCTGGTGCGAGGCTCGCAATCGTTGTTTTAAAAGGTGAATCTGAACCATGGGAGTAACGGGCTGCTGTGTTTACCTCGTCGCTAGGCAGTGCGTCTACAAATCGAGCGAGGACTCCCCGAACATATGCAAGACATGTAGAGAGTACGGGGTCTATAGATGGTACACTTAGTGAAGGCTCTGAAGCCCGCGAGCCGCCGTGCGTGTGCACATCTGCTGCCGGGCGACGTCAGTTGCGTGGGGCATGGGCGGGGCATGGAGCGCGCGGCCGGAGGTGTCCGGGGCTCCCGTGAGCTGAGGGAGCCCCGTGTGTTGGAGAAGCGAGGCGGGAGCCCACCCCGCACAGGGAAGTCCGGCGGGAGCCCACCCCACAGAGGGAAGTCCGGCGGGAGCCCACCCTACCTTCGTGAATGCCGCATGGTGCGGCCGGAGCAAGAATCAGCGCAGAGTCCCCACAAGAGCCGGTGAGTGGGGTTGAGCGGGAGGCATGCTGGACGCCGCGCCTGGACAGGAGATGTGCAGGCGTATGGTGCGAGCAGGAGTTGTGATAACGCCGCGAGCCGTACGCGTGCACATCTCCTGTCTGTTAAGCTTTGGCACAGACAGTTGATGTGTACGTGTACGGTTTGCGGCGTTATTACAACTTCTGCTCGTACCATACGCGTGCACAACTCTTGTCCAGGCCGTGCCGTACGCGTGCACATGTCCTGTCCCCCTTCCGACCCAAGTCGACGACAAAAATGAGAAGAAATACTACAATTCCTGACCCAACCACTAGATGGCGGAATAATGCACAGCATAGTGAATCCAGAAAATTCTTCAAGCTGCAAAACTACACAGACGGGTAAGAAACTATTCGTTACATGACAACCCCTCCTACACACATGCACATTCCCCAATGTCTCCTTTTGAAGTTTCTGTGGCTGAATGCACTATGTACTTTGGCAAATGTTTTTGATGAAAACTGCAGTTCTTCTCAGGCTCCTTAATACAAAAGGTTTTTCTCCCATTTTGTTTTACTCTTGGTCCCACAAGAGAAATCACTGTTCAACTGTTTTCACGATGTGGCACTTATAGCCTCCCTCAGAACAGGTTCGGACACCTTACAGCCCAGCACCTAGGCCACCACACAACTTGCAGTGCTTCACAACTTGGGGGATGCGGATTGGCCTCTTCAGGTCAAGGCGAAGGGGGTGGTATTTTTATGAGAGAATGGGGAATAGGCTTGCTACGCTCTTGGTACCCAACGGCTTGTGGCAAAAGTGAAGGATGCTTGGCAAATCCCAACAGTCTCTCATTAGATGCTGGATACCAGAAGCAAATTCTGTAAGGAAAGAGAACTATTTCAACTCAAGATGCATTACTCCAGGGCACTCTATCAGTTACAATTACTAATCACTGGGTCCTACAGATGTTTAGCTTCAGTTGGGACTGGAGAGCAGGAGTTTGAGGATAGTGATTTCATATGAACAAACCAAATGTGAAATTTGAAGAGCTGTAGGGATCCATCAGTACTGTTCCAATGGTATGACACCAGTGGAGAGGTCTGTCAGAGTAGTCCGTTTTTGAATTGTTAATATAGAGTGCCAAAAATTGAATCTGAAATACTTTGTCTTCCATTACTATTATCACATATTCTTTGCAAAATGAAAGATTTGTAGAATTGCACCACTGAATATAACCACCCGAACTCACTTCCATCTATCACCTTTGGCCTCAATACACCTGTTACACCTCATTCAGCTTCCGTCCACTCACCTGCTGGCTGCCTTTCTTTTTACATATTGGTAATGCACATGATTTCAGTTTGGGATGTTGTGGAGGGAACCTTTTACTCCACGTTGAAGGAAATAAAGTTCTGCCTAGTGAACCTTGCACCTTATCACTGCCTGCCCATTATGTCTATAACATTGGCAGTGGCCAAACATAGGAATTCCCATGAAACTATTTGGAAACTATATTTGTACTGCCAAAGAAAGTGGTGTGATCACTGCAAACCAAGTTCAAGTATTAAGTTTTGTTGTTTTAAAATGACACTGACAAATTACAAGTTGCTCTTGAGGTAGGCATGGCGACCAAGCGGGACTGTAGCAGGCCACCCCTGCTCGCCTCAATCTTCTCTCCAGATGAAAATGCATAATGTCAGATGTTATTGTATAACAAAAGTTAATAAAATGAAATCAAAACTCTTCCAACCAAATACGGGAGTTCATTTTTAAAAACTTTTTAAAAAGAATTAAAAGGATCGAAAGAAAATTGACAGATATTCAAGTTTCATGGAATATGTGAAATGGAAGTAGGTTACTAGTTTTGATTTACCAAAAAAAAACACCTTTATAAGTCAATTTTTTTAAACAAAATCTTTGTTACTTCAGTGCATAAGCTAGCAGGTCGAAATTATCTACACCAGTGTCATGAATCGATACAATTGTACACTTGCTTTTGGTATAAAACGTGAACCTAAATTCACTTCAAAGATCTATGTACGGTCCAGCAGTGAACTTTAGTATTTACCTGAAATAGCATTGGCAGAAAAGCACAGTTGTACCCAAGGCTGGTTGTTGTAAAGCTGTAGACTATCTCCCTCTCTCTCACTCTTTATTACTCTCCCTCTCTCGCCTTCTCTATCACTCTCCCTCTATCACTCTCACACGCACCTCTCTTCACCCCAGCCCTCCCTCCCCCAACAGAGAACAAACCATGTCATGATAATTTCAGTCATTCGCTACTTAGGTTCTTTGCCAATAGTGGCGCTATGCTTCTATCCAGTGATTATTACTCTTTCAAGTTAAACAGGAGTCTGATAGCCCTAGAAAGTGGTGGACGCAGCATATTTATGGGCATGGAGGGCAGAGTGTCTGGGGAGACTGCCATTCCATGCTGCCTTTGTAATCAAGTGCTCTGTTTTATACGGGCATGGGTGAAGTGCGACGGTCTACTCTTTGGTACACACAGAACTGTTGTCTGCCCCGACCATCGGCAGCCCCGTTCATCTGCGTATGCTCAAGTACTCTGTATGCTCTGTTCTTTGCATGCAACCCTAGTCTGCAAATCTCTGCTCTGTGTGTCTGGTCAGCAACTGCTCAGGAGTTTGTGCATGCCAAATATGCATCTGCTCAGGTCTTAAAGCACTTTAAATAGGCATCTAACTGGTCTCCTTGCCCATGCACCGCAGTTGGGCAGATGCACTTTGCTCAGAATGTGGGCCATTGCTCATCTTTATGCATGTGTCTGCAGGGTAGGCAATAACTACCTAGTCCAACGTGTAATAAGTTATCTTGTAAGATCATTTACATACCCTTTTAATGAAGGCACCATCCATGATCTGTATTTAGCTCATGTGGCTGTCACTCTAGTTTCGGTGCATAATTTTTCTTTGGATGCATTTGTATGACTACTTTTTTTTCTCACCCCTGCAGCTCGGATTATGAAGAGATCACCATCGACCCCACCTGTAGCTGGAAGCCAGTACCCATTAAACCAGACATCCACATCAAGGAGGAGCAGGATGGGCCTGCACTGAAGCGATGTCGCAGTATGAGTCCAGTGCACATGGTGATGCCCAATGTCATGGAGATGATTGCTGCCCTGGGTCCTGGGTCATCACCCTTTGCTTCCCTGCAGCCACCACCGCCCACCGGCAATGAATACAGCAGCCAAGGTGAGACCTGCTAGGCCCATCTCCACTGTGCAGATCACATATAGTATACTAAATCTCCCTTTCCAGTATGAATGCCACCAGTGTTGTAGATTTCCCACTCAAGTTCCCATTATAGACTGAAGGGTTGTGGAATGCAGATACAAGAAGGCCAGATGAATGCCACATTTTATTATATCCACATAAAATAAACGCATGTACGTTATTTTAAATGGAACCCATGTACATATGCAAAGATTTCCCGAAAATCTAGCTCATCCTTCATTCAACACTAGTGGCTTTTCACACCCTAGTTTTTGCAGTATGAAACTCCCATAGAATCACAGGCTAGCATACTCCTGTTGTCTTGTTGGGTTGGAAAATGCTATCTTGACACCTATGGTGTGTCACCATGAAAGAGTCCGTAGTGAAATTTGCTATCTTGAGCCTTAGTCCATGCTTACTCCGTGTTTTTTTTTTATTTTTATTTATTGTAGTAGTTTTTATCATTTTGATTAGATACTCTTTTTAGAAGAGGGTCATGGTGCACTGCTGGGCTGTAGGTCTACCAGACAAAGATTTTAGGTTTGCTTTAAGCATAAAAAATGGGTAGGGCTCCCGGTTTTATGGTATTTCTTTTTTTTTTTTTTTACATTTCCATCTGTAACTATCCATATTTTTGGCCATTTTATCTGTATTTATCCATATTTATTTTGTTTATAAATGATGTTGTGAAACTGTACTTTTCCATATTTATTTAACGGATAGAGACACACTCATCCTTTGTCTGTCGTGATTTAGCTATTTAAGCTGCCAAATATTACGTAACAATACATCCACTAAATCTTCGCATTATACCACAAATGTATGTTGACATGGCATTATTTAAAGAAATTTCATCCTGTTTTTTAATTTCCCATGCTGTCCATCTGCTCAACTGTTGGGCTACAATTCATGAAAGACAGCACGGAGAGTCACTTAAAAGAAGCACATTTTTCTGTATTTATCCACTTTAAAAAATAAATGCAGACCGAAAACACATTTGGAATCCTTGTCAGAGCAAACGTCAATGTGTCCTTGACGCGGATCCGGTAAGTTACTTCTGATTTCAAGTAGTTCCTCCTGTTTGTGTTAATCCTTTATTTAAAAGCGGATGCAAAGACACATGCCTCGTGGCTGTTGCCAAGTGCAGATTCAATCCTACTTCTTCCGTCCTGATCCTTACTGCAAATGCAGAAATTTACCGGCACTTTTAAATAAAGGATTAGCACTACTTGAAATAAGTAACTTACTGGAGGCTGCTTTAAACGCATCCCAAACGGAGTGAAATGGTAGTTGATCACTGTCATTCATCTGGAAGTATTCCTCCATAAACGCATTGTAGGACTCGATTAAGGATGCATCTGAAAGTAAAGAATTATTTAACCTCCAGGAGGATATTTTAGATCCACTAGTAAGAATGTCTAAGTCAGTGATTACAGGTGCATGGTCCGGACTCAAAATAGCCCCAATCTCAAAGTTAACCATATGATGCGATAAGCCTTTACTCAGAAAGATATAGTCAAGTCTAGATTGAGAGTGGTGAGTAGTGGAGTAAAAAGAGTATTCCAAGAGGTCAGGATTATATATTATCCAGTATTGGGGTATCTTTCATAGATTCACATGCCTGAATCATTCCCTGTCGTCGAAGTGGGAGTCCCTATAATAAAGCAGTAAATAGTAAATTCCATAGGCTATCATGGAGGTAACCATGTATTCAATAGCATATCAACCTCCTTTTATAAAAAGGACCAAACTCAAAACACGACCAATCAGCAACCAGCACACTCTAGAACCTTCCCAAAAGAGGCTGAATCCCTCAGATTTTCACCTCACGTCGTGCGTAAGGGAGGCACCCTGAGCTCTGCTCAGTTCTTCATCTTTTCAGATAAATCTTGTTCTATAATTTTATAGAAGAATGCCTGATAAAGGATTATTTAGACCTTGTAAATCCTGCAGAAAGAAAAGAGTGCATATTGATGATGCCCACAAAGATTGCATCTATTGCCTCCATCCTCATCATGAGGCAAAGCAGTGTAAAATATGCCGCATTTTTTCAACTAAGACCCTTAAAGATCGAGAGAGAAGACTTTTATTGTGGCTGAAAATGAAGCAGAGTGCTTCATCAGATGTTGAGAGCGACACGTCCTTCAAGACTCTTAAGAGGCCCAGGTCGCCTGAGGGTCAGCCCGAAGAGAGAAAGAAACATTCTAAAGTCTCATCTGACCAGAGAAGCTCTAAAACAGGAGAAACAGCCTAAGGTCTCCTCAGAGATAGGTTCCCATCATTCTTTGTGGACATCCAAAGAAAAACCGGAATCTTCAAGCCATTCCAGAAGAAACATCAGCCACAAATCTTCATCGGCGTCAAGCTCGCTGTCCGCCTATTACTTCAACGACGACGACAATGACTCTATCGTCGTCAAGACCGCTAACTAAATCGATGGTGAGTATTAAGGGTTCCATACCGTCGACGTTGCCTCTATCCTCTACGACAACTCCGTCGACAAAGGCGCCATTGACGAAGATCTCATCGTCGACGAGACAGTCGACGAAGACTTAATCTTCAGCAAAGACCCTGACGACTCCATCGTCGACGAGCCCTCCATCGTCGTCGATGACAGCTGCACCGTCGATGACAACTCCACCTTCGACGGCAATACCACCGTCGACGTCAATAATTCTACCGTCGACTACGGCATCGCCGACGAGAATTCCAATTTCGTCTGCAGGTCCATCAACTCCATTCCTACAAGCTACACGAATGGAATTTAGAACACCAAAAATTTCTCCACTACCTCCAAGTCATCTGTTAGATGTGGAAGACACTGATGAGGATGAAGGCCCATTTGGAACTGCGCATAGCCCGTCTGAACTCAACGTGAAGTGTCAGGAAGAAGACGAAGACTATGATGATGAGGACCAATACTATCAACAGTATCCAGTCCCTCATACTCTGTATCATCAATCCAGATACTTTGAACAGCTAAGGCAGCAACCTGCTCAACTGCCTCCGACCCTAATAGTGGACCTACAAAATATGTTGGCAGATTATAAAAGGAGGTTTCCTCCTCAAGAGGACAGCGTCACAGTGCCCCCACCTCTGCCTGTAGCTCCTCTGACACCACCACCTCCTGCCACACCCAGATTGACGCCACGTCCCATAATTCCTCTGCCTCCCAGAGAGGATCTTACCACCTCTGAAGAAGAGCCTGAGGAGGGAGAAATCCATGATCCTCCTCCGCCCACGGATGAATGGGATGATTATATAGTACCAACACCATCCCCTCCATCTCATCGTCCTTCAGACTCACCTCCGAGGATATTGGAGCTTTCCACAATATAATGGACCGAGCTACTACCAGATTCCAATTGGCCACAATTGTAAAACAATCGGACTGCTTTCTGTACGATTTTAAAGAACAATCAAGAAAGACAGTCAGGCAATACCTATCATTGATCACATTTGGCAAGAGGGTGTCAAGGCAATGAAGACGCCAGCTTCTGTGGTTCCGGTGCTACCGAGACTTGATAAAAAATACAGGGCACCAGAGGATTCTCCTGCATGTCTTACAGGTCATCCCAAGCCTGACTCTGATCACGCAGGCAGCCCAAAGGAGATTAAAAAAAACATCTACTCATCACATCTCCACCGGATAAAGAGGGTCGCCGTCTTGACTCCATTTGGGAAAAGATTTTCCTCAATGTCGGCAATTTGTCAGAGCTTCTAATGCTCTCGCCATCTTGTGCCGCTATGATCTGCAGATGTGGTCCGATATGGGGACAATGAGACACCTTATCCCAGAAGAAAATAAGAGGAGTTTAATAAGATCGATTACAGAAGGTGAAAGAGCAGCGTCAGAAATCATAGACTGCGCAATGGATATAGCCACTACAAGCTTCCGTCAGCTAGCGACTGCAGCCGTTCTAAGGCGCCAGGGCTGGCTAAGAGCAACAACCTTTCGCCCAGAAGTTCAGTTGAAAATTCTCGATATGGCATATGATGTCGATAGCCTGTTCGGCAATCACATAGATGAGGCGCTTACCGCAATTAAGAAAGATACGGATACTGCCAAAGCGCTAGGTACCCTTCAGTACCGTAAAGTGCCCCTTCGGGGAGCTCGAGGCCGTCGTTTTTCTGGATACAGAGGAAACTACCAACGTGCCCAGACTTACCAGTCCTACCAACCACAATATCGCCAAGAATACCAACAACAATCCTACCGACAACCAACAATGGCTGGTTTCTCTAGACAAGGCTCCAGACGGAAGCCAGTGTCTCAAGCCCGTGACTCCGGTCGCAAGCAGTGATTACACCAGGGTACCAGTTGCATTTCCCTTCTTCCCAACCGGTGCGAAGATTTCCAACCATATCCACCAGTGGCGCAATATCACGTCAGACAAGTGGGTCCTGGATCTCATCTCTTATGGACACACTTTGGAGTTTACCCAAATACCTCCCTATACCCCACCCAGGGGATCGCACCCCCCTCGTCTTCACTTACTCAAAAAGGAAGCAAAGATTATGCTCCAGAAAGGGGCAATAGAAAAAGTCCCTTTTCCTCAGAGAAGGAAAGGTTTCTACACTCACTTCTTCCTTATTCGCAAAAAATCGGGAGAGTGGAGACCTATCTTAGACCTCGGGAAACTAAACAAATTCCTCAAAAGTCAAAGATTCAGGATGGTCACGCTCTCCGACATCCTGCGGCGCCTCAACAGCGGAGACTTTGACTTCATTGGATCTAGAAGACGCATATTTTCATGTCCCTATACATCCAAAGCACAGAAAATTCCTCCGGTCCACAGTGGCTGGTACCCACTATCAATTCCGAGTCCTTCCATTTGGCCTCAAATCTGGTCCATAAATTTTTACGAAGTTTCTAGCTCCTGTGGCAGCAGCCTTGCGGAACAAGGGTCATCAAGTATTCCCGTACTTAGACGATTGGCTGCTGAAGGCCCCATCAGCTCGTCTAGCAAAGGCCACAACAGACGATTGTCTAGCCCTGTTCCACAAACTGGGACTCTCGATAAATCATCAAAAATCATCTATCCTCCCAAGCCAGACAATGACATTTCTGGGAGCCAGCTTGAACACCTTTCAGAACAAAGCCTTCCTCTCCCAGGAAAGACAGCAGCGGTTGCAAGCGTTGGCACTCAAACTTTCCAGAAAAAAGTACATTTCTGTGAGAATATTTAAGTCTCTGCTGGGAATCCTCTCTTCCGCAATCGACTTAGTACCACTGGCTTGCTTACATATGAGCCCTCTCCAAGAAGAACTTCAATGATAATGGGTTCTGACCACAGGATCTTTCGACGACATGGTTGCTATTACCCCACGCATGAAAGAGACATTCGAATGGTGGACACAAAAATCACATCTGTCCCAGGGCCTCTCCTTTCTCCCAATGATTCCAGACTACATAGTAACAACAGATGCTTCTATGGAAGGTTGGGGAGGACACTTGCAGGACCTGCAGGTTCAAGGAAAGTGGTCCTCTACTCAACGTCAAATGCACATAAACAAGTTGGAGTTGAAAGTCATTTTTCTCTCCCTTCAGGCTTTCCTCCCTCGAATACAGGGATCATCGGTGTTGATCCGCACGGACAACACCACAAGCATGTTTTATATCCACAAGCAGGGAGGCACCAAGTCCCTATCCCTCTCACAGGATGCCCAGCAGTTATGGAACTGGCATGTTCCAGGCCTCCGGAATACCTTGGTGGATGCTTTGAGCAGAACCAAAGACAGTTTCCACGAGTGGGAACTAGAACAGAACCAACTGGACAGGATATTGGCAGTCTGGGGAAAGACAGCGTTGGACCTGTTTGCGACCCAAGTCCACTCCAAATGCCGATTCTTCGCAAGCAGATTCCCTCTCCCAAACTCTCGGGGGAATGCTCTTTCAATGCGCTGGTCAGGGATCTATGCATACGCTTTCCCCCCCATTCCTCTGATACCCAGGGTCCTCACGAAAATGAAATGGGAACACTGTCGCCTTCTCCTAATAGCCCCCAGGTGGCCCAGACAGCATTGGTACACAGAACTTCTCCTGTTGTCGGAAACTCAGCCCATCCGCCTGTTACCAACACTGTTGACCAGGAGCCAGGGCCAAATATGTAATCCGGAACCAGCTACTCTGCAGTTACATGCGTGGCTCCTGAATTCTTCGAATTCAAGGATCTGACCATTTCACAGGAATGCAAAGACATAATTGCTAGATCCCGTGCTGACAGCACCAATAAGACATACGGACTGAAATGGAAGCGTTTTTGTCTATGGTGCAAGCGTAATGAAGTACATCCTTTACTCTCTGCTTCAGAAGAAGTTTTACCTTATTTTCTATCCTTAGCAAAATCTGGATTGGCACACTCTTCAGTTAAAGTTCACCTAGCTGCTATATCTAGATACAGACGCTCATCTGAATGCCCATCCTTATGCTCATCGAGAATCGTAAAGCAATTTGTGAAAGGGCTGTTTCGAACTTTCCCACCCATCCGAGCTCCACCCCCAGAGTGGCAAGTTAATGTAGTGCTATCACAACTGCTAAAGCAACCCTTTGAGCCCATCCACAAAGCTGACATAAAATATTTAACATGGAAAGTTGCTCTTCTTTTGGCGCTCACATCAACAAGGGTTAGTGAAATACAAGCCTTTACCATAGCGCATCCTTTCCTGCGCTTCACTGATGAAATGGTCATTCTTGGAACAAATCCTAAATTCATCCCTAAGGTTCCCTCTCAGTTCCATTTGAATGAACCGGTCATCCTAAGAACTTTCTTCTCTAATCCTTCTACGCCTGCAGAAAAAATGCTTCACACTTTAGACATCAAAAAATGTCTTAAATTCTACTTGCAAAGGACTAAAGCTATACGCAAGTCAGATCAGCTATTCGTAGTCTATGGACAAGGCCGCCAGGGCGTTGCAGTTTCTAAGGCTACTATCGCCAGATGGATAACAAACACAATTCAATTTTGTCACGACCAAGCTGGCAAACCATTATCAAGGACTGTAAAAGCACACTCCACTCGGGCAGGTTCCACATCAGCCGCTATGTTTGCCGGAGTACCACTGGAAAAGAGCTGCAACGTGGGAAACAGCGCACACGTTAACGCAGCATTACTGCCTGGAGTCCTCACAGCGGGCTGACGCAGCCGTGGGACAGGCAGTGCTACGAAACCTATTTCATTAAGGTAAGCCTCTTTAAATAGAGGAATTATTTAAATTAAAAAAAATAGGAAATGATAAATGATCTTACAAATTAAATATATATGTATATATCCGTTTGTTGTTTCCTTATGCCATATCATTGATTTATGTGATATAACAATGTTTAGTATGCACACCATTACTTTGGGTATTTGCATTACATTGAAGGATATTTTGACACTACCCACCGTCCACTTAAGTGCCTACTAGAATGATATATATATGTCTATGTATGTCTATGTATGTGTATATGTATATGTGTATGTGTATATATATATATATATATATATATATATATATATATATATATATATATATATATATATATATATATATATATATATATTCACTGAAAAAACCATAGGTTTTAGGGACAGTTATAGTTAGTTGGACATTTCACTCGTACAAAACCATAGAAATTCCCCCGTTATAGTTAGTTCAGCTAACTATAACTCGCGCCCCACAATGCACTGCTGATGACGTCACATATTACATCACTCATGACATGGTCAGTGACATCACTGATGACATCACTGATGACATCTCAAATGAAATCACTGATGACATCATCCAGTGACTGTGTTTCTGTAAAGTTTAAATATGTTTAATATATATAGGGAAAGGCGTATTGAAGAATGAGTGGGTGTATAAGTGTCTGAATGGATGATTTAGTATGTGCGTGACTGACTCTACAAGTGAGTGATTAAACGTATCTTACTGAATGCATGGGTTAGTGACTAAACTGTGTGAATGTCTGTATCCGTCTGTTTGTTGGTGTGTAAGTGGATGCATGGATTTGCGAATAGCTACATGAGTGTCTATATGGGTTATTGATTGGTTCTCTGAGTATCTGTATGGCTGCCTGAGTGTTTGTGTGGGTGGGGGTGTGTGACTCTGTACATAGATGTGTGAGTGGGTGATTCACTGGGTGCATGGTTTCAAGAGTGCATCTGTGATGGACTGCTTGGGTGGGTGAGTGTGTGTATGGGTGTGTTAGTGAGTGAATGTATATCTCAGTGGTACATGTGCGAGTAACTACATATGTAAAAGGCAGTATATATGTGTGTTAGAGTATTTAAATGGCTATAAGTGAGTGTGTGATTGTGAGAGTGGCTGTATGGATGCGTGTGTGCTTGTATCAGTTATTGTATAAGAGCGTAAGAATGTGCTAGTATTTGTATGAGTAAGTGAGCTGGTGTGTGTATAACTGTACAGGTGAGTAAATGGG
Source organism: Calotriton arnoldi (assembly GCA_963921515.1). Lineage (NCBI taxonomy): Eukaryota > Metazoa > Chordata > Amphibia > Caudata > Salamandridae > Calotriton > Calotriton arnoldi. The sequence continues at coordinate 967,016 of CAWUFW010000676.1, read as the reverse complement.
TGTGTGATTAATTTTTGCATGACTGACTAGGTGTGTGAGTACCTCTATGGATGAGTGGCGGTGTGTGAGTGTTTATATAGGTGTATGAGTGCATATGATAGTCCTGTACTGAGTGACTGTAAGTATGAGTGACTGTACGGGTGAGTGAGTAGATGTGTGTGTGTGTAGACCTAAGAATCAGTGAGTGGGTATGTAGTTATTGGTATTGGAGTGTGTATGGTTTTGAGAATGGCAGTCTGTAATTTAGAGTGGGTGTATCAAAAGCTATATTAGGGTGTGAGAAGATGCATGAAATTATCACATGGATGATGTCATCAGTGATGTCATCAGTGATGTCATCAGTGATGTCACTGACCATGTCATGAGTGATGTAATATGTGACGTCATCAGCAGTGCATTGCGGGGGCGCGAGTTATAGTTAGCTGAACTAACTAGAACGGGGGAATTTCTATGGTTTTGTATGAGTGAAATGTCCAACTAACTATAACTGTCCCTAAAACCTATGGTTTTTTCAGTGAATTTCAAAGGTTTTTTAAATGCTAATTTCTAACTATAACGTGCCTGAAACCTATGATTTTTTTAAGTGAATTTCAAAGGTTTTTTAAATGCTAGTTTCTAACTATGCCTACAGAGGTAGGACATGTGAAGAAAGAAGAAAAAACGCGCAGAAAGAAGCAAAAGAAATGCAGAAAGAAGCAACAGAAGTCCACAAAGACGAAGAAAAGTGCAGGAAGAAGCAAAAGATGTGCAGAAAGAACCAACAGAGGAGCAGAAAGAGGCCATGTTGCAAAATCATCCTGTGCCCACAACTTTTTCAGACGGGTACTGGTGGTAACTGACTCTGACTAACCAGAGCCAGTGCTATGCTAAAAGACACTTAGAATACAGTGAAAACACCTACATACACTAGGGAACACTATGCATTGGGGTACCCCTGTGATTAGCATGACCTCCTCTGTAAGTCCCTAGTACATAATGGGGCAGGGGGATTAAAACTACCTCTTAAAGCGCGTTTGCAAACGCCCCCCGTGGCGCATTTTAAGTTGCGGGATTAAGTCCCCTTGAATCCTGAGGGTCCCTGGGGCCCAACTAGCCCCCAGGTACCTACAGTTAGGACCACAGAGCTGAGTTGCAGAGAGGCGTTCCGAGGCCACGCACCTTTTTCACCTCTCTGCAACGCAACTCTGTTGTGCTTACTGAAGGTACCTGGTGGGCTAGTTGGCCCCAGGGTCCCTCAGGATTCAAGGAGCGTGTTTGCGCACATGTCACCTGAGGCCCCGCCCCCTCCCTTCACCACTGTGCAAACGCGCCCCGTGGCGCGTTTTAAGTTGGGGGATTAGGTCACCTTGAATCCTGAGGGTCCCTGGGGCCCAACTAGCCCACCAAGTACTTCCAGTAAGCACCACAGGCCTGCGTTGCAAGCGCCTGTAACAAATTGTGTAGTTGTGTTTAGGTAGTGAAGTGGGTCGTGCTGGGGGTAGTGTTTTAGGGTTTAGGGTAGTGCAGTGGTGTTTGTGTAGTGTAGGGGGTCATGCTGGGGGTAGATTTAGGGTTTAGGGTAGTGCAGTGGTGTTTGGATAGTGTAGGGAGTCGTGCTGGGGAGTGTTTTAGGGTTTAGGGTATTACAGTGGTGTTTGGGTAGTGTAGGAGGTTGTGCTGGGGGTAGTGTTTTAGGGTTTAGGGTAGTGCAGTGGTGTTTGGGTAGTGTAGGGGGTCGTGCTGGGGGTAGTGGTTTAGGGTTTAGGGTAGTGCAGTGGTGTTTGGGTAGTGTAGGGGGTACTGCTGGGGGTAGTGTTTTAGGGTTTATGGTAGTGCAGTGGTTTTTGGGTAGTGTAGGGGTTCGTGCTGGGGGTATTGTTTTAGGGTTTAGGGTAGTGCAGTGGTGTTTGTGTAGTGTAGGGGGTAGTGTTTTAGGGTTTAGGGTAGTGCAGTGGTCTTTGTGTAGTGTAGGAGGTCGTGTTTTAGGGTTTAGGGTAGTGCAGTGGTGTTCGGGCAGTATAGGGGGTCGTGCTGGGGGTGGTGTTTCAGGGTTTAGGGCAGTGCAGTGGTGTTCGTGCAGTGTAGGGGTCTTGCTGGGGGTGGTGTTTCAGGGTTTAGGGCAGTGCAGTGGTGTTTGGGTCGTGCAGGGGGTCATGCTGGGGGAGTGTTTTAGGGTTTAGGGCAGTGCAGTGGTGTTTGGGTAGTGTAGGGGTCATGCTGGGGGAGTGTTTTAGGGTTTAGGGCAGTGCAGTGGTGTTCGGGCAGTGATGGGGGGTCGTGCTGGGGGAGTGTTTTAGGGTTTAGGGCAGTGCAGTGGTGTTCGGGTAGTGTAGGGGGTCGTGCTGGGGGAGTGTTTGAGGGTTTAGGGCAGTGCAGTTGTGTTCGGGTAGTGTGAGGGGTCGTGCTGGGGGAGTATTTTAGGGTTTAGGGTAGTGCAGTAGTGTTCGGGTAGTGTAGGGGGTCGTGCTGGGGGTTGTGTTTCAGGGTTTAGGGCAGTGCAGTGGTGTTCGGGCAGTGTAGGGGGTCGTGGAGGGGCTGGTGTTTCAGGGTTTAGGGCAGTGCAGTTGTGTTCGGGTAGTGTAGGGGGTCGTGCTGGGGGGAGTATTTTAGGGTTTAGGGTAGTGCAGTAGTGTTCGGGTAGTGTAGGGGGTCTTGCTGGGGTGGTGTTTCAGGGTTTAGGGCAGTGGTGTTCGGGCAGTGTAGGGGGTCTTGCTGGGGGTGATGTTTCAGGGTTTAGGGCAGTGCAGTGGTGTTCGGGCAGTGTAGGGGGTCTTGCTGGGGGTAGTTTTTCAGGGTTTAGGGCAGTGCAGTGGTGTTCGTGCAGTGTACGGGGTCGTGCTGGGGATGGTGTTTCATGGTTTAGGGCAGTGCAGGCAGTGGTGCTCGGGCAGTGTAGGGGGTCGTGCTGGGGGTGGTGTTTCTGGGTTTAGGGTAGTGCAGTTGTGTTCGGGCAGTGTAGGGGTTCGTGCTGGGGCTGGTGTTTCAGGGTTTAGGGCAGTGCAGTGGTGTTCGGGCAGTGTAGGGGGTCATGCTGGGGGCAGTGTTTCAGGGTTTAGGGCAGAGCAATGGTGTTCAGGCAGTGTAGGGGTTGTGTTGGAGGTGGTGTTTCAGGCTTTAGGGCAGTGCAGTGGTATTCGGGCAGTGTAGGGGGTCTTGCTGGGGGTGGTGTTTCAGGTTTTAGGGCAGTGGTGTTCAGGCAGTGTAGGGGTCATGCTGGGGGTGGTGTTTCAGGGTTTAGGGCAGTGCAATGGTGTTCGGGCAGTGTAGGGGGTCGTGCAGGGGCTGGTGTTTCAGGGTTTAGGGCAGTGCAGTGGTGTTCGGGCAGTGTAGGGGTCGTGCTGGGGGGTGGTGTTTCAGGGTTTAGGGCAGTGCAGTGGTGCTCGGGCAGTGTAGGGGTCGTGCTGGGGGTGGTGTTTCAGGGTTTAGGGCAGTGCAGTGGTGTTCGGGCAGTGTAGGGTGTCGTGCTGGGGGTGGTGTTTCAGGGTTTTGGGCAGTGCAGTGGTGTTCGGGCAGTGTAGGTGGTCTTGCTGGGGCTGGTGTTTCCGGGTTTAGTGCAGTGGTGTTCGGGCAGTGTAGGGGGTCTTGCTGGGGCTGGTGTTTCCGGGTTTAGTGCAGTGGTGTTCGAGCAGTGTAGGGGGTCGTGCAGGGGGGTGGTGAGTCAGGGTTTAGGGCAGTGCAGTGGTGTTCGGGCAGTGTAGGGGTCGTGCTGGGGGGTGGTGTTTAGGGCAGTGCAGTAGTGTTCGTGCAGTGTAGGGGGTCATGCAGGGGGTGGTGTTTCAGGGTTTAGGGCAGTGCAGTGGTGTTCGGGCAATGTAGGGGGTCGTGCTGGGGCTGGTGTTTCAGGGTTTAGGGCAGTGCAGTGGTGTTCGTGCAGTGTACGGGGTCGTGCTGGGGATGGTGTTTCATGGTTTAGGGCAGTGCAGGCAGTGGTGCTCGGGCAGTGTAGGGGGTCGTGCTGGGGGTGGTGTTTCTGGGTTTAGGGTAGTGCAGTTGTGTTCGGGCAGTGTAGGGGTTCGTGCTGGGGCTGGTGTTTCAGGGTTTAGGGCAGTGCAGTGGTGTTCGGGCAGTGTAGGGGGTCATGCTGGGGGCAGTGTTTCAGGGTTTAGGGCAGAGCAATGGTGTTCAGGCAGTGTAGGGGTTGTGTTGGAGGTGGTGTTTCAGGCTTTAGGGCAGTGCAGTGGTATTCGGGCAGTGTAGGGGGTCTTGCTGGGGGTGGTGTTTCAGGTTTTAGGGCAGTGGTGTTCAGGCAGTGTAGGGGGTCATGCTGGGGGTGGTGTTTCAGGGTTTAGGGCAGTGCAATGGTGTTCGGGCAGTGTAGGAGGTCGTGCAGGGGCTGGTGTTTCAGGGTTTAGGGCAGTGCAGTGGTGTTCGGGCAGTGTAGGGGTCGTGCTGGGGGGTGGTGTTTCAGGGTTTAGGGCAGTGCAGTGGTGCTCGGGCAGTGTAGGGGTCGTGCTGGGGGTGGTGTTTCAGGGTTTAGGGCAGTGCAGTGGTGTTCGGGCAGTGTAGGGTGTCGTGCTGGGGGTGGTGTTTCAGGGTTTTGGGCAGTGCAGTGGTGTTCGGGCAGTGTAGGTGGTCTTGCTGGGGCTGGTGTTTCCGGGTTTAGTGCAGTGGTGTTCGGGCAGTGTAGGGGTCTTGCTGGGGCTGGTGTTTCCGGGTTTAGTGCAGTGGTGTTCGAGCAGTGTAGGGGTCGTGCAGGGGGTGGTGAGTCAGGGTTTAGGGCAGTGCAGTGGTGTTCGGGCAGTGTAGGGGTCGTGCTGGGGGGTGGTGTTTAGGGCAGTGCAGTAGTGTTCGTGCAGTGTAGGGGGTCATGCAGGGGGTGGTGTTTCAGGGTTTAGGGCAGTGCAGTGGTGTTCGGGCAATGTAGGGGGTCGTGCTGGGGCTGGTGTTTCAGGGTTTAGGGCAGTGCAGTGGTGTTCGGGCAGTGTAGGGGTCTTGCTGGGGGTAGTGTTTCAGGGTTTAGGGCAGTGCAGGGGTGTTCGTGCAGTGTAGGGGGTCGTGCTGGGGATGGTGTTTCAGGGTTTAGGCCAGTGCAGTAGTGTTCGGGCAGAGTAGGGGGTCGTGCAGGGGAATGGTGTTTCAGGGTTTAGGGCAGTGCAGTGGTGTTCGGGCAGTGTAGTGGGTCATGCAGGGGTGGTGTTTCAGGGTTTAGGGCAGTGCAGTGGTGTTCGGGCAGTGTAGGGGGTCGTGCTGGGGGTGGTGTTTCAGGGTTTAGGGCAGTGCAGTGGTGTTTGGGCAGTGTAGGGGGTCGTGCTGGGGGTGGTGTTTCTGGGTTTAGGGCAGTGTAGTGGTGTTCGGGCAGTGTAGGGGGTCGTGCAGGGGGTGGTGAGTCAGGGTTTAGGGCAGTGCAGTGGTGTTCGGGCAGTGTAGGGGGTCATGCTGGGGGTAGAGTTTTAGGGTTTAGTGCAGTGGTGTTCGGGCAGTATAGTGGGTCATGCAGGGGGGTGGTATTTCAGGGTTTAGGGCAGTGCAGTGGTGCTCGGGCAGTGTAGGGGTCGTGCTGGGGGTGGTGTTTCAGGGTTTAGGGCAGTGCAGTGGTGTTTGGGCAGTGTAGGGTGTCGTGCTGGGGGTGGTGTTTCAGGGTTTTGGGCAGTGCAGTGGTGTTCGGGCAGTGTAGGTGGTCTTGCTGGGGCTGGTGTTTCCGGGTTTAGTGCAGTGGTGTTCGGGCAGTGTAGGGGGTCTTGCTGGGGGTGGTGTTTCAGTGATTAGGGCAGTGCAATGGTGTTCGCGCAGTGTAGGGGGTCTTGCTGGGGCTGATGTTTCAGCGTTTAGGGCAGCGCAGTGGTGTTCGGGCAGTGTAGGGGGTCTTGCTGGGGGTGGTGTTTCAGGGTTTAGGGCAGTGCAGTTGTGTTCGGGCAGTGTAGGGGTTCTTGCTGGGGCTGGTGTTTCAGGGTTTAGGGCATTGCAGTGGTGTTCGGGCAGTGTAGGGGGTCTTGCTGGGGCTGGTGTTTCAGGGTTTAGGTTAGTGCAGTGGTGTTCGGGCAGTGTAGGGGGTCGTGCTGGGGCTGGTGTTTCAGGGTTTAGGGCAGTGCAGTGGTTTTCAGGCAGTGTAGGGGGTCGTGCTGGGGGTGGTGTTTTAGGGTTTAGGGCACTGCAGTGTTCGGGCAGTGTAGGGGGTCTTGCTGGGGGTGGTGTTTCAGGGTTTAGGGCAGTGGTGTTCGGGCAGTGTAGGGGGTCGTGCTGGGGCTGGTGTTTCAGGGTTTAGGGCAGTGCAGTGGTGTTCGGGCAGTGTAGGGTGTCGTGCTGGGGGTGGTGTTTCAGGGTTTAGGGCAGTGCAGTGGTGTTCGGGCAGTGTAGGGGGTCGTGCTGGGGCTGGTGTTTCAGGGTTTAGGGCAGTGCAGTGGTGTTCGGGCAGTGTAGGGGTCATGCTGGGGCTGGTGTTTCAGGGTTTAGGGCAGTGCAGTGGTGCTCAGGCAGTGTAGGGTGTCGTGCTGGGGGTGGTGTTTCAGGGTTTAGGGCAGTGCAGTGGTGCTCAGGCAGTGTAGGGGGTCGTGCTGGGGGTGGTGTTTATGGGTTTAGGGTAGTGCAGTGGTGTTCGGGCAGTGTAGGGGGTCGTGCTGGGGCTGGTGTTTCAGGGTTTAGGGCAGTGCAGTGGTGTTCGGGCAGTGTAGGGGGTCGTGCTGGGGCTGGTGTTTTAGGGTTTAGGGCAGTGCAGTGGTGTTCGGGCAGTGTAGGGGTCTTGCTGGGGGTAGTTTTTCAGGGTTTAGGGCAGTGCAGTGGTGTTCGTGCAGTGTAGGGGGTTGTGCTGGGGATGGTGTTTCAGGGTTTAGGCCAGTGCAGTAGTGTTCGGGCAGAGTAGGGGGTCGTGCAGGGGGAATGGTGTTTCAGGGTTTAGGGCAGTGCAGTGGTGTTCGGGCAGTGTAGTGGGTCATGCAGGGGGTGGTATTTCAGGGTTTAGGGCAGTGGTATTCGGGCAGTGTAGGGGGTCTTGCTGGGGGTGGTGTTTCAGGGTTTAGGGCAGTGGTGTTCAGGCAGTGTAGGGGGTCGTGCTGGGGGTGGTGTTTCAGGGTTTAGGGCAGTGCAGTGGTGTTCGGGCAGTGTAGGGGGTCATGCAGGGGCTGGTGTTTCAGGGTTTAGGGCAGTGCAGGGGTGTTCGTGCAGTGTAGGGGGTCGTGCTGGGGGTGGTGTTTCAGGGTTTAGGGCAGTGCAGTGGTGTTTGGGCAGTGTAGGGGGTCGTGCTGGGGGTGGTGTTTCTGGGTTTAGGGCAGTGTAGTGGTGTTCGGGCAGTGTAGGGGGTCGTGCAGGGGGTGGTGAGTCAGGGTTTTGGGCAGTGCAGTGGTGTTCGGGCAGTGTAGGGGGTCATGCTGGGGGTAGAGTTTTAGGGTTTAGGGCAGGGCAGTGTAGGGAGTCGAGTGCAGGGGGTGGTGTTTCAGGGTTTAAGGCAGTGCAGTGGTGTTCGGGCAGTGTAGGGGTCGTGCTGGGGGTGGTGTTTCAGGGTTTTGGGCAGTGCAGTGGTGTTCGGGCAGTGTAGGTGGTCTTGCTGGGGCTGGTGTTTCCGGGTTTAGGGCAGTGGTGTTCGGGCAGCGTAGGGGGTCTTGCTGGGGGTGGTGTTTCAGGGTTTAGGGCAGTGCAATGGTGTTCGCGCAGTGTAGGGGGTCTTGGTGGGGGTGGTGTTTCAGGGTTTAGGGCAGTGCAGTGGTGGTCGGGCAGTGTAGGGGTCTTGCTGGGGCTGGTGTTTCAGGGTTTAGGGCAGTGCAGTGGTGTTCGGGCAGAGTAGGGTGTCTTGCTGGGGCTGGTGTTTCAGGGTTTAGGGCAGTGCAGTGGTGTTCGGGCAGTGTAGGGGGTCGTGCTGGGGCTGGTGTTTCAGGGTTTACGGCAGTGCAGTGGTTTTCAGGCAGTGTAGGCGGTCTTGCTGGGGGTGGTGTTTCAGGGTTTAGGGCAGTGGTGTTCGGGCAGTGTAGGGGGTCTTGCTGGGGGTGATGTTTCAGGGTTTAGGGCAGTGCAGTGGTGTTCGGGCAGTGTAGGGGGTCATGCTGTGGGTGGTGTTTCAGGGTTTAGGGCAGTGCAGTAGTGTTCGGGCAGTGTAGGGGGTCGTGCAGGGGGTGGTGTTTCAGGGTTTAGGGCAGTGCAATGGTGTTCGGGCAGTGTAGGGGGTCGTGCTGGGGGTGGTGTTTCAGGGTTTAGGGCAGTGCAGTGGTGTTCGGGCAGTGTAGTGGGTCATGCAGGGGGTGGTGTTTCAGGGTTTAGGGCAGTGCAGTGGTGTTCGGGCAATGTAGGGGGTCGTGCTGGGGCTGGTGTTTCAGGGTTTAGGGCAGTGCAGTGGTGTTCGGGCAGTGTAGGGGTCTTGCTGGGGGTAGTGTTTCAGGGTTTAGGGCAGTGCAGGGGTGTTCGGGCAGTGTAGGGGGTCGTGCTGGGGGTGGTGTTTCAGGGTTTAGGGCAGTGCAGTGGTGTTTGGGCAGTGTAGGGGGTCGTGCTGGGGGTGGTGTTTCTGGGTTTAGGGCAGTGTAGTGGTGTTCGGGCAGTGTAGGGGGTCGTGCAGGGGGTGGTGAGTCAGGGTTTAGGGCAGTGCAGTGGTGTTCGGGCAGTGTAGGGGGTCATGCTGGGGGTAGAGTTTTAGGGTTTAGGGCAGTGCAGTGGTGTTCGGACAGTATAGTGGGTCGTGCAGGGGGTGGTGTTTCAGGGTTTAGTGCAGTGGTGCTCGGGCAGTGTAGGGGTCGTGCTGGGGGTGGTGTTTCAGGGTTTAGGGCAGTGCAGTTGTGTTCGGGCAGTGTAGGGTGTCGTGCTGGGGTGGTGTTTCAGGGTTTTGGGCAGTGCAGTGGTGTTCGGGCAGTGTAGGTGGTCTTGCTGGGGCTGGTGTTTCCGGGTTTAGTGCAGTGGTGTTCGGGCAGTGTAGGGGGTCTTGCTGGGGCTGATGTTTCAGGGTTTAGGGCAGTGCAGTGGTGTTCGGGCAATGTAGGGGGTCGGTGCTGGGGCTGGTGTTTCAGGGTTTAGGGCAGTGCAGTGGTATTCGGGCAGTGTAGGGGGTCGTGCTGGGGCTGGTGTTTCAGGGTTTAGGGCAGTGCAGTGGTGTTCGGGCAGTGTAGGGGTCATGCTGGGGCTGGTGTTTCAGGGTTTAGGGCAGTGCAGTGGTGCTCAGGCAGTGTAGGGTGTCGTGCTGGGGTTGGTGTTTCAGGGTTTAGGGCAGTGGTGTTCGGGCAGTGCAGGGGTCTTGCTGGGGGTAGTGTTTCAGGGTTTAGGGCAGTGCAGGGGTGTTCGTGCAGTGTAGGGGTCGTGCTGGGGGTGGTGTTTCAGGGTTTAGGGCAGTGCAGGGGTGTTCGGGCAATGTAGGGGGTCGTGCTGGGGGTGGTGTTTCAGGGTTTAGGGCAGTGCAGTGGTGTTCGGGCAGTGTAGGGGGTCGTGCTGGGGCTGGTGTTTCAGGGTTTAGGGCAGTGCAGTGGTGTTCGGGCAGTGTAGGGGTCATGCTGGGGCTGGTGTTTCAGGGTTTAGGGCAGTGCAGTGGTGCTCAGGCAGTGTAGGGTGTCGTGCTGGGGTTGGTGTTTCAGGGTTTAGGGCAGTGCAGTGGTGCTCTTGCAGTGTAGGGGGTCGTGCTGGGGGTGGTGTTTATGGGTTTAGGGTAGTGCAGTGGTGTTCGGGCAGTGTAGGGGGTCGTGCTGGGGCTGGTGTTTCAGGGTTTAGGGCAGTGCAGTGGTGTTCGGGCAGTGTAGGGGGTCGTGCTGGGGCTGGTGTTTTAGGGTTTAGGGCAGTGCAGTGGTGTTCGGGCAGTGTAGGGGGTCTTGCTGGGGGTAGTTTTTCAGGGTTTAGGGCAGTGCAGTGGTGTTCGTGCAGTGTAGGGGGTCGTGCTGGGGATGGTGTTTCAGGGTTTAGGCCAGTGCAGTAGTGTTCGGGCAGAGTAGGGGGTCGTGCAGGGGGAATGGTGTTTCAGGGTTTAGGGCAGTGCAGTGTTCGGGCAGTGTAGTGGGTCATGCAGGGGGTGGTGTTTCAGGGTTTAGGGCAGTGCAGTGGTATTCGGGCAGTGTAGGGGGTCTTGCTGGGGGTGGTGTTTCAGGGTTTAGGGCAGTGGTGTTCAGGCAGTGTAGGGGGTCGTGCTGGGGGTGGTGTTTCAGGGTTTAGGGCAGTGCAGTGGTGTTCGGGCAGTGTAGGGGGTCATGCAGGGGCTGGTGTTTCAGGGTTTAGGGCAGTGCAGTGGTGTTCGGGCAGTGTAGGGGGTCGTGCTGGGGGTGGTGTTTCAGGGTTTAGGGCAGTGCAGTGGTGTTTGGGCAGTGTAGGGGTCGTGCTGGGGGTGGTGTTTCTGGGTTTAGGGCAGTGTAGTGGTGTTCGGGCAGTGTAGGGGGTCGTGCAGGGGGTGGTGAGTCAGGGTTTAGGGCAGTGCAGTGGTGTTCGGGCAGTGTAGGGGGTCATGCTGGGGGTAGAGTTTTAGGGTTTAGGGCAGTGCAGTGGTGTTCGGGCAGTGTAGGGGGTCGTGCATGGGGTGGTGTTTCAGGGTTTAGGGCAGTGCAGTGGTGTTCGGGCAGTGTAGGGGGTCGTGCTGGGGGTGGTGTTTCAGGGTTTTGGGCAGTGCAGTGGTGTTCGGGCAGTGTAGGTGGTCTTGCTGGGGCTGGTGTTTCCGGGTTTAGGGCAGTGGTGTTCGGGCAGCGTAGGGGTCTTGCTGGGGGTGGTGTTTCAGGGTTTAGGGCAGTGCAATGGTGTTCACGCAGTGTAGGGGTCTTGCTGGGGGTGGTGTTTCAGGGTTTAGGGCAGTGGTGTTCGGGCAGTGTAGGGGTCTTGCTGGGGCTGGTGTTTCAGGGTTTAGGGCAGTGCAGTGGTGTTTGGGCAGTGTAGGGGGTCGTGCTGGGGGTGGTGTTTCTGGGTTTAGGGCAGTGTAGTGGTGTTCGGGCAGTGTAAGGGGTCGTGCAGGGGGTGGTGAGTCAGGGTTTAGGGCAGTGCAGTGGTGTTCGGGCAGTGTAGGGGGTCATGCTGGGGGTAGAGTTTTAGGGTTTAGGGCAGTGCAGTGGTGTTCGGCAGTATAGTGGGTCATGCAGGGGGTGGTGTTTCAGGGTTTAGGGCAGTGCAGTGGTGTTCGGGCAATGTAGGGGGTCGTGCTGGGGCTGGTGTTTCAGGGTTTAGGGCAGTGCAGTGGTGTTCGGGCAGTGTAGGGGTCTTGCTGGGGGTAGTGTTTCAGGGTTTAGGGCAGTGCAGGGGTGTTCGTGCAGTGTAGGGGTCGTGCTGGGGATGGTGTTTCAGGGTTTAGGCCAGTGCAGTAGTGTTCGGGCAGAGTAGGGGGTCGTGCAGGGGAATGGTGTTTCAGGGTTTAGGGCAGTGCAGTGGTGTTCGGGCAGTGTAGGGGGTCATGCTGGGGGTAGAGTTTTAGGGTTTAGGGCAGTGCAGTGGTGTTCGGGCAGTATAGTGGGTCGTGCAGGGGGTGGTGTTTCAGGGTTTAGGGCAGTGCAGTGGTGCTCGGGCAGTGTAGGGGTCGTGCTGGGGGTGGTGTTTCAGGGTTTAGGGCAGTGCAGTGGTGTTTGGGCAGTGTAGGGTGTCGTGCTGGGGGTGGTGTTTCAGGGTTTAGGGCAGTGCAGTGGTGTTCGCGCAGTGTAGGCAGTCGTGCTGGGGTGGTGTTTCAGGGTTTAGGGCAGTGCAGTGGTGTTCGGGCAGTGTAGGGGGTCGTGCTGGGGCTGGTGTTTCAGGGTTTTGGGCAGAGCAGTGGTGTTCGGGCAGTGTAGGGGGTCGTGCTGGGGGTGGTGTTTTAGGGTTTAGGGCACTGCAGTGTTCGGGCAGTGTAGGGGGTCTTGCTGGGGGTGGTGTTTCAGGGTTTAGGGCAGTGGTGTTCGGGCAGTGTAGGGGGTCGTGCTGGGGTGGTGTTTCAGGGTTTAGGGCAGTGCAGTAGTGTTCGTGCAGTGTAGGGGGTCATGCTGGGGGCGGTGTTTCAGGGTTTAGGGCAGTGCAGTAGTGTTCGGGCAGTGTAGGGGGTCGTGCAGGGGGTGGTGTTTCAGGGTTTAGGGCAGTGCAATGGTGTTCGGGCAATGTAGGGGGTCGTGCTGGGGCTGGTGTTTCAGGGTTTAGGGCAGTGCAGTGGTGTTCGGGCAGTGTAGGGTGTCGTGCTGGGGGTGGTGTTTCAGGGTTTAGGGCAGTGCAGTGGTGTTCGGGCAGTGTAGGGGGTCGTGCTGGGGCTGATGTTTCAGGGTTTAGGGCAGTGCAGTGGTGTTCGGGCAGTGTAGGGGTCATGCTGGGGCTGGTGTTTCAGGGTTTAGGGCAGTGCAGTGGTGCTCAGGCAGTGTAGGGTGTCGTGCTGGGGGTGGTGTTTCAGGGTTTAGGGCAGTGCAGTGGTGCTCAGGCAGTGTAGGGGGTCGTGCTGGGGGTGGTGTTTATGGGTTTAGGGTAGTGCAGTGGTGTTCGGGCAGTGTAGGGGGTCGTGCTGGGGCTGGTGTTTCAGGGTTTAGGGCAGTGCAGTGGTGTTCGGGCAGTGTAGGGGGTCGTGCTGGGGCTGGTGTTTTAGGGTTTAGGGCAGTGCAGTGGTGTTCGGGCAGTGTAGGGGGTCTTGCTGGGGGTAGTTTTTCAGGGTTTAGGGCAGTGCAGTGGTGTTCGTGCAGTGTAGGGGGTCGTGCTGGGGATGGTGTTTCAGGGTTTAGGCCAGTGCAGTAGTGTTCGGGCAGAGTAGGGGGTCGTGCAGGGGGAATGGTGTTTCAGGGTTTAGGGCAGTGCAGTGGTGTTCGGGCAGTGTAGTGGGTCATGCAGGGGGTGGTATTTCAGGGTTTAGGGCAGTGCAGTGGTATTCGGGCAGTGTAGGGGGTCTTGCTGGGGGTGGTGTTTCAGGGTTTAGGGCAGTGGTGTTCAGGCAGTGTAGGGGGTCGTGCTGGGGGTGGTGTTTCAGGGTTTAGGGCAGTGCAGTGGTGTTCGGGCAGTGTAGGGGGTCATGCAGGGGCTGGTGGTTTAGGGCAGTGCAGTGGTGTTCGGGCAGTGTAGGGGTCGTGCTGGGGGTGGTGTTTCAGGGTTTAGGGCAGTGCAGTGGTGTTTGGGCAGTGTAGGGGGTCGTGCTGGGGGTGGTGTTTCTGGGTTTAGGGCAGTGTAGTGGTGTTCGGGCAGTGTAGGGGGTCGTGCAGGGGGTGGTGAGTCAGGGTTTTGGGCAGTGCAGTGGTGTTCGGGCAGTGTAGGGGTCATGCTGGGGGTAGAGTTTTAGGGTTTAGGGCAGTGCAGTGGTGTTCGGGCAGTGTAGGGGGTCGTGCAGGGGGGTGGTGTTTCAGGGTTTAAGGCAGTGCAGTGGTGTTCGGGCAGTGTAGGGGGTCGTGCTGGGGGTGGTGTTTCAGGGTTTTGGGCAGTGCAGTGGTGTTCGGGCAGTGTAGGTGGTCTTGCTGGGGCTGGTGTTTCCGGGTTTAGGGCAGTGGTGTTCGGGCAGCGTAGGGGGTCTTGCTGGGGGTGGTGTTTCAGGGTTTAGGGCAGTGCAATGGTGTTCGCGCAGTGTAGGGGGTCTTGGTGGGGGTTGTGTTTCAGGGTTTAGGGCAGTGCAGTGGTGTTCGGGCAGTGTAGGGGTCTTGCTGGGGCTGGTGTTTCAGGGTTTAGGGCAGTGCAGTGGTGTTCGGGCAGAGTAGGGGGTCTTGCTGGGGCTGGTGTTTCAGGGTTTAGGGCAGTGCAGTGGTGTTCGGGCAGTGTAGGGGGTCGTGCTGGGGCTGGTGTTTCAGGGTTTACGGCAGTGCAGTGGTTTTCAGGCAGTGTAGGCGGTCGTGCTGGGGGTGGTGTTTCAGGGTTTAGGGCAGTGGTGTTCGGGCAGTGTAGGGGGTCTTGCTGGGGGTGATGTTTCAGGGTTTAGGGCAGTGCAGTGGTGTTCGGGCAGTGTAGGGGGTCATGCTGTGGGCGGTGTTTCAGGGTTTAGGGCAGTGCAGTAGTGTTCGGGCAGTGTAGGGGGTCGTGCAGGGGGTGGTGTTTCAGGGTTTAGGGCAGTGCAATGGTGTTCGGGCAGTGTAGGGGGTCGTGCTGGGGGTGGTGTTTCAGGGTTTATGGCAGTGCAGTGGTGTTCGGGCAGTGTAGTGGGTCATGCAGGGGGTGGTGTTTCAGGGTTTAGGGCAGTGCAGTGGTGTTCGGGCAATGTAGGGGGTCGTGCTGGGGCTGGTGTTTCAGGGTTTAGGGCAGTGCAGTGGTGTTTGGGCAGTGTAGGGGTCTTGCTGGGGGTAGTGTTTCAGGGTTTAGGGCAGTGCAGGGGTGTTTGTGCAGTGTAGGGGGTCGTGCTGGGGATGGTGTTTAAGGGTTTAGGCCAGTGCAGTAGTGTTCGGGCAGAGTAGGGGGTCGTGCAGGGGGAATGGTGTTTCAGGGGTTAGGGCAGTGCAGTGGTGTTCGGGCAGTGTAGTGGGTCATGCAGGAAGTGGTGTTTCAGGGTTTAGGGCAGTGCAGTGGTGTTCGGGCAGTGTAGGGGGTCATGCTGGGGGTAGAGTTTTAGGGTTTAGGGCAGTGCAGTGGTGTTCGGACAGTATAGTGGGTCGTGCAGGGGGGTGGTGTTTCAGGGTTTAGTGCAGTGGTGCTCGGGCAGTGTAGGGGTCGTGCTGGGGGTGGTGTTTCAGGGTTTAGGGCAGTGCAGTTGTGTTCGGGCAGTGTAGGGTGTCGTGCTGGGGGTGGTGTTTCAGGGTTTTGGGCAGTGCAGTGGTGTTCGGGCAGTGTAGGTGGTCTTGCTGGGGCTGGTGTTTCCGGGTTTAGGGCAGTGGTGTTCGGGCAGTGTAGGGGGTCTTGCTGGGGGTGGTATTTCAGTGTTTAGGGCAGTGCAATGGTGTTCGCGCAGTGTAGGGGGTCTTGCTGGGGGTGGTGTTTCAGGGTTTAGGGCAGTGCAGTGGTGTTCGGGCAGTGTAGGGGGTCTTGCTGGGGCTGGTGTTTCAGGGTTTAGGGCAGTGCAGTGGTGTTCGGGCAGTGTAGGGGGTCGTGCTGGGGCTGGTGTTTCAGGGTTTAGGGCAGTGCAGTGGTGTTCGGGCAGTGTAGGGGTCTTGCTGGGGGTAGTGTTTCAGGGTTTAGGGCAGTGCAGGGGTGTTCGGTGCAGTGTAGGGGGTCGTGCTGGGGATGGTGTTTCAGGGTTTAGGCCAGTGCAGTCGTGTTCGGGCCGAGTAGGGGGTCGTGCAGGGGGAATGGTGTTTCAGGGTTTAGGGCAGTGCAGTGGTGTTCGGGCAGTGTAGTGGGTCATGCAGGGGGTGGTGTTTCAGGGTTTAGGGCAGTGCAGTGGTCGGGCAGTGTAGGGGGTCGTGCTGGGGGTGGTGTTTCAGGGTTTAGGGCAGTGCAGTGGTGTTTGGGCAGTGTAGGGGGTCGTGCTGGGGGTGGTGTTTCTGGGTTTAGGGCAGTGTAGTGGTGTTCGGGCAGTGTAGGGGGTCGTGCAGGGGGTGGTGAGTCAGGGTTTAGGGCAGTGCAGTGGTGTTCGGGCAGTGTAGGGGGTCATGCTGGGGGTAGAGTTTTAGGGTTTAGGGCAGTGCAGTGGTGTTCGGGCAGTATAGTGGGTCGTGCAGGGGGGTGGTGTTTCAGGGTTTAGGGCAGTGCAGTGGTGCTCGGGCAGTGTAGGGGTCGTGCTGGGGGTGGTGTTTCAGGGTTTAGGGCAGTGCAGTTGTGTTCGGGCAGTGTAGGGTGTCGTGCTGGGGGTGGTGTTTCAGGGTTTTGGGCAGTGCAGTGGTGTTCGGGCAGTGTAGGTGGTCTTGCTGGGGCTGGTGTTTCCGGGTTTAGTGCAGTGGTGTTCGGGCAGTGTAGGGGGTCTTGCTGGGGGTGGTGTTTCAGTGTTTAGGGCAGTGCAATGGTGTTCGCGCAGTGTAGGGGGTCTTGCTGGGGCTGATGTTTCAGCGTTTAGGGCAGCGCAGTGGTGTTCGTGCAGTGTAGGGGGTCTTGCTGGGGGTGGTGTTTCAGGGTTTAGGGCAGTGCAGTGGTGTTCGGGCAGTGTAGGGGGTCTTGCTGGGGCTGGTGTTTCAGGGTTTAGGGCATTGCAGTGGTGTTCGGGCAGTGTAGGGGGTCTTGCTGGGGCTGGTGTTTCAGGGTTTAGGGCAGTGCAGTGGTGTTCGGGCAGTGTAGGGGTCATGCTGGGGCTGGTGTTTCAGGGTTTAGGGCAGTGCAGTGGTGCTCAGGCAGTGTAGGGTGTCGTGCTGGGGTTGGTGTTTCAGGGTTTAGGGCAGTGCAGTGGTGCTCAGGCAGTGTAGGGGGTCGTGCTGGGGGTGGTGTTTATGGGTTTAGGGTAGTGCAGTGGTGTTCGGGCAGTGTAGGGGGTCGTGCTGGGGCTGGTGTTTCAGGGTTTAGGGCAGTGCAGTGGTGTTCGGGCAGTGTAGGGGGTCGTGCTGGGGCTGGTGTTTCAGGGTTTAGGGCAGTGCAGTGGTGTTCGGGCAGTGTAGGGGGTCGTGCTGGGGGTGGTGTTTATGGGTTTAGGGTAGTGCAGTGGTGTTCGGGCAGTGTAGGGGGTCGTGCTGGGGCTGGTGTTTCAGGGTTTTGGGCAGTGCAGTGGTGTTCGGGCAGTGTAGGTGGTCTTGCTGGGGCTGGTGTTTCCGGGTTTAGTGCAGTGGTGTTCGGGCAGTGTAGGGGGTCTTGCTGGGGGTGGTGTTTCAGTGTTTAGGGCAGTGCAATGGTGTTCGCGCAGTGTAGGGGGTCTTGCTGGGGCTGATGTTTCAGCGTTTAGGGCAGCGCAGTGGTGTTCGGGCAGTGTAGGGGGTCTTGCTGGGGGTGGTGTTTCAGGGTTTAGGGCAGTGCAGTGGTGTTCGGGCAGTGTAGGGGGTCTTGCTGGGGCTGGTGTTTCAGGGTTTAGGGCATTGCAGTGGTCGGGCAGTGTAGGGGGTCTTGCTGGGGCTGGTGTTTCAGGGTTTAGGGCAGTGCAGTGGTGTTCGGGCAGTGTAGGGGGTCTTGCTGGGGCTGGTGTTTCAGGGTTTAGGGCATTGCAGTGGTCGGGCAGTGTAGGGGGTCTTGCTGGGGCTGGTGTTTCAGGGTTTAGGGCAGTGCAGTGGTGTTCGGGCAGTGTAGGGGGTCGTGCTGGGGCTGGTGTTTCAGGGTTTAGGGCAGTGCAGTGGTTTTCAGGCAGTGTAGGCAGTCGTGCTGGGGTGGTGTTTCAGGGTTTAGGGCAGTGCAGTGGTGTTCGGGCAGTGTAGGGGGTCGTGCTGGGGCTGGTGTTTCAGGGTTTTGGGCAGAGCAGTGGTGTTCGGGCAGTGTGGGGGTCGTGCTGGGGGTGGTGTTTTAGGGTTTAGGGCACTGCAGTGTTCGGGCAGTGTAGGGGTCTTGCTGGGGGTGGTGTTTCAGGGTTTAGGGCAGTGGTGTTCGGGCAGTGTAGGGGGTCTTGCTGGGGGTGATGTTTCAGGGTTTAGGGCAGTGCAGTAGTGTTCGTGCAGTGTAGGGGGTCATGCTGGGGGCGGTGTTTCAGGGTTTAGGGCAGTGCAGTAGTGTTCGGGCAGTGTAGGGGGTCGTGCAGGGGGTGGTGTTTCAGGGTTTAGGGCAGTGCAGTGGTGTTCGGGCAATGTAGGGGGTCGGTGCTGGGGCTGGTGTTTCAGGGTTTAGGGCAGTGCAGTGGTGTTCGGGCAGTGTAGGGGTCTTGCTGGGGGTGGTGTTTCAGGGTTTAGGGCAGTGGTGTTCGGGCAGTGTAGGGGTCTTGCTGGGGGTAGTGTTTCAGGGTTTAGGGCAGTGCAGGGGTGTTCGTGCAGTGTAGGGGTCGTGCTGGGGGTGGTGTTTCAGGGTTTAGGGCAGTGCAGGGGTGTTCGGGCAATGTAGGGGTCGTGCTGGGGCTGGTGTTTCAGGGTTTAGGGCAGTGCAGTGGTGTTCGGGCAGTGTAGGGTGTCGTGCTGGGGGTGGTGTTTCAGGGTTTAGGGCAGTGCAGTGGTGTTCGGGCAGTGTAGGGGTCATGCTGGGGCTGGTGTTTCAGGGTTTAGGGCAGTGCAGTGGTGCTCAGGCAGTGTAGGATGTCGTGCTGGGGTTGGTGTTTCAGGGTTTAGGGCAGTGCAGTGGTGCTCAGGCAGTGTAGGGGGTCGTGCTGGGGTGGTGTTTATGGGTTTAGGGTAGTGCAGTGGTGTTCGGGCAGTGTAGGGGGTCGTGCTGGGGCTGGTGTTTCAGGGTTTAGGGCAGTGCAGTGGTGTTCGGGCAGTGTAGGGGGTCGTGCTGGGGCTGGTGTTTTAGGGTTTAGGGCAGTGCAGTGGTGTTCGGGCAGTGTAGGGGGTCTTGCTGGGGGTAGTTTTTCAGGGTTTAGGGCAGTGCAGTGGTGTTCGTGCAGTGTAGGGGGTCGTGCTGGGGATGGTGTTTCAGGGTTTAGGCCAGTGCAGTAGTGTTCGGGCAGAGTAGGGGTCGTGCAGGGGGAATGGTGTTTCAGGGTTTAGGGCAGTGCAGTGTTCGGGCAGTGTAGTGGGTCATGCAGGGGGTGGTGTTTCAGGGTTTAGGGCAGTGCAGTGGTATTCGGGCAGTGTAGGGGTCTTGCTGGGGGTGGTGTTTCAGGGTTTAGGGCAGTGGTGTTCAGGCAGTGTAGGGGGTCGTGCTGGGGGTGGTGTTTCAGGGTTGAGGGCAGTGCAGTGGTGTTCGGGCAGTGTAGGGGTCATGCAGGGGCTGGTGTTTCAGGGTTTAGGGCAGTGCAGTGGTGTTCGGGCAGTGTAGGGGGTCGTGCTGGGGGTGTTGTTTCAGGGTTTAGGGCAGTGCAGTGGTTTTGGGCAGTGTAGGGGGTCGTGCTGGGGGTGGTGTTTCTGGGTTTAGGGCAGTGTAGTGGTGTTCGGGCAGTGTAGGGGTCGTGCAGGGGGTGGTGAGTCAGGGTTTAGGGCAGTGCAGTGGTGTTCGGGCAGTGTAGGGGGTCATGCTGGGGGTAGAGTTTTAGGGTTTAGGGCAGTGCAGTGGTGTTCGGGCAGTGTAGGGGTCGTGCATGGGGGTGGTGTTTCAGGGTTTAGGGCAGTGCAGTGGTGTTCGGGCAGTGTAGGGGGTCGTGCTGGGGGTGGTGTTTCAGGGTTTTGGGCAGTGCAGTGGTGTTCGGGCAGTGTAGGTGGTCTTGCTGGGGCTGGTGTTTCCGGGTTTAGGGCAGTGGTGTTCGGGCAGCGTAGGGGGTCTTGCTGGGGGTGGTGTTTCAGGGTTTAGGGCAGTGCAATGGTGTTCACGCAGTGTAGGGGGTCTTGCTGGGGGTGGTGTTTCAGGGTTTAGGGCAGTGGTGTTCGGGCAGTGTAGGGGTCTTGCTGGGGCTGGTGTTTCAGGGTTTAGGGCAGTGCAGTGGTGTTCGGGCAGTGTAGGGGGTCTTGCTGGGGCTGGTGTTTCAGGGTTTAGGGCAGTGCAGTGGTGTTCGGGCAGTGTAGGGGTCGTGCTGGGGCTGGTGTTTCAGGGTTTACGGCAGTGCAGTGGTTTTCAGGCAGTGTAGGCGGTCGTGCTGGGGGTGGTGTTTCAGGGTTTAGGGCAGTGGTGTTCGGGCAGTTTAGGGGGTCTTGCTGGGGGTAGTGTTTCAGGGTTTAGGGCAGTGCAGGGGTGTTCGTGCAGTGTAGGGGGTCGTGCTGGGGATGGTGTTTCAGGGTTTAGGCCAGTGCAGTAGTGTTCGGGCAGTGTAGGGGGTCGTGCTGGGGCTGGTGTTTCAGGGTTTAGGGCAGTGCAGTGGTGTTCGGGCAGTGTAGTGGGTCATGCAGGGGGTGGTGTTTCAGGGTTTAGGGCAGTGCAGTGGTGTTCGGGCAGTGTAGGGGGTCTTGCTGGGGGTGGTGTTTCAGGGTTTAGGGCAGTGGTGTTCGGGCAGTGTAGGGGGTCATGCTGGGGCTGGTGTTTCAGGGTTTAGGGCAGTGCAGTGGTGCTCAGGCAGTGTAGGGGGTCGTGCTGGGGGTGGTGTTTATGGGTTTAGGGTAGTGCAGTGGTGTTCGGGCAGTGTAGGGGGTCTTGCTGGGGCTGGTGTTTCAGGGTTTAGGGCAGTGCAGTGGTGTTCGGGCAGTGTAGGGGGTCGTGCTGGGGCTTGTGTTTCAGGGTTTTGGGCAGAGCAGTGGTGTTCGGGCAGTGTAGGGGGTCGTGCTGGGGGTGGTGTTTCAGGGTTTAGGGCAGTGCAGTGGTGTTCGGGCAGTGTAGGGGGTCGTGCTGGGGGTGGTGTTTCAGGGTTTAGGGCAGTGGTGTTCGGGCAGTGTAGGGGGTCTTGCTGGGGGTGATGTTTCAGGGTTTAGGGCAGTGGAGTGGTGTTTGGGCAGTGTAGGGGGTCTTGCTGGGGATAGTGTTTCAGGGTTTAGGGCAGTGCAGTGGTGTTTGGGCAGTGTAGGGGGCCGTGCTGGGGGTGGTGTTTCAGGGTTTAGGGCAGTGCAGTGGTGTTCGGGCAGTGTAGGGGTCGTGAAGGGGGTGGTGTTTCAGGGTTTAGGGCAGTGCAGTGGTGTTCGGCAGTGTAGGGGGTCGTGCTGGGGGTGGTGTTTCAGGGTTTAGGGCAGTGCAGTGGTGTTCGGCAGTATAGGGGGTCGTGCAGGGGCTGGTGTTTCAAGGTTTAGGGCAGTGCAGTGGTGTTCGGGCAGTGTAGGGGGTAGTTCTGGGGGTAGTGTTTTAGGGTTTAGGGTAGTGCAGTGGTGCTTGTGTAGTGTAGGGTGTCGTGCTGGGGGTAGTGTTGTAGGGTTTAGGGTAGTGCAGTGGTGTTCGGGCAGTGTAGGGGGTCTTGCTGGGGGTGATGTTTCAGGGTTTAGGGCAGTGCAGTGGTGTTCGGGCAGTGTAGGGGGTCTTGCTGGGGGTAGTGTTTCAGGGTTTAGGGCAGTGCAGGGGTGTTCGTGCAGTGTAGGGGGTCGTGCTGGGGATGGTGTTTCAGGGTTTAGGGCAGTGCAGTGGTGTTCGGGCAGTGTAGGGGGTAGTTCTGGGGGTAGTGTTTTAGGGTTTAGGGTAGTGCAGTGGTGCTTGTGTAGTGTAGGGGGTCGTGCTGGGGGTGGTGTTTCTGGGTTTAGGGTAGTGCAGTGGTGTTCGGGCAGTGTAGGGGGTCGTGCTGGGGCTGGTGTTTCAGGGTTTAGGGCAGTGCAGTGGTGTTCGGGCAGTGTAGGGGGTCGTGCTGGGGCTGGTGTTTCAGGGTTTTGGGCAGAGCAGTGGTGTTCGTGCAGTGTAGTGGGTCGTGCTGGGGGTGGTGTTTCAGGGTTTAGTGCAGTGGTGTTCGGGTAGTGTAGGGGGTCGTGCTGGGGGTGGTGGTTTAGGGCAGTGGTTTTCGGGCAGTGTAGGGGGTCTTGCTGGGGGTGATGTTTCAGGGTTTAGGGCAGTGGAGTGGTGTTTGGGCAGTGTAGGGGGTCTTGCTGGGGATAGTGTTTCAGGGTTTAGGGCAGTGCAGTGGTGTTTGGGCAGTGTAGGGGGCCGTGCTGGGGGTGGTGTTTCAGGGTTTAGGGCAGTGCAGTGGTGTTCGGGCAGTGTAGGGGTCGTGCTGGGGGTGGTGTTTCAGGGTTTAGGGCAGTGCAGTGGTGTTCGAACAGTGTAGGGGGTCGTGCAGGGGCTGGTGTTTCAAGGTTTAGGGCAGTGCAGTGGTGTTTGGGCAGTGTAGGGGTCGTTCTGGGGGTAGTGTTTTAGGGTTTAGGGTAGTGCAGTGGTGCTTGTGTAGTGTAGGGGGTCGTGCTGGGGGTAGTGTTTTAGGGTTTAGGGTAGTGCAGTGGTGTTTGTGTAGTATAGGGGGTCATGTTTTAGGGTAGTGCAGTGGTGTTTGGGTAGTGTAGGGGTCGTGCTGGGGGTATTGTTTTAGGATTTAGGTTAGTGCAGTGGTGTTTGGGTAGTGTAGGGAGTCGTGCTGGGGTAGTGTTTTAGGCTTTAGAGTAGTGCAGTAGTGTTTTTGTAGTGTAGGGGGTCATGTTTTAAGATGCAACGCTCCAATACCTGACCAGTCTGCACTACATAAAACTAAAAATAAAAAGTGTTTTGCACACTTTTGTCATTGGGCTATATGTGGGCTACATCTGGGTAATATTTGTGCTACATTTGGGCTCTTTTTTCTCTGGTGGCCATCTTGGAAAACTTCTTTGTTATGAAGTTTCCTAATTTCCTCATTTACTGCAGTCTCCTCAGTAGGAAATGCTTTCAGTTTTTTACTTTGATTCCATCAAGAAGGCATTCAGATGTGTCTCACATTTGCCATAAATTCAGAATGTTAGCACTCTAGTTGCTCATTAGATCACTGTACTAAAGCTACTGCTCACCAGGGAGTTAACTGGAAGTCTGCTGCTGGTATTGAAAGTGATTGTTTCAGTCTGCATGTCAGAATTTTCTAATGAAATAGAAGAGGATTTGAGATCTCACTTAAAACATGCCCTCATTTTTCTTTCTGCAGCACTAACCATAATTTCTATTTAAAAAAGAACCCCTCATTTTGTTCCTTTTTAAATTAAATGTTTTAAGTATTAACGGTTTATTCCAATCAAGATGGCTTCCGGTGTGCCATACTTTTGTCATAAGTAAGGCTGTTAGCACTCTAGTTGTTCTTTAGAACACTCTGGGAAGCTGCAGTAGAACACAAAGGCATCAACTGACAGGCTGCTCCTGTTGAAATATAACAGGAAGATATTTGAGATCTCACTTGAAACATGTCCTAATTTTTCTTTCTATAGCACTAACCATAATTTCTATGACAAAATGAACCCCATCATTTTGTTCCTTTTTAAATTAAATGTTTTAAGTGTTACCAGTTTATTCCAATCAAGATGGCTTCCGGTGTGCCATACTTTTGTCATAAGTAAGGCTGTTAGCACTCTAGTTGTTCTTTAGAACACTCTGGGAAGCTGCAGTAGAACACAAAGGAATCAACTGACAGTCTCTATCCTTGTTGGATGTACATGTTTTACTGAGAATGTCAGACTTCATTCTCACATGACTGAGAAAGATAATGTGAATTTACAGAAAATATGCTCTCATTTTAGCTTCTGGAGCACCTTCCAAAACTGTATGGGACAAGCATGTGAAAATAGTTTTCTCTCAAACATGATTCATGATATCCCAGCAGAAGGTTTTTCACAGGGTAAAATCACCTTAGAACACACCACAATTCCTGAAATTAGTATGGTACCATCAACAAATGAATTCTAATGTAACTAAAGTCTGTTATCACCCTTAATAGTTCTCCTTTTGGTAACCCTCAAAATCTTTGATTCACTACAAGGCATTTCAATGGGGTACTATCATGTATATTGGTCTCAAGATGGCTGCCAGCAATTCCAGGATGAAGTGCTGACAGCCAATCAGATCTCACGATGACATGTGTGGTTAGGCTCCGCCCAGATATATGTGTTTTTACTTTTGATTTTCTCAGCAACTACTGAACGGATTTACACCATTTAACAAAAGGGTTCTTTCTGAACCAAGAACTACCTCTTTGCCAAATTTGGTGTAATTCCGTTCAGCAGTTCGGGCTGTAGCCGTGTCTAAAGTTTCCTATGGGAAAATGAATGGGGAAAACACGTTTTGGGACGCCCCTTTTTTCTCGGCCCCCGCTTTACGAATCACCCCGAGACTTTCAGGGTAGGAGCGGACCGGAGCGGGCCATAAAGTTTGAAAATTTCGCGAAGATTCGTCAACCGGCAAGAGAGTTATTTCAAATAGAATGTCGCGGATTTCCTATGGAAAATAGGTCCTAACTATAACTATCTACTGGCGACCGCCAGTAGATAATATATATGTATATGTATGTACGGAACTGCTTACTATTCTGATTCAGGCATGTGAATCTATGAAAGATACCTCAATACTGGATAAGAAATAAATTACTTACCTGTAACTGCAGTTTTGCAGCGTGAATCTTTCTGGATTCACTATGCTGTGCATTATTCCGCCATCTTGTGGTTAGGTCCGGAATTGTAGTATTTTCTCCTTTTTTTTTTTTCTTCGTGGCCCAGGTTGGCGCCGACGTCCCACCATTTGGTGTCCTTCGTGACGTCGATGCGCTTCCTGCGGAAGCTCCCACCTTTGGTCGCCATCTTCAGATTATTTTTTCCGTCGTTGGGTCTGGATCGTTGCCGAAGAGTTCCAGAAGTTTTTGAAAGAGGAATCAAGGAAAATCGAAGAAAAACGACGAAAATCAGTTTTCAACTACACCGGACTACAGGTCAGGTAACCGGGACGACGAGGGAGAAGGTTTACGACCGAGATCTCGACGTTCTACGAAGAATGCGCTCGCAGGGGGCTCCCTGAGCGCGGGTATGGACAAAACACCGTTCAAGTTTTGCACCAACTGCCACCACAAATACGCCCAGAAGGACCAGCATCCAGTCTGCAACCTCTGCTTGCCGCTCGACCACAGCAGCGAAAACTGCAACTCGTGCTCGGCGTTTACACCCAAGACCCTCCGAGTGAGGGAGAGGCAGAGAAGGGCGAACCACAACATGCAGGGGCAGGGACCACCTCCATCGCTCCGAGACCTGGGCCTCTCCAGCGGAGAGGAGGACAACATCGCTGGAGGACCGCATGATCGTCGAGGTCCATAAGAAAACGTCGAAGGAGGTAAGGGAGTCATCAACCCCCCTAAACACTCGAGCGACACTCGAAAGGGTGAAGCTAAAGCCCCGAGCGACACTCGTAGAAGTGAAGCAAAGTCCTCGAAGAGAGCATTGCCGCCGAAACACTCGACCAAGGCAACAGCAACCAAGGACAGTCAGCCGAGCGGATCCTTCGAAAAGGACTCCCAATCGGCAAGAGCCCTCGAAAAACCCAGGGCGTCGAAGGTTGCCCTCGAAAAGGACACCTCTGCGCCGAGAAAGGAAGGGTAGACATCGTCGTCGACATCGACTGCCCCGAAAAGAGGCGCTCCAGCCCTCGACGCCGAACAGGCCCACGAGATGGAGCGGAAGAAGAGGAGGCTCGAGGCCGAAATGGCGAGCATCCTGCAGCGGAAGAAGGACTTCGACGACAAGATGAGCCAATACACCATCCCGTCGAAACCCGCGCTCGAGGTCGAAAGACGACGAGGACGCCGAAAACACCGAAACCAGTCGAGGAACAGGTGGACGAAGACCATTATTTCGAGGGAGAAGGCGACGAAGATCTGCAATCCTACCGGGACGCGACGTCCTCGGAGGCACAAGACCTAGAATGGCAAGACCTCGACGCAGAATCGCCGGAAGAAGGGGTAGACACTTACCCTTCGAGGCCCTCGCCGCCAGACGACATTGGGGTCTACAACATGGTCGTCCAAAAGGCTGCACAAACGTGTGGAGTAAAAATGGAAGAGGAGAAGCCCAAGGCATGTTTCCTCCTGGAGACTCTACTGCCTCAACAAACCAGGAGCCAATTCCTGCCCATGCTCCCTAGTGTGCTGGATCAAGGAAGAGAGGCCTTTAAGGAACCAGCAGTATGCAAGGCTGTGACTCCAAGAACGGAGAAGAAGTATAAACATTCTTCACAGGACCCTGCATACATACAAGGATCAGTGCCAGCCGACTCCATAATTACAGCAACGGCTAGGAAGAGGGCCAATGTGCCCACTAATGCCGGACCACCTCCAGACAAGGAGAGTAGGAGGATGGATCTCACAGGGAGAAAGGTGGAGAGAAATGCGGCAATTCATTGGCGCATCGCAAACTCCAACGCCCTGATTAACAGGCACGCATACCAACACTGGGATGAAGTTGGGCAGCTCCTAAAGCATCTACCAGATCAGTACCAACAAAGGGCAGCTCACCTGGTAGAAGAAGGCAAAAGCATGGCGAACACATGCTTGAAACCGGCCTTGGATGCTGCAGAGACGACCAGCAGACTGATGATGATAGGGGTGACCGAGAGGAGACACGCACGCTCAGAATTTCTGGATTCAAACCAGAGGTGCAAAGTAACATCCTGAATACACCCTTTAACGGCGAGCAACTGTTTGGCACACAAGTTGACGACAAGTTAACGCAGCTCAAGAAGGACAACGAGACAGCAAGGTCCATGGGAGCGCTGCAGTTCAGAGGGATGAGATGGGGGGACACCCACGAGAAGGCCGGGTGGTAGAGGAGGCAACGTGCCTACCACATCGCACCAAACGTTCCAGCAAGGCTATCAAAGGAACAACCAAGGCCAGCAGCAGCAATGACAGCAGCAGCAAAACTGGCAGTACCAGCCCCGGGGCTAGTCCTTTCGAGGGCGCGGAAACGGACGAAGACAGACTCGAAGAGGAGGCCAACAGCCCATCTCCAAGTGACTTGACCATCAAGCCAACAACCACCCTAGCAACACCTCTGGGTGGGTGCAAGGACAAAGAGAAAAACAAAAACCCGACGTTCCACAAGAAACAGTCCCTCGAACATACAACACCGGTAGGAGGCAGGATAAAGAACTTCCTCAAGCAGTGGAGGAAGGTCACTACAGACAAATGGATACTAAACCTCATACAATACGGATACTGCATAGAGCTAGAAAAACAACCTCCAAACAGAAAACCAAGAAACAAGGCTCACTGAGCAAGGGAACTTTCGCTCTTGCAACTAGAGGCGAAGGAACTGCTCAGCAAGGAGGCGATAGAGGCAGTACCGCACAACCAAAGGAACAAAGGGGTTTACTCAACTTATTTCCTCGTGCCAAAGGTGGACGAAACACTAAGACCTATCCTAGATCTGAGATTCTTAAACAAATTCATAAGAACTCAAAGATTCAAGATGACTTCCCTACAGGAGGTAATACCACAAATACAAGGGGATTACATGGCAACTATAGATCTGAAGAACGCGTACTTGCACATCCCCATCAACCACAGGCACAAACGTCTACTAAGGTTTGTGATCAACCAGACTCACTACCAGTTCACAGTACTGGCATTCGGACTCAAATCCGCACCAAGGGTGTTTACAACGTGCCTAGCAGCAGTAGCAGCGCACCTACGAAGGCAAGGAATACACGTATATCCCTACCTCGACGACTGGCTCGTAAAGGCAAGCTCGTACAGCCACTGCAAAGAACACATCCAGCAGGTCGTACAAACACTGAGCCAAATGGGTTTCTCAATTCATTGGGAAAAATCGTCAACCGGAGCAGATCAAGATATTCTTAGGGGCCGAGATCAACACCATACAGGCCAAAGTGTTCCCCAGCAGGAAGAGAACATTGGCGATACTGAAGGAAACTCATCCTTACCGCAAGGGGCAAGTTCTGACAGTGAGGACGGTGAGCAAGCTAATGGGTATGATGGCGTCATGCATCCACCTAGTCCCAAATATCCGACTACACATGAGACCATTCCAGGAATGGATTCAGCAGCAATGGTCACAGGCAACAGGGAGTTGGGAAGATCTTGTGGTTGTCACACACGCAGTGCATCAGGAAATGGCGTGGTGGAACAAGGAAAACATATCACAGGGGAAGCCATTCACACAACCAACTCCAACAGTGACCATCACAACGGATGCCTCCCAGCTGGGGTGGGGCGCACACATGAACAAGCTAAAGGTGAGGGGTCTATGGTCGCAGCAAGATGCGGTCAGACACATCAACTACCTGGAGCTAAAGACTGTATTCCTAGCCTTAAAAGCCTTTCAGAAAGAGCTGTACGGAAACAGGGTGTTGGTCCAAACAGACAACACAACCACCATGTTCTACATCAACAAACAAGGAGGAACACAATGAGTGGCACTATCAGGGCTAGCACAGGAAATATGGAGATGGGCCATTCCACTAAAAATAGACCTACTGGCAATACATCTCCCGGGGAAGGACAATGTGGAAGCAGACCGACTCAGCAGGCAGACGTCGGCATCCCACGAGTGGGAGCTCAATCAACAGGAAATAGAGAAGCTATTCCAAAAATGGGGTACACCGCAAATAGACCTATTTGCAACACACCAGAATGCAAATTGCCAACACTTCGCATCCAGACAACCAGACCATCGGTCACAAGGGAATGCGCTATGGATAAGTTGGTCAAAGACATTTGCATACGCTTTTCCCCCGATACCACTGATACACAGGGTACTCCGCAAATGCAGAATCAGCAACATGACACTAATACTGATAGCACCTCAGTGGGCCAGACAATCCTGGTTCTCACAGATAGTGGAAATGGCACAAGAACCAGCACACAGGTTCCCAAGAAGAAAGGACCTGTTAACCATGCAGAACGGAAAGGTGCTACACCCAGAACCAGAGAGCCTCAGCCTAGCTGCATGGCTCCTGAAGACCTAGAATTTGCACACCTCAAACTACCACCAAGTACCATGGCAGTACTCGGGGAGGCAAGGAGACCTTCCACAAGAAAGTGCTACGTAGCAAAGTGGAAAAGGTTCTCCCAATGGTGCATCAAGGAGAATCTACAACGGAAGATCACAAGGGAATCAACGGTACTAAAATACTTAACGTACCTGCTACAAAGCGGATTAAGCTACACATCCCTGAGGGTGCACTTGGCTGCGGTAGTGGCCTACACCAGAGGAGAGACGGGGAAAAGTTTCTTCACCTCTCAAGTTGTGAAAAGATTTCTGGAAGGGGCGAAAAGAATCGCACCCCCAAAGAGGATGCCAGCACCAGCATGGAACCTCAACGTAGTGCTAACTCAATTGATGAAGGCACCCTTTGAACCTATTCACAAGACTACACTGCACATGCTCACACTAAAGACAGCCTTCTTAGTGGCTATCGCGTCACTACGAAGAGTAAGTGAGTTGCAAGCGCTGACACTCCAAGAGCCCTACTTGCAAATACACAAGGACAGGATTGTAATGAGGACGGACCCACACTTCATGCCAAAGGTGGTGTCTCGGTTCCATATTAACCAAACAATCCAAAAACCTTCCACACGAACAGAAAGGGCGCTGCACACACTGGATGCCAGAAGGACTGTAATGCACTATATAGAGAGGCCAAAGGAGTGCAGGAAAACAAAACAGTTCTTTGTCTCCTTTGCCAGCAGTTTTCTGGGACGACCAGTCACCAAGAATACGATTGCACGATGAATTGCGCAGACAATTCAACTCTGCCACAAGCAGGCAGGACAACAGTTACAAGGAGCAGCTCAAGCTCACTCAACAAGGAAGAAAGGAGCAACAATAGCGTTTCTAGCGAACACACCTATCCAAGACATTTGCCAAGCTGCAACATGGTCTTCAGTGCATACGTTCACTAAGCACTACTGTGTGGATATTCAAATGTACAAGGAAGCGCAAGTAGGACAGAAGGTCTTACAACACATTTTCAGTAACCAATGCTCATCTTCCACCCAGCCACCGCAATAAGGACAAAACTGCTACTAAGTCTATGCACATCATAGTGAATCCAGAAAGATTCACGCTGCAAAACGTATAGTTTCTTACCTGTCGGTGTAGTTTTGCAGCTTGAAGACTTTCTGGATTCACTAGCGATCCCACCCTCCTCCGCCAGAAAGATGAGACATGAGGACAAAGGAGGCTAAATTGCATACATGGCTAAAGGGATCAAGCAAAGCGGATAACAAAAAGAAGAAAAAAGAATCCGAAGATGGCGACCAAAGGTGGGAGCTCCCGCAGGAAGCGCGTCGACGTCACGAAGGACACCAAATGGTGGGACGTCGCCGCCCACCTGGGCCACGGGGGGAAAAAAAGGGAAGAAAGAGAAAATACTACGATTCCGGACCCAACCACAAGATGGCGGAATAATGCACAGCATAGTGAATCCAGAAAGTCTTCAAGCTGCAAACTACACCGACAGGTAAACTATACGTTATCCAGTATTGGTATCTTTCATAGATTCACATGCAACCCACCCTCCTCCCCGTAGAGGATCCTCTGGCATTACAGTACTACTAACTACACTTGTGCTGGAAAATCTGAGGGATTCAGCCTCTCTTGGGAAGGTTCTAGAGTGTGCTGGTTGCTGATTAGTCGTGTTTTGAGTTTGGTCCTTTTTATAAAAGGAGGTTGATAGGCTATTGAATACATGGTTACCTCCATGATAGCCTATGGAATTTACTGGTTACTGCTTTATTATGTGCCGTTGGACTCCCACTTCGACGGGGAATGATTCAGGCATGTGAATCTATGAAAGATACCAATACTGGATAACTGCAGTTACAGGTAAGTAACTTATTTCATCTCCAAGAATGGGTGAGAGAATGCTGTTAAATAAAGCTTTTGAAAGCTTTGTGGGAGGCATGTAGAATGAAACGTGAAGTGGAACGTCTGTCCAAAAAAGGGTCAAGGATTTGATTGCAATCACCACCAGTTAGTGAATTGCCCGAGGCATGTCTGTCCAAAAAAGGGTCAAGGATTTGATTGCAGTAACCACCAATTGGTGAATTGTCCGAGGCATGTTGAGAGACAGTATGTGAGAGACTTTGCCAGAAATTCGGATCTGGGTGGGTTGGGGCCATAAAGAGTAAGGATAGTAAAAGTAGTGTTGTCAATTGTAAGTGTAACAAGTATCCAGCGGCCTTCCGTATCTTGGTGTTGTGAAATTGTGGTCATTTTGAGAGATTCGACAGAAAATAATTACCCCGTTTTAGGTCGAGCCTAGTGACGGCCCTGTTTCCGGTTCAGGGAAGACCTGGCTTGGCAGTTCGGGCTGGACTGTTCCCATGAGGCACAGGGTCAAGACTGATTTTGCATATAGCTGGGTCTGAACTGAGGTGGCAAAGTGAGCTAAAGAATGATGATGGATTCAACCCAGATCTGTGACTGGGGGTGAGTGTCTGAAACGTTTCAGCGCTCCGTCCATCATCTCCTTGTGTTTGCTTTGCTCACTGAGTGAGGCATCCTGTATTAGGGTATGCAGTGGAAGCCACTCTCTGCCCATATTTGTCATTGGCTTGTGTCAGTGTCCTTCCTAAATGCTTGCTTCTGATTAGAATATAGGCTTGTTAGTCCTGCCTTGGTACCGCCTTGTCTCCCTTTGTTACCGCCCATAAGGACTGGATCTTTTACTTGGCTTGTTACAGTCTGCATTATAAGGGGGTGAGCACCATTTTGTTTATTGAAAGTGATGGGGGCAATGGCGGCTGATTTTCTTATACAGCGCTATGCGCTCTAAATTGTATGCTGAGCTCGGCGTCCACTTTAGGGACACCGCGCTCTGTTTATTTTTTATTTTGTAAAACTTTAATACTGAGCGCGGCACCCGCTTAAAGGACACCGTGCTCGGTTTCTTTTGTTTACCTCCTTAAAACGAGCATTTGCAATGCAATAGGTCTCGCATTTACACGAGTTTAAGCTATTGGTATTGTAAATGACAATGCCTTTTATTTGTTTTTAAAAACATAAATAAGTCTTTGTCATTTACAGTGCCAATAGCTCAAATTCGTGTATAAGCGAGAACTATATCTGAAAGAGACACGTTAGTGACAGATTCCTTACCTTAGAATATCCCCAGGCGTCAGGCTGGATCCGGAAAGTTTTTGCGTAGCAGTACCCTTGTGCGTCGGTAGGCGGCGTCGTGCGGCTCCGCGTCCGTCGTCTTGATCGCCGGGATGACGTCGCGGGCAGTACTTAGGCGCCGCCCCTGCGCGCTGACGTCAGTTCTTCTTTTTCCGCGCCAGCAAGCGCAGATCCGGGAAGAGCAGTGCCCTAGTCATTTTTTGAATAACTATTTTGGTGAATTTTTTCACTGTTTTTCTTCGAATCTACTTCAAGGTGTCGTAGGGATGCCCGGGTTTAAACGTTGCGGCGCCTGTGCTCGGATGATGTCCATCACAGACCCGCATCGGGAGTGTCTCTTCTGCCTCGGCCGAGGCCACGACACAAAGTCTTGTTCCGACTGCCGGGCCCTCAACCCGAAAGCTTTGCGAGAGCGGTCTCGAAAGCTCCTCGAGGCCCGGCATTCGGCTCCGCGCAAGCCCCGGTCGCGTGAGAGGTCCAGGGGTCGATCGCGGAGTCCACACCTGTCGTCGGCATCGTAGTCTTCTTCGTCCGGTAAGTCCAAACACAAAAAGTCCAAAAAGCATCGTCGCTCTAGGACTTCGCCTCGCCGGTCTCGCGACTCGGCTGAGGCCCCTCCCGGCACCGTCCCCGCGGCCCCGGACATGCCTGTGGAGTCGCCCCCGCAATACCCGTCCTTCCCGGGTTCGGGGGCGGATCCGGCCCAAGTACAGGAATTCCTGTCGGCCATGGCCCGCCTCTTCGGGCCTCAAGGTCCCTCCGGTGCGCCTTCGGGCCCCGCGGGCCCTGATGGGGTTGCTCCGGCGTCGGCTCCGGCCCCGGCGTCGCCCGTGCCTCCAGCCTCGATCCCGGCTCCGGCCTTGATCCCGGCTCCACAACCCCCATCGACGCCGGTAGACCTAACGACACCTCTGCCGGCGCCGATGTCTCCGGTGCCGTTCTCGACGCCGCCTGGGGCTCCGGGTGGCGTCGTCCCCAGTTCCTTCCGGCTCCGGACATGGACCCGGACCGACGTCGCTCGACGCCGGTTCCGGCGCCCGATGGGACCTTGGGTCCCAAATGTCCCCCCTCCTCCTTATTTTGAACCAGAGGAGGACCAGGAGGACTGCGAGGGGTCTGATGACCCTCTGACACAACAGTGTCAGTACGATGAGGACTGGACAGAGGGTCTAGGGGATGCCAGTGGTCTAGATACTTCCCCTGACACTGGCATGCTGTCTCCTCCCGTGGCTACGGAGGAGGGAGCCAACTTTGCAACGGTGTTGCGTAGGGCGGCTTGGGCCTTACGTCTCCAACTCCCTACTGTGGCGGTCAAGACTAACATCTTGACAGAGGTGCTTCAGCCGGCAGCCTCCTCTACGGAGACTGTGCTGCCGTTTAACGACTACCTCACTGACGTTCTTTTGGGCGCCTGGTCCAAGCCCAACACAGGGGCTCCTGTGGATAGGAACGTGTCTCGACGCCATCGCCCCGCTCCGGGCGACCCCCTGTTCCTCTCCCAACACCCCACTCCTGAGAGCTTGGTTGTCCAAGCCTCTGCTTCCCAAACCGCCTTCCCTACCGCCCCTCCGGATAGGGAATTCAAACGCCTGGATCAATTTGGGAAGAAGGGTTTTTCTTCCTCCAGTGCTGGCTTGCGGTCCATCAACACCTCTTGTCTTTTGGGCCGATATACCCACTCCTTGTGGGATTCGGTGGCGACTGTTTTGCCCCAGTGTTCTGAGGAGGTCCAGACACTGCTTTCCCGCGCCATTGCGGAAGGAAGGGATGCGGCCAAATACACGATACGATGTGGCCTTGATACCGACGACTCGCTGGGCAGGTCTATTGCAACGACGGTGGCGCTGCGACGCCACGCCTGGCTGAGAACCACTGGTTTTCAGGGGATGTCCAGAATACTCTCATGGACATGCCCTTTGATGGAGTCGGTCTTTTGGGTCCAAAGCAGACCATGCGTTGGAGCGCTTTAAGGACTCACGGGCTACTGCCAAGTCCCTGGGCCTTTCTGCTACACGCCCTCCGCTGACTTCTGCTTTTCGCCCCTATCGTGGCCACGGTAGGGGCGCCCCGTCACGTCAGCAGCCCAGCCACCGGCCCGCGCAGCAGGCGTCTTCGCGTGGCCGAGGACGTGGATTCCGCCGTGGCGGATCGGGCAACCAGCGTGCGGGTCAGGCCACCACCTCCAACCCGTCCGCGGCCTCCAAGCCCTCCTAGTCCCTCCTTTCAGGTGCACAGCACGCCAGTAGGGGGCAGGGTCCGCCATCACCTTCACCACTGGCGTACCATCACCTCGGACAGGTGGGTCTTGGACATTGTCCGAAGGGGCTACTCCTCCCCTTCGAGACCACCCCCCAGCCATGCCACCTCAATTCCACCGCATGTCAGGGGATCACTTAGTACTTCTGCAGAAGGAAGTCACGGCCCTCTTGGCCAAGAGGGCCATCGAGCATGTTCCGACCCCAGAAGTAGGGCGTGGTTGCTACTCCCACTACTTCCTGGTGCCCAAAAGGACAAGGAGGACATGCGTCCTATCTTGGACCTCCGGAACGTCAATCGCTTCCTCCGGAAGGAGAAGTTCAAGATGCTCACCCTAGCTCAGGTCTGGACTGCCCTCGACCCTGGAGACTGGTTGGTAGCGTTGGACTTGCAGGACGCGTATTTCCA
Organism: Calotriton arnoldi; assembly: GCA_963921515.1. NCBI lineage: Eukaryota > Metazoa > Chordata > Amphibia > Caudata > Salamandridae > Calotriton > Calotriton arnoldi. The sequence goes on along the minus strand of CAWUFW010000676.1, from coordinate 933,303 downwards.
CATCCCCGTCCTGCCGGCCCACCGGCGTTACCTTCGGTTCACGGTAGGCCCCGAGCATTTTCAATTCACCGTGCTCCCCTTTGGCCTTACCAGTGCCCCTCGGGTGTTCACGAAAGTGATGGCGGTGGTTGCAGCTCATCTGCGCCGGGCAGGGGTTTCAGTCTTCCCCTACCTCGACGACTGGCTGCTGAAGGCGGGCTCGTCCCAGGCAGTCGTCTCCCACCTCCAGACTACGGCCGAACTCCTGCACTCGCTGGGGTTCTCCATCAATGTGCCGAAGTCGCATCTGATTCCTTCTCTACAGCTCCTTTTCATCGGAGCAGTTCTGGACACGACGCAGTTTCGGGCCTATCCTCCCGAACGGCGAGTCCGGGATATTCAGGCTATGATTCCGATCTTTCAGCCTTTATCCTGGGTTTCGGTACGGATGACCCTGAGGCTGCTGGGCCTCATGGCCTCCTGCATCCTGCTGGTCAATCATGCCAGATGGCATATGCGGGCTCTGCAGTGGGACCTGAAGTTCCAGTGGGCGCAGCACCAGGGCAACCTGTCCGATCACGTCCAGATCTCGGAGGGGACTGCAAAACAGTTGCAGTGGTGGCTCTCGAACTGGCAATGGGTCATGGGCAGATCCCTCTCCCTTCCCCAGCCAGAGCATACAGTTGTGACAGACGCGTCCCTTCTGGGATGGGGCGGTCACATGGGAGAGGCGGAGATCAGAGGCCTCTGGTCTCCGGCGGAGTCCCGGCTCCATATCAACGTTCTGGAGCTCCGGGCGATCCGACTTGCACTCAAGGCATTCCTTCCCTCTGTCAAGGGGAAGGTAGTGCAGGTGTTCACAGACAACACCACCGCCATGTGGTACTGCAACAAACAGGGCGAGGTGGGGTCTTGGACCCTTTGTCAGGAGGCTCTGCGCCTCTGGACATGGCTGGAACATCAGGGCATGTTCCTGATGGTTCAACACCTGGCAGGTTCCCTGAACGCCAGGGCGGACGAACTCAGCCGCAGGTGCATGATGGATCACGAATGGCGTCTTCACTCGGAAGTGGCGCAAGGACTCTTTCTACAGTGGGGAGAGCCTTGGTTAGATCTATTCGCCACCGAAGAGAACGCGCAATGTCATCAGTTCTGCGCGTTGGAATTTCCAAGGCGGCACTCGCTCGGCGACGCTTTTCGTCGCGAGTGGAGTTGCGGTCTGTTGTACGCCTTTCCGCCTATACCACTTCTACCCAGAGTGTTGAAGAAGATTCGGCACGACCGGGCCCAAGTCATTCTTGTGGCTCCGGACTGGGCTCGAAGAGTTTGGTATCCCGAGCTACTCAATATGAGCGTAGATCCCCGATCCGTCTGCCTCTTCGGGAGGATCTTCTGTCGCAGCAGCAGGGGACGGTCCTCCACCCGAACCTGTCCAGTCTACACCTGCTTGCGTGGAGATTGAGCGGCGGCAGTTGATTCCTTTCGACTTGCCTCCCGAAGTTTGTGATGTGATTCTGGCAGCCAGGCGTCCCTCCACTAAGGTGGTATACGCCTGCAGGTGGAACAAATTTGTGGCATGGTGCACAGCAAAGGCTGTGAATCCCCTTTCTGCCCCTCTTTCTGAGGTCCTTCTGTTCCTTCTCTCTCTGGCCCAACAGGGTTCTGCCCTGGGTACCATCAAGGGTTATCTTTGTGCTATCTCGGCCTTCCTCAGGCTCCCTGATCAGCCCTCCCTTTTCAAGTCCCCTGTTGTTAACAGGTTCTTAAAAGGCATTACTCACCTCTTCCCTCCTGTTCCGTTTGTGATGCCTCAGTGGGGAGTTGAACTTGGTTCTTACCTTTTTAATGTGCGCTCCCTTTGAGCCTCTACATAACTGTCCTCTTCGTCTTCTGACTCTGAAGACAGCCTTTCTGGTGGCCATCACCTCCGCTCGGCGGGTGAGTGAGCTCCAGGCTCTATCTTGCAAACCTCCCTTTCTGTCTATTCATCCAGACAAGGTTGTTCTTCGGACGCGTCCGTCCTTCTTGCCAAAGGTGGTTACTGCTTTCCACATTGGGCAGACCATCACTTTGCCCACCTTCTTTCCACCTCCGCATCCTTCCAGAGAGGAAGAGAGGCTCCACCGTCTGGACCCAAAACGTGCGCTCTCCTTCTATATTGACCGCACAAAACACTTCCGGGTGGATGACCAGCTCTTTGTTGGCTACGTGGGCGCCAAAAAGGTCGGGCGGTGCACAAGAGGACCATCTCCCGCTGGGTTACCTTGTGCATCAAGACCTGCTATTCTTTGGCTAAGAAGGAGCCTCCTGTTGGGCTGCGTGCCCATTCCACCAGGGCAACGGCTGCTACCACGGCCTTGGGCCGCGGTGTTCCGCTGCCGGTTATCTGTCAGGCAGCTACGTGGGCCTCGCTGCACACGTTTACAAAGCATTACTGCCTTGACAGTCAGGTCCGGAGGGACGGCTTCTTTGGCCGTTCTGTCCTCCAGGACTTCCTTGTCTGATCTTTGTTCGCAGACCCACCACCGGGGTTGGTATTGCTGGGGTATCTATTCTAAGGTAAGGAATCTGTCACTAACGTGTCTCTTTCAGATGCACAAGTTACTAACTTGTGTATCTGTCACTAACGTGTCTCTTTCAGATGCACAAGTTACTAACTTGTGTAACGATATATCTGTAAGAGACAGTAGTTAGTGACAGATTCCTTACCGCCCCACCCATCCTCCCCGTTCTGCGAACTGATTTCTAGGGTTAAGGACATCCCTTTCAGGGCCCTAGTATTTTTCAGACACCTATGTCAGCTTCTTGCATGGCTCTGCGTTCCTGGCGCGGAAAGTCGTGTACAGAACTGACGTCAGCGCGCAGGGGCGGCGCCTAAGTACTGCCCGCGACGTCATCCCGGCGATCACAACGCCGACGACGGACGCGGAGCCGCACGACGCCGCCTACCGACGCGCAAGGGTATTGCTACGCAAAAACTTTCCGGATCCAGCCTGACGCCTGGGGATATTCTAAGGTAAGGAATCTGTCACTAACTACTGTCTCTTACAGATATATCGTTACACAAGTTAGTAACTTGTGCTTCATTGCAATTGCTTGTTTGTTTGTGGTGGAGGGAGAATAAAAAACCTCAGCAACACATTGTTTTTTAAGCTTAATTGCCTCAGAATCATTAAGATGGTCTCTTGCAGCAAACCTACGTGGCATTTCAAATGAGCTGGGTGAGATGAGACACATTGATGTTTAATGGGGTGTTTGAGCCCCTTGACATTTCAAGTAACTGTTCGAAGTTACATAATAAACATATATGTACAACTGCTGTAACTAAGAAAAACAAGCATTGGAAATGCAATAGGTCTCGCATTTGTTTAATTTAGATTGTTTGGCTTTGCTAATGGTATTGTATTTTAGCCATGTGTTATTGAGTGTATGTATGTGATGTGTTGTGGCATTATGTGGTTTGGATTGTAATTGTTAGCTGTGTAGCAGTATGAAGCATAGAGTTAGGAGAAGAAGAGCAGTGTTTACGATTTGGGAAGGAGAGTGAGGAGGAGAACAGCATGAGGGACAATGAAGGAATATGACGAGGAGAGTTGCATGAGGCAGAAGAAAGGCGAGTGAGGAGAGCAGTATGACGGAGAAGGAAAAGTGAGGAGGAGATTAGCGTGAGCTAGAAGGAAGGAGAGTGAGGGGAGCAGTATGAGGCATAAGGAAGGAGAGAGGAGGATAAGAGTAGGATGAGGGACATGAAAGGAGTGATGAGGAGAAGAGTAGTGTGGTGCAGAAGGAAGGAGAGTGAAGAGCAGCATTAGGCAGAAGGAAGTAGAGGTGTAGAAGAGCAGTGTGAGGGAGATGGTAGGAGAGTGAGAAGGGGAAGAGCATTGTGAGGTATAAGGATGGAGAGTGAGGGAGAAGAGCAGTGTGCGGCACAAGGACAGAGCAAGGAGGAGAAGAGCAGTGTGAGGCAGAAGGATGGTGAGTGTGAAGGAGAGCAGTATGAGGCATATGGATGGAGAGAGTAAGGAGGAGAAAAGCACTGAGATATAAAAAAAGGAGTGTGAGAAGATCAGCATAAGGCACAAGGAAGCTGGTAGTGGGACTGGTTGTGGTAGTTTGTGTGGTGATCCTGGTGGTGGTGGTGGATGATCAAATCAGATACAGGCTCTCCCCTTTCAACCACAAAATGGGCTAAAGTGTGCAGCTTCCCCTACAATGTGCACCAACTTCTGTGCAGTGCACCTTTCTCTGCTTGTCACCTTTGCCGTCAGTTCCTTAAATGCTCATCTTTGCTTCTTGTGCAAGTGGCTGCCAGTGTTGTGTTCACGCGTGTGTGCACAATTTGTCCATGAAACACCCTTTTACTCCTGCACACACAATTTCACACGTGCATGCTTCACAGCATTTGTGCAACATTCTCCACTTATCTGCATTTTTCTCTGCTTCTGTACTCAAATCATACGTGTGCACTGGCATTTTGGCTGTGCACAAAGTTCTTGCACACAGCCCCACAGTGCTACCCCGCGGGTTTTCACTACGGGGTAAGCACCAATAAAAAGACGGGGGAAGGGGGCAGGTCCATGTGCAAGCAAGGACTGAGTGGTGGCGGGAAAGAGGGGTCAACAACATGAAGAGTTGGTGGGTGAGAGGGCAAAGAAGCGACAAGGGCAAACCAGTTTTAACAAGAATGTGCCAGCGAAGGGGTCATGTTTGTGATCTGTGAAATTAAAACGTCATGGGTAATAATCATGTTTATGATGTTGGAGGCTCATTTTAATAGAAGTTGTATGATGAGGCAACGCTACAAAGTATGGAGATGGGAGCAACATGTTATGACAGTTTTTAAAAGAGAGTCCGAATTCTGGATGCATGGAAAATTCACAGCACACAAGCAAGCAGGTTTACAAAAGGGGTAGAAAACGGCATTTTGCCCAACTAAAAGCCAACATATGGAGTGTGGGGTATATAGGAAACAAAAAAAAAAATGCAGACAGCAATACTAAATTGTGATTATGGCCCATAGAAATGTAGGAGGACAATGGACAATACCGTTCTGACACTAGGACGAGTTGGTCGGGGCGTTTGAAAGCGGAATAAAGAAACAGGTTGTGCAAAAAGATCACGTGATGCCCGGACACATTTGCTGGTTGCATTGGTAAATAAAACGAGCGTATGGGGGTGGCGGGTGGGGGGGGAGGGGGAGGAGAAAAAATAGACACGAGCTGGTGGAACAGGGACACGGTGGGATATGAAACGGGGAGTGGGGATGGGGTGGGTGGAGGAGGAAGGGGTGATGCCAGCTGCACGTACATGGTTATCGATCGTAAACAAAGCTTGGGCAAACACACGATCACACCGTAAGGTTTAAAAAATTGCAATAGTGTCCTACACCTCCCTGCCATCTGCAAAACAGCAGAGCTCATAAGTGACATATGCACATGATCCGCAGGCTGCAGGGATTGGTGGCACCGGCAAATGCGAACGGACACGTGTGCTGCAGTACTCCCAGAGAATCTGTCTATGTTGGTGGCGGCCATGGTGAGCTGGAGCACGCAATGCCTACTGCTGCTGCCCGCTCCTCCTCCCTGGATAGATGCAATCCCCGCCACCACCCAGCCTCTGCTCAGTATGTCATGCCGGGGAATGCCTTTTGGTGTCATGCATAAATAAAGTAGCATGGCCTACCGACGCGGTCCATGCCGAAGAGCGGCAGTTAGGTTTTGCATAAATAATGGGAAAAGGGTGTGGCCTCCTGACGAGGGCCCATGTGCAAAGCTGAAGTGTGGCGCCTGTAAACATGCAGGCTGCAAATCAGGCTACTTTTGTAGTCGTGCATCGATCTGCGGTTGGTATCCTCGATTTCGCAGTGTAAAAATCAAAATGTGAACGCCTTTCCTGACGCACTCAAACATGTTCGATATAAAAGTTAAAGCATGGCTTCCATGAAGCGGGCGCTGCGCTCTGCCAGGGAAACGCTTGCAGGGGGAGGAGAGCGTCTGTAAAACGTAAAGCGCGATGTGGCGTCCATGAAGTGGGCGCCCTGCTGATCCATGAAAACATGTGCACTGAGCAACAAAACACAAGCGCAGCCAAAGCGGACCGCACAGGAAATGAAAATAAGAGTGCCAACAGACTTACAAAAGAGACCGTGTAACTCCGCCGGTAAACGATCCAGTCCGGGTGGGCGGGGCCAAAAGTGGACAGGGCGGTAACAAGGAGGGACTAAGAAGCCTACTTTACAATAGAAAGCCAGCGTTTAGCCTGAACTATGACGCAAGCCAATGGGAAGAAGGGGCGTGGCTTCAAGTCCCCTTCTAAAAGTGTATCGATGACAATAAGCCTCGCAGAGCGAGGAGCGCATGCACGCTCCAGCGCTAGGTCTGCGAGACCTAAAAACTAGGCCTATCAAATTTACGAAAGCAAAGAAAAAAGACAGGATAGGAATAGGAAAACGGAGGAAGACTACCTCCGGAAGTTGTGTGGGCATGAATGTGGCAATACAGGGACCAGAGTCCACAAGAGCTAAAAAAAAGAAAAGGAACACCCTGAGGGGTAGAGGGACATTGGAGCACCTGAAAGAGACAGACCAGAGTGATGTCCGGGCGAAAAAGTGATATTAGATCAAACGGATGAATACAAGGTTCAGGGAGGGAGAGCACATTTAATGCAGGACGGACACACCATTCTGAGAGACCAAATAACGTAACTAACTGGAGGAAATGAATGAGGCAGTGGATAATAATAAAAATAACCAGACTTACCAGTGGAAACATGTAGGGATACAATTAGGATGGTGTGAAGGGGATACGATAGGGGAAGGTATGTAAGGATTCTATTAAAAGTGTTGTATCGGAGAAAAAAAAACCAACCAATCTACAATACTAAGCGTCACAATTAATAAACTGTTGTGAAAAAGAACATTAGAGTCCTATCAAATTAGATCCTCAAGTGGTTGCTGAAGCTCCCAGTCCCATGGCTTCTGTCTTGTTGATTGATGATTTGTAGTTCCTCGAAGGAGTTGATTTGTCCTTGAATGTGATTTTGAAGAGGGATGGATGAAGTATCCTGTATGTAATATTCAAGGATTTAAGTTGTGGACCTAGATGCAGAAATTGTTTGCGACATGCAGCTGTAGCAGGGGAGCAATCTTGTGTGAAGAACACCTTGTGACCTGACCATTGGAGAGAGCCCCCCTTTTTTGGCTTCAGAGAGTATCTGCATCAGTTCAGTAAATTGGAGAAAGAGAATAATAATAATTCGCCTGGGTCGTGCATGAGGGCCAGTTAAAACCTGTGGACCTAAATGATGTGCATGTTGAATAGAAAGAGGAGAGGCAGCAGGCAGATGAAGAATGGAAGGTATCACTGTTTTGAAGAAATGCAATCATGTTACAGCCTTCAGAACCCTCTGGGATACCAAAAAGACGAAGGTTGTTTCTCCTCTTATTTTCTAAATTTTCGGTAAGCCTTTTAAGTTGAGCTATGTCCTTGGAAATCTGAGAGTTCACAGGAGTGGACTCTTCAAGGTTACTAACTCTGTTACAGAAAAGATATCCGTTCATGTTGGCACCATTGCTCCTCAATACGTTGCAATGAGGCCCTGTTATCCATCATGAAGGGTTTTAATGCTCGTAATTCCTCTGACGTCAGCCAGGGTTAGATGTGTAGGTGATTTTGAGGGAGTCTAGGTCTTTTTTCAGCCATTTGATCGAGGTGGTGCTAGACAATTTTTTTGCAATTGCGCCAGCAGCATGGGAGAAAGAGGAGCTGTCTTTTTAAGTCTGTAGCGCTTTCCATTGTAATAGTTGGTGGTAGGGAGGATTTTGTTACATGCGTGCGCACAACACGAAGGGGAGTGGTAGACTTGGAAGAAGATGACTGGCTGCTGTTCTGAAATTTGTGAATTCTCCCCATATAGAGCAAAAGCAAATTGGTGAGAGAAAAACAACACTGTTAAGCCTGGTGGATATAAATTAAAATGAGGAGCCAGTAACTTAATTGCAGTATCTAAAAACAAGCATTGGCATAGCCGATAGGTCTCGCCTTTGGGACCTTATAAGTGGTTAGTCATGCAGCGAGGGTAGGAGAGGGCGGGGGCAGTGCGCTCAGCTACTCTCCACGGGGAGGGGAGGGAAGAGGTAGATGAGCTTGTGAGCGTGACGAAAAGAAGCTAAACAGAAAGAGAAGGGATGACAGAGGAAAAACAAGCATCACAAAGCTCTCTTTAAAAGCTTTTAGGACTATGCAAAAGTGTTTATGCACATTTGAATACTGTGTGCTCAATGCAAAAGTAACGGGCAGGGAAGGGGACTGCGCACTTACTGCCGAAGGTGTCTCCGTTGTGGAAGTTCTTGCCCTTCTGGCTCTCCTCCTCGATCTGCACGGTGGCGACATGCTTGGCGGAGAAACCCCGGCCGCGCCGCATCTCCTAGCGGCCCATCCACATGCTGCTCGGCAGCACAGGCTCCTGCCTCAGTAAGCCCCGCCCACAGTCAGGCTTGGCTCCTGGCTGGCTTCCGCCCCCAGGCACCTGGAGACGGAGCAAGTCTCCGCAACGGCCGAGCCCAATCAGCCTTTCACCCACCCGATGTTGATAAAAATAAGCGCCGCTTAGTGAAATAACCATAAATTGTTTTAAGGTAACAACCAATACAGAATTCCTTTTATGGCGCGCGCTACATGCACATTCTTCATTGTGGAAGTTCTTGCCCTTGACAGTGAAGTCCGACATCCAGAAGTGAACCCGGTCTCATTGTCCCGCAAGTGCTGGGGGGGGAGGAGGCTGTATTACAAAAAAAATGGCGTCCCCTTGACCAAGACTGAGACGGAAGTCTGAACATTTGAAATGTGTGTTATTGAACATAACGAGCAGGCAAACGCAGTTGTGTCCATTCGTTGAGCTATCTGTTCTTGGAAAAAAGGGGGAGGGTGTCTGGCACGTGGTGGAGGTGAACTATGCCGCTGGAAGCAGCGCACGTGCGCCGTCAGCGCGCAGGACGACTGGGTCAAGGGAGCGCGCGTCACGAAATACTGTACCGCGTACACACGCGCCGCCCGACCCTGACTAGAAATGATTAGTTTGCGGTGAACCGGTGGGCTCCGTTCCCTTTGTGCACCGCCGAGACCCAGGGCAGCGCGTTGCTACTTTCCTTCCATTAAAGGAACGGCATGTCCTCTTGCTGAAGCTCCAGCGGCCCTCTTTGTTCTCTGTGAGGACAGGAGCCCCTGTGCAGCAGCAAGTCCTGAACGCCGCTTGAAAAACCAGCCACATGCAAGTAATGGTAAAAAAAAAAGTGCCGCCACAGTAATTATAAAACACAGTGTCACGCCGCAAGTAAAAGATCCAGTGCAGGTGGGCGGGGCAAAAAGAGGACAGGGTGGTAACCAGGAAGGACTAAAAAGCCTCCGTTGTAATCATAACACACCGTTTAGCAAAATCAATGACGCAAAATGACGCGCACCAATGGAAATTACGGGCGGATCCGAAACTCAACTTCTTAGAGTATATTGATTCCAAGAAGCCCTCGCAGAGGGAGCAGCGCATGCGCGCTGCAACGCCAGACGAGACCTAACAATTGCTGTCTCACTTTGAAGGGTACATATCTGCAGAAAACCCCTCAGCAAAGAATAGCATATTGAAGGGAAAAGTTAAATAGACATGTATAGTATTGACTTTCCCATTTAAAATGTCCTTCACGTGAGGAGATGAAGAGTATTTCGTATAAGATAGCAATTGGGGGCCTGGGGACCTTGAGGCAAGCAGAAAGCTTGACGCCCGGTAAGAAAAACAATGACCTCGGGCGCGTTGCGGAGCAATAAGATGGCGGCCTCTTAACACTCTGTCAAACTTTGCACTAAAGTGGAGTCCGCATTGCCTCATAACGAACAATGCGGGCATGGTCGGAAAGCCACTGTTTTCCAATGCACAAGGTCATCTGCCAAGAAAAAGAAGAAAAGCTTGAAGCCCTCAATTGAGTCATAGAGTGCCGAAGCCGCACAGAGCTCTACGGAGCTGCAGCTATCTTGCGCAGCGTCCAGCCACTCCACCACCACCCACCCTGCGTCTTTTTCTTGAGTCCTGAAAACAAACAAGACTTCATTCAGCAGCTGGCATAGTCTTCTCCAAAACCCTAAGTTGAAAAAGCAATCTGAAGAATATGGCATGTACTGAGTTACTGCGGGATGTAGTTGACCTCACAAAAAAAGATGTTAACGGTCAACACCCAAAGCTAGAAATTCCGGATCCAACCACTAGATGGTGGTATAATGCACAGCATATGAATCTTGAATAGTTTCACCCTGCATCATGACTGTCTCAGTTGCCACCCACCTTCTCTCAACCTATAAATGTATCCGCTCACTGGAGACCGGTGACATCCTTGACCTATGTACCTAATGTACCTATGTACCTACTGGGAATGTATACTCATTGCCAAAGAATATATTTTCATTGAATACATATGTATAATGCCTACCTGGAGGTCCTTGCATACTTTTAATAAACATTGTCTCGATACAGATTGCAGGGCAGATTCCCAGGACGGCCGGGCCTATACGAAACCTCTTTGGAGATATCTTCGCTTTTTCCTACGCTCCTAGGGATGGACTCGCTACTCCATTCAGTGCTAATGACTATAAATAAAGATCCCATGGTAGAGCAGGATTAGCTATTTACCTGTATTCCTGGCAGAGACTCTGTTGTAGTCATGAGCGACCACCCTCAAAGAAATAGTAAAGGAATTAACCTTGGATCCTTGATCTCCACAAAAAGAGAACTGGCTCTGTTGATGGGGCATGAGAGATTGGTGGTATGCTAGTCCTTAAAAGAGTAAGCTCCGTTTTCCCAACGTTTTAGGGTATCGCCTGTTCGTTTACATTGTCTTTCTGTTCTCTTGCCTTTTCTTTACAGAAAGATTGTGTAATAGTTTTCATCGCACTATTCTGAATATGGTGACCTTTTTCTGTTTTTTAAAATTTGCTTCTTTTAAAAAAAATAAAAAAAAAAATAGATGAAAATTGGCCAATATAGCCTTTTATAGGGTATCCAAAGTATTCTATTTTCTAAAAAAATAAAAAAAAATTGGCTTTATTTGTATATACTTTGTAGAAAGTGTACTGAAATCCCACGCTTGGGCGGCACAACTCGATGCTCATGACTATTAAGAAGATTCCCCAGGAGAATAACTAGGGGTGAAAAACCAACCATTCCTTCTCCCGTCTGCAGTATTTTAGCACTACATCTCCCCAATGGTCTTCCCTTCACCTAGGACTGATGCCCTTTCTGTGTACTGTCCTAGTTCTCATTCTCCTGCCTTTTCGAAACATTTCTGATCTCCTTTTTCTCCGTCTCATGGCTCCATGCAAACTGTGTAAGATTTCCCATGTCCCTCCTCCCATGTAGAACAGCTATAGTGTTGTACATATTGCCTCCCCTCCCTAACCTCCACCCCAGTACTCTTTGTTACGCCCTGTATCGCCACCTGTAGTGTCCTACATCTCACCTCCTAAGACTTTCACTGTGCTGTACATCCTCAATACTCACTTAGGATTTTTTGGGCTTTAGGACAGTGAGTGTGTGCCGACATCAAAAGCGGATGAGAGAGGATAGGTGGTAGAAATCTGAATAGGGTTGATGATAGGGATGTGATGTGATTCATATTTCCCCAGCCTGGCGATAATCTGGGTATTGCTGTTGCTATTAAACTCATCCATCGCTTTCCGTTTTGTTTCTCCCCTTCCTCTTATCCCATTGCAGGTTCTGGTTTTCCTGGCCTAGGTGTTTTTCCCGAAACTTTCCCTTCGGGAAATCCTGGCACTCCAACAATGAATGAGTTCAACCCGGGCCCCCCTCCAATATCCTACCAGTCTGATATTCCCAGCAGCCTGCTCACTCCAGACAAACCATCAGCCCCTCCAATCAGCGGACAGGTAAGAGAAGGATCTCAGTTCTCTAGCTTTTGCCATTCCCTGATTGACCTACTGCTCCACCATCAAAGCACTGTTTATGGTCATTGGTTATACCTTAACTTGCCCTTTAAGCGACAGTGCAGCAGCATTGTCAGTCTTCACAGGGCAATATTTAGCACCATACCGAGACTGACTACGATATGCTTCTGCTGCACCTGATTCTCCATCCTTCCTAAGTCTTTTTGCTATTGTTCAATGTGTGCAGAAACCAGTTTTTATCAGTTTATCTTTTCCCCTCAGATGCCCCCTTCTGGCAGAATGGACCCTTCGCACAACTCTGTTCCACAGGGCATGCACAACCCAAGCCTGAGTGGCCAATCAGCACAGCAGCTTCATCACCGGAATCCTCCACCCCAGTCCCGGCAGCAGCTGGGCCAGCCGGGGGGGACTGTACATGGTGGTGAGCTACCATTTAACCCCTCCTCTGGCATGGGTGGGCCACCAGGCATGCCAGGAGACCCGCAGGAGCCCTCACTTGACGTAAGTAGCCCCAGTACCATCCAAGTGGGTCAGGTGATGCATTTGGGTTTGAGTCGGGCTAGTATGACCGGTTTGAAGCACCAAGAATGTTTACCAGCAGTTTGGAAACTGGTGTGTGCAATATTGGACCTACACATGTTTCTTCAGCTTTCCGAATGAGAGAGAGGACAGTGGGATGAGGCCCTGTTTTAGTGGCAGAGGTGCTGTTGCTGGAGAGACATGGGGTTTGTTAGTCTGACCTGTTAGTCATAATATCCAATCCTGCCAGCATTGACTCCTTTTGTTACTTCTGCAGTTCATAGAAGCAAATCCTTTGACTTGAATGTAAGCAGGTGGCATTGGCTGAATATTCCCCAATATCCAAATAGGACAAATTAAAAAAAGCCACATCTTTGAAACATCAGATGAGGCAATACAAACTTTCCCATTATGTGTGTTGTAAACCTGTTCTTCATCATAGGATCTTTCAGATTTAGTTTCCTTGGTTCTCATTGGCCATGCCCTCCAAACACCTCCCAGTTTCACTTTTGTCTTCCTCTGTTTCTCCCTTCGGTGGGGAATGCGCCAAGTACACCTCCTGTCCATGGCTAGTCGTGTGCTTCTGGAGATATTTTTTTTTATTTGACTGGCTCTATGAGTGCAGGTGTTTGCAATTCATCTCCCCATTCTGCGACCTAGCTTCCTCTTACCCACCCTCCACCTGTGCATTCTGTCCTGTTGTCATCTGCCCTGCCCCCCGTCCTGCTACTCCTCCTCCCCTCCCCCCCCCCTCCCAATCTACTCCCACTGTCTGTGGTGTTTCATGCTCCTGTCCACCTTCCTTCTGCCGTCTGTGTTGCTTGCTCCTTTCACCATTTGTGGTCTTGCTTGACCCCCCGCCCTCCCCCACCTTGTATTGCTTGCCCATCCCACCCTCCTCCCAGTGTCTGTCAGTTTGCTGGACCCCATCCCACCACATCCTGTTTTGTTTGCCCCTCCCACCCACCACAACCATGTTGCACAGCAGCTATGGCTAAAAAACCTTGACAGTCAATAGGTCTTGCATATGTGAGACCTATTGGCTTTGTCAGTGCTTGTTTGTTTGGTTAAGTACCACCAATGTCCGATGGAGAGGTGTGGTGCAGCGGCCAGGGCAGCTGACTTCGGAGCACAGGGCTCACGGTTCGATCCCCGGCTCTGGCGGCAGCTCAGCTCAGCACCATGTGGCTCTGGGCAATAGCTCACTTAATTTCCACGACGGCCCCCAGCGCCTTGAGACCCGTAAGGGTGAGTAGTTCGCGCTTTACAAATACGGATTTAGATTTTAATGTGTTCGCCATGTTTGGGCCCTGAGGTTACTTCTAGTAATCCTAGGTGTTTTATGTCCCTTACTATGACATTTTGGTAGTGGTTACTGAGGAATTAAGGTGTCTACTGATGTCCTTGACGGAACAAATTTAATCAGATCCCCTGCTTCTGGGCTTTTACATGGTTAGAAGGTTTAGATGTGATGAAATTCATTTTATCCAGATCCTTTCCTAGAAGTACTGTCAGACCCAATTAAAACCAGATTTCATACTCTATAACTACATGTAATCCTGGCTTGCAGTTCACTTCAATCTGTGGCAATTCCTCTCTCCCCTCTGAGGTCATGGCACTGCTGTGTATACTTTGCTGCTAAGAATGAGCAGAGAACAATTTCTGTTATGCCTGCAATAGTCTGAAAGCAGTTAAACTTTGTGAGCCAAAAAAGCCTAAAGCTTAATGACACCAAAAGTGAAATCCTTACCCTAGGACCGCTTCACAGGCAATTTTTACTCTTGGTCCCCTTCTATCTTCTTAGGTGAAACTGCAAATCAAAAATAAGACAAGGAACCTAGGCACTGTCTGGAATACTATCTACCTTAAGCCTCTAATTGGAACAGTGGTCAAATCATCTTTCGACCAACTAAAACTGCTTTTACAGTATTACCTGTTTGCATCATGTGTAGTTGTGGATCACAGGCTGTACACAGTCCTGCCACTGTTGTTGTTTTTTTCTTCAAAAAGTATTTTCGGTTTTGAGGTGACTATTGATAACTGCCTTTGTTAACAATAATGCACCAGGACAGACTCTACCTATATATTTTTTTGTTCTGCCATCGGGTTCAGACATGCTTCAGGTGTTCTGTTACTGCTGCGCACCGAAGTCCAGATTTCGATGTTGGAAGCAAATGGCACAGATCTATCATGATAAAAAGTACATTTTATGACCGTCTCCCACTTTGGGACAGAAAAGTTTGAGTCTGGAGCAAAGTCCCAAGATAGTGTATTGTTGGGTAATACACTGTTTTAAATTCTGCTTCTCTTGAAACAATAATATCTTTTGGTCTTACTTGCATCGGATTTGTATTATCTGCCTGCCGAGTTACCTGAACGAGCGTCTGTGTTGAACGCCCGGCGCCTTCAGCTTTAAAAAAGATTATTTGGCACCAACTGGATCGAAGGTGTGTACACTGTTCCATGATGCAGCACCAGAACTCGTGAGTCACCATCTGCTGCAGTTGCCAAATATGCAACAGGAATCGTCTCTAATGACGAAAGAGGAGGACTTGCTGGTAGTCCAGTCTTGCTTATGTGTCCTCAAATGATTCAGACTTCAAAGGCAAATAACCTGCAGGGCCCACTACCTTGAGTTTCTGAAATTGGCACAATATGCTCCACTTCGGACAGCCTCTACCCTCCATGCACTGAACATATTCTCCTTTAAAAGGAACCTTGGCTCCAAGCAAAGGAACTGTGCAGAGAGTGTGCCATGACTTGCCAGATGAACTTGATTTGAAAATGGCTTGACAATATGCACCTTCGACACCGGAGGAACCAAGGTACTACTCTTCAAAACAGAAACCAAGCTAACCAGCCTTCAGCACCAAGGATGGCTCTAAGGTTGAGCTAGACCTTGACTCTGAACGTACCACAATATAGTGAGCAGCTGGAGGCTAGATAGCGAACTATGTACATTTACCTATTCATATTGCCTCAAAACCACTTTCCATTGCACAGTTGCCTCATTAAAAAAAAAACGTGGCTTACTTTCAAAGAAGGTATATCAGAGGAGCTCCGGGCCTACACCATTTCTTAAGAGAAACATCACTCTGGAAACATCACGGTGCAACAACAAAATTGGCAATACCAGCAGGGAAGACAATCCTTTCGAGGACTCCCCCTGCGGAAGAAGCCTTCTACAAAGAGGGGGAACACCACCAACAACAACAAAGACTGCATTCTAAGCAGTAGACACACTCTGGAAACATCACGGAGTGTGCCCGCACTAGAACAACAACGTCCAAAAGACAAATCGTTCCTCCACCATACTACACCAGTAGGAGACAGGTTAAAGTACTTCCTCCAAAAATGGAGAGAGATCACTTCAGACAAATGGATCTTAAACATAATACAGTTCGGTTACTGCATAGAGCTAATCAAACAACCTCCAAACAAAGGCCCAAAAACGAAAATACATTCAAAGAGAGAAGTTACTCAGCTACTCCATGAAGTACAAGAATTACAAGCCAAAGAAGCAAATAGAACAGTTACCACACAAGGAAAGAAACAAAGGAAATTATTCCAAGGAACTTCTTAATTTCAAAGATAGACGGAACACTACGTCTAATATTTGACCTCCGATTTCTCAACAAATTCATAAAGACTCAAAGGTTCAAAATGACAACACTGCAAGAGGTGATTCCACAATTGCAGAAAGGAGTCTACATAGCAACCATAGACATAAATTTTAAACGATGCCTAATTACACATTCCCATGACCTAGAAACACAAGAGGCTAATAAGATTTGTGGTCAACGAAACACACTACCAGTTCAAGGTGCTAGCATTTGGTCTAAAGTCAGCGCCAACAGTGTTCACAAAGTGCCTAGCAGCAGTGGCCGCTCATCTAAGAAGACGAGGAATCCATGTATACCCGTACTTAAAGGACTGGCTAGTAAGGGCAAGCTCGTACAGACTCTGCAAACAACATATACAGCAGGTAATAGAAACACTAATTCACCTTGGATTTTCCCCAGAACAAGAAAAGGTGTTCTTAGGAGCAAGAATAGATGCAATATTGAGGAAGGTGTTCCCAAGCGAGAAGAGAGTAATAGCCCTACTGAAGGAGACGCAGCTATACCAGAAGGGGCAAGCTCTGACCGTGTGGACAGCGGGAAAGCTGCTAGGAATGATGGCTTCATGCATTCATTTGATTCCCAACATTTGCCTACACTAGACCATTCCAAGAATGGCTTCAAGCACAATGGTCACAAGCAACAGGAAATTGGGAGGATCTAGTGGTTGTCACGCAAACAGTACAGCAGGAAATAGCATGCTGGAACCAAACAAACGTATCACAAGGGAGTCCTTTCACCCAACCAACTCCAATTGTGACCATAACAGACGCTTCACAGATAGGATGGGGAGCGCACATGAACAACCTCAAAGTAAAGGGATTGTGGACATAGCAGGATGCTCTGCAGCACATCAATATCTAGAGTTGAAAACAGTGTTCCCAGCCTTAAAAGCCTTTCAGAAAGAGCTCTACGCAAGGACAGTTCTGATACAAACAGACAACACAACCACCATGTTTTACATAAGCAAGGAGGAACACAATCATGGGCACTTTCGACTCTAGCTCAGCAACTCTGGATGTGGGCAGTCCCATGAAACATAAGCATAATAGCAATACACCTGCCCGGAAAGGACAATGTAGAAGCAGACCGGCTGAGCAGACAGTAGTCGTCATCCCACGAGTGGGAGTTGAATCAAACAGAACTTATCAAGATTTTTCACAGATGGGGAACTCCAAAAGTCGACCTCTTTGCAACGCCCCACAATGCAAAATGCCAACGCTTCGCATCCAGGCAACCTTGCACTCATTCCCTGGGGAATGCGCTATGGATAGACTGGTCAGGGATATTTGCTTATGCTTTTCCCCCGATACCACTTCTCCACAGAGTAATCAACAAATGCAAACGCAGCCACATGACCATGATTCTCATTGCCCCACAATGGGCAAGACGGACTTGGTTCTCAGAGATCATGGCGGTATCTCAAGGATCAATTCCAAATTGCCAAAAAGACAAGACTTACTAACAATGCAAGAAGGAAAAGTACTTCACCCAGAACCCGAGATCCTGAGCCTTGCAGCATGGCTCCTGAGGACATATAATTTGCACACCTCAAACTACCAGAAAGCACAATGGCAGTTCTACGAGAGGCAAGGAAGCCAACAACAAGAAAATGTTACACGGCAAAATGGGAAAGATACTCTCAATGGTGCCTCAAAGAACACCTTTCCAAGATCACAAAAGAAAGAACAGTTCTGAAGTACTTAACACATTTACTACATAGCAAACTAACCTATACATCACTAAAAGTACACTTAGCAGCAATTGTAGCATATACAAGAGGACAAACTGGGAAGAGCTTCTTCACTTCCCACGTGGTCAGGAGGTTTCTAGAAGGGGCAAAAAGAATCGCACTGCTAAAGACAATGCCGGCACCCACATGGAACTTTAATATAGTACTCGCTCAGCTAATGAAAGCACCATTTGAGCTGCTACACAAGGCAACACCACAGATGCTCACACTAAAGACGGCCTTTTTAGTAGCAATAACACCGCTGCATAGAGTTGGTGAACTGCAAGCACTAACACTACTGGAACCCTACTTCCAAATACATAACAGAATCGTTCTTAATACTGATCCACATTTCATGCCAAAGGTTGTATCAAAATTCCACATAAACCAAACCATACAAATACCAAGTTTCTTCCAAAAACACAGGCAGAGAAAGCATTGCATACTCTTGACACTAGAAAAGCAGTCATGTATTACATTGAAAAGACAAAAGAATACAGAAAGACAAAGCAGTTCTTTGTATCTTTTGCAAACAGTTTTCTGGGAAGGCCAGTAACCAAAAACACAATTGCACGATGGATTGCAAAAGCCATATATGCCACAAAAAAGCAGGGCAAACATTACAAGGATCCCCGAGGGCTCACTCAACAAGAAAGAAAGGAGCAACAATTGCATTTCTAGCCAATACTCCAATTCAAGACATTTGCATGGCAGCAACATGGGGTCTTCAGAGCACACGTTCACGAAACATTACTGTTTGGACATTAAAATGAATAAAGACAAGTAGGACAAAGTCTTGCAACATATATTCACAAACCAGCGCTCATCTTCCACCCAGCCACCACAAGACTAGTAAACCGCCACAAAGTCTATGCACAACATGTGAATCCAGGAAAGATTCATGCTGCAAAACGTATAGTTTCTTACCTGCAGGTGTAGTTTTGCAGCTTGAAGAATTTTCTGGATTCACTAGCGAACCCACCCTCCTCCACCAAGAAAGATGAGACAAGAGGAAGGGGGAAAAAAAAAGAATCCGAAGATGGCGACTAAAGGTGAGAGCTTCCAGAGGAAGCACGTCGACGTCACAGAAGGACACCAAATTGTGGTATGTTGATGCCCACCAACAACAAAAAAGATAAAGGAGGACCAATACAACAATTCCGGACCCAACCACTAACTAGATGGCGGAATAGTGCACAGCATGTGAATCCAGAAAATTCTTCAAGCTGCAAAACTACACCGACAGCTAAGAAACTATATACCTTACCTTTAACAATCGGTTTGCAGCTTGTAATAATGTAAATTCACATGCTCCCTACCCACTGCCTGGATGCGAGAGCAAAATAGCATTTCTCGTAATTCTACTGATGCTTTTCTGCTTTAACACTGCACGCATTATGTTTTCCAGCTCCGACATTACAATGCTTCTCAAGTCCACACGAACACTTACTAGAAAGGGAGAAACACAATTTAAAGTGGAGACTTGTCCTTGTGCATTGTGGGTTTCAGGGGAGGCATCACGAGTCCCCTTGGAACCAAAAGTCACTGTGCAAAACAACTAACACCCAAACCCAACACTAGATGGCAGGCGTGTGCAAAGCATGTGATTCTATAGTGCTACTAGCACGTGACTAAACCAATGGTTAAAAGTAAGTCACGTTTTCCTTTTTGCAGCTTAGAACTCTTTTAGATTCACATATGACCTTTCCATCTCTACAGTGAAGGAGTGAAGGCAGTGCTATGAAGATAAGAGGGTTGGGGGGGAATCCTAAAATGGAGACATGTTTTGGGGGCTTTGTGGGCTTACAGGCTTAAGACTTGGTCAAAGCTCACAGTAATTAAAAAATGATTTTATGTACACTTTCGTACCCAAGCACTAGATGGCAGAGTAATGAACAGCATGTGAATCTAGAAGCCCTCCAAGCTTTTAAACTAAAATTACAGCTAACTTGTTTCTTATCAAGAAAGCAATGATGATGCTACAAAGCCCCACAGACAGCAAATGACATGTATTTTGTAACCTCATTGGATGAAGACAACCTAGAGGAAGACCCTGATCCTGTGCACTACAGCATACATTTTTCTCAGTGACCTCTTGGCATCCTGCATAAATCTCCTTGTCCCGCATGCATGCTCGGTCACTGCGAACTTTGAGGGGAGTTCTGCACTGCATGCGTCAGCTGCACTATAGCTGGTATGAGGGTGAAAGTCGTCTAAACTGTGGTTGGCTATACACTTCGGGCACACCCTCTGCCTGCTAGAGCTTTGGATCTACTATTAAATCTCACACAAAATGTTCAGAGTTTCTCCTGTAGGCTTGCAAATAGAGAACACACGAGGACTGGAGGAAACCTGGAAAGTGAGGGGAAAAAAAAATAAGGTAACTGGTCTACACAGCCTTTTCAAGTATTACCTGGATTTATGTGCCTTAAACATAATACCCAGCTTATGAATCTAAACTATTTCAAGCTTCAAAGTTGACAAGGGAAGCCCACATTGCTTGAGATACAGTACAGTACACAGTAGGAAGATGTTTGCGGTGTGATAGAATGTGTGAAGTGGGAAAATAGCCAGCATGCATGAAGTGAAAGCAGACTGGGAAGTCGCATTCCGGATGTACATGATAAGCTGTGTGTTACGTAAGCGTTGATAGTGGGGAGGAGATTAAGACCTGCAAGCATTACCATGTTTGGGAGAATGCAATGTCAGCTGTTTGAGCCAGTGGATGCCTGGCCAGGTTCCGAACCTACTGACGGTATGTTATTCCTGCAATTAGCAGACATGACAGAATGCCAGAAGTTGTAGTTAATGGTTATAATCTATGCTCCCAATCTATTCCCCTCCCCACTCTCCCTCGCCTATCTCAATTTGGGCACATGAGCAACAGGCTCTACTTTAAATCCCCAATTATGCAAGGAATGAAAACAAAGAACCTTGTCTTTGGTGGATGACCTCAAACCTCTGCATGTGACCAGTAGGCGAGGAAGGGCTGTCCAGTAATGTATGCAAGCATTTGTGAGATGTCCAGACATGACAAAGCCTCCGACAGGCTGATTACATATTGAATTATTAGTCAAATGTGTGAATGAAACCATTCTCGAGCTGTACGTGTCTGTAACTAAACTTGGTATAACGGCTTGAAGGATGTGTCTGTGAGATGGGTTACTGAATGTTAGCACACTGGAGAATGCAGCGACATCCCCAACATCTTCTGGGAAGGAGATATCTGGGAAGAGTTGAAGGCAGGTCTATCCGGGGCTCAGCCCTCCAGCTCAGTCCGAAGGCCAGCTCGCATTTCTTGTCTGAGATGGTGGAGCAACAGGAATCGGAGGGAGCGGGATCCACATGTTTTCTTACTTGGACGATTGGCTGATCAAGAGTGCAAACAGGTAACCGCATCTTTCATATGCTCAACCCACAGTAAGCCTTCTACACAATCTGGGCTTCACAATAAATAGTAATACTCCCCATTAACCCATTCAGGCCCAGCCCTTCCTGGGTGCATTGTTCAATAAGTCACTGGGCAAGGTCACCCCAGTCGAGCAAAGGCCCAAATTCAAATTGTCACTGCCTCTTTTTCAGCCACATCGCCACCTGATGGTCAGAACAGTAATGCGCCTTGCAGGCATGATGCTTCTTGCAAAGCCATAGTTGCCCATACAAGATTACACCTGTGTCCTCTGCAGGAGTGCGTAGCAGCACAGTGGTCACAGACAAAGGGTCAGTGGGTGGATCTAGTGTTGGTATAGGCCAGCACTCATTGCTCTTTGCAATCGTGGAACAGCAGCTACCAGTTGCAGGGCCTGCCTTTTCTAGACCCAGTTCTACAGGTGCCCATCATGATAGACCCCTCCCTTTCCGGGCTAAGGGGCACATCTCCAGTCAGTGGCGGTGCAGGGTATGTGGACACCGCAACAATAGGGCTTCAAAATCAACTTCCTAGAACTACTGGCCATTCAGCTAAAATTCAAAGCCTTCTTCCTCCGTGTTCAATACAAAGTAGTCCTTATAAAGACTGACAACATGACAGCCATGCATTACCTCCAAAACCAGGAGGGTACACACTCTTTGCAGCTGTCAGCACTAGCGCAGAGCATTTGGCGTTGGGCCCTTCATCACAAGATAACCTTCTAGCGAAGTAGCTCCCAGCGGAGTACCTCCCAGAAGTGGACAACAGCTTTTCACACCTGCTCAGTGTATGTAGAGCACGTGTATCTTCAGCCACACATGCCACAAATGGAATATGTTACTTACTCTGTAAGCATCTGTTCGTGGCGTGTAGTGCTATAGATTCACATGCGCCCGCACACCACCCCCGGAAGCCTCTGCTTTTTGCAGATCACTTTTCTCTTTCTTCCTTTTGAATGGTTATCGAACCTTCCTTTCCTATACTCCAGCTTCATCCTCACCCACCATGCGAAAAACAATGTAACAATGAAGCCGATGTCCATGCGAATTACCAATCTTAGGAGTAGGAAACTATACCTTGTGATTCGAAAGACTTCTTAGTGGAAAAAGTTGCAAATGTCTGAGCCCAACACTAGATGGCAGGATTATGCAGAGCATGTGAATCTACAGCACTACACGCAACAAACAGATGCTTTCAGGGCAAGTAACCTATTCCTGCCTCATCCTGGTGCATTATAAGCTCAAGCGGATCTCTGTGCTGTGCTAGGTAGAAAACATTACCTTCCAGTCTGCTTGCAGTGTTTGTTGTGGTGGCAGCACATCTGTGACGCATATAGCAAACGGAAATTCTATTCAGTATTATCCGAGCAACACTAGCATGACTATTCTTTTCCTGTACTGGTTAGGTTTCACATTCACCAGTTAAAAGTCATATCCATACTCCAGTGAACTAAAGAAGCCTTCCGGTATTGCAGAACATCATCCCTTTTTACCACAGGTTGAGGCTGCTGACAGAAGTGTGGTGGAACTGATGTGATTCATGTGTCTAGTGTTTGGTGTATAAACATGTCTGTTATTTGAATTCCTCCTGGTCTGCCTGGTGTAATCTTGGCAAACCCCTTTATCTCCCTCTTCCCCAGGTACAAAATGTCTTAATTATAACTGGGTACCCCCAGTATTGAGCACTGCATGTAAATAAAAATTGACATTTACGAATAAGATTGTGTAAGCTGGAAAATAGATGTCTAGAGTGATTACCTGCACTGATGCCAATTGTTATTAGTACTATGTCTTTCTGTGTGGCTTGTACTTATTTTCTTGCTTGCCCCTGTGAGTCTCGCTTCATTCTGTGCACCATTCAGGTACTCTTTATCTTTTTGCCCTGCATATTCATGCAGCGTTTAAGTTTGCATTGTACTCTGTGCTGCCTTGTTAATATGCATCTCTTACTCGCTTTTGTTAATGCTTTTTTTTTTTTGCCTTTAGCTTCTTCCAGAACTGACAAACCCCGATGAGCTCCTCTCCTACCTTGGCCCGCCTGATCTGCCGAACAGTGGCAACGACGATCTGCTATCACTTTTTGAAAACAACTGAGATTACATTTCTGTGGCAGAACAGCACAGGAGATTGCGGGCCACATGGAAGTCTAATGCTGTTCATTGACTCCCCTCTGCATCCCCATCTGTCGCATAACTGAGGTTGAAGTCGTGACCTCACTCACTGACAAGCAGCTACCAACATCCCTCCCCATCTTTTCCCTCTTGACATGGAGATGAGCCATAGCTTGTGACTGTCCAGGGCTTTGCCCCTTTGGCAATTCCCAGCAGGCTTTCTTTCTGTTCATTCATGAAGCCTCAGTGGAAGGCTTGGAACACAAGGGTGGGAAGGTGGTTCCCTACATGTTGCTGCATCACCTCTGCACAGTACCCCGCTGGATGTGAACACCATTCTATACCATCTGCAAGGGATGTGGATTGCTTCAGTCAGGAGATATATTTGACTCTTAGTGGCTTTTAAAATAGAGGGTGGCCACTGACATTCTTCCTCAAAGAGCCTCCTGTTCCAAGAAAAATATTTTACTGTGCAATGAATACAATAGATGGTATCAAATGACTTGCCATCCGCTCCTTTCGTAACACAGATGGAACAGTCTATGCATTAGGATGCTTTACAGCTGTGTGACACTTTGTAGTTCTCAATGTATCTAGTGGTGCAGCGGTGGGAGTGTCAGTCTCCTCTTCTGTGTCTGTGCTCATCCTGTTGGTGGGCGTTAAGATTGTAGGGGAAAGAAGAGGTGGGCGATTCTGGGCACCTTAAGGACATACAGCACCATCTGACAGAGCACCTTAAAGCCTTTGCTTTAGATTGGGGGTGGGTAGGGTCATTAAGGAGTATTGAACAATACGCAGTTCAAGGGTACAGCCATCTACGTAACTCCTATGTATGTGACTGCCTCTATCTACTAGCCAGGACAGAAGGGGCAGGGCACCAAAAAACAGGGGGTTAACAGGGCAAGGGCATTTGCACAGTGAAGATGGAGGCATATCTACATACCAGCCAAGCCAAGTTGATCTTCCCACCCAGACATTTACAGCAGAAGAGTCGACTGAACCAAGTTAATGTGTCCCGCTGTTCTGTTGGATTCTTTCTCAGCCTGGAAAACTGTCTCTTGTTCGTAGTGACATGTGATCAGAGGACACATCAAAGTTCCTTCTTCCTTCAGTGTAGGGAACCCTCCATTTTGTAAAGGAAATGGGCACAGAGCTTGGAGGTGCAGGGTCTTTTTGAACACCATATTCCCCTGCCCCTCTATCTGACAATGGATCAACAAGCACAACGCAAAATTGTACATAGTGTAAAAAAAAAAAAATAAGAAAGGAAAAAATATTTAAAGGAAAACAAAAAGCCAGAAGGAATTGCTCTGCTGTACACATTGTTCCAAGGATATCACTGCCATTGCGCAGGTAAAATATCTCTGCTGTATCAGCTAGCATATTCTGAGCTGGAGTTTGCTCCATGGCTTGTAACATGTCATTCCATTCGGGGAAGAGAATGTTGGATTAGGGAGGGGACCTTGGGGGTAGTTGCGCTGGCAGAACCTGAAACGTGGGCCATTTCAATGTGGTTTGTCTCCTTTAATTTAATTTTATTTTTTATTGGTGCTGTTTGTGTTTATAAAAAGTTTCACCACAATGCTGGTATCCCTGAAATGGAAAGCTGATGCAGGGAATTTCAGAAACCCAGAGGGATCTTAAGTAGCAAAGTGCAACGAAAAATGTTTATACTTTGCCAACTGTGTGCTGCTTTCCAGAAATAAAGATGGTTTCAGGGTGATGTCTTGCTTCTGTAATGTGCCATTTTCACCTCCCCTTCCCTGATGTTCTTTCATTACCTTACATGCTGTAACTTTATTTTTCAGCATGGTTGTTTTATAGAAGGCGATTTAGTCTTAATATGCAGCCTTGTGTCACTAATGAAGCTATTGTGATGTAGTACCTGTGCTACAGAAAAGTAACGTATTCTTCTTTAGCATTGGATCATTCATAGATACACATGCTAGAATTATTTCCCATTGTCAGGCTGGGAACACTTGGTAATCAATGTGTTTGAATCAAGTGTGGCTGTAGATATTTACTTTGCATACTCCTGCCATCTAATGTTGGGCCTGGAAGTTTGCAACTTGTTTTTTTTCTTCTCAAAGTTGTTGAGTCTTTCATTGGGAACTTCTGGGCTAGCCATTGGAATTTCGACTCCAGCTGCTAGAAAACAATTGCTGACTTCTCCAGTGCCAGCTGCAAGGACTGTTGGTCGATAACAGCGCACCCGGCCAGAGAACCACATCTTTGACTGACATTGAAGAACTTCAGGTTGTATTAGAGCATGATGGTCTGTGGTTGTAGGAAATTGGATTTTGCAGCGTGAATCCTTTTCTGTATTCACATACTGTGCATTATTCCGCCATCTAGTGGTTGGGTCCGAAATAGTCTTTTTATTTATTTAGTTTTTCCTGTTTGGGGCGTCGTCGACCACCATTTGTTGCTAGGTCCATCCCTTGTGTGACGTCAGATGGCACCCCGGAAGTTCCTGTGCGTGGTAGCCATTTTCCCGCCGTTGGCTCTGAAAGCAAAGGGATACTCTCTGAAGATTTGGACGAAATCTCCGAAAAGAATCGAAGAATTTGACTACGAATACCACCGATCATCGACTACGAAGACACCTGATAATAGAAGGAACCTCCGGATACCATTTTTCGCCAAGTAACTCAGACGAACCAGCGACCCACATGGATCAACAGAGGGCGAGGTAGGGGCCGTGGAAAATACCCCTTTCAAATTCTGCCCTAAGTGCCATCACAAGTTTGCCCAGCGCGATCCACACAACGTCTGTAACCTCTGCCTGCCAGAGAATCACAAGGATAAGGACTGCGAGGCCTGCACATGTTCGTTTCAAAGACACTCAAGGTACGCCGAAAGCAGAGAGAGGACCACTACGCAGCCATGCAACAGCCAGAAACAACTTTCGTTGAGGGACTTAGGCCTCTCAAGTGACCAGGACGACCAGGGTGTGCCTGCAGAATCAACACACTGATATCTTGATGTCTGAGCCTTCAAGGGGACACTGAGAAGAGGCCTACCACGAAGAAAGGGACTAAGGACGCTGAGAAAGAAGGACAAGGTAAGAAACCCTCAACCGTCGGAACCCAAGGGTCACAAAAAGAAGGCACAACAAAAAGCAGCCCAGGCGTCAAAGAAAACAACGATTGAGGGTCAGCCGCGATAAAAAAAAAAACATGGATCCCACCCCAGGGATACCGACGAGGGAAGATTGTCAAACACCTAAGGCAAGTGCAGAACAAGAGGCCACGAAGGGAAAGACATCACCTTCGAAGCCAGAAACCACCACACCTAAGAAGAGGATCTCTCCGGCCTCATTCGCCGAAAGGGCCTTCGAGGTGGAGAAAAAGAAGACACCTCGAAGCAGAAATGGCGGCCCTCTTTCAAAGAAAAAAGGAGTTTGACGAAGCGCTGAAGGAATTCTGTATTCCGCGAAGCCCACTATTGACGCCGAAGAGGACGAGATCCTCAATTCGCTGGCAACCCCCGAAACACATGAAGACGACGTTGAAGAAGAACTCAATGCTCCTGAAGAGGAAGAAGCCTCAGACTTTTGAGGAAGAATGGAACGACCTCGACACGGAGAGCCCAGAAGAGGTCTGTTGCTATCCCTCGAAAGCTTCACCACCAGATGACATAGCCTTCTACAACCGCCTCATCAAGAGAGCAGCCGACACCTTCGGCGTCCCCTTAGAGGAGGAAAAAGGAGGCTTCCGCATCCTCCTAGAGACTTTGACACCTTCCACCAAGGGGACACAATATCTCCCAATGCTACAAAGTATCCTGGACCAGGGAAAAGAGGCCTTCAAAGAACCAGCCTCAGCTAAAGGGATAACACCAAGAGTGGAAAAGAAATATAAACCCTCAACTAAGGACCCTAAATACATTTAGGGAAATACAGTAACAGACTCCATCATTGTCACCACAGCAAGAAAGAGGGGCAATGCCCACTCTTCCAATAGCCTACCTCCTGAGAGAGGGAGAGCGCAAAAGAATGGACATGGTGCGGAGGAAAATGGAAAAAGAAGCCGCAATACAATGGCGCTTTGCAAACTCCAATGCTCTTAATAGGTATGGCCACCAACAAAGTAATAATATTGAGGAACTCATGAGCAAGCTCCCAGAGGAAGGTAAGAAAAGAGCCATGTCCATCATACAAGAGGGTAAGAACATAGCTAATACCTGCCTAAAATCAGCCCTAGATGGTGCCGCTACAGCCAGCAGACAAATGTGCACAGGTACAACATTACGAAGGCACGCCTGGCTACGAATATCAGGGTTCAAACAAGAGGTCCAAACTTCAATTATTAACAGACCTTTCACAGGAGACGGCCTCTTTGGAAAGTAAGTAGATGAGGCACTCCAACAGATAAAGAAAGACAATGAAGTGGCTAGGGCCATGGGAGCCCTACAACAGAGAGGCACCTTCAAAAGAGGAGGTTTTAACACAAGAAGACCCACAGGAAGAGTCGTCTTCTCAACAGGCCAGCAACAACAGAATCAAGGCGACGGACAGCAGCCAAAACAGCAGTCCGGGTACCAAGCCTGGCAACAACAGCCAAAGCAGCCCTTTCAAGGCAGAGGGCATCCCTCGAGAGGTGAAGGAGCAAATTCAAAGTGACTTGCCCACAACAAAGGACCCACACACCACCAGTGGGAGGGCAGGATGGCACACCACCTGCAACAATGGGAACACCTCACCACAGACGGTTGGATTCAAAATTTGGTACAACACGGATATTGTATAGTATTAAACCCTCCAAAGAAGAAAAAGTTCCTAAAATCAAAACTCTTAAAGTTAAGAAGAGAAATAAAGGAACTACTGGAGAAACAAGCAATAGAAAAGGTACCAAAGAGAACACAACAAAGGAAACTATTCACCATACTTCTTAGTCTCGAAACGAGATCTCACACTAAGACCAATCTTAGACCTCCGATTCATAAACAAGTTCATTCGCGCGCACCATTTCAAAATAACGACACTACAAGAGATAATCCCACAGCTTCAAAAAGGATACTTCATGGCAACAATAGATCTAAAGGACACCTATCTATACATCCCCATGAACCAAGCTCACAAGAAATACCTCGGGTTCTTCCACGAGAACACTCACTACCAATTCAAAGTCCTCCATTTCGGGATAAAATCAGCACCAAGAGTCTTCACAAAACGTCTAGCAGCAGTTGTAGCATCCCTAAGGAGGACGGGGATCCACGTTAACCCAGACTACTGGCTAATGAAGGCAAAATCAAAGCAAACCTGTTACGCACATGTCCATCAAATAATCCACACACTCCAAGGGTTGGGTTTTTCAATAAACCACAAAAAAATCATCCACAATGCCAGAACAAGAAAAAACCTTCTAAGGAGCATGATTAAACTCCAAGTTTGAGCGAGCATACCCAACACAGAAAATAATACAAGCCATCAAACAAGAAACTCGCCTGTACCAGAAGGGTCAGTCTCTGACCGTGAGGACTGTCATGAAACTCATGGGCATGATAGCATCATGCATCCCCCTCATCACTTATGCACCCCTTCACATGCGCCCTCTTCAGGAGTGGATTTTTTAGCAGTTGGTCACAAGCCTCAGGCAGTTTGGAAGATCTAGTGGTTGTAACACAAAAAAGTTCAGATGGAGATACAATGGTGGGCATCTAAAAACATAACACTAGACAGACCTTTCAAGACACCAACTCCCTGTGACCATTGCAACAGACGCGTCCCACAAGGGTTGGGGAGCACATTCAGGACACCTGAGAGTACTCGGTCAATGGAAAGATTAAGACTACATAAAACACATCAACTTCCTAGAGCTGAAGACGCTGTTCCTAGCACTAAAGGCTTTTCAAGCCCACATACTGATGAAAACAGTATTAATTCAAACGGACAACACCACGACTATGTTCTACCTCAACAAGCAGGGAGGTACGAAGTCATTCACCCTAAACAAACTATCACAGGAGATTTGGAAATGGGCCAATTCAAAGAAAATCAGCCTACAGACAATTCACCTGCCAGGAAAAGACAACACGGAAGCAGATCAACTCAGCAGCTCGCACAAGTGGGAAATAAAACTGAGGACCCTCTAACAAATCTTCAACCTCTGGGGCACCCCAGAGATAGACCTATTCGCAACAGTAGAGAATAAGAAATGCCAATTCTTCGCCTCCAGGTTTCATCACCACCTATCAAAAGGGAATGCCCTGTCACTAAACTGATCAGATACATTTGCATACGCTTTTCCTCAGATTCCTTTAATACTAAAAGTCCTAGAGAAGCCAGACAACCAGGAACAAATCTGATACTCATAGCCCCTCAATGGGCAGTTTGCTCGAACTGTTCAAGGGGCATATGATCAAGCTCAAAGCAGACAAGGACCTCCTCACAATGCAAGGGGGCCACATCTTTCACCCAAAACCAGCAACGCTCAGCCTAGCAGCTTGGCGCCTGAATACATAGAGTTCAGACATTTGAACTTACCTCAAAGAACAATGGAGATACTAAAAGAGGCAAGAAAGCAAAGCACAAGACAATGCTACGCCGCAGAGTAGAAACGGTACACCATATGATGCACAAAGAACAACACCCTAAGCTCTGTTTCCACGCTGGAACCAGTGCTCATATATCTGACACACTTGCTCGACAGTAACATCAACTATTCAAGCCTCAAGGTGCACCTGGCAGCAATCATGTAAACGTTTCTTCACAACAGCAGTCCTCAAAAGATTCCTTGAGGGATCAAAAAGAATTTCACCCCAAGAAAGTCTCCAGCACCGATGTGCATCTTAAACACAGTTCTAACATTAATGACTGAGCCATTAGAGCCCATGCACAAAGCGGAGCTTAAATAAAGCACCATCAAAACTGCTTTTTTAATAGCCATAACATCCTTACGAAAAGTAAGTGAACTTCAAGCATTGACTAAGAAGGAACCATACATGCGAATCCACAAAGACAAAGTTATCTTATGGACAAACCCTCAATTCCTACCCAAGGTAGTAAGCAGATTCCATTTAAACCAAAGCATAAAGCTAGCAGTCTTCTTCAAAGACCCACAAACACGACTAGAAAGGAGCTTCCTTACCTTAGGCGTAAAGAGGGGTTTATTGTACTATCTACAACAGACAAAACAAATTCGTAAAAACAATCAATTGTTCGTCTCTTACTCAAACTCCCAAGAAAGGAGCACCCGTGACAAAAGGGTCAATTGCTCGTTGGATTGTAGAAACTACCCAGATATGCTATGCCTCATCGGGTAAAAACCTGAACACACGGCCAAAGGCACAATCAACAAGGAAAAAAAGAGCAACCCTGGCGTTCATGGCCAATGTGCCAATAGACACTATATGTGCTGCTGCAACATGGGCATCTCCACATACATTCACCAGACATTACTGTGTGGATATACAGATGACTAAGGAAGCTCCAGTAGGACAAAAGGTACTTCAACACCTGTTGCAAAGTCTTCCTCATCCTACCACAGCCACCCCAAAGAGGGGGAAACCGCTACTTAATCTAATGCACAGCATGTGAATCCAGAAAAGGATTCACGCTGCAAACGAAATGGTTACTTACCAGTCGGATGTGGTTACATGCGACCCACCAATGAGGAATACTAACAGGTGGGAGAAGATATCAATAAAACCAAAGAACTATCCTCTAAACAAAACAAAAATTTAAGACATTCCCTACAGGAAAAGAGGGGGGAAAAAAACCAAAGATGGCTACCATGCACAGGAACTTCTGGGGCGCCGTCTGACATCACACAAGGGATAGACCTAGCACCAAATGGTGGATGACGCCCCAAACAGAAAAAACAACAAAAAAAACATCAAAGACTATTCCGGACCCAACCACTAGATTGCGGAATAATGCACAGCATGTGAATCTAGAAAACTCTTCAAGCTGCAAAACTACTCCTACTGGTAAGTAACCATTTTGTTATTACAACTACCCACCTCAAGGAACAGTCACAACCATTGTCAGGGTGAACCCTCAAAGTCACTAAATTAACCCGAGCTCAACCCCCATTAGCAATGGAAAAAACAGATGAGTTTAACTTAGTGCAAACTAAATTTGAAAAATAGTGCAAATTTTTATTTAAAAAATGACACCAAAACAACAAAAATCCCAAAAATGAGAACTGAAGATATGATTTAAAAAAAAAAAAAAGTTTTAAGTAGAAATAGCGACAAAAAAGCACAAAGCGCATTTGATATTTTTTATTTTATTTTGAAGGTTTTATATAGCGCGAAGAAGACCCTTGCGGGTATCAGAGCGCTTTACATGTCAGATGAGGGAAACCAGAGTAGGCATAGCAAACAGTTATAAGTGATTCAGATAAACGATATTCAGAAAGGTAAAAAACTAGCGATTAAAATATGGAGCTCAAAAAACAGAACTAGTAATTAAAATGCAGTACCAAGTCAGTAAATTCACGTGAATTTAGCCATGAGAATCGCTTTTCCTCCTTTTTTGAAGGAGGCAGTGGAAGGGTTCAGTCTTGTTTCAGTGGGCAAAGCATTCCAGATCCTGGGAGCCATACCAGAGAAGGATCGGTTATAGGTTTTTATCTTGGCAAATCGTTGTGGTTTCAGTAGAAGAGTCTTGGCACTCCTGGAGGCTCTATTGCCCGCAGAGAGCACCAGTTTCTGAGCTAGGTAGTGCGGAGAATTGTGGTGTAGGGCCTTGTGCGTCATACAAGCGATTTTCAGATGAATTCTAGCTTCAAACGGAAGCCAGTTGAGAGCTCTAAGGTCTGGAGAGATGTGAGAGGTTCTCTTTGAGCCCGTGGTGAGTCTCGCCGCTGAGTTGATAGCGGCTCTTAGCGGGGCTGTCGACGACCTTGGGAGCCGCATAAGGTTACAGCCCCATATTCCACTCTTGGGATTACTAGGGCTTGAACTGCTTGTTTGAAATCGTAAGCTGGCAGGAAGGGTTTCAGTTTTCGCAGGGTCTTCATGTGGAAGTTAGCTCCTTTTGTGGAAGCGCTGATATGCTTTTGCATCTTTAGGTTACTGTCCAGAGTCACACCTAGCGATTTCGCTGATTTGACAATGAGAGGTTGTCCTTTGAGAGCTGTTAAGTGCTTCATCCAGTCCAGGATAGTGGATGCTTTGTTAGGGGGAGCGATTAAGAGGTACTCCGTTTTGAGGGAGTTTAGTTTCAAATGGTTTTCGGCCAGCCATGTTTGGGTTTTTTGTAGAGTTGTGTTGAGCGATTTGATGTCTTCAAGTGAGTGGATCTTGATGTAGATTTGGATGTCGTCTCCATACATATGGAAGTGAATCTTGGAGAGACTGAAGTTCGGTGAGTGGTTCCATGAAAAGGTTGAAAAGAGTGGGTGAAAGGGAGGAGCCTTGTGAACTCCTAACGTGACTGGCATGGGGTTGGACAGGGATTGATTGACCTTGAATCTTTGAGATCTATTTTGGAGGAAAGAGGCGAACCAGTTAAATACAGCTCCAGACAATCCCATTCTGTGTTTCAGGAGCTCTAGCAAGTTGCCATGTTTGACGGTGTCAAATGCTGATGACAGGTCGAGTAAGATTAGTAAACAGGCTTCGTTTTGGTCCAGGATTTTTAGAGCGTCGTCAATTATGTGTGTCATGGCTGATTCGGTACTGTGACCTGCCCGGAAGCCTGATTGAAATTGGTTAAGCAGGTTGAATTGTTCGATGTCTGTTCAGCTGCATGTTAACACATTTTTCCAAGAGTTTGGCTAGCATAGGTATGTTAGATATCGGACGATAGTTATTTGGGTCCGAAGGGTCTGCTGTTGGTTTCTTTAGGATAGGCGACACCTGACCTGTTTTCAGGATGTCTGGAATGGATCCTTGAAGGAGGGAGGTATTTATGATGTTGGTCCAGAGAGGTAGTAACCGAGGAATGAAGTCTTTTAAGTAGTTAGCCGGGAGTGGTTCTGTGAAGTGGCTGGAAGGTTTCAGGGTGGTTAGCGTCTTTAGTATGGTGTCTTCACTGTAAGTGTTGAAGTAGGACCAAGTTGCGTTGTTTTTGAGGTTGAATTTTGTAGAGTAGTAAGCTTGGGCACCTGCAGGGGCAGTGATGAGTTCTTTTGCATGTCCGGGAGGGATAAGAGGTCCTTGAGAAGGTCTGTTTTTATGGATTCTGTTTTTGAAGTGAAGAAGGAGGCTAATTCATCACAATTGGGTAGAGTGTCAGGGATAGCCTTGGGGAGAATGGGTGCGCTCTTGGTTTGAGCTTTGATAAGATCGAATAGCTTTTTGGGACGGTTCTTGGCTTGGTCTAGTTGGATCCTGAAGAAGTCGGTTTTAGATTTTCTGATCTTTCTAAAGTAGGAGTTTCTGGTTGTTCTTAGTAGCTTGAGGTGGTCAGCTGAGGGTGTGGATCTCCGTCGTTCAATTATTCTAAGTGAGCGTCTTCCTTCATTTAGTCTACCGTCATACCAAGGTTTTGAGTCTTTTGTGGTAGTTCTTTTCAGTTGAAGAGGGGCTATTTTGTCTAGGAGGTTGTTCATGGAGTGAAAATAATGATTGGTCAGCCCTTGGACATCGGCTAGGTCTTCCGGGGGACATAGTAAGTTTGCATTAGAGGATGCTAGAAGGTCGGAGCCGACGTTTTTCAGGTTTCTCTTCCAGATCTTTGTTCTCAGGGGTTGTGTTGGAAGTCGTTTAACCGATTCCATGACTTGGAATGTAATGACGTGATGGTCAGACCAATCGCAGGGGAGGATCGAGTCGAGCTGTGTGGAGTCCACTTTAGAAATTACTAGGTCGAGGGTTGCGCCTTTGTCGTGTGTTGGGCTGT
This sequence comes from Calotriton arnoldi, assembly GCA_963921515.1. Classification (NCBI taxonomy): domain Eukaryota; kingdom Metazoa; phylum Chordata; class Amphibia; order Caudata; family Salamandridae; genus Calotriton; species Calotriton arnoldi. The sequence continues at coordinate 899,197 of CAWUFW010000676.1, read as the reverse complement.
TACATATTTGGTTAAGATTAAGGTCTGAGAGGAAAGCTTTGAGGCTGTTTACCCCTGGGTCGTTCTGGTCATCCCAGTGCAGGTTGAAGTCCCCCAGGAATATTTGCTTATTTTGTTGGCTGTCATTTGACGCTAGAATATCCATGAGGTGTTCTATGAATGTGAGGTTATCACCAGGAGGGTGGTAGAATGTGTGTAAAGTACATATTTGTTTGTTGTTACTAGCGATGTTTAAGCAGAGGTATTCACAGGAGGATAAAGCGGTGGCATTGGAGTTGGTCGCTGTTAGATAGTTTGACATTTGATAGTCGGTGGTAGTGATGGACCGGGACCTAGGTGTATTTTGATGCTGAATGCGATGGAGTGCAGGTCATATACAACAACTAGGTTTGTCCTGGTAAAGATTTTTCCTTCTGACTTAGTTCCATAAATCCCAATATATCAGAGAAGTACACTTGTAAGACCTCAGAAGTGGCATTTAGAAAGTAGCAGGGTATAAGGCAGAGGGCAACAGCAAGGTTCAGTTCAGGTCCCGTTGCCATTGTCAGCTGGGTACTTCCAGGATAAGGTTTCTTGCATCTTTTTGTGTCCTTGGAGTTTGGACAGGAGGTCAGCCTTGGGTCCCTTGACTTCCAATTCTTTGTCCTGGTAACAAGAAGTAGTAGGGACAGTCCTTCAGAGCTCCTCTTGGGTCACAGAAAGCAGGTCCAGTCCTCTTCTGATCTTCCTCTGGCCCAGAAAGTGGATGCTTAGAGGGGCCACATTTATGTCTGGCACTAGCAGCGGGTTGAGTGACTCCTGGGCACACCCTTACCAATAGGGTAAACGTTTCCGGGGCCACCCCAATCACCTTTGGGCCTTTTCAAGATGGCAAAAGCCTTCAGCCACACTAAACTTGGGCTCTAATGGCTTGGGGTGCATGTGTGGAGTGTGCTAGTTAATCCTAGTATCCTCACATCTAACACTTCAATCCAGTTTGGAGCATGGACTGTATCTGCAACAAACCCAGAGACAGACGTCTGGTAGGACAAAAGCAGGGTCCTTCAGCAACTAGACAGTCACTCATGATCAGGATTAGTTTAGACATCCAGACTCAGAGCAACTCCACCTAACAGTCCAGTATCTGAGGACCTAGAATCTGGTTACCTCAAACTCCCTAGAGGAGTGGATGTAAAACCTGTGAGAAGCACATAATTCCACTGTGTGCTTGTTACACAGTCAGGAGGAAACGGTTTGTTCACAACTACCATAACACCACATAGACCGCCTTAAAGTCTCTGTGCATGATGTTATCTGTGGCCTTTTTTACGTTTGCAAACAGCAGTATTTCTATACACCTATATCTGTGTACATTCAGTTGCAGCATACATGCCGAACAGGGAGCATTTGTCCCTTTTCAAAATCCCCGTTGTTACAGCCTTCATGAAGGACCTCAAAAGAGTCATACTTCCAAGAACTCCTCTACTTAAATATGTTCTCACTTGGCTGATGGGCCCCTCTTTTGAACCATTCTATTCTTGTGACCTATAGCACTTAAGTCTTGTAAGACAGCCTTTTAAGTAGCCATCATCTCTTTACAAAGGATCAAAGAGTTACAAATGTTGACCATGGAGGAACCCTTCATCAGGTTTATAAGGGTACTCCTTAGAACTATCACCAAATTCCTACATAAGGTGGCCTCTCAGTTTCATGTTACCCAAGCTGTTGAGCTGCCAATCTTCCCGCACTGAGGCTCTAGTAGAAGGGGCCTTACATACATTAGATGTCAAGAGGGCACTTGTACTGTATTGACAGAACCAAGTCCATATGCCAACCATAGGAAATATTTGTAGCCTTAGTTAAGCCTCACATGGCACACCCAACTTCAAAGTTGGCATTACTAGGTGGATTACAAATGCATTCAAACCTGCTATGACAAAGCCAAACACACCCTGCCTGTAGCCCCAAAAGCACATTCCACACTTTAGAAAGGTGGAACTATGTCCTTCTTGGAATAAATCTGTAGGAAGCTGGCTCTGTATATGGTATACCACTAGGTGGTTATACTGTGCACAGTGTCCAGAGATTCTCCCAGAAGTGTACCGGGCTCAATGCAAAGCCAAAGTGCTCTATTTGTGGTAGTGTGGGCGAGCAGCATTAGGCCTAACACAGAGGAGTGTAAGACATTTATTGACCAATAAGGGGGACACAACTCAAAAAGGAGATCCACACAAATTTGATAAAACTAAACTTTGTTTGAGTTTTATTTTAAGACCAAGATCTTCGCAAAAAGGTAAGTACGTTTTCAGGGAAAATACTTTAGTCTTTCAAAAGTCGACAATTAATGCAATTTTCAAACAGTTCAATGTTAACCTATGGAGGAAAACAATAATGCGGATTCACGGGTAAGTACCCAACTTGCAGTTCCGGTCTTGGGGGTTGAAGGTCAGCAGAGGGCAAGGTTCAGGTAAGCATAAACCTACCACAGGGGTGGCCAGGTGCAGAGGTCAAATTCGAAGATAAGCCCAACGCGTTTCAATGGAGACTGGGGGTGCTTGAAGCCAGGCTTCTTGCAGGTAAGTAAATTGGTTGCAGGGGCCAAGCTTCAGGGTTTAAAGCAATCACACGGGGTGCCACAAGGCAGCACCAAACTAACACCAGCAGCCGCACAAGGGCAGCCGGGTGCTGGGTACAAAGACATTGTCGGTGCCCAATGCTTTTCAATGGAGAAACTCGGTTGGACAAACAGGCTGCAGTCGTCGAACTGGAGGCTGCACGAAGGTCACCAGCGACAGCAGAGGTAAGTGGAGATACTGTGGGTCATAGGGACACTTATGGTCGAGCTCCCCAAGGTCCAGAGGCTTCGGGTGCAGGAGTGGCTTTTGACATTGAGTTTTTCTTTCCTGGGCCGGTCAGGGTAGTGGGGAGCCTCTGGATTCAGACTGCAGGCGTCGTCGTAGAGTCCAGGAGAAGTGAGCCAATGCTGGATTTGAAGTCCGGATTGCTGGGGAACCTGTTCTGGATCGGTGGGCCACCTGGACACGGGCCAGAGGCGTCTGGGGCAGAGTGGACAGGACTTGCGGTTCCGGAGGGTCCTGTGTGTAGATTTCCTGGGGACTGGTCCGCTTTCCTCGGAAGTGCTGGTCTTTTTCAAAGGTCAGGCCGTCTTTCTCCGGTTCTGGAGGTTGGTGGCTGCAGGACAGGCATAGTCTTCTTTGCAGGGTCTTTGAAGCTGGAGACAGGCCGGTAGGGCTGGAGCCAAGTCAGTAGGCGTCTTCAGGCTTCGCTGCACTGTCATCTTTGTCCTCCTTAGGTCGGCAGGAACATGTTTGTGACTGAGGGAGACATCTAAATACTAGATTTAAGGGCATTACAGGGGGGTAGCAGATTCCCCCACCCCCCCATCTTCAAGATTGAGGGGACTGAAAAGTATGCTCAACTTCGCCTCCCACACCCGAGGGGTGGAGTTGGCAAAGGGCGGCACACCTCCTAGTCTTTCTAAGTTTCCCGCCGGTTCTCCATCCCAAAATGGGGGTCTGAACCTGTGGGAGACAGCTGCTGATAGCAGCAGAGGCTGGGGTTGTCTTACAAATGCGGCATGCCTTTGAAGCTTTGCTATCTGAAAGAGACCATTAGTTCTAGATTACTTCCCTTAGAATTACCCCCAGACATTAGACTGGATCCGGAGAATTTTTTTCTTAGCAGTACCCCTGCATGTCGGTAGGTGGTGTCGGTCGACTCCGTGTCCGGCGTTGTGGTCGCCGGGATGATGTCATGGTGTCTACTTAGATGCCACCCATGCACGCTGACGTCCGTTCTTTCTTTTTCCGCGCCAGCCAGCGCAGATCCGAAGAGAGCTTGCCCCTTAGTCGCTTTTTGACTAACCTTTTTTTCGACTTTTTGTCGACTTCTTTTGAGTCTTCCGACTCCTGGTGCACGAGGGATGTCCAGCCATTGGCCCGGTTTCAAGCCTTGTGACTCCTGTCACAAGTTGATGCCAGTCACCGATCCGCACCTCGTGTGCCTTTGGTGCCTGGAGCGTGACCACAATCCGAAGTCGTGCTCTGACTGCTGTGCCCTGAACCTGAAGTCTTTGCGGGAGCGGTCTCGAAAGCTTTTGGAGGCCTGGCAGTCTGCTCTGCGCCGCTCAAGGCACTGGTCGCGGATCCATCACCATCGAAGTTTTCGCACTCCTTAGGTAAGTCGAAGCACAAGAAGAAGGCGAAGAAGCACCATCGCTCTTCGCCTTCTCCCCGTCCGTCGGCCGACGCAACGCGGGACCCGGAGCGTCGTCGCTCTTTGGCTCCTCCTTCGGAGCCCGTTGGGACGGCTCCGCGCTTCCCTCCCTTTCCCGGAGCGGGAGAGTCCCCTGCCCAGCGTTGTCAGTTTTATGAAGCGCTGCACAGCATCTTTGGGCAGCCGACTCCGCAGGCGCGCCTTCGGGCTCGGCTGGGGGCCCTTGGCCTTCGATGCTGGCGGCTCCGGCGCCGCAGGGTCCCCATGTATCCAGGCCTGGATCCGGATCGGTGCCGGTCAACCTCATGGTACCTTCCCCGGCACAGATTCCAGTGACGACGTCCCTCACATCGGTTGTGCTCCCAACCGGCGTCGACCCCAGCCTCACCCCTGATGTGGACACTGCGCCGGACCGACATCTACCGACGTCTGTACCGGTGCCGGAGGGTACTTTTGTCCCACTGTTCATCCCTGGTGTTCCCTACAGCCCTGAGTGGCAGCCAGAGGAAGGTGAGGAGGACTGGGAGGGGTCTAGAAAAACTTTCAGACCAGCTCGAGGAACCAGACTGGAGAGAGGAGTTGGGTGATGCCAGTGGTCTGGACACCTCCCCCAGATCTTGGTATGCTTTCTCCCCCCTACCGTGGCTACGGAGGAGGGAGCTTCCTACGCTGTGGTGTTGCGTAGGGCGGCGGAGGCCCTGGGCCTCGAGCTTCCTACGGTGGCTGTCAGGACTAACCTCCTGACTGAGGTGCTTCAGCTGGCAGCAGCCTCTTTGCATTTTAATGAGGTCTTCACTGACATCCTTCTGGGCACTTTGTCCAAGCCCTGTGGTCAGGATGATTGCCCGACGCCACCGCCCGGCCCCGGGCGACCCACTTTTCCTCTCTCAACACCCTACCCCTGAGAGTTTGGTGGTCCAAGCTTCATCCTCCAAAGGCGCATTCCCTACTGCTCCCCCAGATAAGGAATCCAAAAAGCTGGAACATCTTGGGAAGAAGATGTTTTCTTCCGCCAGCTTAGGACTGCGGTCGGTGAACACTGCATGTCCCTTGGGCCGTTACACACACACACACACTGTGTGGTATACGGTTGCGCAAGCGCTGCCACAGTGCCCGGAGGAGGCCAGGGCCGTGCTCACCTGTGCAGTGGCTGAGGGTCGTGATGCAGCCAAGTTCACCACCCGGTGTTGGCTGGATGCTGCCGACTTGCTGGGTAGAACGGTTTCCACGTCGGTAGCCCTGAGGCGCTACGCCTGGCTGAGAACGTCTGGCTTCTCTGGGGATGTCCAATCTACCCTTTTGGACATGCTCTTTGATGGCCTTTGCCTGTTTGGTGACAAGGCGGACAATGCGCTTGAGCGTTTCAAGGACTCTAGGGCTACGGCCAGATCCTTGGACCTCGCTGCCACCTCTCGCCCCATGCAGTCTGCCTTTCGTGGCTACAGAAGGGGTGCCCCTCCACGTTCCACCCAGAGCCATAGTGCCGTGCAAGCTATCCAGCCTCTGCGTGGCTGGGGACGTGGGACCCAGTATTGTTGGTCTGGGGGCCAGCAGGTGGGCCAGTCCACCAATGCCCCCTCTGCAGCAGCCTCCAAACCTACCTTGTCCGACCTTTCATGGCCGCTAGTGGGCAGCAGGATCTGCCATCCAATCATTCTTTATTTCAGTTGTTCACCATAAAAGAACACACAAAAATATGTACATACAGTAAAAATGATTTAAAAGAAAGTTAAGAGAGAAAACATTTCATCTAAGATAAATCATTTTTGGTTTAAAAAGGATAAGAAAATCAGTCAACTGTCAGTACCTAGGTTTAAATTCTTAAGGAAGTTACTCCTGGCCCACCACATGGAATTCTTGAAACGTGAAACTGCAAAAACTATGTGGGAGTCTGTGTTATATTTTAAAATTCTAAATGCTTCCATGCAATGGGTTGTACCTAGATTTTTACACAACTGGACCAGCCATTTTTGTCTTATTAGATGATATCCCGGGCAAAAGAAGAACACATGTAGTTCAGACTCAAAACACGTGCTACAGGCTGGACACCCAGTTGGATTACCACCTGACCATTTACAAGTAAAAACACGCAGGGGGGAGACAGCCATGGCGAAACTGCACATATAATTTCCTGCCTGATGCCGGGCGGATTTCATCAAGACATGCCTCCATCTTGGCGGTGTCTTTAACTTCCAGGAAAAGTGAGGTAAGAGTGCCATGGGCGGGTTCTGTATGGAGTTTTGCGGTTAGTCTCCCCCAATAGCTGGAAGTTAAAAGTTTGCGTGATGTTCTCATACAGGCAGTGTCAGGGTTTTCCCATAATTCTTTTAATCCTATTGCTTTTAGGCTCTCCCTGATAAATGAAAGCCATGGCAACTTTCCTGAGCCGGGTAGTCTCAATTTCCTGTAGCTCTGATCTATACTCTGACAGTTCCGGTGTTATCCACAGGCGCTGCCAGAAAAGTAGTGGCCTGCACCCAATTTCCTCAGCGATGGATCTCACCCCTAGGTCCATACGCAGTGGGACCAGAGGGGAGCTTTTCGGTAATCCGAATAGTTGTCTAAGGAAGTTGTTCTCGGTAACAACCAGAGACCTATAGTCAGAGTGCCCCCAGAGTTCAACCCCATATAAGGCAGAGCTCCTTGCCTGGCTTTTATAAATCTCCATAGCCGGACTCACTGGTTTGTGGAAGGTCTTTCTGAAAAACTTAGCCAAGCCACCTATGGTTTGTGTCAATTTGAGGTTAGACTTGTTTATCTGGGCCCCCCAGGTCATGTTTTCATTGAGAGTTAGGCCCAAATAATCAAATACAGTAACCTGCTCCAGAGGGATTCTGTTCATGTGCGGGTTAGAGCGTGTGGATTTGCTAGGGTTAAAGATCATAAATTTTGTTTTGTTTATATTGGTCTCTAGTCCCCTAGTCCTACAAAACTCACAAAATCCGTCTAAGATTCTTTGTATACCCATTGGCGACTTAGGAGCAGAGTATCGTCTGCAAACATCATGGCGGGAAAGTGCTTGTGCACGATTTTGGGAGCATCTGTGTCCTTGCAGACTCTCAGTGCATCAATCAGGCCATTGATGTATATGCAGAACTGGGTGGGGGCAAGCACACATCCCTGCCTGACCCCCCTATTTACAGGAATGGGCTGCGTCAGTTCCCCCATTCTTCCCGAATCTAACTTGTGCAAAGTTTCCATTGTGTAGCCTTCTAAGTATATTTAAAAGGTGGGGGGGAAGTCCCAACTCACTTAAAACCCTCCACAAAGCATCTCTGGGTACCAAGTCAAAAGCACTCTTAAGGTCAACAATGACCAGATACAGGCTACCCCCTTCTAGATGGACTGTTTTCCAATAGAGAAGCTGGAGCCTGAAAATCTGGTCTATTGACGTTTTCTCCCTAAAACCAGCCTGCAGGGGAGTCAGGCTCTTGAACTCTTCAAGCCAGGATTGGAGCTGTTCTAAGAGTATCCTAGCAAAGATTTTCTGCGAGACATCGATCAAACTGATCAGTCTATAGTTTGCCGGGGACAGGGGAGATCCCTTCTTATACACAGGGATGATCTCAGCACCTAGCCATGTTGCGGGAATATCCATTCCCTGCAATATGGCATTAAAGATCACCCAAAAGTAAGGGCCCCAGATCTTAGGTTCAGCCCGATAGAGGTCCCCTGGGATCTTGTCCAGGCCGGCAGCCTTGCCAGGTATTATTTTCTTTAGGGCTTTATGGACTTCCAACAGGGTTATCTCGGGAGTGACTGTCTCGGGCCCCAGAGTTGTCAGGATTGTTAGGGTCTGGCTTCTCTCTGCATCATCTTGTGAGGCATAGAGGGCTAAAAAGTGTTCTCTCCAACAGTCAGCCACGATATTTGGCTCAAGAGCCGCTTGGCCTTTGTTACTGCCAGTGGTGACAATGCTCCAGAATAACTTCATATCTTTAGATTCTAGAGCCGATTTCAGGTTGTCCCACTGTTCTGTTTCCCATAAGGATTTAGCAGCTGCAATAGTAGATTTATAATCATATCTGGCTGCTTTTACTGTGGTGTTGCACATTGTTTTAATGGCCTCTATTTGTGCCTTTTTAGCCACCCGGTAATCCTCATTATACCAGGATTGCCTTGGCGTCCTCCCACGGCCCCTAGTACACGTTGACCAAAACGTCTCCTGCAACTTTATGAATGTGGATTCATTTATAGTTTTAACCTGAGCTAGAGACGCAGCTAGGTCTCCAAATTTGACTAAACCCATATAGGGCCTCGATGTTGGGAATGATAGTAATTAATAGAAGGGCCATTTTCCTGTCAGATTTTTCCACCCAGGTCCACCTAACTTTTCACCTATTGAGAGGGTCATACTTTAGTCACCATCAGAATGGTTTGCAGGTTTATTCCCAGTAGATGGCAGGTTAAGAGTAAGTAGTAAGGCGTTGTGGTCGCTATCATGCCGTGAGCAGATAATAAAATCTCTGGCAAGAAGCCATAGCCTAGTTTCTAAAAAAATATAATCTAGAATAGAGGAATAACACACTCTATTAAAAGTGTGATTCCCAGGGGAGTCTGAGCTAAAGCGACCATTACAGGCTCGCAGAGAATACTTTAGGGTGAGCGCCTTGATTTGGAGAGCCAATGGTGTCCAAACCCTTATTGGAGGAATATTAGTTTCGGGGATGGTCCACAACTCGTCCTCTGTGGCAGATGGACCCGTTAGATCTTTCAGAGGTTCAAATTGGCAGTTGATATCACCACCCAGCACTACTGAGGCGTTATTCGGAAGGCTAGCTAACAGATTGTCTAGATGTTCTAGGGTTGCCGACTCCTGACCGAACTTAACCGGCCTTGAGTATATATTAATTAAGGCGATTGTTAGCTCAGGTTTAAATGTCAGTACAAGGCACATTATATCTGGTGAGGTGGGCGGCACTAGGGTAATCCTACATCCTAGATGGCTCCCTACCCACGTGCAAAGCCCTCCCTCGTCTACAGCCGGTGTATGGAATGAAGCAAAACCCTTGCGGTTCGAATTCACCACAGACCAGGTTTCCTGGAAGAGGCAGATGTCGCACTTATCTACAAACGCCCCCCAATCAGGGCAGTCCAGCTTTTTTTTTTTTTTTATACCAGCCACATTCCAGGACATAATCTTAAGTTCGTTCGCTGCACTCCCACCGGCTGTAGGATCCCCCTGCGCTAGAGTATTTGAGTAACCTGCAGTAACTGGCGTTAATGCAGTACCTGGAGTTGTTGCTAGAAACTTACTCGGGGAATCAGTTATTGGTGTAATGTCTACCCCATCGTCTATGTAGCCATTTTTTTCCCTGTTTCCACGTGAGTGGGTCGGGGATAGTGAGTGTGTGATGGTAACGAATTGTGTGACCTTAGTGGTGGTGGAGAGTGTATGGCTGGGAGATCTTGGTGGAATTTTGGGAAGTTCACGGAGGGCTATTTCCACTGTCAGCTATTTCAGTATTCACAATAGGGGCAGTTTCTGGGGTGCTAGGTAGCTTCTTCTTAAGATCCATGACCTTTTCCACTAAATGTTCCCTCGCGTGGTATGGCCTAGATGACCCCTTGTCCAAGAGTCAATCAACCTCTTCTAAGGCCCCAAATCTATTCGCCAGAGGCAGATTAAAAACATAGGGTTCAATTTGAGGGGGACCCTGGCCTGTCGTTATCCGAGTTTGGCGCCATAAGTTGTGTCTGGCTCTGGGATCAACCCTTACATCATGGGGAAAGACTGGGGCATAAGGGGACCCTGTCCTGTCATTTTCCGAGACTGTTGCCATGTGTGGTGCAACGGTCTGAGATCATGCCTGTCCTCGTGGAAAGCTGTTGGAACATAAAAGTGGGTGAGTGGGGTCAGTCTAATAGCAGAACCCAAGAGTAGAAGGCGATTACTTAAATGCAATACATTTTTCACGATAATGGGGTTTCTAAAGTTGACTATAATACAGTCCCCTCTATCATCTTTGTGTCTGTTACCCACCCAACCCACTCTACGTGTCAATAGTATTTCGTCAGCTTTGACAAAGTTGGTTTGGCTATTTCTCGCAATAAAATGTAAACATTTATTTTTCAGCTCAAAATGGGTTTCCCTCTGTCCTTCTTTGAGTGATGGAGCACCGGTGAGAACGATGACATATGGGTTTGAGGCTGGTGGAAGGTTTATAGTTGGCAGATCCATCCCTTCCCTGTCTCTCAGTCTCGTCAACCCCCCATTATCAGAAGGTAATCCAGAAGTACCCTTCGTTTTCAGGAGCACTCCCCCTTGGTTTATAGCCCTTCTCACACCGGTTACTTTGGCCCTCCTGTGTGGCGTTTAAGTCCCGGCTGGTAGTAATGGACTTCTCTCTGATCTCAGTTATTCCGGATTCGGCTGGGTCAATGTTCGCTTTTCCGGTCTCTCGTGCCGATGTAAGGGGCTTAGATACGGACCCAGCAGTACATATGCATGTGGTGGAAAGTACATCCAAGCGGGCAGATACCTGGGCAAGTTCCTCTCTCAAAATCTCACGAATTTGGCCTCGTAATGTATCCAGCATGGGAGCTACCCATGCTGGTGGTGTCAAGTCTGTAGGCTGAGATTCCCCCTCTGGCAAAGTTGGGTCTGGCGAACCGTCGTTGGTCTTCTTTCGCTTGACCCCGGCCCTAGTGTTCTTAGTAGGCTGCCTTGGGCAGGTAGGTTTTGCTGGACCCTTAGTGGCTCCCTTCCTTCTAGTAACCACTTTGGGGTTTGAACTGGTGTCTAACCCTGGGGTAAGGGACAGTTTAGCTGTTTCAAAGGGTTGATCAGAACCATATTGTGTATCAGGTAAGTCAGTGATAATGCTACTCTGTGGGAAGTCTGGGCTTAATGAAAGTCTGCGTTCAGTGAGTTCGATCTCATTTGCCACAACACCTATTGCCCTTTGGAGCATTCTGTTGATGGATGTCTGCGGTAAGGGGGGGGGGGGGTACAAGCCGCGGTGGTGCATGACATAGAGCAATTGTTGTCTGTTTCCCCATGTCGACAGGATGGGCGAGTACAATAAGGGAAACACTTGAGTGTACCTAGTATTGGACTGCTGAATGCCCCACCACGCTAGAGTGAGAAGTTAGAGAGAGGGGAGAGACCGTCAATCAATTTTGGGCAAGTGCGACTGCAAAAAGAAACAGTAGACTGGGGTCACTTACAGTTTGGTCTCAGGGTTACCCTTCGCTTGGCCCGTAGGAGTCCCAGCCTCAGTGTGCCTTGGCTCTGGTTTGTTGCGGCCACGACGGAGCAGGCTATCCAAAAAGCTTGAGGATGAAGGGGAAATAGGCAGATCCAAGGGAGAGGGCCCAGCCCGGCCTCAACCGGTCGCGGACGGCCCGCCCTTCGCCCGGGCGTAGACCGGCAGTAGACCAGAGTAATGCTCTGCAGGTGTGTCTCACCCCCAGCGTGGAGCTTGCCCCAGTGAACTCAGAGCAGCCTCCCAAACCGCCGGCCGGACGCTCCCGCTACTCGCGGTATTACTGCGACTCCTCTTCTCCAGCCAGCAGGGGGTCAGGCAAAAAACACAGGAATCGCATCCGCAGTCCGCAACACACCACCGCGGGACCCACCATCGTCGATCCTCCGTCCAGCGGCCCCCTTCGCTCCCGTACCAAACTGCAATCAGGTACGTGCCTCAGCTGGCTCCATTACGCAGTTAATCACTCTCTAAGAGACTGGGTGAGTGAATGGTGCTGCGGGGACAGCTGTTTTAGTCATATTTACTATATCTGGGATGTTGCAACACTGTTCACTTGGTCACTATTTACATGTAGCTAAAACAAGCCTTTTGGCTTCGAGAATTGTTTTCAGTTTCTATGGCCATCACCTCCCCCACTGGCACATCACGTCGGACTGGTTGGTTTTGCAGATAATCCAAAGGGGCTACTCCCTCCCCTTCGAGACTACCCCTCCCTCCATGCCACCAACACTCCATCGCATGTTGGAGGATCATTTGGCCCTTCTCTGCCAGGAAGTTGTGGCTCTCTTGGCCAAGGGAGCTATCGAGCGAGTCCCTGTGCCAGAAGTAGGTCGTGGTTGCTACTCCCACTACTTCCTGGTACCCAAGAAGGACAAAGGCTTGCGTCCCATCTTAGACCTCCGGGACGTCCACCGCTTCCTCTGGAAGGAAAAGTTCAAAATGTTTATCTTGGCTCATGTCTTGTCTGCCCTCGACCCTGGAGACTGGATGGTAGCTTTGGACTTGCAAGACGCTTATTTTCACATCCCCGTCTTGCCTGCCCACCGGCGTTACATACGGTTCACAGTGGCTCATCTGCGCAGATCAGGGGTTCCAGTCTTCTCCTATCTCGACGACTGACTGTTGAAGGCGGGCTCGCCCCAGGCTGTCGTCTCCCACCTCCAGACTACGGCGGACCTCCTGCACTAGCTGGGGTTCACTATCAACGTGCCGAAGTCAGAAGCTCCTTTTCATCGGAGCAGTTCTGGATACAGCGCAGTTTCGGGCTTATCCTCCCGAGCAGCGAGTCCAGGATATTCGGGCTATGATACCGATGTTTCAGCCTCTATCCTGGATTTAAGTGAGAATGACCCTGAGGCTGCTGGGCCTCATGGCCTCCTTCATCCTGCTGGTAGATCATGCCAGATTGCATATGCGGGCTCTGCAGTGGGACCTAAAGTTCCAGTGGGCGCAGCATCAGGGGAATCTTTCCGATGTCGTCCAGATCTCGCAGGGGACTGCAAGTCAGTTGCAAGGGTGGCTCACGAACCAGGATTGGGTCAACGGCAGATCCCTCTCCCAACCAGAGTTCACAATGGTGACGGATGTGTCCCTCCTGGGATGGGGCAGCAACATGGGAGAGGCGGAGATCAGAGGCCTCTGGTCACCGGCAGAGTCCGGGCTCCACATCAACCTTCTGGAGCTCCGGGCGATTCGTCTTGCACTGAAGGCATTCCTTCCTTCTGTCAAAGGAAGAGTAGTGCAGGTGTTCACGGACAACACCACCGCCATGTGGTACTGCAACAAACCGGGCGGGGTGAGGTCGTGGACCCTATGTCAAGAAGCTTTTCGCCTTTGGACATGGCTGGAACATCAGGGCACACCCCTGTTGGTTCAACACCTGGCGGGTTCCCTGAACGCCAGGGCGGACAAACTCAGCCGCCAATGCATGATGGATCACGAATGGCATCTTCACTCGGAGGTGGTGCAAGATCTTTCATCAGTGGAGAGACCCCTGGTTAGATCTATTCGCCACTGAAGAGAACGCGCAATGTCTGCAGTTCTGCGCATTGGAGTTTCCAAGGGGGCACTCGCTCTGCAACGCCTTTCGTTGTGAGTGGAATTGTGGCCTCCTGTATGCCTTTCCGCCTGTACCACTTCTACCCAGAGTGCTGAAGATCAAGCGCGACTGGACCCAAGTAATTCTTGTGGCCCCGGACTGGGCACAAAGTCTGGTATCCCGAGCTCTTGAGCATGGCCATCGATCCTCCGATCGGACTGCCTCTTCGGGAGGATCTTCTGTCGCAGCAGCAGGGGACGGTCCTCCACCTGAACCTGTCCAGCCTCCACCTCCTTGCGTGGAGATTAAGCGGTGGCAGTTGACAGTTTTTGACCTTCCTCCCGAAGTCTGTAACGTCATCTTGGCAGCCAGGCGTCCCTCCACTAAAACGGTATACGCCTGTAGATGGAACAAATTTGTGGCATGGTGCACAGCAAAGGCTGTGGATCCCCTTTCTGCTCCGCTTTCAGAGGTTCTCCTCTTCATTCTTTCTTTGGCCCAGCAGGGCTCTGCTATGGGCACTCTTAAAGGCTATATTTCGGCCTTCCTGATTAGCCTTCTCTTTTCAAGTCCCCTACTGTAAACAGATTTCTGAAGGGCATTACTCATCTCTTTCCTCCTTCTCCTTTTGTAATGCCCCAGTGGGACTTGAATCTTGTCCTTACTTATGTTGTGTGCTCCCTTTGAGCCACTACATAATTGTCCTCTAGGTCTTTTTACTTTAAAGACTGCTTTCCTACTTGCCATCACCTCTGCTCGTAGGGTGAGTGAGCTTCAGGCTCTCTCTTCCAAGCCTCCCTTTCTTGCTTTCCATCCGTACAAAGTAGTCCTTCTTACTAGGCCCTCTTTTCTGCCCAAAGTGGTTACCTCTTTCCACATAGGTCAGACCATCGCATTGCCCACCTTCTTCCCGCCTCCGCACCCTTCCAAAGAGGAGGAGAGACTCCACCGTCTGGACCCAAAACGTGCGCTGTCCTAATACCTTGACCTTACTAAAGACTTCTGGGTGGACGATCAACTCTTCGTGGGTTATGTGGGCACCAAGAAAGGTCGGGCAGTGCATAAACGTACCATATCACGATGGGTTATCCTATGCATCAAGATCTGCTATTCTTTGGCAAAAAAGGAACCTCCAGTTGGACTGCGCGCCCACTCTACCAGGGCGACGGCAGCCACTACTGTGGAGTTCCACTGGTAGACATCTGCCAGGCAGCCACGTGGGCATCACTGCACACATTTACAAAGCATTATTGCCTGGACAGCCAAATCCGGAGAGACCGCTTTTTCGGCCGTTCTGTTTTTCAGTACTTCCTGGTGTGAACTTAGTTCGCAGACCCACCTCCGGGGTTGGTATTGCTGGGAATCTATTCTAAGGTAAGGAATCTATAACTAATGGTCTCTTTCAGATGAACAAGTTACTTACCTTCAGTAACAATGTATCTGTAAGAGACATACATTAGTTATAGATTCCTTACCGCCCCACCAATCCTCCCCGTTCTGCCAACTGACTTCTAGAGATGGGGACTCCCTTGCAGGGCCCTAGTTTAGTGCACCAGTGGTCAGTGTCTTGCATGGCTCTGCGCTTCTGGCGTGGAAAGTCGTGTCAGAACTGACGTTAGAGTCGTCATCCCGGCGACCAAGACGTTGACGATGGACGCAGAGTCGACCAAAGCCACCCACCGACGCATAGGGGTACTACTAAGAAAAAAATTCTCCGGATCCAGTCTGACGCCTCGGGGTAATTCTAAGGTAAGGAATCTATAACTAATGTATGTCTCTTACAGATACATCGTTACCGAAGGTAAGTAACTGGTTCTTCGAGCATTGTGCCCCTCCTGGGGGAGGAGGTGTGACACCTCCACACAGGATGTGCTTTGTGGCCTCAGAGAGCGCAGGGCTCTCGACCCACGGGTCCAGAAACATGTCTGGTGGTAGCAGGCTGAGTACAGCCAGTCGGAGACCACACCAGGATTGGTAGGTTTTCATAGGCAACTCTAAGGTGCCCTCTGAATACATGGTTTAATAAATCTCACACTGGCATCAGTGTGGATTTATTAAAAGGAGTGATTTGGTACAAAAAGCTCCTGGTTTCAGTGTAGCCATCATGGTGCTGGGCAACTCGAGTTGTTGAGTTTCCAGCCCAGGTACTCTTTTATGGCTTCCCTGGCACTTACCTATATCTTAGGCAGTGTAGGCTGGCATTGCACCCAGGGAGGGTGCAATGTCAACTTCGTCATTTTTCACCCCACTCAGGCATGCAAGCTGCAGGGGCAGTGACATGGACTTGGTGAGGGGTCCCTAGAGGACCTTCTTCAGCTCCCATGCCCTAGGTACACAGGGTACCATTTACTAAGTACTAAAGGGGGCTAAAGTGTATCAATTGTGGATTTAGTTTTAGGGAAGAAGCACTGGCACAGGGGACCTGGTTGGCAAGGACCCTATGCACTACAATTGAAACCACATCAATACCAGGCAAAAAGTGGGGGGCTAACCATGTCAAAAGAGGCACCCCCCAACAACGAAAGAGGATGAGACTAACCTTCCCCTGGAAAGTCTTCATCGTCTAAGTGAAAGAACCTGGAAAGGCCATCTGCATTGGCCTAGGTAGTCCCAGGTCTGTGTTCCACTGTAAAGTCCATTCCCTGTAGGGATATGGGCCACCATAGCAGTTTGGGGTTTTTCCCTTTCATCTTTGGTAGCCATCTGAGAGGTCTGTGGTCTGTCTGAATTAGGAAGTGAGTGCCAAACAGGTATGGCTTCAACTTCTTTAGGGCCCAGACCACAGCAAAGGCTTCCCTCTCTATGGCACTCCAACGCTGCTCTCTGGAGAGTAGTCTCCTGCTTATGAAAGCAATAGGTTGCTCATGTCCTTCCATCATTTGTTTGGGCTAGGACTGCACCCATCCCATGTTCAGAGGCTACACAATGAACTGCTTGGAGTAGTCTGGAGCCTTCAGGACTGGAGCAGAGCACATTGCATTCTTCAGATTGTCAAAAGCCCTTTGACAGCTCACGATAGTTTACTTTCTTGGGCATCTTCTTGTAGATACATTCTGTGGGGGTGTGCACCATGGACCCATAATCCTTCACAAACCTCCTATAATGCCCAGTCAAGCCAAGGAATGCCCTGACTAGGGTCTGGGTTTTTGGAGCTTCCCAGTCTGGAATTGTCTCGATCTTGTGTTGGAGTGGCTGAACTTGGCCTCCACCTACCAGGTGACCCAAGTATACAACCCTTCCCTGCCCTATCTGACACTTACTTTCCTTGATAGTGAGGCATGCACTTCTCAGAGCCTAAAGGACCTTTCCAATATGGATCAGGTGATCCTGCCAGGTGGAGCTGTAGACCGCAATATCATCAAGATAAGCTGCACTAAAGGGTTCCAGCCCAGCAAGGACTTTATTCACCAACCTTTGAAAGGTGGCAGAGACATTCTTTAACCCAAAGGGCATCACAGTAAACTGGAAGTGCCCATTTGGAGTAGAGAATGCAGATTTTTCTTTTGCTCCAGCAGTCAGACCTATCTGCCAGTACCCAGATGTGAGATCAAAGGTATTCAGATACTTGGCTGCCCCTAACCTGTCAATCAATTCGTCCACTCTAGGAATTGGATGTGCATCAGTCGTTGTCACAGCTCTGAGACCCCTATAGTCCACACAAAACATAATTTCTTTCTTTTCACCCTTTGAGTGAGGTTTGGGGACTAAGGCAACTGGCCTGGCCCTGAGCTCTCTGAGGGTTTAATGACACCCAATTTCAGCATCTTGCTTACTTCAGCTTGGATGCTCTCTCTGACATAATTGGACTGCCTGCAAATTTTTTTTTTGACTGGTAGGCTGTCACCAGTGGCCACATCATGGGTACACCAGCTAGTCTGACCAGGGGGTCAGAGAGAAGTGCTCAGCATACTGAGTGAGGACTTGCCTGCAATCGGCCTGCTGTTGGTCAGTGAGAGTGCCCGACAAGACCACTCCATCTACAGACCCGTCTTTTGAATTGCTGGAGAGGAGATCAGGGATAGGTTCACTCTCAGCGTCCTGTCTCATCTGTGACAATGAGCATGGCCACATCACCTCTGTCATAGTAGGCCTTCAGGTGGTTGATATGTACAACCCTTTTGGGATATTTGCAACTACCAAGGTCCACCAGGTAGGTGACCTCCCCTTTCCTTTCAAGGACAGGGTAGGGCCCACTCCACTTGTCTTGGAGGGCGCTAGGGACCACAGGCTCCAATACCCATACCTTCTGCCCTGGTTTCAACTCCACTATCCATCCTGGAATGAAGGCCAAGCACATCGTCCACTATGTCTTGTTCTGGCTCTTTGTGGGGCTTTTCCCATCCTTCCTTTACAAGACTCAGACAATCCTTAACAGGATGTCCAAACAGAATTTCAAAGGGTGAGAACCCCACTTCCTTCTGTGACACTTCTCTGTAAGCGAAAAGCCGGCATGGAAGTAAGATATCCTGTCTCCTCCTGAGTTTTTCCATGGAGTCCACTAATCATGCCTTTCAATGTCTGGTTAAATCTTTCAACCAGGTCATTGGTTTGTTGGTGGTAAGGGGTAGTGAACTTATAAGTCACTCCACACTCCTCCCACGTGTCTTTTAAGTATGCAGACAGGAAGTTTGTACCTCTGTCTGATACTAACTCCTTAGGAAAACCAACTCTGGTAAAGATACCAAGGAGGGCCTTGGCCACTGCTGGAGCAGTAGTGGTCCTAAGTGGAATAGCGTCTTCATACCTAGTGGCACTAGAATATATCTCTACCCTTAGGCTGATTGAGGGTCCAGGGTGCCAACAATGTTGATCCCTACCCTTTCAAAGGGTACCCCAACCACTGGAAATGGAATTAAGGGGTCCTTTAGGTGGCCTCCTGCCTTACCACTGGCTTGGCAGGAGACACAGGACTGACAAGTCCTTCACCTTCTGATACATCCCTGGCCAGCAGACGTGATTGATTAATCTACTCCATGTTTTATCCTGACCAAGTTGCTCAGCATGGGCCAAAGTGAAGAGAAACTCTCTAAACCTTTGAGGTACTACCACTCGCCTGGTTGCACCAGGTTTGGCATCTCTGGCCTCAGTGTATAGGAGTCCATCCTCCCAATAGACCCTGTGGGTGCCACTGATATCATCCTTTTTCCTGTGCAGCAGCTTGCTGCCTCAGGCTCTCAAGAGTTTGACAGGTTTCTTGTCCTTGGCACAGATGCTGCCTAGAGGGTCCCCCTGGGTCCAAGAGTTCTGCTGTTTAGGGCCCAACCTCTTCAGGCTCAGTTCCCTCTGAGGAGAACACGTCCTCTTCCTGAGAAGAGGGGTTATGACTTAGAATCTGTTCAGAAGCTGGTCCCCAGTCTTCTTGCCTTTTCTCTTGGAGGGCTGGTCCACTCTTTCAGGACCCTGCACCTTTTTTTTTCACTCTGAGCTGTGCTCTGGTTTTCACAAAACCCTGTTGTGGGAACCCTAGCATCTTTGCATGGGTCCTCAGTTCGACTTCAGCCAAGGGAAGGTCTCCAAATAATTTCCAAGCAGACAGTCTACAGGAATGGTTGGTGACATGACCACCTTCTTTGGTCCAACTACCCCCCCCGTCAAAAGATGCATGGGATGGATCTTTGTGACCTTGTCAGCACTGGTGACTGAATAGGTCCTTCCAATCGGGTACTGATCTGAGTAAACAGATGCTGGGTCACCATGGTGACACTAGCACCGGTATATCTCAAGGCCTCTATTCTAGTCCCATTAATCAAGGGGTACTGCCTAGATTTGTGCATATTAGTGTGCCAGGCAGCACTGGATAAGTCTACCCCTCCCTCAAAGACTAGAGCTGCCTCAGTGTGGTCAATGACATGGCTAGGCCACACCTGGGATCTCATCTGGACATCAACAACTGCATTTACGTCAGGTTGGCTAGAGGCATTTTTCTTATTGTTATAGCTAAGGTCTCCAGCTTGGTGTCCAAGGGCCAGTCATGACACCAAGCCTTTTTGGGAATCCCAGCTCTTCCCCTGATGCCCACCCTTTGGCTGTGAAGAGTCTCAGGGCCCACCCTCCTGAGCAGATTTTTGGGGGCCTGAAGAAGACTCTTTATTTTTAGGATTACCCTCTTTCCCTTGGGTGAGCTTTTTGGCCTCTTTCTTTTGGTGTCCCCCACCAGTGGTAGTTTTGGTCACCCTTGTTTTGACCAGTGGTCTGCCTTCTTCCCCAGTTCTTGAGAAGAAAGTGCATCTAGGTCTACCAGTAATTGGTGTAGTTTCTCTTGGTTACAATTATTTTAAAAGTGCTCCTTCATTATAAAATTATACAGCCCTTCAAAGTCTAATACATTGTTATCATCTAACCAACCTAGTGTTTTCACGGAGTAGTCTACAAAATCCACCCAGTTCTGGCTCTGGGTTTTTCGAGCCTCCATGAATCTGATCCTATAATCCTCAGTACTAAATCCAAAGCACTCAATCAGGGTACCCTTCATGAGGCCATAGGATGTAGTATCTTTCTCATTGAGTGTCAGGAGTCCATCCCTGGACTTCCTCGAGAAAGTTTCCACAGGATAGCACGCCACAGCTTCCTGTGGTCCTGTCTGCCAAGACAGGCTCTCACAAATGCAATGAACCATTTAGTGATATCACAACCCTCAAAGAATTTAGGGACAATCCCTATGGGGATTTTAGAGTCAAAAGGTTCTACCTGTTCCCTATTTATGATTTTGCTGCCACCAGAGATGGTCCCTAGGCCCATCTCAGCTCTTTCTTTTTCTATGGCCAAGAGTTTAGCCACTAAGGTTATCCTCTTGGCCAGTTTCTGAAGAGCTGCATCTTCAGTATCTACCTCATTTGGGACACACCTGGGGTCACTCCCAGTGATATTGCTAGCTGAGGGGGTAGTGATGGAGTCAGTGTCCTTCTCTACTACCTGGGAAAAATCTTCTTTTTTCCCATTGGGGGGGAGGGGGGATATTTGACTTGCCAGGGCCTTGTCCTTCTCTGCCAGCAACAACTGGAGATGTGCTTTTGTGGGTTTAGGGCCTGTGGCAATTTCCCATGCTTTGCACAGGTCTTTGAGTTGGGTCACTCTCAGGTGTGCATAGGAGGCCAGTTTGAGCCCCTGGTATCAGTCATGGTTTTTAAAGTAGTTGGGCTCTTGCTAGAGACTTACCAATAAATGCTACGGCTTAACTATTTTACAGACTTTTAATTTCTAAACAGCGGGGGACTTAACGAAGGTCCTAACACTAGTTTAAATAAATTTGGGGAATAAATCAAAAATTGAGAAAAAACCTCTAAAGACAATTTTGGATTCCCTCTTGTGAAATCACTTATCAATCAAGTAGAACAACAAATGTCAGGTCTTGTATCCCACCGCTGCAACCAATGTAGGAAGCCATCTCTGTATATGGTATACCACTAAGTGGTTATACCATGCACAGAGTCCAGAGATTCCCCCAGAAGCGTACAGGGCTCAATGCAAACCCAAAGTTTTATATTTGTGGTAGTGTGGGGGAGCAGTCTTAGACCTAACACTGAGGCGTGTAAGACATTTATTGCACACATATTGACCAATAAGGGACACACGACTCAAAAAGAAGATCCATACCAATTTGATAAAAATAAGCTTTGTTTGAGTTTTACTTTAAGACCAAGATTTTCACAAAAAAGGTAAGTACATTTTCAGGAAAAATACATTTGTCTTTCAAAAGTCAACAGTGCAATTTTCAAACAGTTCAGTGTTTAACTATTGAGGAAAACAACAATGCGGTTTCACGGTTCAGTACCCAACTTACAGTTCCGGTCTTTGCGGTTTAAGGTCAGTAGAGGGCAAGGTTCAGGTAAGCACAAAGTCTGCACCACCAGCGACACGGGCGGTCGGTGCAGAGGTGAAATTCCCAATGTGTTTTAATGGAGACTGGGGGCGTTTGAAGCCACGCTGCTTGCAGATCAGTAAACCTGTTGCAGGGGCAAAGCATCTAGGTTTAAAGCAAGCACAGGCGGGGGCCACAAGGCAGCACCAAACACACCACCAGCGGCACAGGGGCAGCTGGGTGCAGAGACTGCATCGGGCACCCAATGCTTTTCAATGGAGAAATTTGGTTGGACAAACAGGCTGCAGGCATCGAGCCGGAGGCTGCACGAAAGTCACCATCGACAGCAGAGGTAAGGGGTGATGCTGTGGGTCATAGGGACACCGTTGGTCGAGCTCGCCAAGGCCTAGGGGCTTTGGGGGCACGAGTGTCCTTTGATGGGTTTTTCTTACTGGGGCCAGTCCCAATAGGGGGGAGCCTCTGGATTACAGGTGTCATCGTGGAGTCCTGGAGGGGTCAACCAACGCCGGACTTGAGGTTAAGATCGCTAGGGGAACCTGTTCTGGATCGGTGGGCCACCTCGACAGGGGCCGGAGGTGTCTGATGCAGAGTGGACAGGACTTGCGGTTCCGGAGGGAACTAGAGTCCTGTGTGTAGTTTTCTTGGTGACAGGTCCGCTGTCCTCAGGAGTTCTGGTCTTTATCAAAAGTCAAGCAGTCTTCCTCGGGTTCTGGAGGTTGCTGGCTGCAGGACAGGTGTTGTCTTCATTGCAGGATCTTTGAAGCTGGAGACAGGCTGGTATGTCTGGGGCCAAGTCAGTAGGCGTCTTCAGTCTTCTACTGCACAGCGTCGTCTTTGTCCTTCTTAGGTCGGCAGGAACTAGTTTCAGGTTCTGAGGGAGCCCCCTAAATACTAGATTTAGGGGCGTTACAGGGGAGTAGCAGGTAGGGGCCAATGGATCCCTACCTGGGGTGACTACACCCACTATTACGCCGCCCTCCTGTGGGAGGGCACATGCAAAAAGAAGAATTGATGGACAGAATGCAGAACAATGTCATACATTCACCCCAGTACAGAGAACTGGGCCTAAATCCATCGTTTGTTTGCTCCCCATGCCATTTCAGTTTGAACCCAGCCACATGCAAATCAGTCTTGACCCTGTGCCCAGTGGGAACAGTCCAGCCTGAACTCCCAGGCCAGGTCCACCACGGACTGGAAACCAGCATCCTAGGACCGGTTCCGGGGTTTCCCCCCCTCATCAGCCAGGATAGCTTGCCTCCAGTGGCATGGAGAGCCCTAGACCCAAGTGCAGCATAGGCGAGGGAGCTCTAAAAAAAAAAAAAAGCACTTACCTATAGGGCGGCAGTGGCAGCGTTGTGCCGTGTGCACAAAGTAATGGACCAGCTGTATCTGCCCAAATTAAGTAAAGGAAACCGAAAAGGAAGGATCAGCGAACAAATTTTGCTGTCAAAACCGCACACAGTTATGTAACGTAGAATTGGTGTGGACACTTACTTGTGTAAATCTGCGACCGCGCCATGTCTGGAAACGCCCTTCCCAGGCTGGGTATGGACGGATACTAAGCCCGTGATTAAGTAACCAAATGCCGGCACACGTGTAGTTAATTCGGACTACTTGTCATGTTGCAATGCTCGCTAAACATTTCTATTGGTGCCGTAGACGTAGAAGAGGTAATTCTGCAGATAAGTTAATGTTGTTTTTAAATGTAATATTCCCAATTATTTTGATCTCTTCGAGTTGTAAAATTGAAAAATGACATTTTGTGAATTATTACCATCAAAAGATAACAAACAGATGGCAGACCGAACCTAATGTACCTTATGTAGAGGAAGTTGTTCTGTTCCTAAACAGACCACCTTCATTGCAAGAACCCCGTTGTTACAAGAAACATACAGAGAGTGGTTTAGTACTTTTTGGATGAGAAAAATTCTAATCAAAAAGAAACTGATCGCAATGAAGAGGAAATATCTAACAGCCTCCCTTTTGGTACATCTGGTATTACCGATAGGTTAAGTCAATAAATGTCGATACGTGTGTAAATAGTAAGGGACGCACATCAGCATAAGCAGACTACGTACTAGCTTATTGTGCTATAGATACAAAGAAGATATTCATGCCGGTAAACTGATGGTGCTATTAGACGCAACCAGTCCCTGTTATTTCTAACCCCCCTTTTTTGGAGAGTCATGCTAGGTTTTCTATTTTTGTATATTAGAAATTCAGAAAAGTCACTAAGAATAAGTAGTGGTTGAAAACAAACTAAACTTAATGTGCCATTTGTCATAGATGTTGTTACATCGTCCATTGTCAGGACCTCGTATCAGAAAACAAAGGACACGAGAACTGATCTCGTTCTCTCCTACAGAGGTTTTTTCGGAAAGGATTGTTTAAATCAGAATAGAAAGGAGGTCTTTGTTGGTATAACTGATTCTTCCACTCGGGATAGTGTCACTGATTAAATTGGGATTAGCAGATGTTATCATTCAGGCAAACATTGAAAGTTTTTAGCCAGTAGATCCATTGTTCCTTCTGTAATAAAATCTGGGCTTGCTGTATGTCAAAGACATTGAGAGTTTCAAGAACAACCCATTGTAGGTAGTTTTCTGAATGTCCCATGACAAGAAAATGGTTGCTCGTACGGGTCATTGATTTCTTGCACCTAATACTGCTTCAATGTTCCCCTATGTAGCTCTTGACTTTTCTACAGGTCATGCCGATGTAGCGCACACCACATGGACATGTGATCATATATATCACATGGGCCGTATTACAATTTGTGTGCTTTTTGAATGTCTGTTATGTTGGGCCCAAGGACTATGGTTTTAGTGACTTTTGTCTAGTGGCATACTGTGCATGATCCACAGGGATAATGTCCAACGATTTGAGTATGATCCCATGCGTAGAAATGGTACTATTCACATTTTTTGCTCTTATTGATCTAGCATGCCAAGATAGTCCCGCAAATCTTTTACTCTTTTGTGGGCAAATCAAGGTTTATCCAAATCCAGTGGTCCAGAAGTGATTATCCTCCAGTTTTTCTTAGTTGCTTTTTTGATATGTTTAGAAGCAGTGCTGTATGTGGTGACACATTTCAAGACATCTAGTGTATTCTTAAGGAGACCCGCAGGCCCACTACCGGAGCCTGCTACGCAGTCAAATGGAAACGGTTCGTACACTTCTGTCCCCCTAAATATATCAGTCCTCTCGCAGCATCTGTACAGGACACTGTTTGTTACCTCCTTCACCTACAAAGGTCAGGCCTCACCTACACTGCGATTCGATTGCATCTGGCTACTGTAGCCGCCTACTTGCATAATAGACATATTTAATTGTTCAGAATACCAGTCATTAATCCTTTCATGGAAGGCCTCAGACAGATTATCCCACCCCGGACACCTCCTGCTCTTGTGTGGAATCATAATATAGTTCCCACAAGACTCATGGGCCCTCCTTTTGAACCACTATACTCTTGTCCACTGCAATTCCTTTCCTGGAAGGTTGTTTTTCTTGTAGCCATCACTTCCCTCAGGTGAGTAAGTGAGATACATGCTCTTACCTTGGAAGAACCTTTCCTCCAAGTCCATCATGATTGGGTGGTTCTCCGAGCTGATCCCGAATTCTTCCCTAAGGTAGTCTCCAGTTTTCACCTTAATCAGACAATCAAGCTCCCAGCCTTCTTTCCACACCCAGAAACTGTAGCTGAATGCGCTCTACATTCTTTAGATGTCAAGAGAGCGCTAATGTACTATATTGAAAGGAAAAAAAAACGTTCTGTAAGTACAACAGCTTTTTGTGTCCCATTCCAAGCCGCACAAGTGGTGTGCCATGTAGGCTGGTCTGGTGTATACAGACTTGCTATGTTAAAGCTAAAAGAACCCTTCCCCTCATTCCACTCAGAAAAAAGGAGAATCTATGGCTTTCTTGGGTAATATACCACTACCTGACATCTGTAAAGCAGCTACTTGGTCCTCTCCTCATACTTGTACCAAACACTACTGTGTGAATGTCCTGGCCAGACCGCAAGCAAAGGTTGGCCAGGCTGTTCTACATACACTTTTCAAGTCTTCTGCAATATCCTTGGGATAAGCCACTGCTTTTGGGAGGACTGCTTCACAGTCTATGCACAGCATGTGTATCTACAGCCACACATGCCACAAACAGAAAATGTTACCCTGTAAGCATCCGTTTGTGGCATGTAGTGCTGTAGATTCATATGTACCCGCCCTCCACTCTGGTCACCTGTAGTTGTTGCAGATGCTCTTTCCTTTTGTTATCTTTAATACTTTGCTATGCATGGTCATCTTTACTGTGTCTCTGTGCTCCATCTTCAATCTTGCCTTCTGTGCAGGAAAAAACATCTAACAATGGAGCTAATGCAATTGCACGTTAACACCAATAGGTGGAGTCACTAAATCCCATGACTTAAAAAAAAGTCCTTCAAAGAAAAACCAAGTTGTACACGTCTGAGCCCAACACTAGATGGCGGAAGTATGCAAAGCACGTGAATCTACAACACTACATGTCACAAATATATGCTTGCAGGTTAAGTAACATTTTCTCTATGGGATTTTAATCTTTGATGGTTCTTCCAGTCCCTTTGAAGCCATCTAAAAAGCTATTGAAGTGTGCCTTGTCTGGGCATGGGGAGGAAAAGACAATGATCCAGATTTGCATCTGATTGAAACCTTGTTTTTTTATGAGGTGCATCAAGCTGTGCCTCAGAGGGCCACTAAGCCAACAGACTTAAATATCCAATATTTGGATTACAAAGAAGAGAAGGAGGAGGAAAGACATAATCGTCAAACAAGGCATCCATATTAAATTTATAACAGTGACATAGAACACAGCAATGACAAATACCTCTGGAAATGTTAAGCATCCTGCAAGAAATGAAAAGGATATTTATAAACCTTTTCCTCCACCTCAGAATAAACCACAGTTTCTGCTTCTCATCCGCATATTTTTTTTTTCCCCCTCTCCCCCACACCCCGCTGGTGCCTATGACTCCAATTGGCCAACCACCATAAAATAAGTTTCCCAGCAAATATGTAACAAAGCAGGCCTCTCCATTAAATCTGAATAGTGGCTCAGCAGGCGCTGTGTTGAGTTCACATGAAAAAGAGCATCATGAGGATAAAGGAGCTCATGGTCCTCTTAATGGTGACAATGACTGGATTGGATGACCACCCTTTAACGATGACTATGATGATGCAGTTACCTTAAGGGATGAGGAAAAAAATCTCCTTCCACAGACAGCGTATCTAGTTTATAATTCTACACAAGACCAGCCTTGAACCTGCTCCAAAGGACTCTCCACCAGTTGCTATATGCAGGTTTCATTCGATAAGGGAAAAAGTTTCAGCATTTTAGCCTACTAACCAACAGTGGGAAAATTGTGTTTCTTATTAGATTTCAGTAAGAAGTTACATGGAAGGGCCTGATCCATTCCCATTTTGGATCATCTGGGAGGAAGGACAGCTAATGATGTAGAATCCGGCAACAGCTTTGGGTAACCTTTCTCATATTAAAAAGAAATACAAAGCAACTTCATCTGCTCTGGCATGTTTATTAAACCAAGTAAAGACAGTCAGTTCTATCTACAGCAGCACACTGTAGATCACAAAATCCATCTACTTCATGCACTGCACCAATTGACAAAGGAAGAAAGACTGATTTGATGGGCAAGCAAGTGCATGTTCTGGCAACAGACTGTATGAAGATGGCAAACGCATAAGCTCTGGTTGCAGAGTTTGATAGGCATCTACTGAGTGATATAGCTCCCTTAAAGGAAAAGATGCTGGAAGGAAGTCCAAGGATTAAGGCAGTTTTGCAGGGTGAATCTTTTCTAGATTCACATGCTGTGCATTATTCCACCATCTAGTGGTTGGGTCCAGAATTTCTTGTGTATTGTAGTGGTTTTTTTTGGTTTTTTTTGTGGCGTCAACGACCTCCACTATTTGGTGCTTGTTCCCTCCTCCTGTGATGTCAGATGCCCTCCCTGGAAGCCTCACTCTTGGTTACCATCCTCAGATTGTTTTTCCCACCGTTGGGTCTGGAAGTATCGGGAAGATCTTCAAACTACAGGAAGAATAAAAAGAAGCAAGGGAGATATTTCGTCAAAGGGAAGTGGAGAAAAACTCTGGAAAATCAAAAGAGGTGATACTACGAACTCCAAGCAAAACTGAAATAGGTGGATATTTTGTCGTCAAGAAAAAGAGAATGCACGCACAGGGGGATCCCATCTTGGCGTGAAATGGAGAACCACCACAAGTTTGCAGAGGGACAACCATCAGGCCTGCAATCTTTGCTTACATGTCTACCACGACTCGAGGTCCTGGGAGGCCTGCGCGGACTTCAAGGCGAACACCCTGAAGACTCGGGACAAGCATAGGCGTGCACACTGCGCTATGCAGGGCCAAAAGTACACACCTCACTCAGATTCAGGGTTGTCTAGTGAGAAGGAAGATAACGCCATTGAAGAAGTGGAGGGAGAAGGCTCTGATGTTAATAAAGACATCATCGATGTTGAGAAAGAGGACCGAAAGAAAAACACGGACAGGTAACACTGAAAAAGAAAATGGTGGTAGAGTCGAAAACCGACTCTCGAAAACAAAATCTGCCTTGGCACCAAAGATCTCGCCAACCGAAGACAAAGCACAAATATCCCCTCGAGTCCCATCCAAAGGATGCTGCAGGTGGGAGAAGTCCCGAAAAAAACGTTGATGTCCAAGGACGACTGAAGTCGAGAAAAAGAAAAGAAAACTACAGCTTCGTTAACAGCAGCCGAACCTTTGACGGCAAAAAAAAGAAAACCACCTACTCTTGGCGCAGAAGAACACACACTCGAAATCGAGCGCAAGAAAAGAAGGCTCAAAGCCAAAATGGCAGCCACACTACAAAAAAAGAAAGATTTCAACACCTTGTTACAGGCTTTCAGGATTCCATCGAAGCCTTCGACGGAACTGTGAAGAGAAAGGAAGGATACGGGGGAACTAGAGCCACCCCTCATACCTGAGCCTCATGAAGAAAAACAAGAGCTCTTCTATGAAGAAGAGGAGGCAGAGGGGCAGGGTCTATACCAAGACACAGATGAATCAGAAGGTGTTGCATACCAATGGCTGGATCTTGTGGCAGATTCCCCAGAGGACGCCATCAGCACATCTTACAAGACCATTTCCCCCAGATGATGTGGTCATAAATAATCAGCTGGTCAAAAAAGCAACAGAAAGGTACGGGGTACAGATGGAGGAGGAAAAGGCACAGACTTGTTCCTTGCTGGAAACATTTATACCATCACAGAGCAAGGGCCAATACCTTCCTATGCTCATCAGGGGAGAGAGGCTTTTAAGGAGCCAGCAACAGGCAGGGCAGTAACTCCTAGGGTGGAGAAAAAGTACAAACACTCCTCCAAAGATCCAGAATACACCCTGGGCAATGTAGTGGCAGGTTCAATCATCGTAGCCACAGCCAGGAAGAGAGAAAATATTCCTACCGCCTCTTGCCCACCGCCATATAGGGAGAGCAAAAGGATTAATATGATGGGAAGAAAAATTGAAAGAGGAGCTGCTACACAATGGAGAAAAGCAACCTCTTATGTTGAACAGGTATGCCCATCAGAACTGAAAGAGATGACAGAACTAATGAAGCACATGCCTGATCAACATCAAAAAAGAGCAAAAGCCCTCTCTGACAAAGGGAAAGGCATTGAAAACACATGCCTAAAGATAACACTAGATGCTGCAGAAACAGCAGCAAGACAAATGGTGACAGGAACACCTTTGAGACACCGTGCATGGCTGAGAATATCAGCTTCACGAATGAAGTACAAGCCAACATCATTAACAGTCCTTTCGACAGTGAACATTCATTTGGCAAAGTAGCAGACTGCAACAAATTAAAAAAGACAACGATACAGCAAAATCTATGGGTGCCCTACAGCTCAGTGGTCAGCCCAGAATAAGAACCCCCTCAACTAGAAGATCTACAGGAACAGGTGGTATTCAGGCAGGGACACAGCTGCAAAGTTTCTAGAGCTCGAGCCAGCCTCAGCCTACATCACATCAGTGGCAGTTTCAAACACCACAAAGTCAGTCTTTTCGTGGACGAACAAGGGGTAGAAGTCTGCCGTCAAGAGGGGCAGCGACAACATCAAAGTGACTCTTTAAAATTAGATTTCCAACCACACACAACACCAGTGGGTGAAGAATTGGAAACTTCCTCCAGAATTGGAGGGAAGTAACATCAGACTAGTGGGTGCTCAATATAATACGACACAGTTAGTGCATAGAGTTGGAAAAACACCCACCAACACGTTATTCAAAACAAAAAATGAACACAAAGGAGGAGATAACATTTCGAAAAGGAACTAAAAGAATTGTTACAAAAACAAGCAGCAGAAAGAGTGCCAGCAAGAGCGGAAAATCAAGGGGTCTACTCCGCCTATTTTCTGGTTTCAAAACCAGACAAGACACTGCAGCCTATACTAGACCTACGTTTCTTAAACAAATTCATAAGAACACATACATTCAAGATGACAACCCTACAAGAAGTTATTCCTCAACTCCAACAAAGGGATTTCATGGCAACCATAGATCTAAAGGATGCCTAGCTACATATCCCAATGAATCTAAAACACAAGAAATTCCTGCATTTTGTGATAAAGAAAACACACTACCAATTGAAGGTACTACCCTTTGGAATAAAGTCAGTCCCCAGGGTTTTCACAAAGTGCCTGGCAGCTGTGGCGGCACAACTGGGAAGAAAAGGAATACATGTCTATCCATTCCTAGACGATTGGATGGTAAGAGAAAACTCAGCATACAGGGGCAAAATATACATAATAACAGTGATGTCAAATACACAGATTAGGATTCACAATAAACATGGAGAGGACTTTACCAAAACCAGAACAGAAACGTTTCTTAGGAGCAAAAGTAGACAATTCTGGGGAAAGCTTATCCATGCAACTAGAGGGTACAAGCTATATAACTCAAGAAGCTCTTTGATACCAGAAGGGCCAGTCTCTGACAGTGAGGAATGTGGGGAAATTATTGGGAATAATGGCTTCATGCACTCCACTAATACCACATGCGAGGCTTCACTTGAGACTAATCCAAGAGTGGATGGTCACAAGCAACAGGGAGCTGGGAGGATCTAGTGGTTGTCATGCAGACAATAAAAGAGGAGATGAGTTGGTGGAACAAGACAAATGTAAGAGCAGGAAGACCATTAGTGACTACAGCTCCAGCATTGACCATTATCACAGAGGCCTCACATATCGGATGGGGAGCACACTTGGGGAAAATTAATGTGAGAGGAATGTGGAGTCTTCAGGAAGCAGTGCAAAATATAAACCTGCTGGAGTTAAAAATTGTGTTCCTAGCCTTAAAAGCCGTTCAACAACAGTTGTGGAGCAAATCAATACACATACAAACAGACACTACTACAACAATGTTTTATCTCAACAAGCAGGGTCGGACCAACGTTCTTTCCCCTATCAAAGATTGCACAACAGATATGGAGATTGGCTATTCAAAGACAAATAACAGTGATACATCTACCAGGAGTAGACCGTGTGCTAGCAGACAAACTGAGCAGGCAAGCATCCATCTCACACGAGTGGAAACTGAATCAGACAGTATTGGAGAGAGTGTTCCAAAAGTGAGAACTCCAAAAATAGACTGTTCGCAACACCACAAAACGCAAAATGCAAGTGCTTCGCTAAATTGGTCGGGGAGATTTGCGTACTCCTTTTCCCTGAGACCATTGCTCGAACGAGTGATAAACAAGTGCAGACAGTCAAAGACACAAAACAGAAGTACTCATCATGGGCCCAAACCCCGACGCCTGGAACGACACCTGGAGGCCCCCCGCCCTCGGAAGCCCACCCACCCCCACGGACCACGCACGCAACCTTGGAATCATCCTGGACTCCGAGCTCAAAATGGACCGCCACATCAACTCCGTCGCATCCTCCTGCTTCCACACCCTCCGCCTCCTACATAAGACCTTCAAATGGTTCCCCCTCGAGCACAGAAAGACCGTCACTCACGCCCTCGTCACCAGCAGACTCGACTACGGCAACGCTCTGTACGCCGGAATAAACAAAAACCTCACCCGCAAGCTACAAAACATCCAGAACGCCGCCGCAAGACTGGTCCTCAACCTGCCAAGACACTGCCACATCTCCCAGCACCTGCGCACACTTCACTGGCTCTCCATCGAGGCTAGAATCACCTTCAAGATTCTCACCCACGCACACAAGGCCCTCCACGACACCGGACCAGCATACCTGAACAGCTGACTCAAATTCCACGCACCCCAAAGGACCCTACGATCAGCCCAGCTCTCCTACGCCATGGTCCCCCACACCAGAAAGACCAGATTGGGAGGCCGCTCCTTCTCTTTCCTCGCGGCCAGAGCCTGGAACGCCCTTCCGCTCCACCTCAGACAGACAACATCGCTCCCCATCTTCGCAAGAAACCTCAAAACCTGGCTCTTCGACAGACCCCCTCATTGATGGACTGGAACGTGCACCCCCCCCCCCCCCTCAGCGCCTTGAGACCCTTACGGGGGAGTAGTCGCGCTCAACAAACACCTGATTGATTGATTGATTGAAAGATGATGCTCATACTAATAGCCCCACAGAGGGCCAGACAGATTTGGTACTCAGATTTGATGGAGATGGCACAAGAAATGGAAAGACTACCACTATTACAAGATATACCCTCAATGGAAAGAGGAAGAGTTCTACATCCAGAACCAAACACCTTGAGCCTAGCAGCATGACGTCTGAGGACATAAAATTTGGCCATTTATGACCACCTGAAAAATCAATGGCAATTCTGATGGAAGTAAGGAAAGCAAGAACTAGAAGATGTTACACTGCAAAATGGGGACAATTCATCTATTGGTGCCAAAAACGTAATCTGGTCAAGAGAGACTACGTTAATTAAATATTTAACTAATTTGTTGGAAGAAGGCTCGACTTATGCTTTTCTAAAGGTACATTTAGCAGCAATAGTAGCTTACAAGAGGGGCTACATAAGGAAAAGTTTGTTGACTGCTCCAATAATCCAAAGATTTTTGCAAGGGGCTAAAAGAGTAGCACCACCCAGGAGTACACAAACTACTACATGGAATCTCAATGTGGTGCTCATACAGTTAATGAAGGAACCATTTGAACCAATCCATAAGGTGAGTTTAAAATTCATCGTGTTAAAAGCAGAGTTTTTAACAGCCATGACTCCCCATACACTCACCATACAGAAACCTTCTATTCAAATACATAAAGACAGAGTAGTCTTAAGAACTAATCCTCAATTCCTTCCTAAGGTCATATCTCAGTTACACATAAATCAAACAATACAAATCCCAAGTTTTTTCCAAAATCCATAGATTCAAGCAGAAAAGGCTTTACATACTCTGGATGCCTGCAGGGCAATAATTTATTACATAGAAAAAACATCAGGAAAGGAAAAAAAAATGTGTTTCATTTGCAAACACAGGAGAACCAGTTACAAAGGGTTCCATCACAAAATGGATAAAACAGACAATCAAAATATTTCGCATAAAAAGCTGGTATTCAACTAGAAAGAAAGCTATGGGCACACTCTACAAGGAAGAAAGGAGCAACAATCACTTTTCTAGCAAATGTGCCGCTCAACGATATCTGCATGGAGGTTACATGGTCATCAATACACACATTCACAAAGCACTATTGCATTGAAGTTCAAGTGAACAGAGAAGCACAGGTGGGACAAAAAGTTCTAAAACATCTGTTTACAAGTTCAACCTCATCTTCAGCCCAACCTCCACGATAAATGAAACCGCTACAAAATCAAGGCACAGCATGTGAATCCAGAAAAGATTCACTCTGCAAAACGAAAAGGTTACTTACCGGTAGGAGTAGTTTTGCAGCTTGAAGAATGTTCTGAATTCGCAGGCGACCCACCTGCCTCCCCAGAGAATGAGGCGGCACACGTTAACAGAGGACATTCATACACAAAAAAAACAGGAAGCTTAAAAATAATTTTAAAAATCTGAAGATGGCAACCAAGAGTGAGGCTCCTGGGGAAGGCATCTGACGTTACAGGAGGGAAGAAGCAACAAATGGTGGAGGTCGTCGACGTCCCCCCGCCCCAAAAAAAGTACTACAATACACAACAAATTCCGGACCCAACCACTAGATGGTGGAATACTGGACAGCATGTGATTCAGGGTAATTTGTTTTCATTTTTATGTCCAACATTTCCACTTCCATGCTACACCTTTGGGTTGCTTTTAACTTCAGTCCTACAGGTTTGTTTCTTGTTGCCTAAATTTGTTTTGGAATTTTGTATTTCCTTTTAAAGCACTAAACAAATGGCACAGACTATTAAAGCAGTTTGTGACTTTGTTTTACCGTTCGGCCTTTTTAAAGTACCTCAATTTTGGGCAGCGTAGCAGTTAATCCATTACTCCTTAAAACCTGTGCCTTCCGTTTTATATGTATTCCACCTCTTCTCTGCGCATACAAAGTATGTATCTGTTTAAAAAGCATTCGTTTTGTGAAGCGCAGCAACTACTCCATGTCTCCTTAAAACCTCTGCCTAAGTCCTCATTCTCATATGTATTTCACCAAAAGCGCTTTCAGGCACCTATGTTCATATGCACTTAGGTGCAAGAGATGTAGCCGAATAGCCACAGCTCCACTCCATTCTATCCCACTCCACTCCAATCTAGCCCAGTCTACCTCACTACACTCCAATCTACCCCACTTCACTCTACCTCACGCCACTCCAATGTACCCCACACCAGTCTACCGCTCTCCCATCTACCCCACTTCACTCTACACCACTCTACCCTAATCCAACCCAATCTACCCCACTCTTCCCCAGTCCACTCCAATCTACCTCACCCCCATCTACCCCAATCCCCCTATTCTTCCCCATTCTACCCCACTCCAATCTACCTCACTTCAACCCAATCTACCCCACTCCACTCTACCTCAGTCTATCCCACTCCTCCCCAATCTACCCAACTCTAATCTACCTCACTCCACCCACTCCAGTCTACCCCACTCCAATCTACCCCACTCTACCTGACTTCAATCTACCCCGCTCCAATCTACCCACTCCTCCCCAATCTACCCCACTAAAATCTATCCCACTCCTATCTACCTCAACCACCCCACTCCATTCTACCCCACTTCACCTAAATCTACCCCATTCCACCCCAATCCACTCTACCCCACTCCAATATACCCTCAATCTACCCTACTCCAATCTACCCCACTCCACCCCAGTTTACTCCACTCTACTATCCCAATCTACCCCACTACACTCCGGTCCACCTCACTGCACTCCAATCTACCCCACTCCAATCTATGCCAGTCTACCCCACCCCACTCTACTCAAATCTACCCCACTCTACTCCAATCTACCCAGCTCAACTCCAGTCAACCCCACCTCACTCCCCTCAACTCCACTCTACTCCACTCTTACACACTCAGCCCCACTCCAATCTACCCCACTCCACCTCAATTTCAGCATGCTGAACAGCAGCTATACTGGTGTACAACATGGCTAAAATACTTTGACAAAGCCAATAGCTCTTGCATAGGTGAGATCTATTGGTTTTGCTAATGCTTGTTAGTTAAGTTAAGCCTCATTCCCACCTGCTGCTTTTCTTGCAAAATAATGGCTTTGCAATCTTATTTAAAACATGTGATTCTATGAAAGAGCCAATGGTAGAGGAGGAATCAATGTACTTGCCTGTAATTCAGATTCTCCAGCATTAGTATATTTCATAGATTCACATGCGACCCACCCTCCTCCCCTTTTCATGTGGCTTCAGTTGTTAAATTTAACACTAAACAGGCTAGGAAATCTGGCAGTTGGACTCCTCTGTCAGAGGAAGGGGCTCAGGGTGCTGGTCTCTGCTGGAGTTTAGGTCATTTATACTCATGTGCCTAGGATGTAAATTGTCTATGTGTAGTTTAATGTTATTGAGTGTCCATGTACACTGCTATGTTCTCTCTCAAAGATCCAATGCTAGAGAGGGAAAGAGTTTACTCACCTCAAACAGGTGCTAAAGCATTGGCATATTTCATAGATTTCCATGCGATCCACCTCCATCCCTCCCTTGCTCTCCCCCGCCCCCCTTCATGAGGCTTAATTTTTTTACATTTAACACTAAAGAGGCTAGAAAATCTGGCAGTTAGAAGCCTCTGTCAGGGGAAGGGGCTGAGGGCGCTGGTCTCTAATCAACTAGAGTTTGTGTCATTTACAGTGATCTGACCACTGCTTAGTTTGCAAAACAATAGGTGCCAGGGCTCTCGTCAGGAGGCCACTGCAGCTTGCACCACACATTTCCCCCCCCCCCCCCTGCCAGCGCTGCCAAGGATAGTAACAACACAACTACTAACCATCACACTTCTTCTAAAAGTGTGACAATTCAGACTATTTCAGGTCCCCAAAGCTATGAGAATGGCTTGGGCGAAAGGTAATAGTCATTTTTAATGTATATTGAATTAATAATTAACTGTTGTTGTGGTCATCTCTAAATTAGCCAGACAGTGCCACCTTCTGGCAGACTGTTACAAGCACCGGTGTTGACAATTAAGTGCTGGTGTTGAGCACCAGAAACCACTGGCTCAAATTAAGCACTGGATATGAGGAAGATGTGCATGGTCTTTGTAAAGTTTATTGTTATTGAGTGCAAATGTACACTGCTATGTTAACATTGTTTACTGAGGGTTCCCAGCCTTCCAACGTAGAATAATTCAAGCATGTGGCTCTATGTAAGATGACAATGCTGGAAAACCAGAGTTCAAGGTAAATAACTTTTTCCCTACTGTATGCATATATGTGTAGAATCTTCTATGATTGCAGTGTGTCCTGCACTGACCAGACAGATAAGTATCTGTTTGAGCCCTC
The DNA here is from genome assembly GCA_963921515.1 of Calotriton arnoldi. Taxonomy (NCBI): domain Eukaryota; kingdom Metazoa; phylum Chordata; class Amphibia; order Caudata; family Salamandridae; genus Calotriton; species Calotriton arnoldi. Next base: position 862,996 of record CAWUFW010000676.1, on the reverse strand, counting down.
CTGTGACCCACTTCTGATGCCCAGGTATTGCTTTTAACGTCTGGAATGTTACTGCAGAGCTCTCTGCCAGTAAGGAGTGGCTCGGCTAGACCTTTATCCAGAGGGTCCAGCAACAATCTCTGGGCATCTATGATGCAAGAATAGACTACACCAGGCTTGGGTCCTGGTACTACTCGCCTAGGAGCCCTAGTGCCAACACCACATGGCAAACAGGAGAAGAAAACAAAATTCCTGACTCTTCCTAGCATGGGCCAATGTGAGAGCAAACCTTTTGGATACAAGTGCTGCCATTTTACAATGTCATGTTCTGTAACATCCTGATCTATTGAGCTACTTATATGGCCAGATTGGCTGGGCAAAATAGTGACCAGGCTGACTGTGTTTTCTTTGTGGTTCAGGTTCGAGGTGTGTGTGATCCACACTGACCAGCGCAGCACTGATATTAGCATATTTTTCATTCCACCTGACAAGTCAGAATATGTCATTTTTTGTGTGAAAACTGAGTGAGGAAAAAGAAGAGAGAAACGAGTTAAAAGGTAAATAATTTCCTAAACTCCGGTTGTCTTTAGGTAAATAACCTGTTTCTATCCTGCGCAGTTTTGCTTTTTCTAAATAACCGCACTAAGCACCACATTTGTTTTTAGATGGGGTGCGTAAAGAAACCACACCCCTCCCCACTTACTTTGGAAAGCAAATCGATAACATGCAGAATTAATTTCAACACTTTTTAGCCAAGCAACTCTCAAATCAGACTGTACCAGGTCATCCCACCCCCAGCTGTTGTACAACAGTTCTCTTTCCTGTGCCTATTAGGGAACTTGTATCTTCTGGAGACCTTTTATTTTTTGCGCTGAATAAGAACAAAAGTCAGCTTTTCTTGTTCTCTTCCAGCCTAGTGCTTTAATTTCTTAAAGCTAAGTATTAAAAGATGTGAGAAATTTTTGAGTGCTTTTCAAAGTGGGCTTAGCATCTCCTGGCTCTAGAACCCCACAGGTGTGGTTTTTACACTGGAAAAACCTTTTATGGCATGGATACTCCAGGAGGACGCTCCAGATACCTCTGAAAGAAAATAGCTTTTTCTCATTTTCGGTGTTAAGGAACAAGAATTCATACAGAAATTCTTTTTTTGTTGTTTTTTTTTTTTTACATTTTCTTATGGCTGTCAGTGCCCCACAAGTCTTACCTATTATACTCGTGGAGTTATCTCGCAGGGACGACGTGAGCAACCTCCACCGTCCCCCTCCTCACCTGATCAAAGGTAAATATACAGACCTAGGCAAGGATAGGACCAGGGGAAGGTGCCTAATGGTGTTTGGAAGTGACGTCGTATGTGAAGACCAGGTGAGGAGTCTCACTAGACTGAGGGCGCTCTCCTGGGTATCGCCAGCTAGACAAGGAACAATCAATCGGTTAGTGCGTCTGCCCTCCTTTCTAACCTGATCATACACATACAACAGCCATACAATATGTGGAGTTGATTCATGGTTGTATAGTCACCTGGAGGATGAAGACTTGAGCTCCGATAGGAGGTCTCTCAGACTAAGTATGACAGGAAAGCAGGTAAGTTCCTGCCACGCCAGAAGAGGGTGGTATCTGTGCTCCCGACGTCTGTGCCAGGAAGGTGAAAGGAACGTTACGCACACCTGCGTGGTAGCTGGACAGTAGTGAAAACAAAACAAGGGCCCTCCTGCGAGGTAATGAGGGTACAAAGACAACCGTGATCACGCCTCCTTGTGCGTGTCGCGGTTTAAAGAAATTAGCAAGCGCTCCTGAGCCGTGAATAAACAAGAACTAACTGCGACCACGCTTCCCTGTGCATGTCGCGGTTTAAAGAAACCAACAAGCGCTCCTGCGCCAGAAATACCCAAGGACCAGCCGCGACCACGCTTCCCTGTGCGTGTCGCGGTTTAAAGAAACCAACAAGCGCTCCTGCGCCAGAAATAACCAAGGAGCAGCCGCGACCACGCTTCCGTGCGTGTCGCGGGTTAGGACTAACGGGGGTGCTCCAACAAAGGGTCTGTCGGTTAGGATGACACTTCAGCGCGTCCGTGAAGGCGAGGGATCCGGGAGGAGCCGGTGGTTGTTTTGTCTGTGGTGCTAGAAGCTAGCGGCAGACCTCAGGCAAAGTGCAGTACTGGAAGCACTGACGGGAATGAGTGCCGCGGCTATATGTGGTCTCACCCGGAAGTGCTTCTCGTCCGATCAGGTGCACTTCTTGGTCTGAGTGCTAGACCACTGACCTGTCTAGCAGTGTCGTGCTTCACAAGTACGGAACCAACCTCACACATACCGCTATTCCCCCTGGGGCAGAACCATGACAATGGCAAACACCACAGCAGTACATCTTGATGCCATCAGTATACATCTAATCCGACCAGTTGTTTGAGGTTGTCAACTGTCATCGGATAAGATACGATATCTTCAATAGACGACCACTTCAGATTTTTACTGCCACAATCATAACCCTCGATATATTTGCCAAAGTCCCCAAATCTTTTCCCATTTCTTTGGGCAGCCTCTACTTTGGTAGATCATATGTTCTGCCAGCCAACACCAATCTAAATCCTTCTCCCAATCGCCCACTTTATGTGAGGCACGTGCTCCCCAGACCCTAGCTATATTCCGTTTCGCCATCACTGCCGCCAGCGACAGCCATATCCTAGTGCATACAGATGCATTCTTAGCCTCATCAAATGGAAAAGTATCAAGGCAGGCTAATGAGGTACATATTTTGTACATAATTATATTTATATAGCGCTTACTACGCCTGACGAGGCATTGACGCGCTTTTCGATGAGTAGCACGTTACTCTGGAACCCAAAGGATTAGTGATGGATTAGCATAGGGAAATATAAGCTGTTAATTTGAGCAGTGGACATGTGAGTTTGATTGAATAGGATACAGGAAGGATAGAGGGGAGAAGAGTCTAGATAATGTTATTTGGGAGATCATATTAGTTAGATGAGGTTTGGGATGAGTCAAAAGAGGGATATAGAAGGGAAGAGTATAGAAAGGGTTATATGGGAGATCATAGTACTAGGCTGAAGTCTGGGATGAGTCAAGGTGGGATAGAGGCGGGAAGAGTCAGGAAAGGATCTTAGGGAGATCATAGTATGTGGTGTGGGATAAGTACTTGAGTGGAGGTAGAGGATATTGTAGTTGCTCGTGCCTTCCTTCTCTAGAATTCTCTTCGGTGCAGAACCTCACTGCGTGAGGGTTCTGTACCGAGCTTTGTGAACTGACAGTTGAGCTGAAGGCGATGTTGTGACTGCTCTGCTGTTTGATGGTAGTGTTTTCAAAACTAGACTTAGCTTCCGCATACCACCAGGTGGACTTAGCTCCAGAGTCCAGACATCTCACCGCCTTTGTCTCCCCTTTTGGCACCTACCAGTATGTTCGTATGCCGTTTGGCCTTGCATCAGCCGCATCTGTATTTCAGCGTCTAATGAATAACATGCTTAAGGGGATTGACGGATTGTCTGTTTTTCAAGATGATGTTTTAGTTTTCGCTCCTGACAGCGCTACCCATGATGCTATTCTTCAGCAGGTGTTGTCCAGATTTCAATCCAATGGAGTGGTACTGCGTAGGGACAAGTGTGTCTTTCTTACGGAGGAAGTTGAATACTTGGGACATTTGATCACGAAACAGGGCATTCTTCCCAAGTCGAGTTTGGTAGAGTCCATTGTTAAATCTAAGGCACCCTCTGATAAGACCACTCTGAAGTCCTGCTTAGGGCTTTGTGAGTTTTATTCACGCTTTATACAAAATTTTGCAACAAAGTTGAGGCCTCTTTCTCAGATGCTTATGAAGGGTTTTGTGTTTGAATGGACTGATGAATGCCAGAGTGTGTTTGATTGGGTCAAAGAACAACTTGTCTCACCAAAAGTCTTGAAGCATTATGATCCTGATCTTCCCTGCACTGTGACTGTGGATGCAAGTAATGTTGGTTTGGGAGCTGTTTTGAGTCAGGTTAAAGGTGATGAAATCAGGACCATTGGTTTTGCTTCAAGGGTGCTCTCTCCTGCTGAAAAAAAATATTCAGTTATCGAGAAGGAGTTATTGGGTTGCTGGTGGGCGGTGATGAAATTTAGGAATTTTACTTGGGGAAGAAGGTTTTGTCTTCAAACTGACCACAAGCCTTTGATCTTTATTTTGAGTGGAAAAAATGTTAGAGGTTTCACCCCTCGTATCGCTCGTCTGTCATCTAAGCTTCTCCAGTTTGAATTTTCACCTGAGTACATTCCTTGAAATAGGAATAGCTGTGCTGATTATCTTTCTCGCTCTTCTGACATAGTGGAGGATGAGTTTGTCGTGGGTGAAGAGGACAAGGAAGAATACATTGTCACTGCTTTTGATATTCCACAGTTGTGTGCGATCACAGAGCATGAGTGGCGGCAGGCACTTGCTAAGGATGTATCCTTGTTGACTGTTATGAAGTATGTGGAGACAGGTTGGCCCAGGGAAAGAAATCTGGGTTTTGAACTCAGAACGTATGTACAGGTGGCGGATGAATTGTCCATCGAGGATGGTTTGCTTTTGAGAACTGATAAGCTGATCCCTCCTGTGTGTTTGAGGTCTAGTATCATTGTTCGTGCCCATGAGGGACACTTAGGAGCTACCATAACAAAAAAAAGAGTGAGACTCTCTTTTGGTGGCCCAATATGGACAGGGAGGTGGAGGAAGTGGTCATGTCTTGTGTTTCTTCAAGTTGTGATAAGACTGCTAAGTTGTGTACACCACCTCTTTCTCCTATTGAATTGCCTTCTGCACCTTGGGTCAAATTGGGGATTGACATTGTTGGTCCTTTTCATGCACTTGATGCCTCCTGTAGGTTTGCCTTGGTCATGATGGACTACTACTCTAAGTGGCCTGAAGTCAAGTTCGTGAGAGAGGTAACTTCTAAATCTGTTGTAGAATTCCTAAAAGATATTTTCCTGAAGGAAGGTTTCCCAGAATTGTTGGTGACTGATAATGGCCCTCAGTTTGTTGCTAGTGAGGTAGAGGACTTTCTCGTCACCAGTGGAATCAAGCATCTCAAAAGTTCTCTTTTCCACCCCCAGACCAATGGTCTTGTAGAACGCATGAATAGAGTTCTGGGGGAATGTATTCAGTGGGCTTTGGCCAACAAGTGTTTGGTTGCTAATTCTGTCAGGAGCATGCTTTGGTTTTATCGCACAACTCCTCATTCCACAACAGGTGTTTCACCTTTTGAGTTGTTGCGAGGGCGCAGAGCTAGCACGACCTTTTCACCGAGTTGGATGAATAAATGGGTCAAAAGTGACAAGTGGTCAGATGCATGTGTCAGGAGACGGGTGTGTTTCACCCAAGAAAAGCAAAAACGTTATTTTGACACCAGAAAAAAAGTCAAAGAGTTTGAGTTGATTGTTGGCGATTGTGTTTGTGTGAAGAAACCTGTTCATGTGAGGAAGGGTGGATCCAAGTTTGGGCCTCCTATCAAAGTGGTGGAAGTCAAGGGTGATTCTGTGAGGCTTGAGAATGGCCAGTGGTGGAACAAGTGTTTTTTGGTGAAATCTGATGTTGTTGTTGTATTGTCTAACAGATGTAATTCGGGTGGCCATGGGTGCTCTTCATGTGTTGGTCAAACTGTTTTGAGACGCAGTTCCAGGACTAGAAACATTCCGGCACGTTATAGGACTTGATGTGTTCTTATTATTGTATTTTCTTGTTATTTCTTTTACAGGTTCGATTATTCACCTTTGCTATTTGTTGTGCAGTTACTGCATGTATTTTTAACCTTTCTCTTTACAGGTATTTGATCATTGTTCTTTGTTAAGTTTTATTATTCTGATATTCTTTTATGAATGCCTTCTGTGTTTTCTTTTCCTTTATCTTTGTTTTCTCTTACACTCTTTCCTTTTCTTCTTTTATATTTTTTGGGAAAGACCCATATAGTAGCTTGTGCCTTCCTTCTCTAGAATTCTCTCGGTGCAGAACCTCACTGCGTGAGGGTTCTGTACCGAGCGTTGTGGACTGACAGTTGAGCTAAAGGTGATGTTGTGACTGCTCTGCTGTTTGATGGTCCAGCCACACAATAAACTTTACAAATCTATTACCTGCTTCTAGTCGGTTGATTACGACAGATATATTGAGAGAGATATAGAATGAGACAGAGTAGTGCATTGGAAGGAGTTAACGTTTTTTTTTTCTTCCATTCTTTCTACAGTAGGAGTAAAGTAATAAATTATATAAATACATAACTACATAGAAAGGGTATGCATGTATAAAGGAAAATAATAAAGAGATATAAAATTGTATTACATAAAGCTCCATAGGTGCAAGTATGAATAGACAGAAATTTAGACTTTAAGGTGTTGCTGTAAGTAAAAGCTAATTTATTTGTGTGTGTGTGTGTATGTATATATATATATATATATATCTCCAAATACCAACACCTCAATACTTCACCAGGGCCTGTGATGGGTGGAGTGTTGTGCCGGACGAGCCCACCGGCAAATTATAAGGCAAAAGAATCCAACACGAAGAAGGAAATGCTCACTCAGACTTGTGAAGATGCATAAAGTTTACTTCCAAACATGACTCGTTTCGGCCACAGCCGTGGCCTTGATCACACATATATATACTTTTTTATTTTATTTTTCTCAATATTTTATTAGTGAAGCACTTATAGATACAATTGTTAAGATCATATTTACATAATGTGATCGATGATGAATAAAATAAAGAGACCCATAAGCATCTAATTAAATAACTTGTATGAAAAATATGCAGTGACCTATATACATGTTAAGCATACTATAATGTATAAATATATATTTATATATATATTTAGCCATAACTAATATATACATTTGTTAAGCAGACCTAAAGAATATCTATATATTTTTAAAAACCTAAGTAGTATACATTTTTGTACAATGAAAATGCACATATCTAAATACACCGTGACCATTGGAGGAACTGTATTTTGTTCGCCCCGCGAAATTTATATCGACACACTGCTAGTTTCGGCTGAGTTCGGATTAGGACCGCTACGGTTCGAGCGAGATTCTACCGCTCGGTAGCTCCACTGAGTTCCGACGTGTACTGCAGTCGGCTTGCCATTACTCGCCGCTCTTCAGCTGTTAATCCCGGGCTTATCCCTGGCCCTGTGGACGTTCTTGGAGGATTCCGTCCCTTGACTCCCATCATCTTCAAGACTCCCGTCTTTGAACCGACTTATCGGGTCACTTCGACTTTCTGCCATTGTAGAAGGACTTCTTTATTGTATCCAGCGCTGCGATATACTTCTCTATTGTTCCACATAGGAATCCCTTGTGAGTGGATCTAAATTTTAAAACGGAGCTCCTGACCTAAGAAGTGCCAATTTGTCATTTTGCCCACGTTGTTTATGTATCTATTTCTCCTCCCCGCCCTTGTGCTCCCTTGTTTGATTATTAACCCATCAGTGCCCTGAGGAAGGTGACGGCTACTACCTAGCCCCGAAACCCACGTCGGCACCGTGCAAGACAGAAACCGCAAGGTGGTATATACCTGAAAGTACCAAATGAATGTATTTTTACCAACTTACCACCATTTCTATATTATCCTGATTGGGTTTCTGACTTTTATTACCTTTGGGAGAAGTTGGCCTGGCATATGCTGTCCACTAGTTATAGTGGCCACCTTGCATCAGTCCAAACGACCCTTCCCTTATTGATGATGGGTTTAAAGACCACCTTTATTGAAAGCTATCCTAGTGGTAGCTATGGAGAGCAGCCTTCAGGCTAAGTCTTGATGGAGTGTAAAGCAGCTTGGTTTACCAGATTATAACCTCTTGAATGACCAAATGAAAGGAGAACCACACCAGGTATATATATAAAATAAATGTATTTATTTCTAAACACTCACTACTAATCTCTTTATGAGATTAGAGTCCAAGATACACAATATCACAGTATTAAAATGACAGTAAATAGCACAATATACAATGGGCCCCAGGGGGGGGGGACCAAGCCATATATTAAGAAAGTGGTATAAGAACCACGACTTGACTTGACACAGTGCCTAGAGCACGTAGAATCGCTGGGACCCCAAGGAACCACCCAAGGTAGTGACACAGGAGACCCACGGGGGACGTGTGCTGTGTGAGAACACAGCCGCGAGCGCCGTAGGATTCTATGAGGAAAGTCGCAGTTGGAATTTTAAAGCAAAAGGACACTTAGGAGAGGACTTTCAGCAAACCCCTTTAGACTTAAGGGGTTCTAGGGCCAACACCCACAGGAGCACCGGAGTACTCTAGTTACCTCACCCAGGGAAGCCAAGGCATAGGTGTCAAATGGTGTCGGGAATCGTCGTTGATTTCAATGGCGATCTGCTGCAAAGTGCTGCTGCCGTGAAGAAGAAAAGTGTCCGGGGTGATCCAAGCCTGGATCGAAGATGTGAAGAACCTGAAAGCAGAGGGGACAGAGTCTGGGTCACTAGCCAGTGACCAGGAGCGGAGCAATCGAATGCCCACCGATGTCGGGTGCTTCAGGTGCGAAGAGGTGAAGCTGGACTCTGCAGCCACGGGGTCCCGGAGATGTCAAGGACAACCAGGAGCCAGATTAGAGCTGTCCCACGAAGGATGTCGAGTGCTGGGGTGTCGGTGCTCGGATTGAACACAACAAGCCTTGGCAACAGCAACCCACGCAGGAAGAGAAAAGATGTTTCTGTGCGGACCAGCAATGTCCTGGGGACTCCCCAAGCGATGGTGAGTCAGGGCACGTCTGGAGCAACGACGGAAGCCCAATAAAAGTTAGAGTTGCCTTCTTGGGGACCCACAGGTCAACGGACCAGGGATCGCGAAGGGACCTCGAGAGGAATCACAAAATGGCGGCCCACGGAAAACTCGTTGAGTGTAGGCCAGCAATCTTCAATGCAATTACTGCTCGGGGTCAGGGCTACAAGTAACCCTAAGCTCAGCCTCAGGGGTCGCCGGAAAGCTGATGCTTCTGCAAATGGTTGCGGTGTCCAGGGGTTCGGGTTGCACGGTCTCCACGAGGGATACGGGCCTCAGACTTGCTGTGGGCACAGATCGACCTCAGAGACCTCGGGAACCCACCTCCTGTGTGGCAATATTCTTCGGAGTCCGCAGGAGCTTCGGAGATGCCAACCGGTCAGTTGCGTTAAAGGTGCCTGCCTTGCAGGGGAGTAACTCCTTTACTCCAAGGGAGATTCTTCAGTCATCCAGCGTTGTGCAGATCGTCGAAGTACTTGTTTTCTGTGTCAGAGTTTAGTCCAGGTGTAATCTAAAGTCCTGTAGTCAGGGGTTCCTACTTTATACCCAAGGAAGGGGTGGGACAAACTCTGGGGACCCACCTATGGGAGGGTCAGGAAAGAGGGGTGGCTACACCCATTTCCTTTGTCAAGTTTCGCGCCAGAGCAGGGGCTGTGTGCCCCTGCAACCGGTTTGAGCTGGACTATGCACAGGGACACCAAATGTGCCCCCAGTGCAGACTTCAAAGCACTCTTGGAGTGCACCCACCCAACCCCAATATACTAAAGCCTGTCTGGGAGGTGGTCACACCTCCCTGTGACAGGAAACCTATTGTCCAGGCCTCCCCTAACGGAGTTTCGTCCAGCAGCAGGAGGGCAGACTCATGTCTGTGGCTGCAGCATCCATTTTGTGATGCCAGGGTTCTGTTAAGCTGGTACCGGGTGTACCGGTGGTGCCATGTTTCTCCCTCTAGTAGGGTGGGATCATACCTCCCACCCCAGTTACTGGGGTGGAGGTATGATTCCAAGGTGTTTGACACCAAACACGACATGTTTCCTTGCAGCCATTCTCAAGTTAGCAATTACCGCGAGGTCATAATGCACTTAAGAGTATATGGTCTGGCTGCATCACAACCAACCCCGGAATGAAGATTCCGAAAGCTGCAGAGGGGCTCTGCTCATGCATGAGCACCCTCTCACACGAAACCCAGCACCCTGCCTTCAGGATTGTTAAGGCCTGCCATAGGGGTGACTGATAGGTTTACATGTGCAGTGATATGTAGAGATATAGGGAACCTATATCTCAGTAAGGGGTGCATACACCACCTTACACAGGCTGCTGTAGCAGACCTGTTGTGTCATTTTGGATGGCCTCTCAGGGGTGGCATAATACATGCTGCAGCCCCTGGGAGGCCTCTGGGGTAACTATGCCCTGGGTACATAGTATACCATATACTAGGGACTTGTAAGGGTACCCCAGAATCCAATCTGGAGTGTACCTAAAGTATATGCAATCAATTTAAGGGGAAAGCAGATAGGCTGGGGTCCTGAATAGCAGGATCCCAGCCAAACTAAGTCGAAAACCAGCAAAACACCAGGAAAAAAGTGGGGGCAACCATGCAGTCAGATTCCACCTTCCTACAACCTTTGTGTGTTATTTGTTTCATTGGATATGTGTGAATGTGGAATGTATGAGATGGTTTGATTGTTGGAAGTATATGTATATGTTTCTATGTCCACGATTTTAACCGAGCTCTATGTTCGTGGGGTGTGAGATTCTTATGTTTATGTTTATGCATCTGATTATTTTGTGTTGTATTGATCTATATGATTATTGTATATAGTTCATGATTTTTTCCTTTGGCTCCGTACTTAATTATGAGAAGAAAAAAAGAATAAATAAGATTAAGAAGTATAATAAATATTCTTTGTATATTATATTTTTGAATCACGTTCTTATTTTCAAACAAACAGTTAGCTTTATCTTTGTGCATTCACTGTTGTCAGGACCTCAGTTATTGCTTCTGCTCTCCCCTGGACGAATTTAATTTCCCCTTTATTAGCTAGAGACGTAGTTGCGTCCTATTCATATATTTTGGCAGTTGACACCTTCCTCCCTTCTCCCGAGGGTTGGTTTTTGTTAACATATCTAAATACATACATATAATCAAATTATACATATTTAAATGCACAGGCATATGCTATACATTTGTGTTTGAGTGTGGTGGTCATGTAGGAAAGAGTCAGCTCTTACATGCCAGAATCGTTCAAACTTGGACCTTTCTCGGGGCCCTAGTCTTGCAAAGCTTTACCTGTGATCTTTATGGTACTACTTGGGATAATCTTCTGGAACGTGAATGGTAGATTTGACCTCATCAAACGATCTGCATTCGTCTGTTCAACCAAAAGATTTCGGCTAGTGGTCCTCATGCTCCAGGAAACCCACTTACTAGGGAACATTGTCCTTTTTTCCACTGCCCGGGGTATGACCGAGTTTACCAGTCTGGGTTCTCGCGGGGTGGCCATCCTACTGCACAAAAGCTTTCCGCTTGTGGTGACCAACACACACCGACACCCAGGGTAGGTATGTCTGGGTAGAGGGCCTACTGGAGGGCAGGCAATATAACTTCCTATCTGTGTACGTCCCACACTCGCTCCTCTCCTCAACATTAGATGCACTGGCCTCTCTCTTGCTGATGTTCCCACAAGGCATCACAGTGGTGGAAGATTACTTTAACATGGTCCCTGACGCAGATAAGGACTCGACGAGCCCCCCAGGGCCGGGACGTCACTCTCACTCTCGAAAGCTTGCTGCGTGGGCAGACTCTATGGGGCTCTGTGACACGTGGAGGACATGGCACCGGCAAGACAGTGATTACACCTGCACATCAGCAGCTCACAACACTATGTCCCGTATTGACCTTTACTGGTTGCTGGACACAGATATCCTTCAGTTACCCATGCTACAATCCTACTGCAGGGCATCTCCGACCATGCACCACTAATGGTGCACTTGAGGTCCCCCGAACCTGGACTCCGTCCCATGTGGCATTTTAATGCATGGTACATGACAGATAGACTGCTCAGCCCAAGTGAGGTCCGGGATACAAACCTACTTTAAAGAAATCAGGGTACCGTCCGGTCGGCCTGCACCTTATGGGCGGCCAGCAAACCCATGATCTGTGGGAAAGCTAAGAGGTTTATCTGCGGTCAAGAGTGGCAGAAACTTGCAGCCCTGGAGGCCCAAATCCATCCCTCTAGAACTCCAGAGCCAATCGGAATGCTCCCTTGACCTTGAACGGCGACTGGCAGCTGCCAGGGCATTAGTTAGACAGATCTTGCTGGAGGAAGCACACCAGTACTGGAGGACATCAACCCTGTGGGTTTATGAATATGGTGACAAATTGGGGAAGCTTCTCTGCTGGCAGGCCACAAGAGCGATCACTTCCAGAGTGATACCATGGGTTATGGAAGCCGGGGGACACCCCAGAGCCCTTACCTCCAAAATTGTGCAAGTGTTTGCGGATTACTACAAGGCCCTGTATAGCCACAGACCCAGACCTCTACAGGAGCGGGCGCACCCGCTACTTGCTGATATCCAACTACTCTTAATCCCCCACCCCTTGGCCCAGGAATTAGACCAGGCAATCACGACTAAGGAGATTACGGAGGCAATGGCAAACATGGCCCTGGGTAAAATTGGCTTCCACTTGAGCATTACTGGAGGTTCTGAGAACTTCTGATACCTCACCTTCTGGCTATATACACAGCAGCAGTGGAGGCAGGTGCCTTCCCCCCGACTTAGACATGGCCATGATTGTGGCGATATCCAAACCGGGCCAACCTTCAGATGTCTGCGCTGCTTACAAGTCGATTTCCCTTATGAACACATATATTAAAATATCCGCCAAGGTGCTAGCTGACTACAGCGAACCCTGCCATACTTGATCCATCCTGACCAATGCGGTTTCATGCCGGCTCGAGGAACTCGCCACTGTATTCGAAGGGTCCAAGTTGCACTCTCTCACGCACACCGGGTGCGACACCCATCGGCCTTACTCCTGATTGACTTTGAGAAAGCCTTCGACTCGGTTGATTGGTCTGTCTTGAGCACAGTCCTGCAGAGGGCCAGACTAGGGCCCCATTTCTGTAAACTCACTAAACTATACTCCCACCCATCTGCACAGGTTCAGATAAATGGGACACTCTCCACCCCTTCCCAATCCGCCAGGGCGCCCAACAAGGGTTCCCTCTCTCCCCGCTCCTCTTTGCCCCACGCCATAGAGCCCCTTGCATGCATTATCTGCTATGATGCTCGGATACAGGGATTGGCATGGGACTTTAGCCAAGAAGAGAGCATAGCGCTCTATGCAGATGATATACTCCTCTTCCTAGTTGACCTGCAGACCTCAGGCCGGAGATTCTTGGAAATACTTAATCTCTACGAGGAGGCTTCAGGGCTCCACGTAAACAGGACAAAGTCCCTGCTGGTGCCTGTTACATATGACCCAGCTACCTGGTCGTGGAATACCACCATACCCATCATCTTTCCTTCCACTATCTAGGTATCATGTTTCTATACTCCTGGAATTGAGATGGACCCTTAACTTGTCCCCCTTCCTCACTAATATGGAACAGGATCTGCAGAAATGGAGGCACCTCCCGCTTCGAGTGGCCCTCCTCAAAATGATGGTGTTACCTTGGCTCCTCTACATCTTCCAGAACGTCCTGCTCCCACTCCCTAAGAAATTGTTCCATAGCCTGAACTCTACTATCCGTACCTTCCTGTGGGTGGGCGGGTGGGTGTCCCCGGATTGCCCAGGCCAACTGCTGACTGTCACCCTATGATGAAGGTTTAGAAGCAACTGATCTCCACTGCTATTACTTGGTCTCACAGGTGACAGTCATTAAAGACTGGCTCAATGGGGTTGGGATGATCTGGCATACCAGGACGAATTGACGTGCTGGGTCTTGACAAGATTTTAGCTGGCTTCTATGGGGCCCCGGTCCCTTGCTCCCTCCCTTGGATCACTAAAGGGGTGTTTCTAGCCTGGGAGGCAACATTATGCCATACGTGCTGGGTTTGGAAACTGACAGAGATGACCCCCCTCCCCCCCCCCTTCCCCCTTTGTCAGGGAACATTGCTGCACCACACAGCAATGCTGAAGGGATTTTAAAAATGGGATAGGCTAGGAATCACTTACCTGGGCGATTTATGGACAGGCAGCCACATACTGACATTTCAAGAGCTTCAATAACGGTTCCAACTTTCCCGCACTCAGTTTCACAAATCTTTACAACTGCGGCACGCCCTTGCCACAAACATTCCTCCCGACACTATAGTTCTTGAATTTAGTCCCCTTGAGGCCAAACTACTAACTGGGAAACTTGGCAAGGGAGCAATTTTGCAGGTTTATCGATCCTTGGTTGTTAATTCTCCCAGCCACTTTTCTAAATTGAAACAGAAATAGGAGGGCTGGCTGTGTGATCTGAACGACGCAGACTGGAGGGAAGCCCGGATGGCCCCCAGGGAACCATCACATCGACATGCTTGTGCCTGGTTCAACTTTGCACGAACAAAGCAAACACAAGAAGATGATGGACGGAGTGCTGGCACTTTACAGACACTCACCCCCAGTCACAGATCTGGGTTGAATCCATATTCGTTCTTTAGCTCACTCGCCCCCCCCCAGTTCAGACTTAGCTACCTGCACCACACTTACATGACCCCCATATGGCTACACTGGGCTAGCAGGATCCCCCAGTCTACTAGCCATCGCTTTACAACTCACAGGGCTGACTTCTTCCATGTGGTCTGGTCCAGCACTGTGCTGGCCAGCTATTGGCAGAAGATAGAGCAAGTGCTGTCATTGGTAGTTGACAGGAAACTAAAGCTTAGCCCTCGGATCACCCTGCTGGGGCTGCTCAACGACCTTGGTGGCCCCAGACTGGAGCGTGTATTTATAGCAATGGTACTGCTGGTCGCCTAACAAGACATAGCTCGGAAATGGACTTCAACACCGCCCCCCCCCCCGCCCTACAGTGGCTGAATGGCAGTCCAGGGTGGATTGGTGCACCCAACAAGAAAAGCCCACAAAAACACAGGAAGGTCTGGGGCAAATGGTGGGGTTATTATGGATTGGACTTGGGGAATAATTAATGTGAGGTATGTACAATGAATGTGGTCGACGGTGGATGTAGTGGCTTGGGTTTCTTGTATTTCTGTATATGTCTGGAAAACTGTAACGTGATAATTTAAAAAAAGGTTATGATCCCAATGTTCCGGCCTCAATCCTGAGCAATGGTGTGGATTGTTCTGGGGCTTCTTTGCCTCTTATCATGCTGGACCCACATGCCTGTTAGACCATGTGGGCCTTGCAGTGGAACCTCTGCCTGCAGCAAGCACAGTTGATCCAGCGCTAACAATAAAATTTCTTCTCCTAGATACTTTTGGACGTCCAGGTACAATTATCCCTCTCAAACACAACTATATCCATATGACGGTGGGGCCCATAACACCGCATATACATTCACTCTCTCATATATTCCCTGGATCTCATCCGTCCTTTCCTAGGAGAAAAACAGTTAAATGATATGCTGGAAGGAGACGGGATACCTTTTTATAAAAATGACATAATACTTCTCAAGCTCTAAGGTATTCCGCTCATTGGTCGATGGACCAACTAGTAGGAATCAGTTGATGGTGATTAAGACCAGCTCAATCACTATAAACCTTTAAACATTTACATTTATCATTGAGCTAAAGAACCACTGACTCATTGGTTTAAAGATAATAAAGTTTATATAAAATTTAGAAGCATGAATAAGTTCAGATTTATTATTCAGGTTATTACATTTAGCATCATTATAAGAATAAATTGAAATTGCAATGCATACCTATTAGATGGAAAAATAAAGTTCGTCACAGCAAGAACTCCCGAAAGATCTATCTGTTCTGGATAACAGGCCTTCTCGTTCCTTTCCCTTTAGGATCTTAAGAATAAAAGTCTAACAGTTTTAAATTAAAAAAAATCTATTGAAAACCATAAAGGTTCTCAAATAGCAGCGTCTTATGCTCAATCAAAAATATAAAATAGCAGCAGCAACCGCAGCATCAGTTCATAAAAACGGCAGCGTTGAAATCAACAGTATCAAAAAGCAGCTAACCACCAACAGCAGCAACTAACCCCCTCCCCTCCAAGAGTAGGTCTTCTTATACCCTAATACTAGCTTACTAAGTGAAAATGTTACATCTTTATGGCGAGATCTTCTCTAATTGGTCCATTCGGGTCAGTATACATTTCATTACGAATATCAATGTTTCAACCAGTTCTTTGTGGCAAACTTATACTTTTGTCGTTTCACACGGGTTCATGACATTCTCCCTTAGTTCATGGTTTTCAAACTATCTTTTTCTGATACTTTCAGTCGATCCGTTTATTGCCCATTCATTTATTCATTGCGACTTCTCACGCTTTTCGCTGTCTTGCTTTGGCACACGTTTATGCGATAAGGTCATCACAGCCTTGACCACGCTTCCATCCTAGGCTTTGGAACGATCACATGATCTCTCTTGTTCACGGCCTTTCTCTCTTTCATAACTCCTCTCGCGCCTGCGTACTCTAGCTTACGGCGGCCATTTTAGATCGCTGCTCAACAGGCCTAAGCGCACTATTATAAAGATAAACAAAACATAGTTAAGAATATAAGCCTTTTCGTTTCCCTCTCGTCATTCTACGTACCCCAATTAGGTATTACCTAGCAAAAGCGACATATAAAGCCATCCCTTACTTACCAATGCTTTGTTTTTGCCACTTACACAGTTTATTTCCAAGCACAAATCATGCATTTATTATTCTAATTAGTACGCGATTGTCAGACTTACGTTATCCACGTTAACAATTGTAAGTAAATTAGTTTGCGCATATATAGCGTGTTACCTTTAACCCTTTACACGTAACATACATTGTTGGTTATTCACTAAGACGAACTTGTGTGTGAATTTATTTAACGTAAATATTAGGAGGTTAAAAATTTTCAATTACCCTGCTCCATCAACTCCCCCCTTTGGTGATTTTTAATATCACCACAAAAACCCAGATTATACAATTCTATCAGATAGCATATTTCTTTGTCCTTTTGTTTTTGTTAGTTTTACACAACTGTATCCCTTTCAACTTGCCTTTGTCTTTTTATACATGTTTTCTTTTATTTCTTCTAGTTCTATTTCACCCATTTCTCTCTCTTTCTTTGTTTATCTTATTTTCTTTTTCTATTTTGTTCTGCCTTCTTTTTCTCTTTATACATGTAATTATTAGCTTCAGTACTAAAACTATTATTATCATAGTCGCTACTATTATGACTTTCCCTACTATTAATTTACTCATTCTAGTAAACCAATTTATTACTGAGGAAAAACTCTTACCAAGTTTTCCTAATGCATTTTCAACCTCCAGTGGAACAAGTTCTTTGTGCAAATCAGTAATATTCTTAATATACTTTTGTATATTTTCACTATTATTTGGAATGTAAGTGCAACAATGTTGGACTTTCAGCATTCCACAGACTCCACCCTCTTTTGCCAAAAGAATGTCAAGGGCAAGTCGATTTTGCATCACCATAGCTCTCATGGCAACCATTTCGGTATTTACCATCAAGAACCCTCCAGCAGTATCTGTAGATAAACGATCTACTACTGTGGATAATTTCCGAATTTTAAATGCATTCAAAGATATTCCCACTGCTGGTATTAATGCTCCAAAAACATCTCCTACTATTTCTGAAAAGCTCTCCCTTTTCCTAAGTGTAAATGTCTTTACCATTTCGTGTGTTCCCTTTTCTGTTCTGTCTACATGAAAAATCTTTGGAAAGACCAGGCCTAAATAACATGATCCATACCAATGGTCCGGCAGCCTGTAATAAGCTCTGTTACCGCAAATATAATAGATCCCAGGAAATATTGGATCTTTTCCCCTTTGAATCCCCAACCTCCTAAAATGTTATAATTGACTTGGCAATCACTGGAACCCACGAAATAATTGTCATATCTTGTTCTATTTCTTCTAATGCACAACCTTCCCTGTTGGGGCCAATCCAGAGACATAGCTGCATTTGTCTTTTTTCTTGTCATGATTTTCTTCCTCAAATGCCCAAAGAGGTGTTTTTGTCTCTTCTATCACTTTTCTTTGAAATTTTACCCTTCTATCTTCAACCATTTCTAAAAACACCTTTTCTTCATTTCTTAGCTCACAGGTAAGGTTGTTTTTAACTATATCATCTAATGTTAGAACTTTATCTTCTAAAAAATATTCGCCAAACATCCTTGCTTCTTTTACTTTGTTTAGTTCAGAAATTATAGGAATCTCTGCAAAAATCTTATCTATGTCAGTATAATAGTATTCTAATCTCCCTGTCTTGTAAAATAGACTCGCTAAAACACTAAATGTTATTCCATACGTCAAAGGAAGGTGATGATAGGTCACACCTTCTGCAACAGACGCAGGTAATTGCATACGAACATAACAATCTCTCACATCCATGGTTTCTACATACTCATATAATAATTTAGTAAAAACATTTTTTGAAAAATCTGTTATTGATTTGTCCTTATGCAACTCTGCACTACTTTTTAATATAGCTGTTTCCTGCATGTTAGCTCCATTTTCTTTCTCTGTGTTATTCTTTAATATAGACGTTTCTTCTACAGATAATCTTATTGGAATGGTGATTGCTAAGATAATCCATACTGTCATTAATAATCCTGTACAAAAGAAGCACATTTTACACCACCTGCTTAAGAACTCACATCTACACTTTCTATTTTTAGTATCTACCATTTTGTTCTATTACCTATTATACAGTATGTACAGTAAATGTGTCACCACACCTCAGAAATGACCTCTTAGCCACCCTGCACTTTCACTTTGTCTTGTTTGGTACTTTCTTTAATTCTTTTCAGAACTCTTTCTTGTCAAATCCAGTGTTTTGTCCAGTCCGGTAGAAATTCGTTCAAATTTCTTTAGATTTGTTGCACTTCACCTTCACCCATTAACTTGTAGCTTTGTTCCGGGTTCTCGTGAGTGATCTCTTCTTCTTTGATATCAGTCAATGCAATGTATAACCATTCAGGCGATTTATACTTCAGATTTGCTTTCTTTAGTCTTTTTGTTTTCTGCAAGTGTTTTCCACCTTGTTTCTCTGGTTCTTTTTGACTTATCTCATTTACTTGCTCTGCACTTTTTCCATCTAGCCTTATGATCTTGTATCTCAGTTTTCTAACTTCGTTGGGCCAATTGTCTCCTTTTCTTGGCCTTTTGGTTCACTTTCTTTTTCCTCTCTTTCTGTTCTCCAAGTTCTCTTTCTCGACTCTAGTTTCTGGTTTCTTTCTTCTCCACTTTCTTCTGATTCTGTTTCAATTTTTTTCTTTATTGTCTCTTATCTTGAATTTTATAATTTCATTTCTTTCATCTATTTGTGGTTCTTCTCTTGTTTTCTTTTGATCACCTACTTCTGTCCCTCCTCGAGGCTCTTCCGAATCTGTGTCAATCTCTCTAACTACGTCTAAATTTCCTTGTTCTTTTGTTCGTCGATCTATCCCTATTGCTCCTCGGGGATCTTCCGATTTTTCTAACTTTCTATTTGAAACTCTCCCTTCTTCATCTATTAATATTGTCTCTGAAGTGTTTTTACCACAACTTGTACTTGGTTGCTCACTGTTACTGTCTCTTTGTTCAGTTTCTTCTTCTATATTATCAAATTTCCAATTTCTTTTCAGACTTTCCTCACAATCCGAATGCTCTGTATCAGATGCTGACTGGTGTCTGATATTTCCAGATGTCGACTCACATGTCGATCTTCAGGTTCTGGAACTTCTGCTATTTCCTCCACTCCTCCTGTTGTTGCACTTGTAGTTGGATCTTCCAGATGTCGACTTACAGGTCGATCTTCAGATTCTGGAACTCTGATCGTCTCTTCCTCTACATCAGATGCTGAACTGGTGTCAGATATTTCCAGATGTCGACTCACTGGTCGAGCTTCAGGATCTGGAACTCTGATGGTGTGACTGGCATGTACCCAGTGTTTCACTCCAGCACACTTGACTGCAGTTGTTGTCACCAGGATCACTTGTCGTGGTTGGTCCCAGCGAGGAACCAAACAGTTTTTTTTCTTCGGTGGACTTTTATGCGGACCCAATCTCCTGGATTCAAATCGTGAGCCGGTTTTCTTTCAAGAGTGGTCGCATCCGGTCCAACCTGATGAAACACAGAACGTACCACATCAGCCAATCCTTTGCAATAATCCAGTACCAGATCATCAGTTATAGTCAGTAGTTTGTTGACAGGTACATGTGCTTGTCTCATTGCTCGTCCCATAATTATCTCATGGGGACTGAGTTCTGTCTTTCTTTCCGGTATACTTCTGATTGTCATTAAGACTAATGGCAAGGCATCTGGCCATTTGAGTCCTGTGGCTTGACACATTTTACCTAGTCTGTTCTTAATTGTTCCATTCACCTGCTCTACTATTCCAGAAGCCTCTGGTCTGTATGCACAATGCAGTTTCTGTTTAATACTAAGTGCTTCACAAATCAATTGAACCAATTCATTTTGAAAATGTGTTCCTCTATCTGTTTCAATCGTTACTGGAAAACCATACCTTGGAATGAATTCTCGCAGCATTAATTTTGCTACTGTAATTCCATCATTCCTTCTGGTCGGGTATGCTTCCACCCAACGGGAAAACAAACAGACGACTACAAGGACATACCTTAGTCTATTGCTCGGAGGCATTTCAATAAAATCCATTTGCATTCTCGTGAAAGGACCTCCCTCTCGTCCTATTGTCCCTAGACTCACTACTGTCTTTCTTCCTGGATTTAGCTGTTGACAAATAAGACACCTTTGACAAAGACTCTCAGCTATGGCTCTGAATTTTGGATTATACCATGTTTGTCTAAAAAGTCTGATCATTGAATCTCTCCCAATATGAGCTTGTCCATGGTACATCCGTGCCATGTCAGAAATCATGCTATCAGGCATAACTGGTCTTTCATCCCGATAAACCCAAACATCATTTTCCTCATGTTTTCTACATCCTGCTTTTATCCAGTTATCTTTTTCCTCATCATCTGCTGCTTCCTGTAATTGTCTCACCTTATCCCATGTCTCAACAGGGTTAGTAAAAAGCAAAGGACATGAAATATGCTCTCTTTCTTGGTTCCGATTCAATGAGACCACATTTTTAGCACAATACTGTGCAATTTCATCAGCATACTTATTGCCGACAGTTATGTAGTCTTCCCCATTTTTATGAGCATTGCACTTCACTACCGCAATCTGTTTAGGCAGCTATATCGCCTCAAGCAACTTTTTCACAAATTTACCATTTCTTATCGGTGACCCTGCAGACGTCAAGAAACCTCTGTGACCAGATCTGGCCAAAATCATGCACCACTCCAAAGCCGTATTGGCTATCCGTGACAACTGTTATTCGAACATTCTTTCCCAACTTGCATGCTTGAATTAGAGCTATCAACTCCGCTACTTGGGCAGAACGTATCCCTTTCAAACAAGATGCTTCCATCACAGCAGCTACTGTGCAAACTGCATATGCTGCACTTAGAACTCCATAATTCGTTCTCAAACATGAGCCATCCACAAACAGAATATAATCTGATTCTTTTTAAGGTTCATCCCGTATGTCAGGTCTCGGTTTTGTACAATATTCGAGTACATTCAGACAATCATGATCAACTTCATCCATTTCAATCACACTTTCGTCATCTGGCAATGATGTTGAAGGATTCACATTCATGCATCTGTCAATGGTCACATTGTCTGCACTCAAAATTACTTTTTCATACCTAGTCAGCTGACTATGTGTCATGTATTGAGTTTTGGTTCTTGTCAAAAGAATTTCCACAGAATGTGGGACATATACTCTCAGTGGATATCCCATCACTATGCCTTCACTCTGTTCTAGACTTACACAAGTAGCAGCAACTGCTTTCAAACATCCAGGCAACGCTTTCGCTACTGGATCTAAAACAGCTGAAAAATATGCAATGGATCTTTTCATGTTTCCATGTCTCTGCACCAGAACTGAAAACGCACACCCATCTCTTTCACTGCAATACAACTCAAAATCTTTTTCATAGTCCGGCATTCCCAATGCCGGAGCTTCACACAGTTTTCTTTTTAGTTCTCTGAATGCTTTCATTTCTTCGTCATTCATTTCAAATGGATCTTTTACATCTTTCTTTGTCAATCGCTGCAATGGTTTTGCAATTAAAGAAAATCCACTTATCCATTGTCGACAATATCCAACCATTCCTAGGAACATTCTTACCTCTCTTTGTGTCATTGGAGCTCTCATTCCTTGGATTATTTTTATTCTTTCTGTCGTTACCTTTCGCACTCCTTTTTCAATCTTATGCCCTAGATACTGGACCTCTTGTTGACAACTGCAAATTTGATGGGGACACTTTATGTCCTCTTTTTGCTAAATGATTCAGCAAAGCAATTGTATCATTGACATATGCTTCCTTCGTTTTTGATGCCACCAGTAGGTCATCAATGTACTGAACCATCACTGACTTCTCTGGCATTTTCAAATCTTCCAATGATTTCTTTAAAATTTGATTAAAAATCGAGGGGCTTTCTGTATACCCCTGAGGAATTCGGCACCATGCCAAAATACGCTCTCCGAACCTGAACGCAAATAATGGCTGGCTATCTGGATGTAATGGAATAGAGAAAAATGCATGGCACAAATCAATAACTATGTACCATTCTGCTTCGCGAGGAATTTGATATAAAATCACAGCGCGGTTTGGCACTATTGGGCAGCAAGGCACAACAATCTTGTTTACCTTTCTCAAATCCTGTACAATTCTATATGTTCCATTCGGCTTTTTCAGTCCCATTATCGGCGAATTACATGGACTGCTCATTAATTCTCTCAGAATCCCTTGCTCAATCATTTTGTTTATTACTGGTGTTATTCCTTCAATTATTTCTGGTGTCAATTTATACTGTGGCGTATTTGGGTAACTCGTTCCTTCTTTAACAGAAATTTTAACAGGGTCTACTTCTTTCATTAACCCTATATCTTCTCCCGTGAAGTCCCACACTTCCTGTCTCACTGTTTCTTTCAGTTCACTTGGGATTTTCTCTACATCAAATATGGGAAATAAATCGTTCGCTTCTGATTCTAACTTTACCATGGTCATTTTATATAATACATCTTCATCTGGGGTCTGAAATGCAATTCCATCTGGCGTACAATAGATGGTGCAGTTCATCTTGCAAAGCAAATCGCGTCCTAATAGGTTCACAGGACTGCAATCGCATACCACAAATCGGTGCATTTCACTAAATGGACCAATTTTTACCTCCACTAATTTAGTAAGAGGCGCCTTAATTTGCTGATTAGAAACACCCACTACTTGGATATGTTCACCTGAGAGAGGAAGGTTTGGAATTTCCACTGACCTAACAGTAGAACGGGTAGCTCCAGTGTCCACAAGGAATGTTACATTTGCACCATTCACTTCTCCATCCACAAATGGACCTGACTGATCTACCTCTAGAGTTGCGCCAAGCACGCACTCTTCCTCCTCTCCTAGGCACCGTCATAAACTTTCATCCGACTCATCACCATCCTGTCGTAGCCAGTACTGAGATATGGCAGCTGCGCGCGGCAATTGTGTTACCTGCTCTCCTCCTTAGAATCCTGTTTCTGCACTGTATTTCTGTTGATTAACACTCTTGGGAAGTGGTGGTTGTGGCACCTGACTTTGTTGGGTAACTACCTCACTCTGCACCTGTGGATTTAATGATTGAATTTCCGTATTAGGTTTTGGAGGAAATTTACACTCGTTTCTCCAATGTCCTAGCTTTCCGCAGTTGTGGCATGGCCACTTTTTCTTTGCCTCTTCTATGCTCATTTGCTCTTTTCCCTTACCTATGTTTGGTTTAAATCTAGTCTGTCCTGTTTCATTTACTGAATTACTCAATTGAGCTTCTTGCTTCTCTGCAACTTTCACTTGTGCCCACATTGCTTTCTCCTTCAATTTACTCTGTCTGCTCTCAATGTCATCACTACAATATTTAGCATACCTCAAAACCTCATCTACCGTGCTAGTCTGCCAACAAATCATATGCTGTTTAATCATTTCACTTATCTCTGGGTTCAATCCATAAACAAATCTATATATAAAATGACTCATATCCTTCTCATTTAATGTTTCATAACCACTATACTGTTTAAAAACTAACAGTAGCCTCTCGTAATATGCATGCACGGATTCTTTACTTTCCTGCGTGGTTCTGTCTATCTTTACCCAATCCGTTTCTTTGGGCGGAATCTTATTTTTCAAAAAGGTAATTACTTGATCATATTTCCTCATCACTTCTGGTCCTGGCGCTCCTGTTTTAGCATCTCTTGGCTATTCTACAGTTGGCCAATCAACAGTAATCTTACATTCTGTCCACAAATCAGCTGGTACTACTATATCAAACAATCCGTCCAAATCTATCCACAACACCTTTGAAACTTTAACAAACCTCTCCACCTGTCTGTACCATTCCACTGGCTTCTCTCTCAACTTTGGGAAGTCATTTGTAAATGACAGTATATCCTGTCTAGACCATGGGACAAAATCAGAAAAATAAGGGGAGAAAGAGGGATATGCTAGGTCCACCCTCCAAAAATGATCAAGAATTACAAAACACCGAAATCTCGGTTATGGAAACCTAGCCAGTTTTTCAGAAAATTAAATTTACTAATATAAGATTCAGAAAAAATAGTAAAGGAAAAATGTCCTTTCTTGAGTCCCTCACTCACCATGGTTTCCCATGGTGACATGCTTCATCATAGGGGCCATCCCAACCCGCTACGGGCTGAGGCGTGCTACGACTTGCGACACTACGTAGGAGCACTACTTGTGAGTGACTATGTGTGGTGCAGTGATGGGAGTGGAGTGGGTGAGACTAAAAATATCTAGCTAGTGGGCAAAAGAATTTATTCAGGCTCCTAGCCGATATATTAAAACGGGGTTGGTCGCTAGGGTGTCTGTTTTTAATTAGTCAGGGTCCCTAGTGAACGTCAACTAGTTTCGAGCTGCCCCAGTGCTCTTCTTCAGGACAAACGGGGTCCAGCCCTGTTTAGTACCACTCCAAAGTGACCTAAGGATAGGAAAAATGCTGCAAAATACTAGCAGGCAAGATTTAATACATACAGTACTTTGATCACGTAGTATTAATTATGGAGCAACAATGTGCTTCATGGTCTGAGAGGGCTGGAGAGATCATCGCCATTGAGAATGAAAACTGCTCCGGCTGTTGCCTGCTTCCCTTCCTTCCCGCATATGCGGTCGGGAGGGAAGCAGGCAACAGCCGGAGCAGTTTTCATTCTCAATGGCGATGATCTCTCCAGCCCTCTCAGACCATGAAGCACATTGTTGCTCCATAATTAATACTACGTGATCAAAGTACTGTATGTATTAAATCTTGCCTGCTAGTATTTTGCAGCATTTTTCCTATCCTTAGGTCACTTTGAGTGGTACTAAACAGGGCTGGACCCTGTTTGTCCTGAAGAAGAGCACTGGGGTAGCTCGAACTAGTTGACGTTCACTAGGGACCCTTGACTAATTAAACAGACACCCTAGCGACCAACCCCGTTTTTAATATATCGGCTAGGAGCCTGAATAAATTCTTTTTGCCCACTAGCTAGATATTTTTAGTCTCACCCACTCCACCCCCATCACTGCACCACACATAGTCACTCACAAGTAGTGCTCCTACGTAGTGTCGCAAGTCGTAGCACGCCTCAGCTCGTAGCGGGTTGGGATGGCCCCTATGATGAAGCATGTCACCATGGGAAACCATGGTGAGTGAGGGGACTCAAGAAAGGACATTTTTCCTTTACTAACTATTTTTCTGAATCTTATATTAGTAAATTTAATTTTCTGAAAAAACTGGCTAGGTTTCCATAACCGAGATTTCGGTGTTTTGTAATTCTAGACCATGGGACATGCACATAACTACCTCCTGGAGTTTCTCTCATCGGGTACTCCCTTACAATTGATTCCTTGTCTGTCACCGCAAAAGCCAAAGACGCTTTGTCTGTCACTTTCTCATTCTTTTTAGTCCATCTGCTTCTCCATCTATCCACATCACCCCATTTCCTCAGTAAAACAATTAATTATTTTATTTGGGTTAATCTTCCTGATGTGTTCAAATTCTCTATATCTTTTTCGCAAAAATCTACTCTAAATGGTTTCTGCAACGTTCTAACTTTTACAAATTCTACTCCTAGTTCATTTGCTGTTTCTTCTAATTTGTCATGTAAATTTCTAGCTCTCCATGTAATGCTCTTACATAAGAACATAATCTCGTCATCCTGATAAGATTTCAGTTTTTCTGTGCCAATTGTTCCTAAAATCAATTCTTCCATGTCTATTTTTAACCTAATTACATCTAAGGGTTTCGTTTCTGTCTCTTTCGTTTTTAGAGTTTTCATCCATTCATTCAATTCATCTGGAGTCGGACCTACAGGCGTACTATTTAATTCTATCCAATTTTTACTCCTTTCTGGCGTCTCTGATGCAGACTCAGTTACCATAGGTATTCTCCTGAACTCATTTTCATTTATCGTCAAATTAGTAGGTGGGCTTGGTCTATATGTACTAACCAAGTTTCTTGCACCTTCACTGTCAAATTCCATCCCTTCTTTCCAAGTGTGAATTCATAGGAATGACTAAAGAATGCTCTTCAATTTTCTGATTTTCAAAAACTGATATTACTGGACCTATTGTTACTGGTACAGTTACAGCTTCCATATTCATTGTTAATTCTCTTATCTTTTCAGTTAATTCTCTTGTGGTTTTTGCCAATTCAGTTGTATTGTCACTTTCTGTCTTCTCATTTTGTGGAGTTTTCAACTGATCTTGTGACCTATTTATCTCATATCCTCGTTCTGGATTTTTATTCCTCCCAGTTTCCATTGGCGGTGCATTAGGTGTCGCCACCGCAGAATTCTGTTGGTATGGAGGTGGGTTTCTGTTTAGAATATCTTCCAGCAATTCATCTTCTGTCTCACTACCACCATACCCATACTTTTCAGTAACTACATGCTTCTTTTTCTCTGTACACGTTCTCTTTGCTTCTTCCTCAACTGTAAAAGCCGGAAACAAACCTCCTGTCATATTAACATATCTCCAACGCTTTATTCTGTCCTCATGATTCACTCCCCACAACCTTCCAGGTACAAACTCGTGATTTCTTAATCCTCTGAATCTTTCTCGTTCATACATCTCATCTTCCCATTCACTTAAAGCTTCAAATTGTGTCGGTCTAGGTTTAGGTTCAAGCATCGCCATTTTCTCTCTCAAATTCCAAGTACAGCTACACTAAATGAACCATTCTCAGGAAAAGCCAATGCTCCATCATTTTTTGTATATTTAGTCCAATTTTCTAACCATATGCAGGTATGATATCCGTACTTCAACATCATGTGCGAAGCTGGTGACTTCGGCGGAGGAATTACTTGTCCCTCTCTAGTCACTACCTTTTTGTCTTTCTTAAAGTTCCTAACTTTTGACATCCACGACGTTTTCTCTCTACCATACTCATAATAAGCCATGATTCACAATTTCTTTCTCTTCTAAAAAGTCCGTGATTCAACACTGTTCTCTATGCGTTATTCGGACCAATCCCAGCGCGACTCACACCAATGCTCCAATCAGAGCTGCTTCTGTATAACAGCGCACTGTCCAATCCCAGCGTGGCTTTTGTCTACGTCAGTTCTGTGTAACTAGCGCACTGTCCAATCCCAGCGCGGCTTTTGTCTACGTCAGTTCTGCTCCTGACCCCTCCTTTACAAAAATTATCGGCAATTTATTTTCAACAGTTCTTTGCTGGTTACGACATTAAAAACACATTTCCATTGTCTGATTTCGCTAAACAAAAAGTGACAGTTTATCTAGCTCGCAAGAATACAGTTTTGTTCGATAAGTGTAGCACTTCCCTCTACCTTACCCTTCTTTCAAGCAAGGAGTAAACCCGTTTCTCTGGGGATAAAACGCATGTGGAGACTACACTGCTCCTGAGAATTAAGGCCAGAGTTTCACAAGAAAACCGGTTGCTATTTCACTTTTGCACCTTTTATACGGAAAATGTCCCTATCATAACACAACCTGTGTTATCACCATTATGAACTCAGACAATGCACTATTCCATGTGGCTTCTCTTGCCACACGTTTTCCACTTCCTACTTCCCGGAAGCGTTAAAACTTTGACTTACATATAACATAACTCGACTCAACATAAATGTTAGACATGAAATAATCAATAATCACCAAACTAATCTATAGTAACCATAACTCTGCTACCAAGAAATCTGATCCAGCGCTAACAATAAAATTTCTTCTCCTAGATACTTTTGGACGTCCAGGTACAATTATCCCTCTCAAACACAACTATATCCATATGACGGTGGGGCCCATAACACCGCATATACATTCACTCTCTCATATATTCCCTGGATCTCATCTGTCCTTTCCTAGGAGAAAAACAGTTAAATGATATGCTGGAAGGAGACGGGATACCTTTTATAAAAATGACATAATACTTCTCAAGCTCTAAGGTATTCCGCTCATTGGTCGATGGACCAACTAGTAGGAATCAGTTGATGGTGATTAAGACCAGCTCAATCACTATAAACCTTTAAACATTTACATTTATCATTGAGCTAAAGAACCACTGACTCATTGGTTTAAAGATAATAAAGTTTATATAAAATTTAGAAGCATGAATAAGTTCAGATTTATTATTCAGGTTATTACATTTAGCATCATTATAAGAATAAATTGAAATTGCAATGCATACCTATTAGATGGAAAAATAAAGTTCGTCACAGCAAGTACTCCCGAAAGATCTATCTATCTGTTCTGGATAACAGGCCTTCTCGTTCCTTTCCCTTTAGGATCTTAAGAATAAAAGTCTAATAGTTTTAAATTGAAAAAAATCTATTGAAAACCATAAAGGTTCTCAAATAGCAGCGTCTTATGCTCAATCAAAAATATAAAATAGCAGCAGCAACCGCAGCATCAGTTCATAAAAACGGCAGCATTGAAATCGACAGCATCAAAAAGCAGCTAACCACAAACAGCAGCAACTAACCCCCTCCCCTCCAAGAGTAGGTCTTCTTATACCCTAATACTAGCTTACTAAGTGAAAATGTTACATCTTTATGGCGAGATCTTCTCTAATTGGTCCATTCGGGTCAGTATACATTTCATTACGAATATCAATGTTTCAACCAGTTCTTTGTGGCAAACTTATACTTTTGTCGTTTCACACGGGTTCATGACATTCTCCCTTAGTTCATGGTTTTCAAACTGTATCTTTTTCTGATACTTTCAGTCGGTCCGTTTATTGTCCATTCATTTATTCATTGCGACTTCTCACGCTTTTCGCTGTCTTGCTTTGGCACACGTTTATGCGATAAGGTCATCACAGCCTTGACCACGCTTCCATCCTAGGCTTTGGAACGATCACATGATCTCTCATGTTCACGGCCTTTCTCTCTTTCATAACTCCTCTCGCGCCTGCGTACTCTAGCTTACGGCGGCCATTTTAGATCGCTGCTCAACAGGCCTAAGCGCACTATTATAAAGATAAACACAACATAGTTAAGAATAAAGAATATAAGCCTTTTCGTTTCCCTCCCGTCATTCTACGTACCCCAATTAGGTATTACCTAGCAAAAGCGATATATAAAGCCATCCCTTACTTACCAATGCTTTGTTTTTGCCACTTACACAGTTTATTTCCAAGCACAAATCATGCATTTATTATTCTAATTAGTACGCGATTGTCAGACTTACGTTATCCACGTTAACAATTGTAAGTAAATTAGTTTGCACATATATAGCGTGTTACCTTTAACCCTTTACACGTAACATACATTGTTGGTTATTCACTAAGACTAACTTGTGTGTTAATTTATTTAACGTAAATATTAGGAGGTTAAAATTTTTCAATTACCCTGCTCCATCACAGCACTGGGGTTGCCTTTCAGGCAAGGTCTGCATTTCAACAGAGGCAACCAGCAACATTCGATGGTGGCTATTGGATACCAACCTGACTTATGGCAAGCTGCTCTTCCTGCCCCAACCAGAGCTTAAAGTAATGATGGATGCATCATCTCTGGGTTGGGTCTTTCATCTGGGAGAGTTAGAGTTTGAGCTCTCCAGTGGAATAGAAGCACCACATCAACCTTCTAGAGGTTAGTGCCATTCGGGTGGCTGTGAAGGCCTTCCTCCCATCCATCAAGGGGGTGCCAATTCAGGCCTTAATGGAATACAGAACAACCATGTGGTACTGTAACAAGCAGGGGAGTGTGGCATCACAGATCCTGTTCCAAGAGGCATTGCATCTCTGGAAATAGACGGACATCCCAGGAATCTCCCATATGGCCAATCACTTGATGGGGCCACTGAACGCCAGGGTGGACGAGTTCAGCAGATGTTAACTGGTAGACCAAGAATGGCGTCGTCTTCAAGAGGTGGCCCAAGGCATCTTTTCCGAGTGGGATGTGCCTATATTGGATCTTTTCGTCACTGCCAAGAACATGTACTGTCATGATTATTACGCATTGGAGTTCCTTCCTAGAGGAACTGTATTCTGCCTGGAGTGGAAAATACGATCCCTACATGCGTTCCCACCTTGACCTCTCCTGCCTCGAGTTCTGAAGAAGATCAGGACCGAACAAGCTCAGATGATTCTAAGAGGTATTTTCATACATCTTATGTTAAATTACCTGCTATGTAATGCATAGATCATATTAAACTAGTTTGTAAAACTAAGCAAACTCTTTGCTGCTGTCTCACAACCACATCCGGGAAATACAATGTCTAAAGCTGTAATTGAAAGGTACGGTGAAGTCTGTTTTTAGGTCTCGCCCTGAAAGCCAGCGAAGCGCTGGCTCTGGGCGAGACGTTTTGTAGTGGGCTTGCAGAAATGCGACCACAGCTTTTTGGCTGGCATCGAGTGTGCGGTTACGCGCACAATGACGAGCAGAGGCGCCATATGGCTTTCCTCTCTCGTCATGGTGCGCGCACATCGCACACCATTTGCCAGCCTGCTTTCACTTTTGCCTTGTAGCCGTGCACAGCTGCTGCTCGCACTCCCTCCTCCCTAGCCCTTCTTGTCACCTCGGCTTGCACTCACCCCTCCTTTCTCCCCTTTCGGCCGCTTTGATGTTCTCAGTGAGCCGCGCGGCCAATGCTTGTTAGAGGATGGGAGTGTTTAGTACGTAGACGACTTTTTAGAAGAAAACTTTTACGAATGTGTGATTTTTTTTTTTAGTTGACGGGTGTTTTAAGAGGATGGGAGTGTTTTAACATTTTGAGGATGTTTTGGGAGGTTAAAGTGCGGCACGTTTTTAAGAGGCTGAATGTGCTTTCAAAGAGTGAGCGTTAATATAGAGAGTGTGATAGCGGTAAACTAGAGGTATCTTACCGCGGTGCTGAACCCAGCGGCTGCCAAGCTGTAAAGCGCGCGGGACAGGGAGTGAGTGGACTCAAGGTCTGGCCAGGGGTCGAGCAGAGTACAATCTGCACATGCCAGTGACACGCCCTCATAGAGCATGCTCCTCAGCTGCCCGGCGCGGCTCCAGCCTTTTTCTAACTTTAGAAGCAGCGCTTCTCGCCTCCCGCGCTATTTTTATTATTAAAAAAACAAAGTCTCACCGCTCTCTAAACACTTCTTTCAGACGCGTCCTCTGTGGAGTGGTATAAAAACCATGCAGTGCGTGCGCTAAAAACTTCTGTAAGTTATTTTTGTTTTGTAATAAAGCAAAAAACTCTTTGCGTCAAATATATAACAAAATGCCACGTTATCCCAGTATTTTATAAAGCGCAAACTAATTACCCCTAAGAGTCTCAAGGCGCTGTCGGGAACATGAAGCGAGCTATTGCCCAGAGTCACGTGGTGCTGGGCTGAGTTGCCAACGGCGTCTGGTATGGAACCTTGAGCCCCGTGCTTCAGTCAGCCGCCCTGGCCGCTTTCATGTGCGCTGGAATAAAGTATTCGCAGCTGTAGCGTTATTGATTGGTCTCATTCTGGAAACTGCAGTCCGTTTCGTTACAGGGCAATAAAGAGACCACTGCTTGTAATGGAAAACTGCAGGTACTCATTCCTTGTGACTTCCTCATTCCCTCGTCGAGCCTCAGAGCCCGCCCTGGTGCCTTGTCTCATGGACTCCCGTCACAGTTCTGGCTCAAACAGCATTCTGAATTAGCTATCTGGAGAGCGATTCTTGGCCATGTCCGTGTCTCATACTTGTAGGTCAGGCAGTTTTGTCAGCCTCTTGCATAGCTGCCAAGGTTTCCGATTGCTACGTGTGAGATTTTAATAATTTCAGTGTAATTATGAGTGACATTTCAACAACTATAAGTGACACTTTATCGCAAGCAAAATCAAGCAATGAAGACAGGGAAACATTGATATCAGAAACTACACCCATTTGAGTAACCATAAACTCTAAGAAGATCTTAACATTGCTGCAAGCACCAGAAATGGAAGGGCACTACACTAACCAGAGCACTACACTAACCGGCTTTAGCGCTGGTGGTGCCCTTTGCAACACTGTTTGTTAGCGCCCGCCAATGACCACCTCCACCACGGATTCCCTCACCACCACCTTTTAACAGTGCCCCTCAAATCTCCATAACCACACTCTCTCAGATGCATTTAATTAGTTATATAGTGCCACTCATACCAGTGTAGGGTGTCAGAGCACTTCTCATCACACGTGCATTACACAGAGACTATCAGTCATACGTTTGTAACTCAGTTTATAGGAAATGTTACATAAGCCAGAGGGCTACAAGGTGTAGGAGTGTCATGTCACCCATACTCGTAAGCAGCATAGTTTAAGAGTGCTTGGTCTAGAGAAGCACAAACTCAGAAATTAACAAGCATTTGCAATGCAATAGGTCTCGCATTTACGCGAGTTTGAGCTATTCACATTGCAAATAACAATGCCTTTTATTTTTGTTTTCATTTTTAAAACCTAAATAAAAGGCAGTGTCATTTACAATGCCAATAGCTTAAACTTGCGTAAATGCGAGACCTATTGCATTGCAAATGCTTGTTTTCTCCTGCATTGGATCTTTAATCGCCTTCTTGAACTATTTCTGTTTGTGTAGCTGGGAGTTCCAGGGTGTCTTTAAAATAGCAGTATAAGACTAAAAGGGTGCACAGTATAAATTAGTTACAAACGACTTTTTTTTAAGACCTTTATTTCAGTTTTAGTCAAAGTAACATCTGGCATTTGCGATCAATGTACAGTGTTTACATCAAGCACATTTACAATAATATCACAATAATTCAAAATAACATTGTAATTCAGTTACATCCAGAACATTTTTATACAATGGGGAACCGGGGGTAGGGTGCTCCAGTCCCAAGGTTCGCACACCCCTCGCATGAGAGCACTGGTCCGTTTGTGAGGTTAAGATGTGGATTATTGAGCTATGCTATATTGCCGAAGAGGCCCCCCAAATGTCTGTAGAACAGCCGGCCCAGGGTAATAGACTTGGAAAAACCTCTGAGTGTTTGGAGCAGGTGGTGAGATCCCTGAGCATATCTAGGGAGTGAGGTCTTCTGCCAACTCAACGTCATCCTACACTTCCCCACCAGCAGAGCGTGTGCTAGAAGGAGTTTGTAGGTTATAGGGGCGTCTTTGATGTACCCCAGAATCGCAGCCAGCGAAGTGAGTGTCAGGATAAGAGAGGCCATATTGTTGATATCTTGCTTTTGCTTGGTCCAGTAGGCCTGAAATGGGGGGCCTTCCAAGGCCAGATGCAGGAAGTCTGCATTTAAAGCTCCGCATCTCCAGCATCTAGTGTCTGCGGTTAGGCCGTTTCTGGATAATGACTTAGGGTTGTAATAAATTCTGTGTATGGACTTTAGGTACAGAAGACAAAATGTAGCATTTGATGAGACCTGTCTGGTTTGGGCGGGAGTTATCTTGTGTCCCAGCTCTGCTTGCCATTTTTTTGTTTAGTGTTGTGGGATACAGGGGGAGGTGCAGTAGTGATACTATTGTGGATTCTAGTGAGGGTAGTGAGGGGTTTGTCACTATCATGGTTAGGAGTGGCCACTCCTTGGGCTCGCCAGGGAAGGATGAGTAGATGGCACTTATCAATACACATAGTCAATTATATAGCAAAACCAACGTTAAGCAGAGCTGGCTTTTGGCCAGGAACTCTCCTAAGGAAAGGAATTTGGAATCGTTGGACAGGTCACCCATCTTCCGTAGTCTGTTAGTTTGTAGGTGTCGTATCAATCCATGCTAAGTTGTCAGCGCTATTCTAGGGTGTTTAATAAGCGGGCTGTGTGGTGAGTATATAGCTGTATAGCCTGTGTATGTGGCTAAGCCTGGCCAAATCCATGCAGCGTGGTTGAAGGTGGGAATTTCAGTTTAGGGTCTTGTCGCGCGTGAAATAATCGCAGTGTTGAATGGGATTGGGAAGGCCATCTGTTAGAAATGGGATTTTTGGTAGGCTAGGGCATGTGCCAAAGCCAGGCAGAAACCACCACTCTAGTCAGGATAAGGGAGTTACACTCCTAAAATAACCCCTTCTCACCCCCTTGGTAGCTTGGCACGAGCAGTCAGGCTTATCTTAGAGGCAGTGTGTAAAGCATTTGCACATAACCAACAGTAATATAATGTAAGCACTACAAAAGGACACCACACCAGTTTAGAAAAATAACCAATATTTTTATATACTCAAGATGAGACCAAATACGATAAAAATCCACAATACAGTACTTTAAAAGTGATTACGTTGCAAGATAACTTCTTCTTTGTAGGAATAGTTCAAAAACAAAGTTCGTACGAGTCGGTAGCTCCGTCCGAGTCTACCGCGATGCTGAAAACCACAGAATCTAACAGTTCCAGCTGACCGCGTCGATACGGGCCAGCAGAGTCGTGAACAGACTCGGTCACAGTACCTTTTCTCGTTGTGGCAGGCACGGAGTGTGCGAGCCGGTCGGCGTACGTCGCGGTTGCGGTGCAAGATGGAAGCGGTGCAGGGCGCGGTGTCCTCTCGATGCGGTTCAGGCAGCGGCTCGGTGACAATCGTGCAGACGGAGTCGGTGAGTCCAAGGCGTGCGAGGCAGGGCGAGACGGTGCTCGATGCGGTGCTGGCAGGTTGCGATGCAGGCGACCAAGCCGGAGTGCGGGAGCTGGCGTCGGACAGCGGTGCGAGTCGGAGCGGTGCGTCGCGAAGCGTGCGAGCGGTGCCCCAACTGCGATGCGGTCCCGATTGTTGAGCCAGTTGCAGCGACGGCGTCGGTCTGGTCCGGCTGGCACAGTGAGGCGATGCGATGAGAACTGCGGTGCCCACAGGTCACGGTGCAAGCAGCGGCTCGGTGGCGATGGCGTCGGACGTCGTCGTCGGTGAGACCAAGGTTGCGGTGCGAGATGCGGACGGTGCGGTCTGCGGTGCAAACAGGACACCGGGCCAGCGATGGAGTCGGTTGACGGAGTCGGTTGCGGTTCCCTTTCCTCTGTGGCAACTGAAACAGCGGTTCCAGAAGCGGTACCCAGAGGGTGGTGAAGTCTTTGCAGTCCCTGAGACTTCTTAACAGGAGGCCAGCTCGGTTTCAGGCCCTTGGAGATTCTCAGCACAAGTAATAGAAAGTTCAGTCCAGTCCTTTCACTGCCCAAGGCAGAAGCAGCAACTGCAGGCCAACCCAACAAGGCAATAACTCAGCAAAGGGGCAGTACTCCTCCTAGCAGCTCTCCAGCTCTTCTTCTTGGCAGGTTCCTTGATTCCAGCGAGATCTAAAGTTCTGGGGTTTGGGTCCCCCTTTTTATCCTCAATTTCTCTTTGTTCTCTGAAGGCAGAGAGGCCTTTGCCTAGTCCAAACCAGTTCTGGTCAGTCCTGGAGCACTTTGTTGACAAGTCTCCTTCTTTCCTTTCACAGTGCAGGCCAGGGACATCAGACGCACCACAGGAGGTGGAGCCAGCATTGTGGAGGGAAGGCCCAGCCCTATTCAGGTCCCAGGTGCATCTCCTCCCACCCATCTACATGTAGATCTTGCTATTCAGCCCTGTGCTGACTCACCCTGTCTCCTGGCATCCCCCAGCCCCTGTCACTCACACTCCAGACAAGGAATACACAACCTAGCAGAGGCAGGCTTGGATGGTTAGACAAGAAAATACCCACTTTCTAAAAGTGGTATTTTCAAACACAGAATGTTAAAACCAACTTCACTAAAAGATGCATTTTATCATTCTGAGTCCAGGCATACTAAACTCGAATTTCTACCATGTTCCCTGGGTCAGTTAGGATTATAAGCTGTAATAATCAAAACTGCCCATTCTGGCCTATGGGGAACAGGTAGCCTTGCAATAGTGAAAAACGAAATAGGCTGTAATTCACTATCAGGACATGCCACACACACCAGGGCATGTCCTACCTTTCACATACAATGCACCCTGCCCACAGGGGTACCTTGGGCCTACCTTAGGGGTGACTAACATGTAGAAAAGGGAAGGTTTAGGGACTTGCAAGTGTGTGCACTTGCCAAGCCGACATGGCAGCCCCAGGCTGCACACAGGCTCTGCAATTGCAGGCCAGAGTGACACTTTACGGGCTGTTTGCGTGGGTGGCGCAATCCAGTGCTGCAGCCCACCAACAGCATTTGATCTATAGGCCCTGGCACTCGCAGTGCACTTTACTAGGGACTGACACATAGATCAAATAGGCCAATCATGGAAATACCAATCCATAACACATTTTATACAGGAGCACTTGCACTTTCCCACTGGACAGCAGTGAGGAAAGTGCGCAGAATCATTACACCAGCAAAAACAGAGTCAAAAACCAGGAGGTCAGAAAGCAAAAAGTCAGGGGAAACATGCCAAAGGATGCCAAGTCTAACACATGTCCCCTCCAGCTGAAAGTAGGGAGAACTACCCAACCCCATTGGAGTTCTCTTCACTAAGGCGGAAGAACCTGGACAGACCATCTGCGTTGGCGTGTTCTGTACCAGGACGGTGTTCCACCATAAAGTCCATTCCCTGTAGGGAGATGGACCACCTCAACAGTTTTGGATTCTCACCCCTCATTTGCATCAACCATCTGAGGGGCCTGTGGTCTGTCTGAACCCGGAAGTGAGTCCCAAACAGGTATGGTCTCAGCTTCTTCAGTGCCCAGACCACAGCAAAAGCTTCCCTTTCTATGGCACTCCACTTCTGTTCCCTGGGGAGTAGTCTCCTGCTAAGGAAGACTACAGGCTGATCCAGGCCCTCTTCGTTCAGCTGTGAGAGCACCGCTCCCACACCATGCTCTGAAGCGTCAGTCTGCATGACGAATTCCTTGGAGAAGTCAGGTGCCTTGAGCACGGGCGCCGTGCACATGGCTGCCTTCAGGGCATCAAAAGCTTTCTGGCAGGACTCAGTCCAGATCACTTTCCTGGGCTGCTTCTTAGAAGTCAGCTCTGTTAAGGGGGCAACGATGGTGCCATAGCCCTTAACAAATCTCCTATAGTAGCCGGTGAGACCTAAGAAGGCCCTCACCTCTGTCTGGGTCTTGGGGGCTCCCAAGCCAGAATGGTGTCAATCTTGGGTTGTAGGGGCGCCACCTGGCCGCTTCCTACCTGGTGTCCCAAGTACA
Organism: Calotriton arnoldi; assembly: GCA_963921515.1. Taxonomy (NCBI): domain Eukaryota; kingdom Metazoa; phylum Chordata; class Amphibia; order Caudata; family Salamandridae; genus Calotriton; species Calotriton arnoldi. The sequence goes on along the minus strand of CAWUFW010000676.1, from coordinate 825,580 downwards.
CCACAGAACCCTGCCCGATCTGGCACTTACTGGCCTTGATCGTGAGGCCTGCACCTTGCAGAGCCCTCAACACTTTCTCAAGGTGCTGTAAATGTTCTTCCCAGCTGGAACTGAACACAGCAATGTCATCCAGGTAGGCGGCACTGAAATCCTCCAGCCCAGCCAACACCTGATTGACCAACCTCTGAAAGGTGGCAGGGGCATTCTTCAACCCAAAGGGCATCACCCGGAATTGGCAATGACCTTCTGGGGTTGAGAATGCTGACCTCTCCTTGGCCCCATCGGTTAAGGCAATCTGCCAGTACCCAGACGTTAAATCAAACGTGCTGAGGAACCGGGCAGCTCCCAACCGATCAATGAGCTCATCAGCTCTGGGGATGTGGTGCGCGTCAGTCCTGGTGACGGCGTTGAGCCCACGGTAGTCCACACAAAACCGGAGTTCTGGAGTGGCACCGGGCGCAGCAGCCTTTGGGACCAAGACCACTGGGCTGGCCCAAGGACTGTTGGAGGGCTCAATCACCCCTAACGCCAACATCTTAGAGACCTCCTCCTTGATGCTGGCCCTGACCCGGTCAGTCAACCTGTAAATTTTGTGCTTTACAGGAGGGCTGTCACCAGTGTCCATGTCATGGGTACACCAGTGAGTAACACCGGGGGTCAGAGAGAACAGTGGGGCGAACTGTCCCAACAACTGGTGACAGTCCCCCTGCTGCTCCTGAGTCAGTGTAAGGGAGAGGATCACACCTTCCACTGACCCATCATGCTCCTTGGTAGACAGGAGGTCAGGGAGAGGCTCACTCTCCTCTTCCACCCCATCATCTGTCGCCAAGAGCATACTCACTTCGGACCTCTCGAAGTGGGGCTTGAGGCGGTTCACGTGAAGGACCCTCAAAGGGTTCCTTGGAGCCTGCAAATCCACCAGGTAGGTGACGTCACTTTTGCGCTCCACCACCTCATATGGCCCAGTCCACTTGTCCTGCAAGGCACAAGGTTCCACTGGGGCCATGACCCACACTTTTTGCCCAGGTTGAAATTCGACTAGAGTGGCATTCTGGTCATACCACCTTTTCATTTCTTTCTGGCTTGCTTCCGGGTTCGCCTGAGCGAGTTTCCTGAAGCGGGCAGTTTGGTTTCTAAAGGCCAGCATGTAACTAAACACATCCTGGGGAGTATTCCTGGGAGCTGCCTCCCAGCCTTCCTTTACCAAACTCAGAGGTCCTCTGAAAGGGTGGCCATACAGGAGCTCAAAGCGGCTGTGCCCAAGAGACTTCTGAAGCACCTCCCTGTATGCAAAGAGCAGGCATGGCAAGAGGACGTCCCACTTACGCCTCATGGGTTCTGTTAGACCCTTGATCATGCCTTTCAAGGTCTGGTTGAATCTCTCCACCAAACCGTTTCCTTGTGGGTGGTAAGGAGTGGTGAACTTGTAGGTTACACCACACTCCTTCCACAGGGATGTCATATACTTGGATATGAAATTGGTCCCCTTGTCAGAAACCACCTCTCTGGGGAATCCCACACGGGAAAAGATCCCCATTAATGCCCGGCCCACCACTGGCGCCGTCGTTGTCCTGAGAGGGATTGCCTCCGGGTACCGGGTGGCATGGTCCACCAAGACCAGGATGTACCTGTTGCCCATGGCTGTCTTGGGATCCAGTGGCCCCACAATATCCATCCCTACCCTTTCAAAGGGTGTTCCAACAACAGGAAAAGGTTGGAGAGGAGCTTTGACCTTCCTCCCACTCTTACCACTTGCCTGGCAAGTTTGGCAAGACCTACAGTGTGCATCTGACTGCCTTCGCATTTGGGGCCAAAAGAAGTGGGTGACAAGCCTGTCAAAGGTCTTGTCCTGCCCCAAATGTCCTGCCAAAGGCACGTCATGAGCCAGACCCAGTAGGAAGGTCCTGAAGCGCTGGGGTACCACCAGCACACGGGCTGACCTAGGCTCAGCAACCTTAGGCTCACTGTATAGGAGACCATTCTCCCAGTAGATCAGATGTGACCCGGACTGATTTACCAGCTGCCTGGTCTGCAGCCTGCCGCCGCAGACCCTCCAGAGTAGGGCACTCGTTCTGCTCTCTGCAGAACTCCTCCCTGGTGGGACCCCTTCTTGCTGCCAATGGGTCAGCTCAGAGATGTCTCCCAGTTCGGCTACCTGCTCCCCTGTAGGCACCGGGGCATCCCCCTCGAGGTCCGCCTCCTCCCGGTCCGTGGGAACTTCGGGGGCCGGTTTCCCGTGCCCCTGCCCTTCCTCTTGGCAGGGACTTGGGCCACTGTTCCAGGCTCCAAGTCCTCTTGATCACCCTTCCTGGCTGCCATTGACCGAGTAGACACGCATGCCCACTCTGGCAACCCAAGCATCTCCAAGTGAGACCTGAGCTCAACATCCTTCCATAAGGACTGCTCCAGGTCGTTACCTAGCAGACAATCTACAGGCATGGTGGGGCTCACAACCACCCTCAAGGGACCTGAGACCCCCCATTCAAAGGGAACCTGCGCCACCATACACTGGCGCTCAGAGTTGTCTACAGCAACTACTTGGTGGAATGCACCTGGGACTACCTGCTTCTCAGAGACCAGGTGACACCGGACTGAGGTCACACTGGCTCCAGTATCTCTGAGAGCCTCTACCCTGTTCCCATTAATGGTCACCCAGGTGCTATATTTCTTTGTGTTAGGGGGCACCTGGTTTCCTGGGACCATCTCACTGTCCCCTAGTGAGACAAGGGTCATTTCTGCGGGATCCCCACCCTCCTGTGGGCACCCCTCCTCCCCAAGCGCTACACTAGCCAACACTTTGGACTGTCCACCGGTGGGTGGCTGTGTCCCCTTTGGGCACTTGGGGTCCCCCTTAAAGTGACCTACCTGGTCACATGCATAACACTTGTGGGGGCCGGTCTCAACAGGCTTCCCTGTAGAGACCACTTTCTTCTTATCACCGGGGGCTGGGAACCTTTACCCTGGGTACTAGTTTGGGGCCCTTTAGAGAACTCCTGTGCTTTACCCTTGTCCCCCCACCTTTCTGCTGGGGACCCTGCCCACCTTTGGCTGAGTCTCCCCAAACGCTTTCTTGTGGACCCTGGTACTCACCCAGCGGTCCGCCTCCATAGCAAGCTTCCTGGGGTCAGTTAGCTTACTATCAACTAGGTGCTGGCGCAGATCTGCAAAACATAGACTAGACAAGTGCTCCCATGCAATCAAATTGTAGAGCCCCTGAAAATCTGTTACATTACTGCCCTTCACCCAACCATCCAGCGACCTACAGAACATATCCACACATTCCAACCAAGTGTTGGCCTCAGACTTTTTACTGGACCTGAACTGATCCCTGTACTTCTCAGGAGTGAGCCCATACCTAGTGAGGAGAGCGTCTTTCATGTCAGCATAGGTGAGGTCCTGCCCCTTACCCAAAGCTATCAGAGTATCCCTAGCTTCCTCTGGAAAGAGAGGCCACAACCCCGCTCCCCAGTTCCTTTCAGGGACCCCATTCATATGAATAGACGACTCGTACCCTTGAAACCACCTTTGTATGTCATCACCCTTTTTGTACTCTTTACCTACATTCTTGGGGATGTGTACAATCCTGTCTGTGTGTGCTGAAGAATTGCTGCCACCATCTGAACCGGATCTACTCTTTAGATCCAGCTCCTTGAACATTCTCTCATGATCTAGTATCATTTTCCTTTCCTCCATGGCTATTCTTTTCTCTTCCCTCTCACTTTCTATTCTGAGTTTCTCCAATTCAAACCTCCTTACTTCCCGCCTGTCCTCCAGCTCCTCTGGGGACAAACTACTGCTGCCTGGCCTGGAGGGTTCCCCCTCCCACAAGCACATCCACCCTAGAAACAGGCTCCTCCACCTCTCCATTGAGATCACCAGGTTGCCCACTGGCACCTCTGGCTGCTACCCAGGCCCTCAGCGCCTTTTGTAGCTCATCCTTCCTGGTGAGGCCTCTGACCTGGACTTTCAGGTTCTTGCAAATCGATTTTAACTCCTTGACACTGTAGGCTTCCAATCGATCCTCCTCAAAGGCAATTTCTACTGATGCAATTGATGATACTATTGATTCAGGCATGTTGAAGTAGCAAGTTCAAACTGGCAAGATCAAAAATAGGCCAAAAAGAAAAAGAACCTGTATGTGGTACGTAATGGTCTGCGATATGGTAGTAGTGCACACCAATCACTGTAAGTCAAGTGCAAACACAAGTCCTATCCTCACCGCTGACAACCAATGTTAGAAATGGGATTTTTGGTAGGCTAGGGCATGTGCCAGAGCCAGGCAGAAACCACCACTCTAGTCAGGATAAGGGAGTTACACTCCTAAAATAACCCCTGCTCACCCCTTGGTAGCTTGGCACGAGCAGTCAGGCTTATCTTAGAGGCAGTGTGTAAAGCATTTGCACATAACCAACAGTAATATAATGTAAGCACTACAAAAGGACACCACACCAGTTTAGAAAAATAACCAATATTTTTATATACTCAAGATGAGACCAAATACGATAAAAATCCACAATACAGTACTTTAAAAGTGATTACGTTGCAAGATAACTTCTTCTTTGTAGGAATAGTTCAAAAACAAAGTTCGTACGAGTCGGTAGCTCCGTCCGAGTCTACTGCGATGCTGAAAACCACAGAATCTAACAGTTCCAGCTGACCGCGTCGATACGGGCCAGCAGAGTCGTGAACAGACTCGGTCACAGTCCCTTTTCTCGTTGTGGCGGGCACGGAGTGTGCGAGCCGGTCGGCGTACGTCGCGGTTGCGGTGCAAGATGGAAGCGGTGCAGGGCGCGGTGTCCTCTCGATGCGGTGCAGGCAGCGGCTCGGTGACAATCGTGCAGACGGAGTCGGTGAGTCCAAGGCGTGCGGGGCAGGGCGAGACGGTGCTCGATGCGGTGCTGGCAGGTTGCGATGCAGGCGACCAAGCCGGAGTGCGGGAGCTGGCGTCGGACAGCGGTGCGAGTCGGAGCGATGCGTCGCGAAGCGTGCGAGCGGTGCCCCAACTGCGATGCGGTCCCGATTGTTGAGCCAGTTGCAGCGACGGCGTCGGTCTGGTCCGGCTGGCACAGTGAGGTGATGCGATGCGAACTGCGGTGCCCACAGGTCACGGTGCAAGCAGCGGCTCGGTGGCGATGGCGTCGGACGTCGTCGTCAGTGAGACCAGGGTTGCGGTGCGAGATGCGGACGGTGCGGTCTGCGGTGCAAACAGGACACCGGGCCAGCGATGGAGTCGGTTGACGGAGTCGGTTGCGGTTCCCTTTCCTCTGTGGCAACTGAAACAGCGGTTCCAGCAGCGGTACCCAGAGGGGGGTGAAGTCTTTGCAGTCCCTGAGACTTCTTTAACAGGAGGCCAGCTCGGTTTCAGGCCCTTGGAGATTCTCAGCACAAGTAATAGAAAGTTCAGTCCAGTCCTTTCACTGCCCAAGGCAGAAGCAGCAACTACAGGCCAACCCAACAAGGCAATAACTCAGCAAAGGGGCAGTACTCCTCCTAGCAGCTCTCCAGCTCTTCTTCTTGGCAGGTTCCTTGATTCCAGCGAGATCTAATCTTCTGGGGTTTGGGTCCCCCTTTTTATCCTCAATTTCTCTTTGTTCTCTTAAGGCAGAGAGGCCTTTGCCTAGTCCAAACCAGTTCTGGTCAGTCCTGGAGCACTTTGTTGACAAGCCTCCTTCTTTCCTTTCACAGTGCAGGCCAGGGACATCAGACGCACCACAGGAGGTGGAGCCAGCATTGTGGAGGGAAGGCCCAGCCCTATTCAGGTCCCAGGTGCATCTCCTCCCACCCATCTACATGTAGATCTTGCTATTCAGCCCTGTGCTGACTCACCCTGTCTCCTGGCATCCCCCAGCCCCTGTCACTCACACTCCAGACAAGGAATACACAACCTAGCAGAGGCAGGCTTGGATGGTTAGACAAGAAAATACCCACTTTCTAAAAGTGGTATTTTCGAACACAGAATGTTAAAACCAACTTCACTAAAAGATGCATTTTATCATTCTGAGTCCAGGCATACTAAACTCGAATTTCTACCATGTTCCCTGGGTCAGTTAGGATTATAAGCTGTAATAATCAAAACTGCCCATTCTGGCCTATGTGGAACAGGTAGCCTTGCAATAGTGAAAAACGAAATAGGCTGTAATTCACTATCAGGACATGCCACACACACCAGGGCATGTCTTACCTTTCACATACAATGCACCCTGCCCACAGGGGTACCTTGGGCCTACCTTAGGGGTGACTAACATGTAGAAAAGGGAAGGTTTAGGGACTTGCAAGTGTGTGCACTTGCCAAGTCGACATGGCAGCCCCAGGCTGCACACAGGCTCTGCAATGGCAGGCCAGAGTTACACTTTACGGGCTGTTTGCGTGGGTGGCACAATCCAGTGCTGCAGCCCACCAACAGCATTTGATCTATCGGCCCTGGCACTCGCAGTGCACTTTACTAGGGACTGACACATAGATCAAATAGGCCAATCATGGAAATACCAATCCATAACACATTTTGTACAGGAGCACTTGCACTTTCCCACTGGACAGCAGTGAGGAAAGTGCGCAGAATCATTACACCAGCAAAAACAGAGTCAAAAACCAGGAGGTCAGAAAGCAAAAAGTCTGGGGAAACACGCCAAAAGATGCCAAGTCTAACACCATCCCTGCCTCTAAGTTGTGGTGAGGCGATTGTCGCATGTTGTGCATCCAGTAGTAGGTGAACTGGGCCTTTGCTGTTAGATAGTATCATCCAATGTCAGGAACAGCAAATCTGCCCTCCTTTGGCATTGTCAACTTATTCCATGCAATTCTAGGTTGACCTCCAGTACAGGCCAGTTTGGTCATGAGAGATGTCAGGCGTGTAAAGTATGCCCTTGTGAGTGGAATAGGCAGGTTCTGGAACAGGTACATTCATCTAGGGAGAACGACCATTTTCATTTTCGCCACTCTGCCAGCTAATGATATGGGGAGTCGGATCCATCCCTCCACTTAGTGCTCTAGCCAGGAGATACATATCCGTAGTATTCTGGGGCCATTATCTCTGTGTCGGAGTGGAACCAGTTGTTGAGGTATTGTATAGGCTCTGTTTGCCATTGGAGAGGGAAGTAAATCTCAGGGTAGGCTGTCAACGCAGTCAACGGACGGAATTGATTTGTAAGTCAGATCTAACTCCGGAGGCCATGATCCCCTGCACCATCGGTGCTATGTTTTTATCCGGGTCTCTCAGTATAAGTAGAATATTGTCTGCATAGAGCGATATAATGAGCCTGCGTGTGTGGAATTTAATCCCTTGTTGAGAGTAATGCAGATGTATTATGCATGCTAATGGTTCCATCTTCACAGCGAACAGAATCTGAAATAAGGGGCATCCCTATTGCGTTCCTCTCGTAATCGGCACCGGAGGAGACAGGAGTTAATGCTAACCTGAAATTGAGGTTCTGTATAGAACAGCGTGATCATTCGCAACAGCTGCCTACTCATTCTCATCCTCTCTAGCACTGCTGTGAGGTACGGCCATTCCACTGAGTCGAAAGCCTTGGCTGCGTCCAAGAAGACTGCAGCTACTGCCAATGAGGGGTCAGTCTGGTGGTCAGGGCAAATAACATTTGCAAGTTATCCAGTGTGGATTGGTTTGGTATGAATCTGCCTTGGTTGCGTCTTATCATACAGAGGAGTATGGGAAGCAATCCTTTGCAATAATTGTATGCAACATTTTTGTATCTACGTTTATCAGTGAGAGTGGGCGATATGGTTTGCAGAGGTGTGCTGGTTTCCTGGGCTTGAGTAGCATAATTACTATGGCCTCACGTAGTGTAGGTAGGAGAATGCTGAGCTCTATCGCCTCTGTGTATAAGTCTAGCAGTAATGGCGCTAGTTCTTCTGCATATGTTTTGTGGAATTCGAGTGGCAGTCCATCCCCACCGAGTGCCAACCGATTACGCAGCTCTGCAATGCACGTCTTCATTTCCTGTATCGTGATAGTGGAACACAGGGGCTCCTGTTATTGCTGATCTAGCCAAGCCAATGCAGCCTGCTCTGTATATTCATGTACTAGGGGCATAGAGGAGTGTTTGGTAGTGTAACTAACTGTAGTATGTGACAAATTCATGTAGGATATCCCCTGATTTGTGATATGCCATCCCTTCTGGAGATTTAATCGCTGCTATCCCAGGTGCTGCCCAGGGAGGGTGCAGCATGCCTGCTAGGGATCTGCAAGGGTGCTTCTACTCTCCATATCACCTGGCTGCTGCCTATTTACCTAAGAATCTCAGCTCGTGCTCTGCGGCCCCACAAAATGTTATGCGCATGACACTTAATTGCGCTAGTACGCAATGATCTGGGCTGTCCTTACCCAGGTTTTTCAGCTGGGAAATTTCAGATTCTAACTTAGTAAGGTCCCCTCATATAGATTGCAGTATGCCTTGTCCCTTGGAAATACAGTCGCCCCCCTAATGCCTACCTTAAATGCCTCCAGAGTGTCCCCATCAAGGGCACCAACCCAGTGTTTAGTTCAAAGTAAGAGGATATGGCCTACCAGATTTCAGTTGTGAAAGCTTCATCCAGCAGCTCCTCCAGGCATAGTCGCCAACAGTGCTGTGAGTCATCTCGAGGGTGTTTAGTGTGTTGCCAACAGTGCATGATCAGATAATGTCTGTAGCATGTGCTCATTCTCTTTGAGCCATCTCAGCACATCCCGGATATGGAGCCAGTAGTCTAACCTTGAGTGAGAGTTGCGTATCGCAGGGTGGTAGATGTATGCCCGAGCTTCTGGATATCGAGTCTGGTACAAATCTTCCAGGGCACGTTGGAGCATCACACTTCATAGTGCCGCTTGGGCCCATGTGTGTCGCACTACCCCAGTCCCTGCATGGAGAGGTTGATGGTGATTATCTGCCAGAAGTCTACGCCCCTGGGTCATTCACGTTAAGTCCATAGACATTGACCATTGTGACCCATGTATCTGCTATTTGTGTTTGTAAGATTATGTAAGGGCCCTGTTCATCCTCCTTGACTCCCAAGGGTCTGATAGAACCTCCCCTTCAGAGTAGGATAACAACCCCTCTTGCGTATGCTGCATAAGAGGAAAAGAATCAATGCAAGCTCCACTTTCTGGCGAATGTGGCAGTCGATGCTTTTGCTAAATGGGATTGGATAAAAGCCACATCAATCTTATGTCGAGAAAGATGGGAAAGGATCAGGCAGGCCTTACGGGGATTGTTCACTCCTCTCACGTTCCATGTCCGGAACCTAAGAGTATTATTGGGCATGGACATTACTCGTTTTGGGCTCCTTGCCTCACGTGCCTGAATTGCAACTTTTTCTAAGGTAGATGCATAATCGTCAAAAGTTCTGTGTGTTGCAATATGTCAGGAACCCCCTCTTTATCCCCCCATCGAGCCCAAACTTCCAGATGAAGTAACCCATGGAAAACAACAATGCATTAACTAGAAAAAATCACATATATCTCCCGTTTAGTTTTGTTCATAACCTCTCATCCCCATTGGTTTGGCCAAAGGTTGCAGTCTTGTAGGGGTGATCTGCATTAGTATGCCTGTTGATCCTCGTCGAATCATTGTCAATGACATTGTTCCGCCTTCTGCGGCAGGCCCGCGATACTCCGTGCAGCTGCGACCCCGGGCGAGGAGACCAGCCTGTTCATATGGTTCTCAGTTATTTGTTTGCACTTGTTGGCTCAGTTGGTTGCACTTGCCATGGCAAGGTTGTCCTTGAGGACGCCGTGCATTTGCAGTTCATCCTAATCGTTCCTTGGAGAGTTCGCATGAGACAGACGCCCGGGCACTTTTGCCATACGAGGCAGTTGTTTAAAAAATGTATGGGCCTCGTCTGGTGTTGTGAAGATGTGTGGCTTTCTGTTGTATGTAATGCACAGCTTAGCAGGGTAGAGCATGGCGTATTGAAGGTCATGGTCGCAAAGTTTTTTCTTGACTGGGATAAACTTTTGCCTGGCATCCGGTACCAACCGCTTGGGTGAAATCGGGATAGAAGGACAGCAAGCACCCTTGTGCTGGACTGCACCTCTCTCCCAGGCCAATCTAAGGATGGTTTCTCTGTCACAGTAGTTGAGAAGTGGCCGCGGTGGGGTGCCAGGAGTTGGCATTGGTGCACTCTCTCCACCACAAATTCTTGGGAAGGAAAGGTGTTCTCGCCCAAAGAGGGTAATCGGCAGTTTTTTTTATATAGTACTCCGTCTTTGGCAAATTGGTTGTCAAGTTTATCACGTAGTTCACTTTGTAGTTTCGCCTGAGTTTCATCTATGTCAGAGATTTGCCTATCGGCCAAATAAAGCCACTTGTGTTGGCGGTTCAGGTGCTCTTTCATATCGTCCATGCACTGCGTCAGTAAATCAATCTTAGTGTTTAATGCCACCAGAGTGCCATGCATCTCTAGTAGTAGGGTTTTGACATCTATGTCTCTCTTGCTATCTTGGTCTGCCAGTCCATTGTCATTGTCGGGAGCTGATGTGGTCTGTGCTTGGTCTTTTGGCTCCTGGCTTGGCTGCTTTCAAGTGTAAGTCGTACTTGGAGCCCATCCGACGTGCCCATATTGTGCTCTTGTGCAAGAGGGTCAGCTCGTTAAGCAGGGCTCTGTGACCTCTAGCATGGCTGCCCCAAGCCGGCTCTTGTCCACGTGGGCCCACAGTTTCCCACTGTCACAGCGTAATTCGGGTAAAGTAGGATACGGGGAGGGAAGGGGGGGCACTGCGCAGGAGAGCACCTAGTTGCTGATGGCTTTGTTCGGTGCTGCGTCCTTTGTTTAGTGAGTCGTTTTGTTCTGTGTGACTATTAAGGCTGTACCCAGAAACTGCTTTCCATGTGGTATCCCAGGCCTGCTGGTCATAGCCAGCTCCCGGCGCCATCCCGCCTAGCCTATTTCCCTCCAGGCCTCAGGGGGTATACGGGTAGGTCAGATCAAGGAGAAGCCATCGAGCCTCTCCTTCACAGTCAGGTTGCAGACGTATCTGACTGACCACCGGTGTGTTTCTGAGGCCTAGGGCCCGTAGAGCTATAACTGCCGTTCGCCGAGGACGCCTCAGCCGACCGCGCCAGGCGAGCCATGCCAACAGGGTGAATCGGAAAGCTGTGGAGTGGGAGAGCTGCTGACTCACCAGCCATCGCAGAGTCCAGGTCTCCACTCGCCGTCACTAGGCGGCAACAGCAGTCACCCACCCCAGGACTCGCTGCTTGTTCCTTCTGCCACCGGGCGTCTCAGCAGGCCGCAAAACTTCCTCCGGCTCTGCTCCCCTGTCCCGCAGCCCCAGGCTCAGCAAGCGGGGTGGACGTCATCCCTTAGTGCATTCAGCGCATAGTTCCTAGGTTTTTTAGTTGCCAATGTTTCTTGGAAGCGTATTGTTTATTCAGATCCCAGCTCTGGCCTCGGAAGCTTTCCGATTATGCGGCCATCTTGCAGTGCACCTGTGATGAAACGAGGTGTATTATTTGGAGTGGGTGTGCAATCTCACTGTATAATACACTTGCCAACCCCTATAGGACCAGTACATTTTGTCTATCAAACCCTCAGCTCAATCTGGGTAGCGGTGGCACTGAGCAGCAAGGCTTACACAGAGGAACTAGTGTAAAAGCATTTAAACAGCACCAAAACAATTGAAGAAATCGACATGACACCCCAGTAATCTGGCACCAATTCATAAAAATAGACTGTATTTATATAAATTTAGACACCAAAATGAAAAAGATCCATAAGATGGTTCTGGAGATATAGATTTTACAAGAATTAATAAATCAAGACAATTCACTTAACCGTGAACAAGAATAGGCAAATTCAACGAATTTGACACTTAAAAACATTTTCAGTAAAAAGTTGGTCTAGGTGTGCCGTTACTTGGAGTCACTTTAGGCAACCAACTCCAGTCGGGAACCAATCAAGAGGACCAACCAGGCCCTCAAGAACAGATATGTCAACAGTTGAAGCAATCCTCAGTCAGTTACAGGCACTTTAATGCGATGCAGGCTTTTCCAATGGAAGTGGTCCTGATGTAAGGGATGAACGATGCTGAAGATGCTTCAAGGATGCTGTGGATGAGACACGGTTGACAGGGTCTTCTGGCAGGGATCCCTCATCCACGAAGATGGTTAGGGGTCCTGGCTGCAGGGTCGATGTCCCACGAAGTCCTCTCAGGTAGGTCCAAAGTCCAGTCGCCACTGGCCTACCAGTCTCCCGGTGTCGCAGTCACAATCTAATCCTTTCTGTGTTGATAACTCAACCTCTGAGGGTCCCAGCAGCTCTCCAACAGCACTCCTATGCTCGGTGAACTCTGGTGCAACTCTGTGCGTCAGGTCTTGGTCCCTGGTACTGCACGATGGTGGTGGTAGAGACTTGAAGATGTTGGGCTACCAACTTGCCCCAGCAGGCTTTTTCAGCTGTTGTATCCCTGTGCTGTGAACAGAAGGCCAGTCAGCTGGCTCTTGGAGTCTCTTGGCTTTGCTGGGCTCTAGAGATGGCTTCTCCTTGAGCAGGCCACGGCAGGCACAGTCCCTTCCTTTTCTAGCCACCAGGTGCAGCAGGTTCAGTCCTCGTTGGTTTTCTTGTACCTATGTGCAGAAGGGCAGTCTTCTTCCAGTCGGTAGAGATCCATGGTCTCGGTGCCAGGGGGTGCCCCATTTATGCTCAGGAATGCCCCTAGGGCAGAATGCGGTTGGTAGCCAATGGGCTACCAGGTTCCCTCCCACCTGGTGGCCACTTCATGTGGAGTGTGGCATCTGGCTATCCCAGGATCTGCCATTCAGCCCACTCCAAAGATGACAAGACCCCTCTCTTTTTCCTCAAACCTCACTAGCTACATGCCCCTGGGGAAACTGGTTTGGCAACTGTTACACATCTTCCCTTCAAAGGCGGCGTCGCCTTTGAAGCCTGCTTTTTGGGGCTAATATCCAAAATGCTTCCTGCACGAAGTAGGTAACACCTCCCTGACCTGAAATCTCTCATTGCTCCCCTTCCTGAGAGTCATTGGCACGTCTCTCCAGGAGGGCGGATAGCTGTCTCATGGAACAGGCTCCATGTGTGCCTGGGAAGGCACAGGAGTTTTTAAAAGCAACAAAGCGGGGGCGGCTCCTCCTCAGGAGCGGAGGAGCGTTCCCCACCTGCTGCGAGCGCAGCAGGCTAACACAAATGAAAGAAGATTTCAATGCCATTTTCTTTTATTTGCCACTGCATGGCTTGTGCTGTGTACATCGCGTGGGTGGGGGCAGGGCTGAATCCTGCAAATGCAGAATTACAGCACTGGTCTACAGTGTGCATGACAGATTGGCCGGCTGTCTACATTTGTGCTATCCGACATGCGCAGTGTAGACCCAGCAATCCAAAGGCTGTGAAACAGCCTGGGGATTGCTGGCACAGGGCCCAGCCTCAAAATGAGCGCTAGGTGAACCTGCTCCTACCAATCCTGGAGCCGCTTTGACAGCACGATCGGGCTTCAGCTCCAGTTCATGGTGAATAGCGCCTTCGCGCCTCACCATTTTTTATTGAAGGCAGCCGCCACTGCAACAAAGTGGCAGCTTTGTAAAAGCTGCACACTGCAACAAGTTACTTTAACTTTGACTTATGATACAAGTCGGACTTAATGTAACAAATTGTTTGATAACTCGAAGTGTCCACTTTGGTCGCACCATTCAGGAGTTAGCACAGCTGCGGGGTCAAAGTGTAATTCTGTACTTGCCAATTGGGCGACCCAGATTTTCCACAATAAAAACTATAGTTTTGCGTGTTTAATGCCAGGACATGTAAAATACATGTCCTGCCCAGTCATGCGTTGAACCCTGCCTTAGGACTCAGTAGGCCTGCCAGAGAGGTGACTTACACAGATATACTGGGGAAGTAGTGACTTAGCCATTTCCAATTAGGTACAGCCAATTTGATATACACTTTAGGGTCAGGGCACTGGCACTGAGGTCTGGTTAGCAGGCCTCAGTGCACTCTCACAGAGTTGAAAAACCAACAGCATCTGTTGGGGTGACCATACAAAAAGACATTTCCTCACAGCGTCCTTTAACAGCACCCCCAAGTTACAAACTACTTTACTTGCACAACCACCTCATTTGAAAAAACATCAACTTTTTGTAAAGCAAATAGCAGAACTGTGCTCTATTTCTTCACATTTCTTCATTTTTGTGTCAAATTCAATGTTCTTATCTTTCCTGGCCTTCTTCAATCCTTCTGGGAACCTTTTCTGCAGGCACCTGTTGCCTTGGACCAGTGGAATAGTCGATTTCACAACTATGGAAGTCTCTCCCTAGATGGTCTTGTTTCACCTGTGCCCAAAAGACTATGTTATACATCACACACAAAGTGTATTTACTTATTTCCATGCTCCTAAACCACGGGCCAAGGACTGCAGCAAATGCAGAAAATTTTCATGTAAGACCCCAGTAACGGGGAGGGCCACCTCTTTCTGTGGATCCAGATGTAAGCTTCTCCTACAAACTGTGCTCCTGTTACACCATCCGACAAGACTTCACCGGGCTCAGAAGACTGGTCTGCCTCAACTTCTGAGCCCTACCCTGAAGAGTCTCAGGAGTTCAACAAGAAGCCAGATAGGCATTTAAAAAAATCCAGAGGCACCTGTTAAAATGGCTAAAATTCAACCAAAGTTGTAGAAGATCTCATTAATGAGGGCTGCACTGTTTTTAAACCCATCAACAAAACTGTCTCCACCCTGCCATTCACTGGCAGTGACCACTACACCGTCAACAACTCCTCTTTTGACGGTGTAGTCTAGAAGTGCTCCCTTCAGGGACAGATGCTGTGACTTACGTCCAATCCTCTGTACCTTTGCCGACCTCTCCATCACTGGCACATCCTCTGCCAATTATGACTTCTTCAACAAGAAGCTTAGAGTATTTGCTCTCCGCAACAAAGCTGAAAGTGAAGTTTTATGAATCTGATATCAGACAAGGATATTACCTCTCTTGTTCTCCGTGACATTACATCACCTAGCAAGGTCCTTCCTCAACCCCCTCTTACCTAAGATTTTGAACACATAAGTTGAGAGAATGAGTCCTAGTTAAGAGGCTCCTTTAGTCCAGCTAGCAGTCCTACCTAACTGAGGGTCAAATGGTGCTAAATGGGCCAATTATGTAGCTCCTGTTATTGGTGCACCAATCCCATGACCTACAGACTCCAACCCAGATAATAGTGCCTGTTTACTGCGTCTGGAGAAATAATCTTTATCTATATTGGGATTTAGGGTGGAGCTTTAAACTTTATAGTGTATGGTAATACAGTTCTAGTTTTGACAGGATCTTTAAAGTTTCTTGTTTTTTTTTTTAAAACTGTCTTTAGAATAGAGAAGTATTTATCTGTTGTCTCTGTGTACTAGTGTGTCTGAGGAAGTCATCATTCTCCTCCACCACTTCCATGGTGATGGGAGGCTGTTCGTTGTGCACTGAACGACAAGATGCTGTTTCATCTGGTGGTGATGTTTTCAAAGGGTATATTACTAGCTGTTCATTGACCACACCCATCTAGTATTTATTCCAGACATCATCTCTCCCTTGTCCTTATAGGTGGCCCTACTCTAAATCTACCTCTTCATGATCTGTTTGGTTTGCAACTGTAGAGGATTCTTATGCTGGCATTACGCTATCTGATTCTGATCCTTATTTCTGATAGGGAATTCTAGCTGCAGATCCCTCACCTTAGGAATATTCCCACGGCATCAGACTGGATCCGGAAACCTTTCAGTCTTACCTCAGCGTGCCATGAGGTGGCACAGTGCGCCTCTGCACTGATGCTGTTCTGTTCCAGAAATGATGTGTGGGGCCCATATAAGCTCCACCCTTGCACACTGCCATCAGTTCCTTTGTTTCTGCACCACCATACATGTATCCAGAGCTCTGTTTGTGTCTCCCACAGATGTTTTTTTTTTTTTTTAAATTTTTAGTGTGGAAGGGATGTCAGTCCTAAAACGACAGGTTTCAAGCCCTCTAGGGACTGTCACAAACCGGTGTCTGTAACAGATCCACACCAGGTATGCCCGAGGTGTCTGGGGTCAGGTCACGACTCCAAGGCCCGAGGCGACTGTACGTCAATGAATCCAAAGACTTTCAGGGAACACAAGGCAAATCTCTAGGGCCCCAAGCACAAAAAGACTCCTCTTCGAACCGCTCCAAGTCATGGTCCGTGTCTAGGATTCGGTCCCGTTCTTGCTCCCGAAGCCCCTCAAGAGGTCGATCTTCGTCACGGTCAAAATTATCAGGTAAATCTAAAAAGAAGCACAGGAAATTAAAGTGGGCAATACCTTCGGACAGGTGGGTTCTACAAATTGTTTACAGGGGCTATACTTAACCCTTCCTTTCTTCCCCACCACACCTTCCTCTGTAATCCAGAGACTGATGGAGGTTCTTCTCTCCATTTTACGTCAGGAAATCAATGTCCTTTTGGCAAGAGGGACTATCGAGAAGGTTCCTGAACTAGGTCGTGGTTGCTATTCCTGCTACTTTCTGGTGCCCAAGAAAGATGGAGGCCTGCAGCCTATTTTAGACCTGTGCCCTCTCAAAGCCTTTCTCCAGAAGAAGAAATTAAAAATGATCCCATTGCCCTCGACCCTGGAGACTGGATGATAACGTTGGACCTGCTGGATACCTATTTCCATATGCCAGTCCTGCCAGCCCACCGGTGTTTCCTGCGGTTTGTTGTGAGACAGGAACCTTTTCAGGTTGCTGTGCTCCCTTTCTCACCAGTGCCACTATAGTGTTCATGAAAGTGATGACTGTGCTTGCAACACATTTTTGGAGGTCAGAGTGCCAGTTTTGCCCTACCTTGACAACTGAAAGTTGAAGGGGAGCTCGCCCCAGGCAGTCATCAGCCACCTCCAGAGTACGGTGAACCTCCGGTTATCATTGGGGTTCACTATCAACGTGCCAAACTTACACCTGGCTCCTTCTCAGATGCTCCCTTTATCAGAGCCATTCTGGACACAGTTCAGTTTTGTGCTTTTCCCACAGGAAAGCGAGTCTAGGACATTCAGGCTATGATCTCAATCTTTCAGCCTCAGTCCTGGATTTCAGTGAGGTCGATGCTGGGGCTGATGGCCTCCTGCATCCCACCTGTTGAGCATGCCAGGTGGCATAGGCTGGCTCTGCAGTGGGATCTGAAGTCTCAGTGGGCCCAACATCAGTTGGACCTCTTCGACCACGTTCAGATTTCAGAGGAGACTGCAAAGGATCTGAAGTGGTAATATCTGGGCTGCAATTGGACCTGCAGCAGACCCCTCTCCATTCCTCACCCAGAGATAACAGTACTGACCAATGCGTCTCTTCTGGGTTGGGGTGGCCACCTGTGAGAAATGAAGATCAGAGGTCTTTGGTCTCTGATGGTGCCCCAGCTCCATATCAACCTTCTGGAGCTGACGGCGATCTGCTTGCCGCTGAAAGCGTTTCTTCCATCCATCAAAGGGAGGCTGATTCAGGTGCTTATGAACAACACCACCGATGTGGTACTGCAACAAACAGGGCGGGGTGGGGTCTTGGACCTTGCGCCTCTGGAAGCGGATGTACCGCCAAAGATTTTTTTTAATGCCAGGACGGACGAGCTTAGCCCCCCAGTGCATAGTGGATCATGAGTGTCAGTTACACCCGGAGGTGTCCACCGGTCTCTTCTGCAAATGGGGAGAACCTTGACTAGATCTGTTCACCACCTCCAAGAATACGAAATGTCAGCAATTCTAATGTTGGAGTTTCCAAAGCGTCTTTTGCTCGCAGAACTTGGGGGTCATGTATGCCTTTCCTCCAATACCACTCCTGGAGTTTGGTATCCAGAACTCCTGGGCTTGAGCATCTGTCCTCCGATCACGCTGCCCCTCTAGGAGGACCTGCTGTCATAGCAACAGGGCATGGTTCTGCACCTAGCCTTTGCGTGCTCCTCCGTCATGCTTGCAGATTGAGCGTCTGCAGTTGATCACTTTTCGACCTTCCTCTGGAGGTGATTGATGTCATCTCGGCAGCCAGGCGTGCTTCGACAAAGACTGTATATGCCTGTAGTTTGGACAAATTCATGGTTTGGGGCAGCACACAGCAGATTTATCCCCTCCAGGCTAAATTATCTGATGTTCTCCTGTTTTTTTTTGTCTCTTGCCTGGCAAGGTTTTGCTTTGGGCATGGTCAAAGGTTAAATTTTGGCCCTTTCGGCCTTTTTGCGGTTGCCACATTATCTCACCTTGTTTAAGTCACTAGTTGTGATGCAATTTTGAAAGGGCTTCAACACGTTTCCCCTTTCTACTTCTGTGATGCCTCAATTGGACCTTAAACTGGTCCTCACTTACTTACTGTGGACTCTGTTCGAACCATTTCACCACTGCCCCTTATGGCTATTTACTATAAAGACTTTGTTCCTCATCACCATCACCTCGGCATGGCATGTCAGTAAGCGTCAGGCTCTTTGTGCTGTCCACCATATTCCACGTTCTTCCCAGAAAAACTTATTCTGCAGACTCGGTCTACTTTTCTGATAAAAAAAATAATTTCCTGGTGGATTGTGCTGTGTATTAGGTAACTGCTGCACTTTGGCTAAAAAGCAGTCTCTGGAAAGACTGCTCACTCATTCTACCAGGGCCAAATCTGCTACCACTGCACTAGCACTGAGAGTCCCTGTCCTAGACATATGCCAGGCAGCTGCGTGGGCGTTCCTCTATGCATTCACAAAGCACTACTGTCTGGACAGCTAGATCTGTTTGGAGGGGCAGTTTGCCCAGTCAGTCCTGCAGGACTGTCTGGTTTGAGCATATATACGAGCACAAATGCGACATTCCAAAAATGAGCCTATGCCTAACAACTAGTGTTCAGTGTTAGCATATGTCCCACATGTCCGGACCAAGGAACTGATATAAGTGATTGACCCAGCGTTTCGGGAGTACAGGTCCAAAGGATTCGTCTTGGTGCCCGGCTCCCATAAGGTCCTAGTTCCACTCCAGTGAGAGTGGATCAGTCTTTTCCATGTAAGTTGCATGTTGGAGGGCTGGGGACTGGTGAACTAGTCACTGGTAGCTACAGGTACCCTCCTTAGGATAGGGTGAAAATAGGATTTAGTCCTGATGAAACGCCAATTGACCTGACTAGGCAGACGTAGGTGTGAAACATGTAGACTAACACAGAGGGACCACTGAATGAATTATGTTCTATTGGTCTCTTAATTATTTTTACCCTTGGCTGGGATTGCTATAAATAAAGCATGTGCACTAGGGATTCTTAAGCCAATTTTAACCTCTACGATTTTCAAATATTCACAATCACCCACCACATCACTTTTGCACTGATCACAACATTAGGCAGTGAAAAGATCTTCCATCAAAAGTGCCCTCTCCCCTTCTTTGTGGGGAGTATGGCCTGCTAGGCATTGCAGCACTCGCCTAGCGTAGGAGTTGGACCCGATGAAGCATGCCATTTAAGTGGGTGAGCGTTCTAGTATCCTTACTT
This sequence comes from Calotriton arnoldi, assembly GCA_963921515.1. Classification (NCBI taxonomy): domain Eukaryota; kingdom Metazoa; phylum Chordata; class Amphibia; order Caudata; family Salamandridae; genus Calotriton; species Calotriton arnoldi. The sequence goes on along the minus strand of CAWUFW010000676.1, from coordinate 806,144 downwards.
GGGAGGCCTTAGATGGTCACTAAGATGGCAACTACTGGACATATGCTAGCCTTGACCACTAGTTGTCAGGTGTAGGCTAATTTGTGGAATGCCGCTTTTATTTTGTAGATATGTTGTGACTGGAAGAATGTGTGACGGACCAACTTAAATCTCCCAATTCCCCTTTTTCCCCTCTTAGTTGAGAGTACTGGTATGTCTATCCGGTTTGAGTCCATTCACAGACCCACCAGCTTTGATAACTATACTAAAGGTGAGGAATCTGTCTAGAAGTCTCTATCAGAAGAACAGCTTACTTACCTTTGGTAACGCTCTTTCTGGCAGAGACTCTACCTAGTTTCAGATTCCTCACCTATCCACCTATCCTCCCCGTTCTGTGCTTGGACTGTATGCATTAATAAGATCCCAAGTCTAGGAATCTGCACACTGATCACGACCAATTTGCTCTGCATCTTGGGGCGCGGACAGACTTGAAAGCAACTGACGTAAGCACGGAGGGGTGGAGCTTGTATGGGCCCCGCACGTCCTTTCTGGAGATGACCTGCATCTGACTCCTTGTCAGTGAAATTGCTCTCCCACCCTCGCAGCTCCACCATTAAGTGAGGCCTGCCCCTGCCCCTGCACTCTCGAGTGTTGGTGATCGAGGCCCTCCTCCACCCGCATGTTTCCCTGCGCCACATCCCTGGTGGTCCAGTGGACCTCTGTCTCCTTCCTCTCACTCTGCTCTTTGACTCGTTTTTCTACCCTTTTCTATCTTTCACCTTTCTGCACTTTTCTGCATCTCTGCTCTTTTGTGCCTTATTTCTGCCTATTTTCCCTTTTTTCTTTATCCCTTATTTCCTCCCTTACCTTTCCCCGCCGCTGCTGCCCCGCGGCCCCTCCCCCCAGCGCGACCGGCCCAATCCAGCTCCCTCCCCGCCTCCCAGCTGTCCAGCCCTCCCCGACCCCTACTTAATGGCGGCCACTGCGCGGCCGCGCCGCTGGCGCGCCGCTGACCCGACCGCGACCAGCGCCAGGAACCCTGGACCTCCGCCCCGCCAACGCTATGACCCAGCAGCACTCCACGCACTCAACCCAGGCCGCAACAACAACTGCAAGCTAGCATCACCAGCCGACTCCCACGGACACTTCAGCTGTCACCGCTGCCGGCACACCTGCAGCACCGCCAAGAACACGGATCCAGCACAACCCGCCCACAAGACCACAACCGAACCGAAGACCCTGCAATGCATCCTCCTCAATGTCCGATCCCTCCACAAACACGCCACAGAAATCTGGGACCTCCTCGACGGCACCACCCCGGACGTAGCGTTCTTCACCGAAACCTGGACCAACACCACCTCGGGACCGGACATCGCCATCCCCCAAGGATACAAGATCTCCAGGAAGGACCGCCCCACCCGCCCAGGAGGAGGAATCGCCATCGTTACATAATCCAGCCTCCGCCTGAGCACACTCCCTGACGAGCCCACAGAACTGATGGAACACCTTCACTTCAAGATACTGGCCAGCCCCACCGCCACCCTCCGAGGAACCCTCATCTACCGACCCCCTGGACCCCGCGGACCCTTCGCCAACTCCATCACGGACATTATCTCCCCGCAGGCCATCGCATCCACCAACTACACCCTGCTGGGAGACCTCAACTTCCACCTCAACAACCAACTGGACCCCAACACCACATCCCTCCTGGACAACCTCCACAACATTGGACTGCGCCAGATCGTGACCGAGCCCACGCACTCAGCAGGACACACCCTCGACCCCCTCTTCACTACAGGAAACTCCATCACCTTCAGCCACACCACCGAACTCCCATGGACCGACCATCGTTGCGTCCACTTCACCTTCAGAACACCCACCATCCACAGACACCAGCACCTGCTTCCACGAAGAAACTGGACCAAAATCACCGACGACCAGCTCACCTCCTCACTCAACAACTCCACCCCAACCATCGCGGAAAACGACGACCCCAACACCGCAGCCCGAACCCTGCATAGATGGATCTCGGACAGCACCAACACCATAGCCCCCTCAAGATAAACAACAATACCCGCGCCAAGAAAGCCAGATGGTTTACCACCGAACTTCGAGAGTCCAGAAGAACATGCCGCCGCCTCGAAAAGGCCTGGAGGAACACCAAATCCACAGAAGCCCACAACAACTTCAGAGCCGCCACCAACGCCCACCATCAACTCATCAGAGAAACGAGGAAAAAAGCGATTGAAGACAGAATCTCCACCCACGCGCACAACAGCAAGGAACTCTTCAGCATCATCAAGGAGTTCGCCCAACCCACTAGCGAGTCTACCGACATCCCTCCCTCACAAGACCTCTGCGACAAACTCAGCACCTTTTTCCACCACAAAATCAAGAGCATCTACGACAACTTCGACGAAGACAACCAACACACTGAACCCTCACCAACCACCCCCGACACCCGGAAACCAGTGATTGACGACTGGACAGCCCTCACCACCGAAGACACACTGAAGACAATGAAGTCAATCCACTCAGGGGCCCCCACGGACCCCTGCCCCCACCACATCTTCAACAGAGCCGCCGACACCATCGCACCCATGCTATGCCACACCATCAACCGCTCCCTGGCGACCGCCTCGTTCCCCGACGACTGGAAACACGCCGAGGTCAACCCCCTCCTAAAGAAACCCTCAGCGGACCCCACCGACCTCAAAAACTACAGACCCATCTCCCTGCTCCCGTTCCCAGCGAAAGTCATCGAGAAAGCCATCAACCGCCAACTCGCCACATTCATTGAAGAACACAACATCCTCGACTCCTCCCAATCCGGCTTCAGAAAAAACCACAGTACGGAAACCGCCCTCCTCGCCGCAACAGACGACATCCGCACCCTACTGGACAAAGGAGAAACAGTAGCCCTCATCCTCCTCGACCTATCAGCGGCGTTCGACACAGTCTCCCACCGCACCCTAATACGCAGACTCCACGACGCAGGAATCCAGGACAAGGCCCTCGACTGGATCCGCTCCTTCCTCTCCGGCAGGACGCAGCAGGTCAGACTCCCCCTTTCCTCTCGGACCCCACACCTACCACCTGCGGAGTCCCCCAGGGCTCCTCCCTCAGCCCGACGCTCTTCAACGTCTACATGGCTCCACTCGCCCCCATCGTCAGAACCTACGGACTCAACATCGTGTCATACGCAGACGACACCCAGCTCATCCTCTCCCTATCCAACGAGCCCAACACCGCCAGACGCAACTTTCGAGAAGGCATGGAAGCCGTCGCCAAATGGATGAAAAACAGCTGCCTACAACTAAACACCAACAAAACAGAAGTACTCATCATGGGCCCAAACCCCGATGCCTGGAGCGACACCTGGTGGCCCCCCGCCCTCGGAAACCCGCCAACCCCCACGGACCACGCACGCAACCTGGGAATCATCCTGGACTCCGAGCTCAAAATGGACCGCCAGATCAACTCCGTCTCATTTTCCTGCTTCCACACCCTCCGCCTCCTTCGTAAGACCTTCAAATGGATCCCCCTCGAGCACCGAAAGACCGTCACTCACGCCCTGGTCACCAGCAGACTCGACTACGGCAACGCACTCTACGCCGGAATAAACAAAAACCTCACCCGCAAGCTACAGAACATCCAGAACGCCGCCGCAAGACTGGTCCTCAACCTGCCAAAACACTGCCACATCTCCCAGCACCTGCGCACACTCCACTGGCTCCCTGTCGAGGCGAGAATCACCTTCAAGATGCTCACCCACGCACACAAGGCCCTCCACGGCACCGGACCAGCATACCTGAACAGCCGACTCAAATTCCACGCACCCCAAAGGACCCTACGATCAGCCCAGCTCTCCTACGCCGTCGTCCCCCGCACCAGAAAGACCAGATCGGGAGGCCGCTCCTTCTCCTTCCTCGCGGCCAAAGCATGGAACGCCCTTCCGCTCCACCTCAGACAGACAACATCGCTCCCCATCTTCGCAAGAAACCTCAAAACCTGGCTCTTCGACAGACCCCCTCCTTGATGGATGGAACCTGCACCCCCCCACCCCTAGCGCCTTGAGACCCTTACGGGTGAGTAGTCGCGCTTTAACAAACCCCTGATTGATTGATTGATTGATTGACCTGCATGAGTGCTGAGCCGCTTGGCGCAGTCTGATGGCACACCGAAGTACTACTGAAAAGTTTCCAGATCCAGTTTGGCACCTGGGGAATATTCCAAAGGTATGGAATCTGTGGTTAGATAGAGTCTCTGTGAAGTCAAAACAGGGGACACTGTTCCTGAGGATTGGTGCAGAGTGTCACCCACTCACTAAGAAAGGGGGAAGAAGGAAGGAAGGGAACCTAGGCCTAGAACCCACTAATAAGAGGGAAGAGCAAGTCTTGCCTCTTGTTGCCCTCACACCCCGAAGGATGTCATGCTTCATCATCGGGCGTTTGCTCCTCGTCGGGACGGCACTACAATGCCCTACGGGTCCCCCGAAGGGTCACTTAAGCGGAGATCTTTTGAGAACTGCCGTTTGATGCATGCGGGTGTGTGGGGTGAGTCCTATGTGAAGGGTGTTGAAGTGGGTGCAATGGTTTAAAACTGACTAAGGGTTACCAGAAAAGGTGTGTTTAATGTGACGGTTCACGTCTAGCGCTTGGAGCACGGGCACTGGACCGTAACTGGCTCCTGGTCGTCCCCCCCCTCTTTATTGATACAGTAGATAGTCTCTACCAGAAAGAGCCACAACAAGCTGTGTGTTCTTCTTACACTTTTTAGGGATTAGATAGGCCTATACTCCAGTGATCAGGCTTCCTCAAATGTTATCTTCTCTATATCTGCCATGGTACGTACTAGGGGTGTCTCTTTCTGGTGATTGGACTACAATCAATCAATCAGGGAATTATAAGCGTGCTACTCACCCGCGAGGGTCTCAAGGCGCTGGGGGGGGGGGGGGGGGAGGGAGGGGTCAGCAGGTCCGTTCAGCCTAAGAGCCAGGTCTTGAGAGCCTTCCTGAAGATGTTCGGGGACGGGGCGCGTCTGATTTCGGTAGGGAGCTCGTTCCAGGTCTTGGCTGCGATGTGGGAGAAGGATCTCCATCCTGCTTTGGCTCTGTGGATGCGGGGGGTTTCGGCGAGGACAAGGTGGGCGGATCGGAGGTTCCTTTTGGGTACGTGGCGGTTGATTCCGTCGTTGAGGTATTGGGGGCCGGTGTTGTGTAGGCATTTGTAGGCGTGGATGAGTATCTTGTAGGTGACTCTCTTCTCGACGGGTAGCCAGTGGAGCTTTCGTAGGTGTTGGCTGATGTGCTCGTGCCGAGGGATACCGAGGACTAGTCTGGCGGCGGTGTTCTGAATGTGGAGAGGTGTGGTGCAGCGGCCAGGGCAGCTGACTTCGGAGCACAGGGTTCACGGTTCGATCCCCGGCTCCGGCGGCAGCTCAGCTCAGCACCATGTGACTCTGGGCAATAGCTCTTAATTTCCACTACGGCCCCCAGCGCCTTGAGACCCGTAAGGGTGAGTAGCTGCGCTATATAAAAACGGACTTACTTACTTACTGAATCGTCTGGAGCTTGCGGAGTAAAGACTTGTTTATGCCTGCGTAGAGGGCGTTTTCGTAGTACAGCCTGCTCGTGATGAGTGCATGGGTGACTGTCTTCCTTGACTCGAGGGGGATCCATTTAAAGGTCTTACAGAGGATGCGGAGGGTGTTGAAACAGCTGGAGGCAACGGCGTTGACCTGACGCTTCATGGAGAGGGAGGAGTCGAGTATGATGCCCAGGTTTCTAGCGTGGTCCGTGGGGGTGCCGAGGGCAGTGGGCCACCATGTGTTGTTCCATGCCGAAGGGGTGGTTCCGAGGACGAGGACTTCTGTCTTCTCCGAGTTGAGCTTTAGGCAGCAGTTCCTCATCCAGGCTGCGACGTCCTGCATTCCTTCCTGGAAGTTGAGTCTGGTGGTGGCGGGGTCCTTGGTGGGAGAGAGGATGAGCTCGGTGTCGCCCGCGTAGGATACTATGTTAAGGCCGTGCTGACGGACGGTGGCGGTGAGGGGGGCCATGTAGATGTTGAAGAAGGTTGGGCTGAGCGATGATCCCTGTGGGACTCCACAGTTGATTTCCGTGGGTTCGGAGAGGAAGGGTGGCAGTCTGATCCTTTGGCTTCTGCCGGTGAGGAACGATCGGATCCAGTCGAGGGCGGTTCCTTGTATGCCGGCGTTGTGTAGTCTGGCTGTGAGTGTGTGGTGGGAGAAGGTGTCGAAAGCTGCTGACAGGTCGAGTAGAATCAGGGCTGCGGTGTGGCCTTGGTCTAGGAGGGTGCGGATGTCGTCTGTGGCGGCGAGTAGGGGGGTGTCGGTGCTGTGATTAATGTGGAATCCAGACTGCGAAGGGTCGAGGATGGCGTTGTCTTCAATGAACCTAGTTAGTTCTGCGTTTACGGTCTTCTCCTTGACTTTCGCCGCAAAGGGGAGGAGCGAGATGGGCCGGTAGTTCTTAAGGTCCGATGGGTCTGCTGAGGGCTTCTTGAGCAGGGGCCTGACTTCTGCACGTTTCCAGTCATCGGGGAAGGTGCCGGTCTCAAAGGTGGTGTTGATGGTGCGTTGTAGTTCGGGTGCGATGGTGGTGGTGGCTCTGTGGTAGATGTGTGGTGGGCAGGGGTCTGTGGAGGCCCCTGAGTGGATGCCTATCATTGTTGAGGCGGTAACCGGTCGTGATCGGCGTCCAGGAGGAAATGGTGGGCTGGCTGGTGTTGCCGGCGGTAGGGGTGGCTGCGGAGTCGGGCGAGTGGTCGTTGAAATTGTCATAGAGGTTTTTGATCTTCAGGTGGAAGTAGGATCCGAGCTTGTCGCAGAGGTCCTGGGGGGGGGGGGTGATGTCCGTGGCTTTGCTGTGGGGCTTGGAGAATTCGTGGATGACGCTGAAGAGTTCCTTGAAATTGCTGGAGTTTGTAAGGATTTTGTTGTGGATGAAGGTTCTCTTGGTGGTTCTAGTGCGTTGGTGGTAGTTTGTCATGGGGTCCTTGTAGGTGGTGTAGTTTTCAGGTGTCTTGTTGTTTCTCCAGTTCTTACCCAGATGTCTGCAAGTACGTCTGGCTTCTTGGAGGTCAGTGGTGAACCAGGCAGCTTTTCTGGGGCGCTGTTTGTCGGGGTTGCGTAGCGGGGCGAGCTTGTCTGCGCAGTTGGAGATCCACGTGTGGAATTCCCTGGCTGCAAGGTTGACCTCGGTTGCAGTGGTGGGGGTTGTGTGGTTGAGGGTGGAGTTGAGTTGCTCCTCGGTGAGACTGCTCCAGTTTCTTCGCGGGGGTCGTGGAGCAGGTTTGGGTGGCTTGGGTTTGTCGACGAGGAAGTGTACGCTTTGGTGGTCGGCCCATGGGGGTTGCGTTGTGTGATTGAAGTGGACGCTGTTTCTTCCTGCGAAGATGGGGTCGAGGGTGTGTCCTGCCTTGTGGGTCGGTGTGGTGACGAGTTGTTTCAGTCTGATGTTGGCGAGGTTGTCACGGAGGGTGGTGGAGTTTGGGTCGCCGGGGTTGTCGAGGTGGAAGTTGACGTCTCCGATGAGTATGTAGTCCCTGGCGGCGATGGCGTGGGGTGCGACGAGGTCGGTGATGGTGTCAGCGAAGAGGGCCCGTGGGCCAGGCGGTCTGTAGGCAAGGGTGCCGCGGAGTGTGGAGTTGGGGCTGGTCTGGATCTAAAAGTGCAGGTGCTCGGCAGCGGGGAAGGTTTCGCTGGAGGTGGTGAGGCGGAGGGAGCTTTTGTGTGCGATGGCGAGGCCGCCTCCCGGGTGGTTGGGGCGGTCCTTCCTCTGGATCTTGTAGCCTTCTGGGATGGCGATGGCGATGTCAGGGCCAGAGGAGGTGTTGGCCCAGGTGTGAGAAAGTGCCTCTTTCTTGCATGGTATGCCCCCACTTTTTGCTGAATTGCTGATGTGCTTTGACTGAGTGTGCCCTGGGCTCCTGCCAATCAGGTACCCAGGGCCTGTGTTCCTTCCCTTAACTGCATTGAAGCCTAAACCCAATTGGCATCTCTGGCCACAGGTAAGCCCCTGGTAAATGGTACCACAGGTACCCAGGGCACTGTGACCAGAGAAGGCCTCCAAGGGCTGCAGCACTTATTGTGCCACCCTTAGAGGCCCTGTACCCTGACACTCACACTCTGCCTTTGCAGACTGCGTGTCTTGGTGCAGAACAAAGTGAAGAGTCGACATGGCACACATCCCTGTGTACCATGCCCACAAACCACTGCCCTGGCATACATCAGTCACCCCTCTAGCTGGGTGCCCTATGCCAGTGGTGAGGGTACAGGTGCATGAGCCCTGTACCCCTACAGTACCCAGGTCCATTCCTGGGCACTGTAAGTGCAGTGCTGCCATTAAGAGTATATGGTGCTGGGAGTTTGTCATTACGAACTCCACAGCACCATAATGGCTACACTGAAGACTGGGAAGTTTGGTATCAAACTTCTCAGCACATTAAACCCACACTGATGCCAGTGTGGGATTTAATGTAAAACGCACAACAGAGGGCATTTTAGAGATGCCCCCTGAAACTCGACCAACTCCCAGTGACCTGACTGAGTGGCTGCCGAGGCTGCCACCCCCAGACATGTTTCTGGACCCCTGGGTCGAGAGCTTGCTGCTCTCGGGTTCCTGAAACAATGCACATCCTGGGACGAGGTGCCAAGCCTCCTCCCCCAGGATGGGCAGGGTTCACGAAGGAGAAGCTTCAAAGGCATACCGCCTTTGTGAGCCTCTCCAGACCACTTGCTGTACTCAGCAACTGGTCCCTACTGGTTCCACCCCCCCCCTTTGGGCGGGAGACCCGGCGGGAAAAACAGAGTGAGGAAGAGAGGTGTGCCCACCTCTGCCAACTCCACCCCTAGGGTGGGGGAGGCGAGGTGAAGCACAACCTCGAGTCCCCGCCATCTTGAGGATGGGGGGACGCAGCCAACCAAGGACAGGCTCCTGCCCCCCTCCCACTGGAGAGTGGCAGAGTAGGGGGTGTACCCACCCCAGGGAAGGGTCCCATTGGTCCCTGCCCTTTACCTACCTGTAACGCCCCTAAATTCAGTATTTAGGGGCACCCTGAACCTTCTTTCCTCAGATCCCGATTCCGAAACAAGAAGAAGAACAAGAAGAAAGAAGACCAGCCATGCAGCTGCTAACAAGAGGACGACACCAACTGACTTGGCCCCAGCCCTACCGGCCTGTCGAACCTCGAACCTGCTCCTGCTAAACCCCGGCCTCTTCAGTGGTCAGCAACCTCGGAAACCCCGGAGGACCTGACTGCCTTGCTCAACTAAAAGACTGGGAATCCCACGAGCAGTGGTTCTGCTCAAACATCTGTAACCCCAGGCCCCGGCCTGAGACCTCGGATCCTGCCCACTCTGCACCCGCCGAGCCCGGCCCGAGCCAAAGTGGACAAAGACCACGAGGACGTCCCCCCGGCGACTGTGACCAAGAATCCAGCACCCAAGGACTCCCCTCGACGCTCCTGACGACGCCTGCAGCCTCAACCCCAGGGACCCCTCCAACCGCGACCAGCAGAGGGTAAGATTTCCCGACGTCTAAAGATACCCCTGCACCCGGCGCCCCACGGCCCCCTGTGCCCAACTCCTGGGTGTCTACCCCTCCTACAGCATCCCAACTTACCTCTCGAAGTGGTGGTCGCACCTGAAGAATCACCGTCCCCGAGTTTGCAGCCTTTGTTCGTCTTGCAGATTTCCCATTGAAATCCATTGGGCGCCCGATGGCCCAAAAGCCCACTGCACCCGGCCGCCCAAGTGCCGCTGAGGGTGTAACAACAGTACAAACCTGAACCTGGGAGACCCCGGAGTCTTGCCCCAGAACCTTAACTCTGCCAGCCGAGTACTTACCTGAAAGCCGATAACTTGCATTTTCTCCATAGGGTAACATTGACTGGTTTTCACTTGGAAATTCTTCTAAAGTGTCGAGTTTTGGAACTTTGAAATATTCACTAAAAATCGTCTGAATATCAAAACCGAAATTACTCACCTGTTCTCAGGAGAGATCCCAGTGCTGGATTTAGGTACCCAGCACTGACTAGAAAAAGTGATTACAACTGTGATTTTCCGATAACTTGATTATCCTCCATAGGATAACATTGCCTGGTTTTTGCCAGAAATTCTTCTAAGTGTCGATTTTTGCAACATACAAATATTCCTTAAAAATCGCCTGTGTAACAAAAACGATTTCTTTCAACTGGTTACAGGAAATGCACCAGGGCTGAATCCAGGATCCAGCCCTGAGTAAGAAAAACTTTCTTAAAATAATTCTATTGCAGTTTACTTGAAAATCCCATTGAGCTCAATGTTATAGTATACCAAGTATTGTGTTGCCTATTGCAACCCCTGTGCCATATTGCATTTAAAGTCTATTGTTCATTGAAAGTATTCAACAAACGGCATCTTATCTTGAGAAAGTATTTTTATGCAAACCTGTGGTTCTAAAATAAAACAGTATATTTTTTTATACAAAACAATTGGCCTAGAGTTCAGTTCTTGAGTGTGTGGATTCATTTGCTGACTGAGTGTGTACATCAAATGCTTTACACTGTCCTCTGATACTGCCTTACTGCTCGACCAAGCTACCACTTTAGAGAGTAAGGTTCTATCTAACTTTAACCTCTGCCAAACCTCTGGAGACCCTTGGACTCTATACACACTGTACCTCACTTTGGTGCAGTATATATAGAGCCAGTTTCTTACACCAGGTTTCCGTGAGGAAGGCGATGTCGGGTGAGACTGAATCCAGGATATTCCAGATCTCCACGGCGTGTCTGTGCAGGGAGGGTACGTTGAGGAGGATACATTTTACGTCGGTGGTGTTGGCGGCCTGGGCGGTGGTGAAGGTCTGGCGGCAGGAGAACTGGCCGTGGGTTGAGTTCGGCGTGGACTGTTGGCCGTTGTTGGTTCTTCCAGGGTTTAGTGCGAGGAGGGCAGTTGCGTCGTAGCTGTGGAAGGTTCGAGATCCAGGGTCCCTGGCTCTGGTCGCGGTTGGATCGCGGAAGGGTGCAGACGGGCTTGCCTTTGGCACGCCTTCGGCGCGACCTCGCAGCAGCCTCCATTAAATAGGGGAGGAGGGAGGGATGTGCAGCTGGGAGGCGGGAGCAGGAACCGGCAGGGGGAGGGCTGGCAGGGGCAGCAGCGGCGGGGAGTAACAAGCAACAGTAACAGAGCGCGGGTAACAACCGGCACAGAATGAAGAAGGGCACAGCAAGGACAGTCAACAGTGATTAAAAAGGGCAGGATACAGAGCGGGCACAATACCTGAAAAAACGGGCACAGAACAAAGAAGGGGTACAATCAGACAGAGGCAGCAATAATTAACAAGCATTGGCATAGCCAATAGGTCTCGCCTTTGGGACCTTATACGTTTTTAGTCAGAGCTATTAGCTTTGCCGATGTCTTTAAGCTACAGTGTAGAGCAGTGTGGCTGTTGTGCAGCATATTGAAAAGTTATAATAAAAAAGCGTTGTAAGCATTTTTGTTATTTTATATATAACCAAGAAGATGTTATGTAGAACTGAACAACCCTATTAAACAAGTACTACAGTGCATTTACATTTTTTCAGAAAGGTATTTGTTTATGTGGTTTCCTTCGTTAGAATAAATGGTGGTAAACATGGAAGTACCCAAATACTTCCAGCTATTAATCTTTATTTTTATCTATTTCTTTGTTAGTAGACAAGATCCACATGACCCTTTAATAGTATCTTGACACAATTGATAGACCGTAATGTTAAAAGCAGAATAGAATTGTACTCATGAAACAGAAGTAAGATTAAAAACAAATTAATCTTCTTACCGGCTCAGGAACTAATCAAACTCCATCTTAAAATGTAAAAAAAAGATTTCTGCACAAAATTATCCCCCACGGTAGCAGAGAAACAACAAAGATCCAGCGTGTAGAGCAGACACAGAGGTTGTGGTGGGAGCACAGTGCTGAGATGTCAGGCAGAGTGTGGCTGAAGCTGCAAACACAGATGAGGAGGAGGGGGACAGGAAATGGGAGGTCGCTTGCGTTTGACTGTTTCCTGTGCAGTCTTGCCTCACCCGGTACCTCAGACCCTGTTACTGCTACATACATAGAGTTACTGGTATTTGAATTTATTTTTTATATAGGGCTTACTACCCCTGACGAGGCATCATGTATAATCACCAGTTGGCTTCTACCCTACTTCTCAGGAGTTATCACTAGGGGCTCAACTATCATAGGTGCAGCATGTGTGGGGGCAACACTGCCTGGGGGTACCAGGTGCTTCAGCTGGAGCAGCCACAATTGCCCTCTCTGCCTGTCTTTCACTTCTGATCCATGTGGAGGTCAGACCATGTGTCACACGATAGGTAACGTGGTGAAGAGGTGATATCACACGATGGAAGGTAGGGGACTCTGAACACTGAATGTCAATAGCAGATTTTGAAACCACCCAGGCGATCAGTGGCAGCCTCAGCAAGCTTTTGTGGGATTTTTTTGGTTTGGGGGGTGAGGGCTGGAGGAGATGTTGGTGGGGAAAGAAGACAGAAGAGTCTTTCTTACACACTGGCTTTTTTTTTTTTTAAACTTGGCAGGTCAGGGACGTGTCTAACCACAAAAAGTCCCAGAGAAGGCCCCGGGGAGGGAACAAGAGGCCTGGGGTACTAGGAGGAGGCAGCCTCCAACATGAACTGTTTACCACAGAAAAAGCCACTCCTAGTGTGATGACCTAAATGTCTCTAAGTTTGTGATGTGCAAATTGGCATCTCACAAAAAGTGAAGGACTGGTCTCACACACCACCTGGTGTCATGCTTCATCATTGACCAGTCCTCTCCCCTTAAAAACTTGGTTTGATAAGGGGCGGGCATACACCTGACAGGGATGCACTTCTAAAACTAAGTGGGGGCCCTTACAAAAATAAAGTGTACTAAAAAACCATTACAAATTACAAATCAAAATTTAATTTTATGTGGATAGCATCTGTATGGTCATTAAAAACAGCATTGCGGTGTATATGAGGAAATTATTGTCCTCCCACCGTCATGTTTAAAGTCAACATGTTTCTGCCCTTCGGCCCATTGGGGTCCTTGGCATTCATCAGGACTTGCAAAAAACTAAAGGCTCCGCCCTTACCAATTTTATGGAAAAAGGGAATCCACTTGGTGGGGTGGAAAAATGTCACCCTCAACCTTCAGGAGGTAAAAATAATTTTTCTCAAACCTGTAAAAGTGAAAAGAGGATAAAAAGAGACATTGTGTAATACAAATTTGTAATGAGGTCATAAAAATTCAACAGCCCACTCCACATGCATTCTACAGTGAGTGGCTATGATGTGCTACAAACGTGTCAATCATCTGTGCACCATACTCAGAAGTTCACGGGACATATGTCCCGTATTTCTTACCCTTGTGGGGGGGATCTACTAGCCCCATAGGAGGCCGTGGACGGTAGACCCAAAGAGGTCATCAGCTGTCAAAAAGGGGAGAGGAATGACAGAAAAACTAACATTATATCATCAATTGTGATCATAGTTGCAGGCAAACAAAACAGCTTGGTTCTAAATGTAGTTGTTTAGAATGAATTAATTATTGGTTAGTTAGCGTAAAAGCACCTCGTGCCCCACGGATCGTAGGTTCAGGGCATCCAAACTCGCACACACACACACACACACACACACACACACACACACACACACACACACACACACACACACTCTTACTGTAACCGCTGCGTTTCCGCTCCTTGCACCTATGTCTGCACGGGTCGTCACCTCGTAGATGACTGTGAGGGAGGACTATCCAGTTTTTATAACGTGTACGTGCTGTTAACATGGTGCAGGTGTGGTTAATGAGGGTAGGCGGCAACCAGTAGAAGAAGGACCACTGTGTTTCCGGTGTCGTTGCCCTCATTAAATAAAAATATGCCTGGCCTGCCTGGAGCAGCAATGCCATTGAATACCGCTGACGATCAAGAGCGCTTCCGTCTGAACAGTGCGGCCGCTGTCAAATGGCGCGCATGCATCTCAAAAGGAGGGTAAGCGGTATCCAGTAGAAGAAGGACCACGGTGTTTCCGGTGTCGTTGCCCTCATAAAATAAAAAATGCCTGGCATGCCTGGAGCCGCAACGTCATTGGATACCGCTGACAACCAAGAACGCTTCCGTCTGGACAGTGTGGCCACTGTCAAATGGCGCGCATGCGTCTCAAAAAGAAATTGAAACGTTGGAGAGGCATGCCTATTCTAAAGCCCCAGTGTTAATACATTCACATATTTACGTGTATTAAAAGGAGTATCAATGTACCTACTCTCATTTCTAGCACACACTGCCATTTGAGCTGCCATAAGGGGCGAGGACTGGTCAATGATGAAGCATGACACCAGGTGGTGTGTGAGACCAGTCCTTCACTTTTTGTGAGATGCCAATTTGCACATCACAAACTTAGAGACATTTAGGTCATCACACTAGGAGTGGCTTTTTCTGTGGTAAACAGTTCATGTTGGAGGCTGCCTCCTCCTAGTACCCCAGGCCTCTTGTTCCCTCCCCGGGGCCTTCTCTGGGACTTTTTGTGGTTAGTTTAGTACAGCGGACAGCTGTGGGAACCTTTTTGGGGGTAAGGGAATTTTTCCAAACCCAAGTGTGGGTATCTTATGATCCGGAATTTTTTGACCGGACATAATCTAGTAAACAAGTATGGAGACGGAACTAGCATTCAACGAGGAGACGTATGCGGAAATACTTCGAACACCATCCCTACTAGCAGACACAGTGGTCACGCAGGTATTCAGAACTCGGATGAATGGGCAACTTTAACAGCAAAAAAGAAAGAACAGATAAGGACAGCACTTCATGGAGCTTTCATGACCGAATATCTTCGTAAGAATAGTGCTCCCAAGGGCTTGGTTGTCGCGAACGAACCAAGATTATTCCTTAACAATAAAGAATTCAGAATTAATTGGTCCAGAATCGCGTGGAAGCGCACAAAGGATTGGTTAGTGCTCATTATTAACACCGCCAGGGAGCTGGCAGATGCACTGCTAATAGAAATACAACAAAGTGAGAGCAAACTTAAGACCATGGTACACATTTCCGTGTTTAAGAAAAAACTGGAAGAAATCAATAAAGATCACAATGAATATAAGGAGTATCTTACCAAATCCAAATTGACAAAATTATCAAAGGATGTACAGAAATTCGATCGAGAAACAATATACCCCTATACCACAGATGAATATTATGATAAGCCCCTCAACAGCAAAACAGAAACAGTCGACAGCGATTCAGACCTACCCCCCAGAACTGGACCTTCAGCTCGGGGGATGAAAGGAGCACAAGCGGGAGTGGCAGTGATGAAAACACTGATGGACAGCTGGGAAAACGACAGCACAACTTCCGGCCTCCTATGATGCAACAACCTATGCCACATTTTGGCTACTGGCAACCGCCCCCTCCCTTTTTTCAACAGGGTTATGGATTTCCACCGGCACCTCAACATTTTTTATCCAGAGGCCGTGGCAGAGGGACTGGAAGAAGAAAACAACCCGCCAAAGTCCTATGGAACGATCAAATGCCAGTTGCGATGGGAACAAGAAGCAGGGGGAACGGCCCATCGACAAGCCTCGAATAACAAATATTGTAAATCTTAGTAACCATACCCTTACTGAAACTGAGGAGCTTATCCTGTCTAAGGGCTTGGGTTTTGTTCCCACACCCGTGAATGACCCTTTTTCTTTGAATATTGAGCTTGCGCAGTTTTTTTAGGAAGATTAAACTGCGTAATCACTTCGGAGAGACAATGAATGAACTAACCCCGGTACTGAATACAGGACTGAGAAAGAAATCAACTTTTGTGCCACCTCACAACTCTATTCCATGCCATATTTTGGCATTCGAACAAGCAGTCCTTGCCGACATTGAGAGAATCAATTTTAAACAAGAGAAGGGGTTCCAGAATTTGACAAGACTTGAGCGGACTGCTCTAGAAGGATTGAAAAATAACCCAGAAATTACCATCAAACCGGCAGATAAAGGTGGTGCCGTCGTCCTGATGAGCAAAATTATGTACCGGGAAGAATGCAACAGGCTATTATCTGACCAAACCAGCTACGAGATTTGTCAGGAGGACCCAACTTCACGCCTCATGGCGAGAATACAAAGGATCGTGGAAGAGGCACTTAGCCAAGACTGGATAACCAAACATGAAGCAGAGTTTTTGGTAAGTAAAGACCCAAGGACACCCAGATTCTACACACTCCCGAAAATCCATAAAGGGAAAATACCACCACCGGGAAGACCCATAGTATCTGGGATCGGATCCATCTTGGAGCTGCTGTCGCAGTTCTGCGTTTGGTTTTTGAAACCAATAGTGCAAAGATCTACGTCCTATCTGAGAGATACAAAGGATGTATTATGTCTACTCCGTGATTTGGAAATTAACACCATTGAAGACATATTCATCACCCTGGACATAGAGGCGCTCTATACCAGTATCCCACAAATGAGAATGCTGGCTGTAGTGGAAGATATCCTGCTCAATATGGAATGGCAGTTCTCCACTCCACAGAGCTTTGTCCTGGAATGTGCAGAAATTGCCTTTACAGAAAAAAAAATTGAATTCGAGGAAGTGCTTTACCATCAGGTCACCGGCACTTCCATGGGCAGTACATTCGCCCCAAGTTTGGCGTGCCTGTACGTCCGCCAATTTGAGGAGGATTTCATCTTCAACGAAAACAACCCGTTCACAGAACACCTGAAAACGTGGAAACGCTTCATTGATGACGTCTTCATCATCTGGCGTGGGAATGAAATCAAGGCAAGAGCCTTTGTAGATTGGGTTAACACCAAAGATCATCATCTAAGGTTTACTCACTCGATCAATAGACATCAGGCCACGTTTCTGGACCTTGATATTGAAATGACACCAGAGGGTATCCAAACAAGGGTACACAACAAGCCTACGGACAAAAACAGTCTACTACTGTATGAGAGTCATCATCCTAAAGCCCTGAGGGACAACTTACCAGTAGGGCAATTTTTAAGGGTACGGCGAAACTGCACAAAAACCGAAACATTCCTGGAACAGTCTGAAGAATTAGATGAGACGTTGCTCCAAAGACACTATCCTAAAAAACTAATCAAGAGAGTGAAAAAGAGGGCAAGGAACAACCCACGGGAAGCTCTTCTGGAAACGACGGAGAAAGAAAGAAAGGATCAGATGGTGTGCGTTACTACATTCACGCCAGTTTCAAATACCGTGAAGAAAATTATCAAAAAAAACTGGCACATCCTGGGTAGTGCAGGTAAAAAGTGGGATCTCCCACTCTTCGCATTTAAAAGAAGTAAAAGTTTGTGTGATGAACTTGTCCACGCCAAAGACAATATTCTTGGGATAGCAGAACAAACAACTCTCTGGAACACACATAGACCCACTGGACACTATCCCTGTGGTGGGTGCGTCGCATGCCCTTATACCACTGCAACAAAAGAAGTAGACATTGGCACAGGTAGACCGTGGAAACTGAATAGTTTCAGTAATTGCAATACCGAGAACGTCATTTACTTATTGACATGCCCCTGCAAACTCCTCTATGTGGGGGATGACTACCCGCAAGATTAAGATCCGTATCAATGAACACCGCAGTACGATACGGTGCAAGAAGACGAATACCAAACTTACGAGACATTTTCTGGACTCTGAACATAAAGACAGTGATCTAAGATGGACAGTATTAGAGGTTTTGAAAAAATCTACAACGGACCTCACGAGACCATTGCACATCAGGGAACAAAGATGGGTGTATCGATTGAAATCCAATCAGACAGGATTAAACGATGATATCCCATGGCTACAGTTGGCAGGATAAATGTAGCCTCATGACAAACACAGGACACATCCCAGGGAGTAATCCGGGGTCCAAATCCCGAAACCGGTCTCGTAACCAGCTTTATCAGTAAGAAACCAGTACAGATAGCAAGCTTAAGACAAGGGGACGCAGCTGGTATCGATATTGGGTTCTTTCGACTAAGCCTTTATAAATATCCTAGGCCAGTCTATTTTTTCAGACATATAGTATGTAACGGGGTTTTAGTGTACTAGACAACACGTATCTGCATAGTGGAAGATCGCCCACCTGCAGATTACTAGACATTTAGACCGAGAAAACTCACAACCTCGAGGTTGACTTGCTTTAACAATTTATAATATACACATGTTTTCTTGTAAATACGCGATGTCACTAACATCGTTAAAGCGGATCTAATAAACGTATGGCAGCTCAAATGGCAGTGTGTGCTAGAAATGAGAGTAGGTACATTGATACTCCTTTTAATACACGTAAATATGTGAATGTATTAACACTGGGGCTTTAGAATAGGCATGCCTCTCCAACGTTTCAATTTCTTTTTGAGACGCATGCGCGCCATTTGACAGTGGCCACACTGTCCAGACGGAAGCGTTCTTGGTTGTCAGCGGTATCCACTGGCGTTGCTGCTCCAGGCAGGCCAGGCATTTTTTATTTTATGAGGGCAACGACACTGGAAACACCGTGGTCCTTCTTCTACTGGATACCGCTTACCCTCCTTTTGAGACGCATGCGCGCCATTTGACAGCGGCCGCACTGTTCAGACGGAAGCGCTCTTGATCGTCAGCGGTATTCAATGGCGTTGCTGCTCCAGGCAGGCCAGGCATATTTTTATTTAATGAGTGCAATGACACCGGAAACACCGTGGTCCTTCTTCTACTGGTTACCGCCTACCCTCATTAACCACACCTGCACCATGTTAACAGCACGTACACGTTATAAAAACTGGATAGTCCTCCCTCACAGTCATCTACGAGGTGACGACCCGTGCAGACATAGGTGCAAGGAGCGGAAACGCAGCGGTTACAGTAAGAGTGCGTGTGTGTGCGAGTTTGGATGTCCTGAACCTACGATCCGTGGGGCACGAGGTGCTTTTACGCTAACTAACCAATAATTAATTCATTCTAAACAACTACATTTAGAACCAAGCTGTTTTGTTTGCCTGCAACTATGATCACAATTGATGATATAATGTTCGTTTTTCTGTCATTGCTCTCCCCTTTTTGACAGCTGGTGACCTCTTTGGGTCTACCGTCCACGGCCTCCTATGGGGCTAGTAGATCCCCCCACAAGGGTAAGAAATACGGGACATATGTCCCGTGACCTTCTGAGTATGGTGCACAGATGATTGACACGTTTGTAGCACATCATAGCCACTCACTGTAGAATGCATGTGGAGTGGGCTGTTGAATTTTTATGACCTCATTACAAATTTGTATTACACAATGTCTCTTTTTATCCTCTTTTCACTTTTACAGGTTTAAGAAAAATGATTTTTACCTCCTGAAGGTTGAGGGTGACATTTTTCCACCCCACCAAGTGGATTCCCTTTTTCCATAAAATTGGTAAGGGCGGAGCCTTTAGTTTTTTTTTTTGCAAGTCCTGATGAATGCCATGGTCCCCAATGGGCTGAAGGGCAGAAACATGTTGACTTTATACATGACGGTGGGAGGACAATAATTTCCTCATATACACCGCAATGCTGTTTTTAATGACCATACAGATGCTATCCACATAAAATTAAATTTTGATTTGTAATTTGTAATGGTTTTTTAGTACACTTTATTTTTGTAAGGGCCCCCACTTAGTTTTAGAAGTGCATCCCTGTCGTCAGGTGTATGCCCGCCCCTTATCAAACCAAGTATTTAAGGGGCGAGGACTGGTCAATGATGAAGCATGACACCAGGTGGTGTGTGAGACCAGTCCTTCACTTTTTGTGAGATGCCAATTTGCACATCACAAACTTAGAGACATTTAGGTCATCACACTAGGAGTGGCTTTTTCTGTGGTAAACAGGTCAGGGACGTGGCCTATTTTCCTTGTTCCCTCCACCACTCGTTATAACTGGTGGCGCACAGGCTTGCAAGCAAGCATGGGCGAAGCATGCTTGGTGTGGGTATTGTACTTTCATTAGCTCAAGTTGTTCAGCTCACGCCAACAAGTAACATAAAAGCAGCACATTTTATGCTAATATGTAAAATGCTATTTCTGAATAAAGTGATTTTTATTCTAAACTAGCATCAAACCAATATCACTTTCATTCACGAAAACAGCAAGGATCTTTCCTTCTCTTTTATACAATAACGAACTGATTTTGCAGTTTTTAACTGAATATTCCGCATGTTTGCTGGCTGCCCCATGGTGATATGATTGCACAGATGTCTGAAAAATGACACTTACTGTCCACCACTGTAGATGTGCTTTTGCCATCATCTTTCAGAGAATGGACACCAATGAATTAATTCTGTTAGCTAAGAGGCAGTATAATGTTTTACAAAAACGTGCTCTCTCCTATGAAATGTGTGAAAATGCAACACACCTATTAATGAAGTTGGAATTCTCAAGGCATTATTATGTGCACAGACCTCAAGCTGTCTTATGGTAGGTTTGACAAATTCGCCCGTTCCTCGATTTGACTGATATAATAGTTCAGTTGCTGTCTTCCTGTTATAAATATAGGACTACAAGTACCAGAATGCAAAGAAGAAAAGATGAGTGATTCTGATACGCCTGTGAATATACTGGGATGCAGCGACTCGAGATCTCTAAAGCGCCTCACAACAAGAGAGGCTGAGCTCACTTGAGAGGAGGAAACAAAGTGTGTGTGGCGGGTAAGACGGGATGTGAATCTGGTCTCTGCTAGGTCCTGAGCAGGTGCAGGAGGCTGCTCTGCGGTGAGATTGCACTGTGGTTCTTCTTCAGGGAGTTAAGTATGTTGACATTTCTGTTTTACACAGCACTGTGTATGTTGCATGAGAGCCGAGGCTTTGATGCAGCTCGTCACAAGTGTCTAAAGAATCGTGCTTGTAAACCTGTGGGTACTGTGTGTCCTTGCCAGACGGTGTGGCCCCACACCACGGCTGAAGGAACGTATTGGAGTTCCGAAACGGAGACGGCGGGCTGATCACACAATAAAGCGTACAATCCAAAGAACAGCGGGATCTGTTAGGATTGCATCAGGAGGTTTGCTAAGGGGCCTGATTAAATGCGGCTGTGCTCATGTGTGCTTTAGGCACGATATGCCTTACTGGCTGCACTGAAATCAGCTTCCAGTGGTTCTGTTTAAATATGCGTGGCATGCAACCTTTGAACAACAGAAGCAGTCGTCCGATCGTAAATGTCAAATACCAAAAGCAAGTAGAAGCGGAATGTAAAGAACAAATACCACGTTCAGTGTATGTGAATTGCCGTCTTGAGGGAAAACTATATTGTAACATCGTCTCTTTATGAACCACGGAACCGTACATGTCGAAGTGACCAGTGAATCAATACCTACTGTATTGGTGCAAAGTATTGGGAAGACGTATTTAAAGGCAACAAAGACATGGTGTTTAACCGTAACGCGTCGTGACTGTTAGTGATGCCCGTGTCCACAATAGCGAAACGTACCTCCACTGCATTCGGTCCATTGGATCACTGGTCAGGGCTCTGCTCGACGTGCCTCGCTGATCAGCCCGGCTTATGGTCTTGCCCTTCGCCACAGAGCCTGCTGGTTTTCCATGCGAGCACATGTCAAAATGTCTCCCAAAGCAATAATAAAAAGCCGCTCTGGAAGAGGGAGCATATCCGGAGCGCAGCAAGGTGACTTCAGCCGTTGTTACCTGTGAGCGCGGGGACAGAGGTTCACAGGGGCGGTGGAGACTGAGTTCCTTTGTACACGTGGATGCCGTCAATTGCCCCAACTGGGGTGCGCTCCGTGTGCCATCCGTCCGTCTAGGCGATAACCTTGTGGGGCAATGAGTTATTGAAAAATAAATAAAACAATGCTGTGAAGTGCGCGCTGACAATAAAAAAAATACTTAACAGTGTGGCACAGAGTAGTGGCAGGTTTCGCTAAGACCAAGGGACCTGTCGATTTGAAAACGGCAACCTAGACTAGCGGCGGTGAGTTAGCAGGCTAAACATGTAAACAAAAGCGTTACACACAGCTTGAAAAGCCCGAAGGGTGTATCTTCAAGGACTCCAGCATATTAACAATGGCAGACTAAGTGTCACATAATGAGAAAGCAAACATTGCATAACAAGCGCGGCCTTAATTGCTCTCAAAGGGAAACAAGGAGGCACTGCAGCTGCTCGCTCCCGCGCGCACTGCAAGGAATGTCAGGTATGCTGCTGGCACCCGGCCGCGCTGCTGCTCGCTCCCGAGCTCCCTAGGCCAGGGGAGAGAGAAGGCGGGACATGCACCCGCTTTTGGCCAATTGCGTGCTGTCTTTCTTAGAAAGACGCACGCAAAGGCCAATAGCGTGTGCGCAAAAAAAAAAAGCACACGCACGAGCGTGTGCTCTGTGTTAAAAGCCCTTACTAGAAGCCTCGCAGAGCAGCTCAGGCGAGACCTAAAAAGAGGGAAGGTTACAGAGCCTCGAACACCTCCCCCAGGTGATCTGGAGGTCAGCGGGGGTGACACAGCCGACGGAGCTGCAGGGGAGAGAGCGAGTCTCGAGACCAGAGGTCTTGCTACAATGGAAACTGTTTCTGATTGATGTTCATTGTATGTTGTCAAATGTCAACCAACCAATCTTACTCATTTTTGTGTAACACCCATACCTAGTACCTCTTTGTTTTCTTTGTGCCAATATTCCTTTCGAGGCTGTGCAGCTGTTGATCGAAAATACGGATATCTGGGGAAAAAATGTCCATGCATTTTTGGTGGCAAATTATTTTAGTGTAGATTTTCAAACTATGTTTAGTTCTCTTATGTATGCCTCCCCTCGCATTGGAGCCAAAACAGCTTTTAAGTCTTATCTTAAGGTAGGTCTTCATCCTTTTATGATCCTCTTTTTGTAGCGATGTGTCCTTTCACCCAGTGTTGAAACATGCTGTTTTGGCACCTCCGAAGCCCACAGCAGCAAAGATTAATGTAATGTATGTCTTGGTGCATTATGGGTTTCAGAGTATATTATCATGAGTCATTCGATGTACATCAAAAAACTAAACTAAGGCTTCAAAGAACACCAGTTGTAATATATCTAATCCAACACTAGATTCACTTATGTACAATGTACAGACAACAACATATGCTGCAAAGATGCAGACTTTCTAGAATATGATCCATGTCTTACAAGATCATCGCTGCCTGCTGATATTCCTTCATTTTAACAGAAACAGACACTTATTCTGTCCAAATGGAGGAAGATCAGAACGAGTCATGCTTCTTTTTTTAGAGACATTAAGGCTTATTCAGTAGATGATGCAATTTTACTACTGCTGCCTATCATGAGTAGTAAATACAACAGGAGGGAGCCCGTAGACCCAGTTGAGACCATCAAAATTACTTTTAAGTAGATGTAATCAACATAAAAGTGCACACATAGTGCTTGTGAAAAGGTGAACGGTGCATGTGAGGCACATGATACAGTGAAGGTAACAGTGAGAAGGCTTTACTTGGTACATAACATGAAAATTTGTGGGGGGGGATGATTAACAGAGGCATGTTAAGTGCCAGAAGTCATAGATATGCTGAGTTCTGCCGACGGCGTTTCGACCTGTGTAACTTCAGGTCATCATCAGGACAAGGATTACACAATTCTACGTAGCAGATCACCCGCACAGGAAGAGCATTCGCTTGCCTGGAAGCACTCGCATCCTTAGAGGCTTCCAAACTTGTTTGGAATTCATTCAAGCCCCTGTGGTCTTCTAACTCTTTCGCTCGCCAGGTCGGGTCGGCTTCACACACCACAAGCCACATCCCACGTGGTCCTTTGATTTATCCAGCACACTGCGATAATTATTGCTTTAACCCACAACTACTTTAACCACGCACACTTCTGGGTGATCTACGCCTGGCACCACTGTCCAAATCGCCATCCTCATGGTGAGGCCCTGCGCCTCTTGTCCGGACCCATTAACACGTGTTTACAGACTACACTGAGCATGTTCAAATTAATTCAATTTACTCTGTATAAATTGTCATTATAAATACTACCTGTTGAGACATTGTTGTAGCCTATCATGAGTAGGCAGAGTAAAAAGACATATAAGAGCTACAACTAAGGCATTCATTATAGAAATTGTAAACAATGCAGGGTTTCAACACATGCATATATATATATAATATTACGTTTGGATGTTTTTATTGCACAAAATATGGAAAATATTTCATGGTTCCCTGTGACATATGGGGTTGATCATAATGACAGCTCCCCAACCACCACTCTGCACAGATTTACCCATGTCATGGCCATTAATATTCGGTGGAAAGGTTATCTAAATTATGCAGCAAGGTTATCTAAATTATATAGCAAGGAATCACATTCTATGGCATTGCTATGTTCATCATTTCAGCTAGAAACATTTTTTGTGTCAAATCTGCTATTTATGTATCATATGTGGTAAATCCACAATTATGCAGTAAATGCAGCAGCCCCAGAATCTCATGTATCCATTGGCCCTCATTATTGTCCATTGTTTTATTAACGCCTTGTTTTTATATTAAATGATAATCCAATCTAATGATAAAGGCAGATTTTTATTAAATATCTGGGAAGTGTAACTTTTAGAAAGTTATTGTTATCCTGCCTTAAACTGCAGGAGGCTTGGTTGCATTAGCTTTCCAGCAAATGCCTAGTCTAATTCTTGGTCTAAATGAGGTGTGAAAGGGGTGTGAAATTTCTCACAGAAGCTACACAATAGGTTGACCTGAATGGAAAGAGCTGACTCCTCTGACCTCAGAGGAAAATGCAGGGTGGGGGTGGCGGGCATCTTTTTGACACCACAGTGTTAAATCCTCCCTGCTGTTTGAGCCACATGTACCACTTTGGTACACTTGAAAAGGAAAGAACAAGATACCAGGACAATTCCTGTGTATCCCCTGAATGGGTGCTGTATGACCATGCCTTTGCACTATCATACTTCTGTCTCCTAGTTGTTGTGGGTACAGGGTCTGGTTTAAAATAGATTTTAGTGTTAGATGTGGGGGAATGTGGGATTACCAGAGTGCACTCCCTACAGACCCACAACCCTCACTTAAATCTTTAAAAAATTATATCTCTGGTTCCCCCTTTTGAATTTTTGCCATTTACGTCTAATTTCCCTCATAACATTGTTCTCATTATTTTTAAGGTTGCTTGTGCAATTTTATTGTGTTTTGCATGAGTTTTTATACTGTCTATGCTCTGCTTAAATACTTTGCACATTACCTTTGATTTAAGTCTGACTGCTTGATGCCACGTTAGCAGGGATTGGGCACAGGTTTATTTATTTAATTTAATTTGTGTGACATCTAGCAGGTGGAGGACTTCGCCTTTGAGATGGACACTTGTCTACTTCAAATAATAATCCACTTTCCTACACCAGAATATTCCTCACAGAAGAGTTGCACAATGGACATAACGTTTTCCATTGGTGTTACTTTAAATGCCACCTCTTTGTTGTTTTGCCGACTTGGGATTTGAGGACAAGGAGTTAGGAAGGGAGGGGAAGACTAGTGAGAGGATTAAGATAAATGGGGGCAACACTAGCAGAGAGAGAAGCACTCCTAAACTGTAAACACTACTTTAGAAACCAACAGGGACATCTCTCCGTCTATGCCTGATCGTCCATCTGGCAATGGGTCAGCAGAACAATCAAGTGGTACTAAACTGCAAGTCTCAATGTTCAAGCTATCGATTCTGAACACTTAAATCATGTTTCAATAATAAATCCAATGATGAAGGAATATACAGCATCAGTGTCCGAGAAAATGTACTCCTTTTCAGAATGCCAGACTTTTTGCCTATCTGGGTTTCATATAGCCACTCTTAGACCCAGGCGTGACTGTTTTTTTTCGCAGACAGCCTGCATGAAGCTTGCCCTGGATTAGCGGTTCCAAACTAGGGTCGGCAAAACAAATAAATAAAATGATAAAGGCCCGGCCAAAGCCCAACCTCTATGGACCAACCCTGCAGTGGAGTAGGTGCAGGAGCAGGCCTAAAACCAAGCCATGCTGCTGAAGTCTGTGCACAGCAGGGGGTTGCCCCCCCGCAGTGGGTTGGGCGCAGGGCCTGAGCAGCGGGGGTTGAAAATTAAGTACATGATAAAAATACAATGAAATTCACTGAAAAAACCCCATATAAAACTGAGTTATGGTTCTTGCTTAAATTAACAAAACCAGTGAAATTTTCCACTAAGGGTTACCAGTGCACACAACTAACGCTATAACATGCGATACACGCCATGCTGGAAACATCCCAATGAAGTTACTCATACATGAAGTTATATGAAATTTTAAATAAAAACAAAAGGTCTTGGCTTACACTAGACCTAATTAGTGGCCCAATTTTTAAATAAAAGTCCCAAAATTGCACTCGTATATTTCCTTGCATTCATGCAGATTTACAACATTCATTAATTCACAAGTGTGTACAGAAGTAGGCCTTGAAAACATACCCTTATAAAAAATTTTAACTGCATTTTAGCATGTGCAAATATGCATGTATATATTTCTCCATGTGAAAATCTCCTGCACTTTTGCAAGTTTCCTTTCCATACGACCCCTTTTTTGCCACCCTGGAAAAGGTTTTACTTCTTCCCTTGTCAGGAGTAAATGTTCAACCTTTCCCAATGTGGAAAATGATTAGAGAAAATCTTTAAACCTGAGAGTTTGTAGGTATGCACAGACTCCAAGGGGATTTCCAACCCCGGAAGCACCGCTTCCTGCTACTTCTAGTTCCAGTATGTAGATTTGCAGAAAGATGGTAAAATCATGGATTGATAGCATCCAAACCCTGCTATAATATGAATCCTGGCATAATCAGAGAGGCTATTATCAGAGCTTTGCTACAGGGAGATTTATGAAGCTAGATATTTTATAACATTCCACACCCCTGCTTAAACACAAGTCTTAAAGCCGAGTAGTAAAGTGTCATATGTGGCTAATTGTCAGATTGCAAACTGAAAGTTAAGGCTGTAGTTAATAAATATCCCTCATGGCTGAGAACCTCAATTTGACCATCCACTGAGTGAAAAGCTGGAGTGAATGTAGAAGGATAATGAGATGGCAAAGGCATTGAATGCTTTCCAAAGTAGTGGGGCGTATAGAAGATGGGCACCTACTCCGAGGCAACCACAAAGAAACCAGATTTACACACAGTGGTTCTTTCAACACTGTGGTCCCAAGGTGCCCAACTGACAGCATGCCATGACACCATCCAACAGGTACTCAGTAACCACCCTTTTGTGGCAGAAGTAGATAAATAGGACAGTCCGATAGGCTCTGTCCCCCCGCAGAGTGACAAGATCTTTGCTTACTTTGGTAACAGGAAGCCTGAGGAATTACTGAGAAGCATGAAAAGCAAAATCCTGATGCAGTGGATTCAAGCAATCATTGGGTAAGAATATTTCATAAAGATATTTAAACAATCACCAAGGATAAAACCAATGATTAAGGGAAATGAAAACTGATCATTATCTTTTGTTATGGAGGAAGTAGAGAGTTAGCAAATAAAGGGAGCAATAGAAGAAGATTACACAGACAAGTCGGGTCATCTATTTGGTTCATTTACTAATTACAGCTTTACTTAATAAAGATTTGAAATGGTGAATAGAACAGGGCATTACTGTGGGTGGATCTTTCACAGATCCCGTCCCGATAAACCATTACCAGAGATGCCCTCTAGAGGACTTAGGGGGACACCTCTAGACAATCTACATGCAACAGGTCAGTGGATCATATAGGAAGCAATCCATGCATTGCTAAAATGGATTTAAGGACAACTTATTTCGCAAGGAAGGATTTTCATACCAAAAAACAGGGGCTGTTTGTACAGATTCTACAAAATCAGACCCTCTAAAAAAAAATGTGCACAAAAGATTTGGTATTGGGTAATAATTTACATGGGGATATGGCTTATCAGAAGAATAAAATGTTGTTGCACACACACTCAGCTCGCTGATAGGACTATCTCATGAATGGGAGATACATCAGCTGCTCGTAGACAACATAGTTGCACATTGGGAAGCACAATAGATTTGTTTATAACTTGCAAAAACACGAAATGCCAAAGCTTCCTTTCCAGATTCTCACATCCCCTATCTTAGGGTAAAACACTGTCCATGATTTGGTCATGAATATTTGCAAATCGGTTTCCCCTCAATTCTTCTGATTACTTATATGACCAACAAGTGCAGAAGGTCACACAAGACCATAATTCAAATAGAACCGCAGTAGCCACTGCAGCCATGGTATTCACAACTAATGGACATGCCAGCGGTGGAACACTGGAGAATGGCATCAGTTTTATATTGGTTCATAAGGCTTGGAGTGAAAGTCAGCTATGCAAAGGCCCACACTCTGAACTTACTCACGTAGCTCTTGAAATATATAAAATGCTGACATTTAAATGTGCCTACAAAACTAATGATTTTGTTTTTTATGAAAAGCCTGAAGACCCACAATATGGATGTTTTGTGCGGCAAAATGGAAATTGTTAGCTTCATGGTCTCACAAAAAGCCATCACGTACACCTGCACGATTAAAGAAATATTCTCCTGCAGTGGATCTTTCATAGATTCACATGCTTGAATCAGTCCCAGGCATTTCAAGCTAGGAGCAAACAATTACAATGAAAGTAGCTAAAACACTGTCACTTTATTGGTACAATCGCCTCATTAGGAAAGAGCCGAACTCCAGCTATGTGCTGAGAGTGCACTGAACTCCACTCCCTCCAGAGGCTTCCATATTTCCGATTACTACTGCATGTCCTGTGGTAGGGAGTCTCTCTCAGGGGTTTGGTAATCAACCTTTCTCTTGCGTTTTTTGGCTAGAATTTCACATAGCTGTGGCCTCTTGAATTATTACTTTGACTGTAATGTCGAGTAATAACCTAGATTGTTTTTCAGGTGAAGTGGCTGATTCACCAAAGAAAGCCCTCTTTAGGGCATGTGCTAAATGTGGCAAAAACATCTTTTTGTGTATGATTCGTCATTCAGACTGCATCTACTGCCTTCACCCGAAGAATTAACCCACAGACTGCACAAAGTCTCTTTGAAAAACATGAATGACAGCCGTCTTCTCTGGTGGCAAAAGGGAAATGCAACCAGGAGAATGTGGCCAGTTAGAAGATGTCATCTGGTGAGGCAGATTTTAGAAGATGTCATCTGGTGAGGCATTTTTTAGAAAAGGCAAAAAAAAAATACTACTTGAGGGTGAAATGTTGGCTCAGAAAT
The DNA here is from genome assembly GCA_963921515.1 of Calotriton arnoldi. Taxonomy (NCBI): domain Eukaryota; kingdom Metazoa; phylum Chordata; class Amphibia; order Caudata; family Salamandridae; genus Calotriton; species Calotriton arnoldi. Next base: position 776,959 of record CAWUFW010000676.1, on the reverse strand, counting down.
CGTCATTTATGAAGGGTATTTTATATTTCTCTCTAAGGCTTAGAGAAGTCAAACAAAAAGCTGGATGGACCAACAAAGGCATCTTCTGAGGTACATTTTAAAATTTAAGACTGACAAACCAGCGACCATAAAGTTCAGTTGAAACTGTCTAATGCACCTCCATCAGCTACATGGCTGTCTTCACTTAACCTGTCAGCAAATTACCATAGATGACACCAACCCGATGACTCCAGCCAGCAACATCTAATCGGCACCTGCTTCGTCACTGATGATGCTTGTTCACCATCAACGCCAACCATTCTGCCAATGAAGATACCGTTGATGACTTTTCTACCTCTGACAATGTTACACTTGTTGTTGATGCAACCACCATCAATGATGACACAGTTTACGATCTCATCATCAATGACTCCTAAAAAGAAGGCTGTTTCTTTCCCATTGGTCCCAGCAAAGACGTCTTTGCTTTCTGCAGACATGTCGGCTAGCAAAGTACCCTCTCAGATGGCTGCAAAGTTCCTTGACACTAAAGGAGATTCCCAGGATGATTGGCCCTTTGGTATTGCCACCAATTCTATGCAACTGATTGTGAAATGTCAAGAGGATGATGACCAACAGGAATAAGACAGGCACCTATCACATGAAGAAGAGAAATTTCATTGGAGGTATGGACACCCTCACTATGATAGAGACATATAATGAATAATAGGAGGATCGACCCTACCAAGAACTACCAATGGTTAGGATCCCTGTAGACCTCTTAATAATCTACATTGTATGATGCAAGACTACTATAGAAGGTTTCCACACTATCATCCTCACAGAGAGGTTGCATCTCAACCTCATCTCTGGAAGAACTTGCTCAGCTTCCTCAAGCTCCTCTAGTTCTGCTGCCTCCACCACTGCCACCTCCTTCACCACCTCCACCACAAACTTCACCTCGGCCAAGATCAGTTCAGCAGGTGGGCACAGACTCCTTCAATAATGATGACGATATACTGTATGATGATATTAATACAGTAAATATGGGATTCCTGACTTGGGAGACACACTAAGTACTAAAAGATCTAACAAGTCACTACTTATAGGTTTTATGGCAAAAACAAGGGACACTTTGGACCATATGATAAGACCTCCAGAAGGCCTACCTGCTGTAGAGGGTACAGCTTCTATACTATACGTACTAAAGTCCTGTCTATCATTTTTTGTAAGTGACCAGGTCTCTTGAAAAAGACATATATGAAATCTATCTATTAATATACCCCAAACCGGGGGCATGGTCTGGCCGCGCGACAAGATGGCCGCTTGAGCCCGGAGCTCCGTGCCTAGGGGAGCCCCGGACGGCGGCGAATGCATTTTCACGGGCTCTGTGGCTGAAGAAAACCAGCTGCTCACTTCGTGGAAAGCCCGGAATTTGACATGCAACATTTCCTGCTAAGAAAAACGACCCCTGTCATGTGTTGTGGGAGCTTGTCTGGCAAGAGGAGAGCAGCCCCGTGAAGCGCGGGAACAGCACTCTTGACCTGCGTCATAAATCAGAGTGGCTCCGACTAGCCTGGGTATTTCTGGAAACTCTGAGGAGAATTCTTTACTTATGCAACAGCGAGACGCTGCATCGTGGTGTCTTCCACTCTTCATTTCAGACAGGTCTGTTTTCATTTTAATTCCAGTCCATTCTGAGGTGACTAAGCACATCACCGGATACACTGTTGCTATTAGAACAGACTACACCGGAGCGTACTTCTGCCTGACCTTTGCTACTGTTGCTATTTTACCAGTATAATAGTGTGCTGAACTCTGAATTTTAAACTGACAAAAAAAAGTGCTGGTCCCACACTGCTATTATACTGCTGAACAACTATTAATATAATACAACTACTGTTTTGCTGTACTGGAAAACAGGTGAAAACATGCCTCAGATACAAAATAAGTATTGACTTATATTGCTATTTTACTTAACTCTGGTGTAACAACACAAATCATATGCAGTAGTGACTTTATTTTATTAAAAGTGAACATTGAAGGAGAACTACCTGACTCTTAGAGTTTAACTTACTGCAGATAAATATCAGCTTTATACCACGCTGATTCTGGTCCAGGACAGTTATCAAGATTAATAACTATTAATCACCCTCTACATATATAACTTGTTACCAAACAGGATCTAACTGAATTCAGCTGCGTTCTTAATTGGGACAGCCTAATTCATACACCAGCAGTTAACATAATATTTTCTACTTTGTGTGCCTCCTGCTCAACTACCGCTTTCAGGTTTGAATTGACCCTATGTGACAAGCATATCAGATAAATGAGAGGATCTCTGAAGAAATCTCTACAATAAAGTTGATACAAAGTATAGATTTGAATTTACTTTTAAAACCATCAAATAAATTACTACCTACTATTCTCCAATAATCCTTCATGATATAAGATCTACTACTTTACTCCATGTGAAGTATATTTGAAAAGAAAAACGGCCCTCACAGTTCTATATCAAAGGACTGCCGCTACGAAGTTGAAGATGCCTTCTGGTAAGATAAATGGGAAACCTGTAAAACAGTCCCTTTTCTCAGAAGCTCTTAGCCAAGGTCGTTCTACATCGGATGTAAGGAATAATACTACTTTGACATTAAGCCATCCTACTCCTATGGCATCATCATCTTCAGACTCCACTATGGAACGTATCCTCCAAGAAATTTCTGCTGTAAGCCGACGACTAGAGGGTATGGAATCTTCCATATCTACCCTTACGACTGAAACCAATTCTATTCGTACGGATATTGCTGGATTCCAAAATCGGATGGATGGTTTATCTGCACGAATGAAAATAGTGGAGAACCGACTTGATGCTATACCAGACCGTGATCAGGAACTTCTTTTTCTAAGGAGTAAAATAGTTGACTTGGAAGACCGGAACCGTCGTGATAATGTTCGCTTTTTTGGCTTTCCTGAAAAAATAGAAGGGTTAGATGCTAAATCCTTTCTCAGAGATACCCTACCAAGACTTACAGGCCTCACTTTTGAACCACCGTTGGAGATACAGAGAGCCCATCGTCTTGGACCGATCAATACGGGCAAAAATATACGACCCCGCACGCTCATTGCCTGCTTCTTGAGTCATGATCAAGCCCGTCAACTGATCACAGCGGCTCGTACTCAAGGTTCATTCATATTCAAATGTAACGAAGACAAGTCAGAGATTCTCCTCTATGGCAAATTCCCCCCTGGTTTCAGAGACACGATCTGGCCTCCTGGGTTCCCCTTACCAACTTCCAATGGAAAATCCACGAAGAACCTGGGAGTGTGGTTTGAGGATAACCTTTCTTTTTCCACCCAAGTACAGAAGCTTTCAGGCAGCTGCTTTGGCCTCCTTAAAACACTAAGGAGCTTTCTTCCTCTTCTCCCTAGGCCTGCTAAAGAGACGGTCATCCGTGCGTTGATCCTCTCCCGATTGGATTACACCAACGCTTTGTATGTGGGCATCCCGGGATACTCTTTGAATAGACTCCAGGTCATCCAGAATGCGGCCGCCAGGCTCCTCCTTGGAATCTCCAAGAGGAGTAGCGAGCGAGAACATTTCCGCTCACTCCACTGGCTTCCCGTGGCTGATCGGATCAAATTCAAATCCCTTGTTATCGCCCATCGTGCCCTCCATGGTCATGGTCCCGCTTATTTACAGAAGCGGTTCTCTTTTTACGTTCCACTGAGACAACTACGCTCTTCAACACTTCTTTTAGCTAAAGTGCCCGCTTCATTCGCCACAAGATGGGCGGCTGCTCCCTGGCCGTGAAGGCTGCCCAGGCATGGAATGCCCTTCCGTTTTCACTGCGCAATACCCAAGACCAGTTGGCCTTCAAAACACTTCTAAAAACCTATCTCTTCCCCTAGTGACAGTTCGGTGACTCCTCCTGGACTCGCGCGGGACACTCCTCAGAGTAGCTGTGCGCGTTATAAGAGTATATAACATAACATAACATTCCAAGGTCATGAAATCAAAATGGCTGCAGATTTCTCAAAAGAAACTAATGAGCGTCGCAAGGCTTTTCTCTCTCTTCGACCTCGTCTTCGTCAGCTTGATGTCAAGTATGGTCTTTTCGAGCCTGCACGTTTACGAATCACCAAGGATGGGATTTCCAAAGACTTATTGATCCAGAGGACCTTCGTCATTTTCTGGATAATCTTTCCCCCCAAAACATGGAATATGCAGATTCCTTGCCACAAGTCCAATCCCAACTTCTACCATTGAAATCCATGATATCTTCTGGGGAAACTCGACGTGATTCAAGCCATTCCCAGAGTAGAGGACGAGATCTAGATCGACCCATACGTTCCTTCGTAGATCGAGAACAGGCCCTTCAGGCAGTAGCTACGTTTACACAGGAAAGAGACCGGGATAAATCACGCTCTCCTCTAAAATCCTCTTCATTTGAAGGAGTATCTTGAACTATGACTGATTAATTGTCTTTCTACATTAATCACCTGGTGGGTGTTCATCCCGTTGATGATCATTGGAGAGGATGATCAGATTAAACAACAGTTGGGAACTTGTCCCATTGAAGATTGCTGAAAAAGATGATGGGATGAGTACTTGAACATCTCTTTATTTGTCATATGTATTTGTTATATATTATTTATAATTATTTGATTGGTTCATCCTTGTTCTTCCCTCTACTTTTCTTTTAACCGTGTATCAATGATACTACCTAATTATTATTCTCTTATTTTATCCTATTCTTCTTCTTATCTAATATATTCTATTATATATATAAATTTTTGCTTATCTGTTATAAACGTATTTTAATTTTCACATACACTACAAGTACCACTATATTCTTTCTTTACACATTTTTCATACACCTTTCTCTTCTCCTTAATTATCCTACATATATAACAATACATTTAATTGCTTTTAATATGTAATAGACAATTGTTTTGATATTTAACTATAGTGATCTGTATTCATAATATATCGGTTCTTAGGAATGATACCATTCAATTGTTCAAAATTAGGAAATATTTAACGTTATTTATTTTTCTTCCTCTTTTGTGTAAAGTCTGTCTTATTATAACTTGCATATGATATATTAATAACCTGTTCGCTAATATTTTTCCCTCTTATTAGATATTGTTAAAACTTTATAATATAGACATTAGATTTATTGACTAAATAGATGATTGATCGCCTTTTGTTATGAATTGGACATTAATTCATTACGAATTTTTGATATTGCCATGCTCCTCCTTTATCAACTCTTCTTACATATCTTTCCCTTCCTCCTCTACTTAAATACTATAAATACTATATATGATATTACTGATATATTATTTATATGTTATTTATTATTTAATTGCCTTAATATTTAATTATTTAATTATGATATTATTGTCTTTTTACATGATGTTATTTTTATAATGAGATCATATTTAAATGTGACAATAATTATATATGCTATTATTTGATATTTAATTACTATTATTACAATGTTAATATTAGCTTCCTTGACTGTACTATATATTGGACAATTTCATATTATACTGTTCTATCTCTTATTTATTTTTCCCTCTCCTTTCCTTCTCTCTTTCTATTCCCTCATCCCCTCTTACACGATATCAATTTCTCTTCTACACTCCTCTATTTCTATAATCCTTTACTCCTTTATTCCTTTATTTTTGTATTTCTCTACTCCTTTAACCATAATCTCAAATTCTATTCTACTGTTCGAAAACTGTTATTATTTTTATTTTTGAGTAGTTGCATTCTTTATCATTTACTCTGCCGCCAGATGGGGCTCCTCGGGCACGAGTAGCCCGAAAGTTTAGACCCACAGTAAGCAGTTCCTTTCCCTGGTGCTGTGCTTTCTTTGCACAGCATATTTACCACTCTTTCCCTTGTATTTTCATTAGTCGTTCTTGATTTAGGACCCCTAGTTTTGTTCCATACATACTCTCTCCTTTCATTTTAACTTCATTCTATATCCTCACCCCTTCTCTCCTTCTTCTTCTTCTTTATTCCTTCAAAAACAAAAACGTATACATCGTTTACACTATACTATTTAACTAGTTTGTATTTCCCCATTCTTGATTATACCTACATACCCACACATTGATGTCTTTGTGGTGAGCCAGGGTACTTCTTTTCTATCTCTCCCTTCCTCCTTATATTCTTTCTAATCTCTCTTCTCTTAACCTCGACAAGGACATTGTGTACTGTATTATTATTTTTTCCTATTGACATTTCTTTAGCATGACGAGCACTCATCCTCTATGTACAGTTACATGGAATGTCCATGGTCTCACCCATTACATTAAAAGGAAAAAAGTGCTTTCTTATCTCCAATCCAAACACGTAGATGTGGCCTTACTACAAGAAACCCATCTAGATACGCTAGAATCTGATAAACTATGCCGAGATTGGGTGGGAAGGGTCATTCACAGTAGTATTCGAAAGGGTGAATCTACAGACCCTGGCCCTATTCGCAAATGTGGAGTTGCAATTCTTATTCGCAAATCACTTCCAGTCACGGTATCTAAAACATGGTTGGATTCTGAGGGACGTTATGCGTTTGCTAAATTGCGTATTGGAGATGCTTACATTTGTGTGGGATCAGTCTACGCTCCGACTGGGACCAAAAAATCATTCTTCCTCCAGTTGAACCGTCTATTAACAGAGATAGATGCCTCACAGTACCTCATTGGCGGGGATTGGAATCTGGCGCGAGACCCAATTCTAGACAAAACTGGTCCATTTGACAAGGGGAATGCTGCAGATAGAGCTCTATTAGATGACGTAATATCGGATAACGGACTTGTTGACCACTGGCGTCTTAGCCATCCAACAGACACGGAATACACCTTCTTCTCTCCCACCCATGGCACATTCTCTCGCTTGGACTATTTTCTGACATCACAGAAAGTGGTTCAATTGGTCACGGAATCCCGCATCTTGGAAACAGCTTTATCTGACCATTCCCCTGTCCTCTTATCCCTAGAACTAGGACTCTTTAGGCCAGGGCGTAAACCCTGGCGTATGAACATCCAACGACACAGGACTCCCAAGGGTAAATCTCAACTACAATCACATCTCCAAGACTATCTTTCCACTAACCAGGGTTCTGTTAACTCCGACAGGACTATTTGGGCTGCAGCTAAAGCCACTATCAGGGGTCAGTTAATGCGTGAAGCAGCACTTGTTAATAAACAGAATGCTGCACGGCAAACAGAACTAGAACGCGACATTCAATCTTACTCTCGCCTGTACACACTAACCCCAACCTTGCAGAATCGTAAATCACTCGAGCAAGCTCGTATGGCATTAAATAACCTTTTTACATCTAAAGTCGAATACGCTCTGCAGAGAATGAAGGGGCGACATTACAAACAGGGGGAAAAGGCAGGGAGATTGTTAGCTGCCCAATTGCGCCAAAGAGAGGCAGGTATGGCCATTCCAGCTATTCAAACAGCACAAGGTGATATGCTTACGAGACCTCAAGATATTGTCAATGAATTTGCTTCTTTCTACCAATCTCTCTATACCCCAGGTACTCAGATAGATTTGAATAAGATGTCTACTTTTCTTACAAAGGTGGATCTTCCCTGTCTCTCTGATGATGGTAGAGCTATGCTTGAAGGTGAAATTAGCAAAGGTGAGATTTCCCGAGCCATTGCTAACCTACCTTACCACAAAGCTCCTGGGGAAGATGGATTCCCTGCTGAATTCTATCGATGGGCAGGACACAATGTTATTGATACACTACAGGCTGCATTTCAAGAAGCGGATAATGTATCTTCATTGGGGCCTCTTTCTAACAAAGCACTCATCGCTGTGCTACACAAACCTGGTAAAGATCCCTTGCTATGCAGTAGTTACCGCCCCGTCTCGTTATTAAATTGTGATATTAAAATATTGGCCAGCATCCTAGCGTCCCGCCTTCGTAAAGTATTACCTTCCCTGATACACCACACTCAAGTAGGCTTTGTCCCAGGGCGCTCCTCTCGGAACCATCTTCGTACGTTAGCCCATACACTGTGGTCTGCTAAACACCTTCCAGATAATGCATTAGCTCTTTCACTTGACGCAGAAAAAGCGTTTGATCGCATTGAATGGGACTACCTTTTTACAGTAATGGAACGATTTGGGTTGGGTGATCAATTTATAACCAAGGTACGCTTATTATATGACAATCCATCTGCTCAAGTGAATTGTGGTGGTTTTTTATCTGACACATTTCCGATTCGGAGAGGAACCCGCCAAGGATGCCCTTTATCCCCCCTTCTTTTCCTCTTAGCTATGGAACCATTAGCTGCCACAATTCGCCAAACTGATGAAATCACAGGTGTTCCCCTCTCAATCGGAAACTCTAAAATTTACTTATATGCAGATGATATCCTACTCACCCTTACAAACCTTCCCCGATCTATTCCGTCTCTCCTTCAAATCATCAATGACTTCTCTTCCTTTTCAGGTTATAAAATTAATTGGGACAAGAGTGAGGCATTACCCATCTCTGATGGCACTGCAAAAGCAGCTATATACGGTTTCCCTTTTCATTGGCAACCTTCACGCCTTAAATACCTAGGAGTTCTAGTCAATAAAGGTTTGGAAGACATGGTTATAGACAATTTAACTCCTTTGATTTCTCAAATGCAGCGTGATTTTGACAAATGGAAGGCTTTAGGGCTTTCTCTTTGGGGTAGAGTCCAAGCTATTAAAATGGTCACTCTTCCGCGTTTCATCTACATCTTGGGCATGCTTCCCCTTCAGATCCCTTTATCCACGCTTCGATCAATCGACTCCAAGATTAAAACCTTTATATGGGGTTTGGCTAAGCCTCATCTTGCTGTGACAAAATTGAAAGCTCACCAGCTATATGGAGGAATGGGCTTACCATCGATTGAACATTATGCCCTCGCATTACACGTCTCTCAAATATCTTATGTTACCAGGGATCAAAGATGCTCCACAATGGGTTCATATAGAACGCCATCTTTTATCCACAGATTCAGGTCTTTCTCTTTTATATGGAAGCGGCACTAGTCGTTCTGACCCCAAAAACCCGATTTTATCAGCTATGCATAAATCCTGGCAAAGGGGACATTGTTTACTAGATTCAAACCCGCGCATCCACAACAAGGCTCCCTTATGGAATAATTCAGGTATACGTATTAATGGTCGAACACTATCTTGGCCTTTGTGGCAAACAGCAGGCATTCACTCTGTAAATCAACTTCTTCATAATGGCGATTTCAAATCATTCTCACAACTAAGGGAGGAATTTAATCTTCCTGCACAACATTTTTTAAATACCTTCAACTCCAACAGTGTTTGAAGAAACATTTGGGATCGCCCCTTGGTCGCTTTCAACTCTCACCAATATTATCCTATTTAAATACATGGGGGAAACATAAAGGAGTGACTTCTGGTCTTTATAAAACCTTCACGTTTCACCTCTTTTCACAATCCCTCTCTCATAATCTTCACCTTAAATGGCAATCCCGTTTATCAAACTCTTATACAGCTAATGAATGGGAACAGCTATTGGAGAATCTGCATAAAGTAACCCGTGAAGCAAGGCTTAAATTTTGCTTATTTAAAATACTCCATGATTGGCATTGGTCACCAGTCAAATTGCATAAAGCCGGCCTACTCTCACATACGAATTGTTGTAGATGCTCCAATTCTGGCTGTGACACAACTCACATTATCTGTGAATGCCCAAGTATACAACCTTTTTGGAACTATCTTGGTAAAATTTTGCACTCCACAATGCTCTTACATCTACCACTCACACCTGCCAATATTCTTTTACATGATTTACGTCATTCCCCAAAGCTCTCTAAACCACAACACCGTCTTTTCCACACTGCATTGGCTACAGCTAAAATATGTATTTTACGTCATTGGAAATTATCCTCTCCACCCTCACAGGAAGAATGGTTGGTAGCCATGATACAAACGGCTTCACATGAACGCACGATCTATAACCTTCAGGATCAAACTGACATATTTCCCCAGACCTGGTCACCTTTTCTAAAAACAAAAGCTGATGATACTACTAATTCTCCCGTTCCTTTCACTGCACCCACATAAGGAGACTAACTCATTGTTCTACATCTTTGTTAATTGTCTTTCCTATTATTACTTGTTCTGTCTCTTCCACTTTTCCCATATTCTTTTCATTATTACCTTCCCTCTCCTCCTATTTTTCTCCCCCACCTCTCCGTACCCTGGCTCTACCCCTCCACATTATCCTACATATTTTATTTTTTCTCCTTTTCTTTTTATTTACACTATTTTACTATTTTCTCCCAAATCTACTTTGTCTTAAACTTTTTGCAATGTCAATATTTTCCTATGATAACACATTTCTCTTTGATTAATATGATGATCTCATGTTAAGCTATTGACTCATATTTATATTTGATCTATTTATATTTAATCAATTAATAATATCTGCTGTATCAGTTTCTTATTTATACCATTTACATATCTATTAATTCTTACCCTCCTTGCATTCTTCCCCTTCCCTTACTTCTCTCTTCTTCTTCTCTGCTTTTTCACTATTTATCTACTTATTTATTTAATTATTTAATTATTTATTCATAATATGTCTATTTATATATTCCATATTTATATGCTTTTATTAATCAACAAATGTCATGTATTTATTGTCACTTTTTATCATTATAGAATCCCTCATTTATTTATTAACAATTTATTAATACATCCTTACCCTTATTCTCTTGATGTATTTTTATTGCAAAATTCAATAAAACATTTCAACACACAAAAAAAGAAAATATACCCCAAACCACGTCTCCTAGTTTGGAAATAATTCCAGCCATATTCCAGCTGACAAGATGAAAGGAGGTTTCAGGATGTTTGGATCTAAGGTTTACATTTGGAGGAGTACTTGTTGGCAGCAAGGGGTAGCTAGTCAGACCTACATTGTTTGGGTCCCTCATACGATCACAAAACAAGGCAGGTTCCCTCAACGTTAGTCCCAACTGAATATCCCTTTCAACTAGAGTAGACACATTAACATTTGTATCAGGTGGAAAAGGGGAGAAAGTTTGCAGTCAATCAATCTTGGCCAGATTACTCTCTTGGGTAGATGGATTTACCCCCGACTTCGGTCCAGGTGTACTTCTATTTTTGGTAGGTACACCACTCCCACCCCCATCCTTCTACCCAGATTAGACATGGGCCAAAGGTCTTAACTTAAAACAACTTTCTGAACCTTTGGGGTAGTGGTACGCTGATCTAATAAAATGAGGCATTCAACCAGGTCTGGAGAAATTAAGTTCAGTTCACTAGAGTCCCAGGGACCAACAGGCGTTATATGTTGTTTGACATGCAAGGTATCGGAATAATCAATTGAATAGCACTCTCTGGTATGTCTGATCTAGTACAAGGTCTTGTTTTTCAATTTATCCATGCTTTCGATATAAACAGGTGATATCTTTGGCACTTTCACTATAAAAACTTAATGGCCAGATCTGGGAGAAAAAGTCCTCTGCATACTCTTTGTGGATGTTGGTGGAAGATCGTAGTGGCGAGACCCATAAGTGATGTTATTTGGTCTTGACAAAGTAAGGTAAGAAGAGGGGTGTAAAATATTCTCCAGTGTGTAAGCATCTGGTGAAGATGGAGAAACTCTTCTTGGGGGACAATGACCCAGGTTTGCGTATAGATTATGATTATGGTAAATGTTTGCAGGGGTTGCTCGATGGAGAGAGGCAGATTCTTCAGGCACATCTACTCACCTCTTCATGCCTCGCGATACTGCTGGGTCGACAATTTTTTAACACAATTTGATGACTATGAGGGAGGATTTATAGATCCAGTTGAATTATTGAGAGATTTGATCACAGACAATAATACCTGTTTCAAGTTCTCCGCCTCGTCCCTTAAGACAGAGATTAAGCTAATGGCTTCCATGAAAGTCGAATGATCCTGAGTAGAGAAACGAGGTACGGGAGCAGTCTGTGGGTGTGGGTCTGTCACAGGATCCTTTTGCAAGGGGGCATACCTATTAGAACATTCGGGGGCGGAGCTTGCCAAGGCTCAAGATGGCCACGCTCTGAGCGAGCTCCGCGAGCCATCCACATAATCCTACATTATCCTGGCATCTGTGACTCAATTTTAATTCTAGAAGAGCAGATTGTGCGGCGGAAACATTGCGCTTTCACTGGATGCGCATATCTCAGCCTGCAGGGGATTTTGATGGTGGACCCATCTGCAGCCTGTTCCTGAGGCCTGTGCCTCGTGGTGGAGTACTCGCTGCTGCCGGCAAGTCCCCTGTGTGCGGTGACGCCGGACGCGACCTGCTCTGCCTGGACGTGTGGGGAGCAATGGTTTGGGGGCGCGACCTGACAGCACTGCAATGACGACCAAGTGCTGACTGCCTTGGCCCTGCCGGTCACATCGGAGACTGCCTGGTGGCGCCGTGGGGTGGGGATTCACGGGCGCGGGCCTCAGCGATACTGGACTTTTTTTGCTGTACGCGACCTGCGGGCCGCCCCAGGCTTCACCAGCATCAGGCAGCGAAGGTACGTGAGACTTTGGCGCTCGTAGGAGGGGTGGGCAATGAGCAGTCTGGAACCCAGTTTCACCGCTCAAAGTGGGGGAATTCCCCAAGCTCTGCCGAGATTAGACCCTGCCCCTGCAACTTCTGACTGCGCTGCTGCATGACGCCTTCCCTGCATTGAAATAACGGCTGCTGGAAGAGCCGTACCGCCATACCATTTAGCTAGGCCTAGTGGATGTTCCCTGCGCAGTGAAACGCACTAATAGTGCTGGGAGGTGTGACGTGGACTAGACCGGAGGGTGCCTGTAGAGACAGATCAAACAAAAACTCGGTCTCACCATCCCAAGCTGCAGTGAAATCGCAGTTTTGCGCCTACTGGGTGGCACCAGACTGTCCATTATTTTGTACGTTAAGTGATTTCCTGCCCTGGTCTGAAGGTAAATCCTTCTCCTGGAGATAAAGGAGCCCACTCTGTTACACCTGTTATTATAACACGCGACATTGACTGACTCAGAGCGCGCTTGGGGAGACGCTTGACACTGTACATGCTCAGGGCACTGTCCGGTAGACGAGGTCTGGAGGTCCTCGGACCCTCATCGGACCCCAGTATGGGCAAAGTTGATAAGACGCAACCTAAGCTGCATTTTGAACAACGGAAATCGAGAAATAGAGACCTGGGGGATGCTCAAACTTCGGATGAGCGATCAGTTGCGACAGAAGACACGGAGGGGGACATCAAGCAGATCTTAGCGCAGGTCCAGAAGAGCCTGGCAACTATCGATGCGAAAATAGATACACTTGCGTATCAAATGGACAGAATATCAGAGCGTGTTGATAAACATGCTGAAAGGCTCGACATGACGGAGAGGCGGGTGTCGGAGGTGGAAGATGAGCAGACTGAGGTGGACACAGCCCAAAAGCAAATGGCGAAAACAATCACGGCGCTTCAAGACAAGGTAGAAGATTTAGAAGCGCAGTCCAGGAGAAGTAACCTACGTATCACGGGTCTGCCGGAGTCCACTGCTATAGGCAACATGGAAGCCTTCATAGAAAATCTACTGGTCACTCTGCTAGGTCGAGAAATATTTTCGGACATCTTTGTAGTGGAGCGGGCTCATCGGTCCCTGGGCCCTAGACCTCCCCCCGGAGCCCCGCCACGACCGGTGATTGCAAAATTATTAAATTACAGGGACGCTGCCCTGAAAATGGCCAGAGAAAAGAAAGACTTACAGTATGAGGGCTCCAAAATATCATTGTTCCCGGATTTTACTATGAGGGTGCAGGAAGCCAGACGACAGTTCGCACCTTTGAAAAGATGCTTGCGGGAACAAAACATGGACTACGCCATGCTGTACCCGGCCAGACTCAAGGTAACCATGAATGGCAAATCCAAGATCTTCCTTGACCCAAAATCGTTGCAGAAAGCCTTGAAAGAGCACTCTAAGATAGAGGAGAGGAATAAAGAACTGGAAAGACTGGACGAGGCAGCTGGTGGCGGAATGGATGAACAGGACTGAAGGAACATTTACGTGATAGACTCACTCTTGGTTTACTGAACTGGGCTGCCTGGATTTGATCTTGGAATTGCCCTATCATCGGCAGTAAATTTATTAATGACTACAGCCTGTGTGCCTGGTCTCCTTTTCTGGATCCTCAGGACTTTACGTATTGCAAGTATAGCTCTAGTTATGCAGCTCTGATGGGAATGTGCGAGGTATGGTTTGATTAAACTAGTTATTAGGTGGATAGCCCGGCTGGCACACAGTAAAAAGAGTTTGTCTGTTGTTATGGATGCACTAGATAATTTTGGATGGCAGTGTGGGGAATAGTACTAACGGTGCTCTCCACGAAGCTGAGGTAACATCTGCCCCTGCGTGTTACTCACTCTGTTTTTTCATTTGTTTTTCTCTGGTGGGGTGGGGTAGCCGGGGGGATTTTGACTGTGCTAAGTTGGGGTTTGCATGGCATGGGTGGTGGGGGGGTATTGATAGGTGTTTTTTTTCTTGTTTTTCTTCATTCTCTTTCCTTTGCTTCGTTTTATGCAATTGTGGCTGTAGTGTACACAGCATGCCCATTGCTCTTAGAAGTACTGCCCCAAAATTGGAAGATACCCTGGAATACACAGTTGGAAAATAATACAGAGACTGAGATCCCTAGCGTAACATTTGGTGGATAGGCTGCGACTGCTGACTTGGAATATTCGAGGCCTAAATGATTTTAGAAAAACTAGAAAGGTAATTGCTTATCTCATTAGACATAACGTGGACGTTGCTCTTTTACAAGAGTCCCACTTGCCTGCAGACAGTCCGATGCTTACATGCAGGAGACTGCGCGGTATATTTCACGCTGCAGGGTTTACTACTCATGCACGGGGGTAATTACCTGGGTAAATCCGCGAACTGGTATCTCACTAGAGGCGATTGAGACGGATAAGGAAGGCAGGTATGCTATCTCTAGGTGTAAAGGAAAGGGACTGGAATTCATCATAGTTAATGTATTCGGCCCTAATTTTGACTGCCCACAATTTATCGTGCTCTACTGGGGCGCATGCGCAGGCTGTCATTAGTCCATCAAGTGTGGGGAGGAGATTTTAACTGTGTCCTAGATCCGGCGTTAGATCACTCTGGAGGGCCGAGCCGGCGTAAGTCACTAGCGGCAAGGGTGATAGATGCTTCTATTGTTGAGTTAGATCTGATAAAAAAAAAAAAAAAAAAAAAAAAAACCTATTAGAACATTCAATGTTAGCATGAGTTGGAAAATCCTCCTTCGAACCCACAGGGGAAGTGGGAGGCATAATTGGATCCAATGTAAGTGGCTGTGCCATGTTAACAGGAGGGACAGTTGTAATTTGTTTTTTTACAGGCCCCCTGCTTCATTTTAAATAAATCTGGGACCTTCCTTTCTTCCCCCCTTTCACCACTTTCTCATTGTTCATATCTTTACTTTGTAGGATAGTTTCCACCTCTTTTATTAGGGTATCGATCTCACTTGCTACACAATTTGCAGCAGCATACCTTGACTGCTTGGAAAGTTTTGGCTGAGCAGCTGCACCCACTGGACTAGTTTGCGCTTTCCATTTCCCCGTTTGCGCGACATTTTATAAGAATGCAATAAGTAGCAATTACAGGTTGGATGCAGAAAAACGCCAAGACTGTAGGGCCCAAGGCCAAGAGCCAAGGGGTGTTGCCCTGCCCTGGCTCTTCCTGGTGCTGATGGGTACAGGACGGGCCACCCTTGTACCGGGCACGTCTCAAGCTGCAGCAAGTGAAGGCTGTAGATATGCGCCCAATGGCACTTGCAGCTGGTCAGAGCCCTGCCCCTCCTCCAGGCAGGTATGGATGTCTGGGACATGGAGTCCCTGGCCCTCGAATGCACGTCCCACGCTGCGGCAAATGAAGGCAATAGATTTGTGCCCGATGGTGCTTGCAGCAGGTCAGAGCCCCGCTCTGCCACCTGGTAGGTATGGATGTATGGGACTTGGAGTCCCCAACCTTCTGAATGCGCTTCCCATGCTGCGGCAAGTGAGGGCTGCAGATATGCACCCCATGCACTTGCAGATGGTCAGAGCCCCGCCTCCTGGCAGGTATGGATATCCGGGACGTGGAGTCCCCGGCCCTCTGAATTGCGTACCGCACTGCAGCAAGTGAAGGCTGTAGATATGTGCCCATGGTGCTTTCAGCTGGTCAGAGCCCTGCCCCGCCTCCCGGCAGCTATGGATGTCTGAGACATGGAGTCCCTGGCCCTTTTGAATACGCGTCCTACACTGTGGCAAGTGAAGGCTGTAGATATGCGCCCAATGGCGCTTGCAGCTGGTCAGAGCCCCGCCCCGCCTACTGGCAGGTATGGTTGTCTGGGACGTGGAGTCCCTGGCCCTCTGAGTGCGTGTCCGCGCTGCGGCAAGTGAAGGCTGTAGATATGCTTTATGCAATTGTTTGCTTTCCCATCATGCAACCATAGCTGGACCATTGCTTAAAATAGGAGATACAGGAGCTGTTCCCATAGCAGTCTGTCATTTGGTATTATGTCTCTAGTCTGTTACTGTTAGTGGTGTAAGAGACGGTGATGGGCACCCCTGAAGGATGTGGTGAGGGACCTCTGAAAGTTCTGCATTTCAAGTGTTTAGCAAGTATGTTTCCTCGACTTCCCACATGCAAAAAGCCTCAACAGCCCTCAGCTGACCGTGAAGCTAGCATTTATGAGGAATGGGAAGAAGTGATTTTAAAAAGTATCTTCTCAAAATAACATTATTCAAAACTTGACAGGATTTAAAGACTATTTAGAGAAAGAGTAAGGTGTTCTCTCTAAAATAGATTTCAGAAACACGTTATGTATTTCAAAGTACATTAGGATAGCAAGACTGACCAAAGCCTGAAGAGTGTTAAATATGACCTTGACAGGAAGATTTGGGGAGGGGGTCTTCTACAAGAATCTTTTTAGATACTGTGCAAAATAGAGCATTTTATTGCACACTGGTCAAGTTAAAAAGCTCCACAGTGGTCAGGGGGATGAGGGCAGTTTAGCATATTTCTCTGTAAAGCTGATATTGCCAGCTACCACACGCTAAGTAGACACTATTGCCAGTTTGCGTGTGGTGAGTAAGAGGTCTTGCACTACCTCTCGCAAGCTCTAGCTTCCAAGTTCCATTGGGGGCTGCACCCAAATTCAGATCCTGTTTGAGGGATCTTGCAGAATGGATGAACATGAGCTGCCTCAAGCTGAATGCAAATAAAACGGAAGTACTCATTGTCGGGAAACAACCTTCAGTCTGGTCCTCAGCTTGGTGGCCAACGGAACTTGGCCCAACTCCAGACCCTAAACACAAAGTAAAAAATGTAGGCTTTTTGTTCGACTCTAATCTTACTTTTGAGGGCCAAGTATCCTGTGTAGCTGGGAAGTGTTTTGCCCCTCCCAAAACTCTGGCCAAAATCATGGATCTTCTTCCCATTTCGGCCAGGGCAGATTAGATAAACTTCAGAGAGTGCAAAATACGGCGGCACGTCTCCTGCTGAAACTCCCGAGGCGGTCACCAGCGCGCCCTGTCCTGGATAACCTTCACTGGTTGCCTTTGAGGAAAAGAATTTCCTTAAATGCTTTGTGCTTCTGCCATAGGATCCTGAATGGCAAAGGCCCATGCTATCTTTTTGCACTTCTTAAATCTTACCAACCCAGTAGACAACTAAGATCATCAGACGCCACACTGACAACAGTGCCCGTCATAAAAAGATCCTGTCTGGGCGGTTCTTCGTTTGGCTTTCGGGCATCAAAACTGTGGAACGCTCTACCTCTCCACCTGATGCAAGAACCCATTGAGAAAACCTTTAGGAAGAAACTCAAAACATGGCTGTTCAGGTTTGCCTAATCTTCTGACCTTACCTGTTTTATTTTGTATTAACCTTACCTTTCTGGTCAGGCTCTGTCTCTCTTCTTCTCTTATCACTCTTATATCTGGTTAGGGCAATCCTAGCACGGGGACGCTCCGTTGTGAGCAAATAATGCCCTTTAAAAATTATTAACATAACAGATACACTTCACACATGCTTGCGCTCGCACAAACACACACAATGCCACACATACATCTACTGAAACTTATTTAGATACAAGCACAAATACTCTCCAATGTGGTTTTACACATCCCTTTTTGTTCAAACTTTTACCCACTTTTTTCACACCGTTGTCTCACATCCATGCACACACACAATGTTTCACTCACATACACATGAGGAGTTTAAGGGAGAGCTAGAGGCTTAGAGGAAGTCAAGGGGGAAAAGGGAAAGCTTCAGAAGTATACAGACAAGTATGTCAACCTAGTATCGCTTCGTAAGAGGACGGAGTGAGGATAAGATCACGTAGGCTAGACTTGTATATGTACTAGTGTGGGCTCTGACTGTGACAATATTAGACGGTACCAAACTGTCCTAAGGGACTACAAGTCAGAACAAGCGCAGGGTTTTTTGTGCTCTTGGCAAAGATGCATTTGTCTACCACTGTCACATGATCATTTCCCCCTATTGATATCAGAGAAAAATAAAAGTAAAACTGATGCAAACCTTCAAATCTGAGCTGTTGAAGACCAATATCCAGACATGTACTGTGACCCAGCCTCCTATGCGCTGTCAGTGGACTTCATCAAGAAATTTAAGCCACACCATTTTTAATCTTCTCCATGAGACACTCAAAAGAAAATCTGAAAGGGATAGGTGTGTGCATGCCCCAGTGAGACAGATGCCAGGTATCCATATAGATAAAAATCCTGTACAGTCACTCTGACCATTTAAAGTCACTGCCTCAAGGCAGTCACGTCTTCCTAAGTGTAAAGTAGAGTGACAGTGAACAGGCACATTTGTTTGATCAGCAGCCCAATCGGAATAGACATGGGTACTATGCAAGGGGAAGGAGTAAGGGACACATGTTAATGGTCAAGGGAAGACATAGATGTATTGAGGTGCATGAGAATGGTAGCGCAACACAGTTAGACTAGAGACAGTCACAAAGCAGAGGGAGATGTAAGAGAAGTGGGGATTAAAACACACAAAAGGTGACGGGAGGAATGCTTGCAATAAGTCTAACCATGGGCACTCACTCTGGTAGCATTCCAACCCATCATTTGTTTGCCTACCATGTCACCTCAGTTTGGACCCAACCATATGTAAATCAGTCTTGACCCTGCTCCTATAGGAACAGTCTAGCCTGAACTGCCAGGCCAGGTCCTCCCTGTATTGGAACACAAGCAACCCAAGACTGGCTTGTCCCTGTTTGGGGCTTGTCCGTCAGGCGTAGCTTGATGCCAGTGGCACAGGGAGCATGGGACCCACATCTAGGCATACCCTTGCCACTTACAACAGTATATTAAACACACAAACTGGGTCCAAACTGTGGTAGCATGGTGAGCTAAAGAACAGTGGGTTGGAATGACACAGCGAGTGGTTCTCAGTGGTTAGACAAATTGCAAGTATTCCTCCCATCACCTTTTGTGTGTTTGAGAAAGAAGTGGAGACTTTCAAAATCACAGTCATTGACGAGGAACAATACAGGAGAGAAACAGCCAGAATGTAAGGGTGGTCAAAGACTGAATGACAACAGGTTATAGTGGAAGAAGGAAGAGAGACTGGAAGAGGATGGGAAATGATTCAATCAAGGAAAGAGAGAGAGAGAGAAAAGGGGCATTGTTAAAGGATGTGTGTGTGAGAGAAGGTAAATGAGAGTTATAAAGGGAGAGAAGAAAGAGTGAGAGACAGGAGAGCTGGTAAAGAGATAAAAGAAGAGAGTGAGAGAAACAGTTTAAAAAGAGGTAAAGGCAGAATGGGGGATGTGTAAGAGAAAGAGAGAAAACAATCTAAGGAAAACCAGAGAAAGAATAAAAGAGTAAACAAGAGAGAATGGGGGCATCAAAACTCAAGTGACCACTGAGTTAAGGCTGTCCAGCAAGTAAGATTGCCATAATGAGGGACATTTACAGAGCATGAGGAAGTCCAAATGGAGAAAAGAGGGAGAGGCACAGAAGACCGGTCCATGGTAGTGGCAGTAGAAGGAAGGAGATGAAAGAAAAAAGCAGTATGGAAACTGTATTTTGAGACAGAAGGGAGAAAAGGTAACCCACAGAATGGAAAGCGAGGCAACCAACGGGGAAAACAAGCATTTGCAATGCAATCGGTCTCGCCTTTGGGACCTTATATGTATTTAGCTATGCAGCACATTAACCTGGGTGCTGAAACATCTACTGTTCTTTAACATGGAGGGAAAATAAGCACCAAACTGCGTGACACGCCAGGTATGGGAACACATGGAGAGAAATATTGCCTTTCAGCGGGAAATGGTATAGTCCAAAGCTCTGTTTTTAATATAAAACCAGGGCCTTCGGTGGTCATATCACTGAAAATACAAGATTTGACAAAAATATTATTGTCTACGGGTGCTCATGGAAGACAATTTCTATGGACTGGAATCTGGAGAATGCTAAAGTGATTCTGGTATTTTACTGACCGCTGCTGGTCGTTTTCTATCAAGAAAGTTAAATAGAGGCAGTTGCCAGAAAAATTAAAAAAGAAAGTCCGTAAGCAGAAAGCAATTCTGGTATTTTACTGACCTCTGCTGGTCATTTTCTATTAAAAGACAGTTAAATAGAGGCAGTTGAACAGAAAAAAAAGTCCCTATGCGGAAGCAGACAAGTCCTAGGGCTGATCTCCAGAGCCCACAAAGTACATACACATATAAGTATATACTAAAGTATATACAAGAGGTCTCGAATGCTCGACCTAAAAAGGAACATTGGGTTGGCAATACTATTTAGTCGGGGAAGGCAAGGAATTAGCACTCTGAATGCAGCATGAAGCAGTGTGATTACTATCCTTTGAGTGTATATTTATGTTGTGTAGCAACGCTCTGACAGCTTTCACACATGAGTTATCAGTGCTCTCCTGCAGGCAGGGGCGGAGCTTGGTCAGTTAGATTGGGGGGGGGGTGAGGTGAGCTTCAGGTTTACCAACAATCACGCTGGCATATAATGGTAAAATACATTATACAACAAGCAGGGCGCATCAAAGGGTCTTAAGGGGCAGTGGAAAGGGATAGGAATGCTGAATGGTAGGGGTACCAAGTGAGAAGAAGCACAATATTTTGTAAAATAACCAACATTTTTGAATTTCCACAGAGAGAGGGAGAGAGTGTGTGTGTTTTTGGCTGTGTGAATGCAAAACTCCCAGGTGAAATTCGAAAGACACCTCACCATACCCAACTGAAAGCACCAGCACCCAACTATACATCAGAAAGGAAATTTATTAGGGTGGTGTAACATCTCTCTCCCCCCATCCCCTATCCCCTGAAGCCACGCCCTTGGCTGCAGGATGTAAAACATCCATTTTAAAGAAGTGAGTGCAATAGAGTTTAGCATCGTTTGGAACCCGGGAAGGCTGTTCCAGCTGTCTTGCCCAGTTGTCATTAATTATGGAGGATAAACTTGCATTTAAAAATAGCAATGTTCATCATTCAAAGGCTTTTTGGAATAGGGCTGCCAGCCAGGGTTCTGATTTGGACACTGATAGTTTGAGCCGGAAGCACCACTCCCAGAGACACAGCTCTCCTCTCTGTTCTCAGTCCATAGCCACATCTGCAATCCACATCTGCAGAGAATATAACTTGTGGTACACAGCACTCTGCGCGGGTGGTGATGCAAGTGCGTTTACAGGTTCATCTCGCCTGGGCAGGGCCCCCCGTGAGGGGTCAGTGGAAGGAGCCAGTTTACCCCGATTCCTTCAGTTGCCGTCTTACATTGTTTAAACAGTTGCCTTTGTTTGTTCAACAAACAACACCCTTGCGCCCCCCTATTGCGGGAGCTGGATGGAGGGGTATGTGTTATGCCTTTAGTGGTGCGAGACACATAAGGAATGGAGCTATGATATGGGCCCAACCAACCCTCCCCCAGCCCTGTAGCTTACACCATACATCCTTGTGTTGCATCAAATTTAAATTCAGGAAGAAAAGGGCTATTGGTGGACTCACCTCTTTGAGGACACCAAGTGTCCCAGCACCAGAGTCAGTCTGTCTACTTATTTAGTAGCGCTGCATCACAGCCCTTCGGTAGCCGGACATTGCCATCATGGCCTAGGAGAAGGCTGCTGCAGGCTTGGGTTAAACCGGAAGGAGACCAGTGTAATGCAGGTGGTGCAAGGTGTTGAAAGCACCATTCGATGAGGAGGGCTCTTGTGCGGGGGCATGCAGGCCGCAGGACTAGTTGGAATAAAACTCAGAGACATATTGTAGGGATAACACTGGTAGGATCGTAATCCTATCAATAGGTAAGTATAGGGCTGGGTGCTATAACATTCCATATGAGCAGTAATTCAGGGGACAGGTGGTAATTAGTTACACTGCAGCGTTTCTCCTCCATGCATGGTAGACACAGACAGCAAAGGTCCTTATACACTTGTGCAGGTATAGTTCGGACTTTACACCAGTTTATTTAAATAGGTTTGTTTACAGTACCTTTAATGTCACAGCCAAGGAGGGTAGCCCAGCCTCTTTCTTCGGGCACTGATGGTTGCAGGATGGGACTACCCTTGGCCTGGGCGTGTCCCCCCGCGTCCTGCACAGCAGGGATACAAGTTTGCTTATAAGCGCTGATAAAGGGGGGGGGGCATCGTAATGCCCAGCATCCTTCTCCACCACAGGACTGCTGGGTATTATGGTCCTCCTACGGCCCGAGAGCGTTTAGTTACCTGTCCGGTGAGCTCCCCCTGTCACGGGGTTGCCGGTTGGTTAGAGCCTCCTTCCTTGCCCCCCAGCAGGGGTGTAGGAGACACTAAATTTCTGGGGGGGACAAGGACAACTTTTTGGACTTTCCAGTGAACCTATACAAATCGCCCATTGTCTGAGAGCTGTACGCTCTGTTAAACGAATAAAATCACATAGTTTTGTAGTGAAACATTGATAAAGCCAGGCATGTAGTCACAGTTTGCAAATATGCTTTAATTGTTACATTCACAAAGTAATCAGACCAAATGTGAAAAAACATGTTTTTGAATCTTACACCTTCATGCACCAAGCAAACAAAGGTAGAACGAAAAAAAGGAAGAATAAATGTAATGCTCTTCGCGACATTCCTAAACCTCAAAATGCAATTGGACTAATATTGGAGTGTATTGGAAACAGGGTGCAGGCACACAGAGCTATAAGAACAGAGAAAAGTCCACTTTCTAAAAGTGGCAGATCCAAAATAGTAATGTGAAATCCAACCTTACCAGTAAAGAGGATTTATCATTGCCATTCCAAAGTTATAAAACATGACACAGCTACTCCTTTCTAACCAGGAATTACAGCTTAAAAGAGTGTATTAGGGAATTCTCAATGTTAATCCAAGAGAGGAGTAGGCCTCACAGTGGTGAAAAATTAATGTAGGTGTTTTTCACTACAAGGACATGCAAAATTTAAAAGTACATGTCCTACCTTTTAGTAACATTGCACCCTGCCCTATGGGCTACCTAGAGCCTATTTTAGAGGTGACTTATGTGTAATAAAAGGGAAGTTTAAGGCTTGGCAAGGGGTTTTTAATACCAAGTCGACATGGCACTAAAACTGCACACACAGGCTCTACACTGAGACATGTTTAAAGGGCTACTAGTGTGGGTGGCACAATCAGTGCTGCAGACCTACTAGTAGCATTTAATTTACAGGCCCTGGCAATATGGTATACCACTGTACAAGGGACTTACAAGTAAATTAAAAAGGCCAATTGTGTATACACCAATGTTACCATGTTTAGGGGAGAAGCACATGCACTTTAGCACTGGTCAGCAGCGGTAAAGTGCTCAGAGTCCTAAGGCCAACAAAAACAAATCAGCAAAAAAAGGAGGTAAGCAGGCAAAAAGGTTTGGGGGAAGACCACTGGGGGGAAGGCTGGCAGGTCTATTAGTATGGTATAGGATTCTGTGTGTCTGTCTGAGTATTGAAGTCAGTCGGAACCCTTTTGGAAGCCCCTGGTTTAGCAGGGCACAAGAAGGAGAGCGAGAATAGTTTCTCAAACACTGGAAGTTTATCGCCTGCATTCCTGTGGCTGGAGGGTGGAGAAACACTTAATGCATCGCAAAGTAAACAACACAATACATAAATGTTGTTGTCTAATCTATGAGAAGCGTTATTGCAGATAGATGATATAAGTGTAGAGTTCACTCAAACCACATTATCTTGCACAAAAATATAAGAACCCCTGAGAGAGAAATTTGCAATAAGAATTAGCCTTGTGTGGGATGCTCACAAAAATAAGATTTACAGTGTTTGTGTGGCAGAGAAATGATTACCAATGTAAAAAAAGCCTGCTGTGAGAAACACATATGAGAAGCTCACAGAAGATAGGTATAGTTAGATATGCAGAATGAGTTGTGTGGCAAAGCTAAGATATGAGATGTTAGTGATGAACACCAGAAACGCAGTGTTTGTGTGTGAAGCTTACAAATGAATACAGTGGGTGGAAGGTCACAAACGAGTAGTGTGTGGGATGCACTAAAGCACAACATTTGTATTATATGGCAGGCTCACAAAAACTATAAAAATACTCAAAACTAGCAAATATGCCTCGTGCTAGGATTATTCGAGCCAAAATATTGAGCATTTAATTGAAGCAATGATTGAAGGCTTGGAGGCCTTGCTCAAGACTATTATGATCTATTTACAAGTGGCATTTGGAGAGTTGTGTTTTAACAGTGAAGTAATCTTTGGGGAACAGTTATTGCTACAAAGAAAAAAGTTCAGATGGGTAGGATAACTTGGATAGGAGTGGTGATGCTCCAGAAGAAAAGCCAGGGATGTCCAAGACCCATTACTCTGCTTCTGAGCATTTCCAGGAGGAGCCTGTAGACCCCATACTGGAGAACTCTAGTCCCCCAGGGAATAGTTCCAATGAAAGAGAGGGAGGCCCTAGAGGTAGGACCCCCTTTATTCCTCCTGGGAGGGTACAAAGGGTTCAGGGGAGGTCCAGGTCCTCCTCAGTTAATCCAACCTCTGCTGCCACTTCAATAGGGACTACCATCTCTAGCAAGAGGGAGGATTATTTAGAAAGGGAATACCACCTGCTAAAACTTGAGAGAGCCAAGCTCACAATCAAGAAGGAACAGTTGGCCCTAGATAAGGACACCCTAGAAGTTCAGAGGGCTAGGAAGAATTTAGTATCAGAACCTATGGTGGCAGCACTAGTGAACCTAGAGTTAGGGAACTCCCCTTTGACACTAGTAACTTGAGCAGCATAGTCCCTCCTTACCAGGAGGGTGATGACATCCATAAGTGGACTACTGCTTTAGAGAGGGCCTGTAAAGTTCAGAAGGTACCTCAGGGGCAGTGGGGAGCTATCATGTGGGTCTCCTTTTCTAACAAAGGTAGAGACAAACTCTTGACTGTAAAGGAAGAAGATGCCGGACAATTACAAAGTCTTGAAGAGTGCCCTCATAGATGGGGTTGGGTTAGCCACTGAGGAATACAGGGTTAATTTTAGGGACACACAGAAGGCACACACTCAAGGCTAGGTAGATTTTGTAGATAGTACAATTAAGGCTCTGGAAGGCTGGCTTCATGGAAGTAATGTGCATGATTATGAAGCTCTGTACAATTTACTTGTGAGGGAGCACAACCTTAATAGCTGTCAGAATCAGCAACTGCATCAGTACCTGGTGGACTCTGATCGGACCTCTCCCCAAGAATTGGGAAAGAAGGCAGACAAGTGGGTTCTCACCAGGGTGAAACAAAAGTTTCATGGTGGTGGTGCCCAGAAGAAGCAAGATTCTTCTAAGGCCCAAGAGAAAGGTAGGGAGAAATCTAAAGAAAAGAAAGAGTCTTCTGAAGGTCCCCAAACCCTTTCCTCTGGGGGTGGCTCCCAATCCTCTTCCTCCTCTAACAAGAAACCTTGGTGCTATTTGCCAAGAAGTTAGGCACTGAGGGAGCCCTGGATCATGAAAACATGGACCAGCCAGCTCCCAAGAGAAGGAGCAGGAAGGGGAAAGATGTATCCTCCTCTCAGACTCCTAGTGTGAATCCGTCTCCTGATGGAGATGATCTCAGTACCTGTGAATGAACTGTCCCAGAGGAGGTTGGGCATGCCAAGGCAGAGCTCCTAGGGGGGACCTTCCAGGGAAGACTATAGTCTGGAGCAGAAGGCCTGCCCCTCTCTTGAACAACTCAGACAGCAAGCTGCTGCTGAGGAATCAGGGAATGCCAGTGGGTCCCACAGGACTTATTGGAAAGATGGCTCCTGTTTTCTTAAAGTGGAGACCCCAAGCCTGGTGCCACCTCATACCTCAGAAGTTCAGGGGTTTCCTATTCACCCTGGCACACGACATTCCCCTTGCAGGACATCTTGGGCAAAGCAAGACTTGGGACAGGCTTGTCCATCACTTTAACTGGCCCCACATGTCTGAAGACACCAAGGAGTTTTGTCACTCCTGTGTCACCTGCCAAGCCAGTGGTAAGTCTGGTGGCACTACAAAGGCCCCCCTAATCCCACTACCAGTGGTTTGGGTTCTCTTTGAGAGGGTAGGGATAGACATTATAGGTCCCTTAAACCCTTCAACAGCATCTGGACATAGTTTGATCTTAGTGGTGGTGGACCATGCCACTAGATATCCAGAGGCTATTCCCCTCAGGACCACTACAGCTCCTGTAGTGGTCAGGGCCCTCCTCGGAATCTTTTCCAGAGTTGGGTTCCCTAAGGAGGTCTTGTCAGACAGAGATGCAAACATCATGTCTAGCTACATCACTGCTATGTGGAAAGAGTGTGGTGTTAATCATAGGTCTACCACACCCTACCATCTACAGAACAATAGGCTTGTTGAAAGATTCAAAAAGACCCTCACAGGTATGATCATAGGACTCCCAGAAAAACTGAGAAGAAAATGGGATGTCTTACTACCTTGCCTTCTCTTTGCCTACAGAGAGGTTCCTCAGAAGAGGGTGGTCTACAGACCATTTGAACTTCTGTTCGGACATCCAATTAGGGGTCCATTATGTCTAGTCAAAGAAGGATGGGAGCAACCTCCCAAGCCTCCTAAACAGGACATAGTAGATGATGTAGACTGTGTACTGGGCCTGCATTCTCGCATGGCTGAGTACAGGCCAGCAAAATCCTTGAGGCCAGCCAGGAGCTTCACAAAGTTTGGCATGACCAAACGGCTGTACTGACTGTTTACCAGCCAGGACAGAAAGTGCAGGTGCTGGAGCCTGTGGCCCCAGCAACTCTCCTAGACAAGTGGAGTGGCCTCCACACAATACTGTAAAACAAAGGTGAGGTCACCTACTTAGTTAACCTAGGTACTCCAAGAAGTCCCCACAGGGTACTTCATGTAAATCGCCTGAAAACGTTTGTTGACAGAGCTGAACTGAGGTTGCTCATGGCCACTGATGAGGGACAAGAGGAAGAGAGTGACCCTCTCCCTGATCGCCTCTCTCAGGACCCTGTTAATGGATCAGTTGATGGAGTAGTCTTGGCAGACAGCCTCACTGATTAACAGCAAGCTAATTGCAGACAGGTTAACAATCAGTTTCCTGGTCTCTTTCTCTGTCACCCAGCCAAACCACCCGGTGTACCCATGAAGTGGACACAGGTAACAACCTGCCTGTGAGGAGCAACATTTCCAGACAACCTCACCATGTCAGAGTTTGCATCAGGACAGAGGTCCAAAAGATGTTGGAGATGTGGGTTATTGAGCCTTCAGATAGCCTTTTGGCTAGTCCTGTAGTCCTTGTACCAAAACCACATACCCAGGATGGTAAGAGAGATGAGATTTTGTGTTGCCTTTAGAGGCCTCAATGCAGTCACTAGGGCTGATGCCCACCCAAATTCCAGGACAGATTAACTGTTAATACTTTGGTCTCTGCCAAATATCTCAGTACATTTGACCTGACTGCTGGTTATTGGCAAATCAGACTCTATGAGGATGCTAAACCAGAAAAAAGCATTTTCAAATCCCAGTGGGCATTATCAATTTATTGTGATGGCTTTTGGTTTGAAAAATTCACCTGCCATATTTCAGAGGCTGGTGAATAAAGTCTTAACAGTCCTGGAAGCCTATATTGCAGCATATCTAGATTATATAGCTGTCTTTAGCTCCACCTGGGAGGATCACCTGGTCCACCTCAGAAATGTACTCGAGGCCCTGCAGAAGGCAGACCTCACAATCAAGGTCACGAAGTGCCAGATATTGCAGAGTAAAGTTGTGTACTCAGGCCACCTTGTAGGTGGAGGCCAAGTTAAAACATTGGAGAGCAAAATTCAGACCATCATGGACTGGGTTGCTCCCACTACCCAGACTCAGGTCAGAGCTTTCTTGGGCCTGACTGGGAGATTTGTTAATGGCTATGGGTCCATAGTGACACCCCTTAATGATCTCACCTCCAAAAGAATGCCTAAGAATGTTCAGAGGACAGTTAGCTGTCAGAAGGCATTTAATGATCTGAAGCAAGCCATGTGTTCTGCTCCAATTCTGCAATGTCCTGACTACTCCAAACCATTCATCGTCCAGACAGATGCTTTTGAAATAGGGATAGGTGCAGTATTGTCACAGCTTAATGAGGAGGGCCAGGATCAACCAGTAGCTTTTATAAGCAGAAGGTTGACTCCCCAGGGAGAAGCGTTGGTCAGCTATTGAGAGAGATGCCTTTGCTGTGGTCTGGACCTTGACAAAGTTGAGGCCATACCTGTTTGGCACCCACTTCATTGTTCAGACAGACCAAAAGCCCCTCTTATGGCTTAAACAAATGAAGGGTGAAAACCCTAAACTTTTGAGGTGGTCCATTTCCCTACAAGGGATGGACTTTTCAGTGGAACATAGACCTGGAAGTAACCATGCCAATCCAGATGGACTTTCCAGATATTTCCACTTAGAAAATGAAGACTCTACTGGGCAAGGTTAGTCTCATGTCCTTACGTTTAAGGGGGGGGGGGTTGTGTAGGATCTGCTTTCATGGTTACCCCCATTTTTTCATCATCAAAAGGGAAGCAGAAGAGGGAAAAGTAACCAGGTCGCCCTCCACTCACTAAATCATAATACACAAGACCTGACTACGGGGGAACACTATTCTTTTTTTATATAGTACCAGGGGCAGTCTGAAACTATCTCTGCCAAGAAGCTGGCTTCACCAAGATGCCAGTGATACCTAGTTCCCAGTGTTCAAATTTAAAATGTTTGTCAATATACCAAATACCACCTCATCTCATGAGTAAAACATAAAAAAAGGTGTAAGAGGTCAGAAAGTACCTCACGTAAGCATCACCAAGGGAGCTGCTGGTTGGTACTCACCAGTTTGCTCACGCTATTATCATTGGTAACTTTCATGACTGTGAAGAAAGAAAAAAGGCAGTGTCCTAATTTTTAGAGGTGAAGGAAAGAAAATGGAAGAGAATGCAATATCGATGCTTGTGTCATTCTTAGCCAATCGGACCCCGTGATAAGAAAAAAGAAAGTTGCTTCTCCAAGCTAAAATGAGTTGTGACTCACTTGCAGGTATACATACTTTATTGATCGCAGTGATCACACTCAGATAAAAAGAACGGCATGTGTTAGACCATTTCAGTTAGAAAGACCGACATGTTTCATTGCCACTTATTTGCGGCAATTTTATCAGGGCTTGGGGACTGGTCTTCACCTCACCGATACTTCAAACACAACCTGTGGTGATTGACAAACAATAAAAGAAAGATGGTGCCAAACATTTAAACACCCATTGAAATTGTGGTTTACTAGCAATATTGCCAAGACATTAATGCATGTGAATGTACGAGGTAATGCCATATTTACCAGGTGGTTGCTAACGGAGTTCGTACCAGCAACACACCATTCAGGGAACATGCACAACTTTTAGCCACGCATCCCTTGCAGAAAGTAGCAGTCGCCGCTCGTCAACCTGTGGATATATGTACATACATTTTATTTTAATTGATGTGCACTGACCATGTCTCCTGAGGGCCACCCATGTTCACCCTATAATCAGTGAGTGCCCACCTCACATCCATAAACCTATCCTGCTAGGTAATACTCTAATCCTTTGCAGCCTCGCAGTACATTTGTTTAACGCTAAAAGCATCACTCACTATATTCTATTCTACTCCAGTCTCTGGGGAACTACCATTCATATCGCCTCAGCACTACGCTGTACTTTGCCGTGACCGGCGGCATCATGCTGTTAATTGACTATTGCCTGGCAGCCCCACTCCCCACATTCATGCTACCATACTCTTACCGCACAAGTGGTCGTCTCTGGCGTGCAATCATTCAGGATGCTGAGAGTGCTCATGCGCTCCTTAATGAGCGTGACGCGCGTCCTGGAAAGACATCGGAAAGCCCACCCACTGACCTCAATCAGCATTCACGTTCACCCCATAGTGTGAGACAGGATGCTGGTTCAAATCCTGCTCACACACGGGCGCCATCTTGGAGTGGTATTATTTACATCCAACAGGTGCCTGGATTGTAACGTTTTCGATTCCTATCTAGACTTTATCATGATTTCAAATATTCTTTTTATTTTTTCTAATAAAAGAACCTGTTATACACTTCATATATTTTACAAAAATCGGTGCATTTACCAGAATAAGCTGATCGGCTTGGGCAGGTATATGCATGCCTGGTGTAATGTACAGGCATTGGAACACCTGCACTTATTAAGAAGGAGAGAAGTATGTAACTCTCTATCGGTTTGTGTCAATCGTGCTCTAACTGCGACCAATTAGTGTGACACCCACCCCCTAGTGCCCATATGGGTCTCTAGGTGTCCTCTATGGTGTGCCTCAAACGAGTAATAATAATAAAGGTGTGGTATGGTGAAGCATCACACACGATGCCTTTCCCGATCCTCCCTATAATGCAGTCCCTACAATAAATAGATGTGCGTGTAATGAACACAGGAACTCCTCAGGATCCGGGCGATGCACAAAGGGGTCCACCTCCTGACATCCTCAACTCTGACGTATCATACACAGAGTATTGAGGCGATCAAGCGAGGGAAAGGAATTAGGGTAGGAACAGCGGGGAATGGGATACCTGGAAACACAAACAGCGGTCGTTGTGTTTCTATCTTCTTTCCAGATAAGATACCTCTCTCAACCTGGAAGAACGGATACCCTTCCATCATTCCCCCATACTGAAGAAAAGACCAACAGAAAAGAAGTGAAAAGAGGGTCCCACAGCTTGAGTCTTTAAGGTGAAAACCATGGGTCTTTCATAAGGAGTACGCGCTGAATATTGATACTGTCTTCAGCACTAAATAAAGGTGGAAGTCACACAAAGTCAATGTTTCCTCTTGACTCTTTCGTCTTTCCTTTCCCTCATACCAAATAGCCTCTTTGATATGTATGTAATATCACATCCACAGTAATAAGTAGGAGTGTCAAGCAAACATAGCAGGCAGTAGCGGTCCAAGAACAAACAATAGTCACTTTACATAGTACCTGAAAGCTGACAACCCGAGGAGGTGTTGATCCAGCAGAACAAGCACGCAGAGAATCTCGTGATGCTTCTTTCAACATCCCTAAAAGGAAAGCGTTATGGGAATTTGTCCCCCTTCCACTGTCCGGGCAACGCAAGGATTCCGACAAAGCGCTCTTCAGCCAGAGCGGGAACTTCCCTGTCGGTCAACAAAGTACTTCAGTAGCCTTTTCCTCCAAAGGCAGCTCTGGAGTGTAGCGAGATACAAAAACGGCTCTCCAGAGACGTTCTGCAGACCGCCGTCTGCGGGGCAACTAGCAACGTCCGTGGCTCCGAACCTCACCGGACACGGAGACTACCGGAGAGGATTCCCCCAGCAAGGAAGTTTTCGGGGATGCCCCTCCCCCCAGGAAACACACGGAAGATCCGAAAGAGCAGCGCAGCCGCGCTGCTACTCGATTCTGCAATAAAGATCGAATTACGCACACCGCTCCGTGCGCGTCTCGTCAGATAAACGTCTTCTGCCCCTCCCAGAAGGACAGCCCTATGGGAAATGTAGTTCGCGGGCTGATGCTTCTGAAGACTCGTGCAATGCAGGCACCTTTGGTGAGTGCCTGACAATACACCCTCCACCCATGCGCCTCCTAGACCCAGGTTTGTCGGAGTTGCGGGAGTGGAAGAGTCGAACAGCAAGTGGAGCATGGACATTAGCACATGGCTCCCAAGAATCGTCTTCCGATGGATATCCTTTCCAGGAGACGAGGTACCATAGCCCTCCTCTCCGGTACCTGGAATCCAAGATGCGTCGCACTTCGTATTCCAGCTGACCATCCCTGACCACCGGAGGTACAGCTCTGCGTCTGGCACTCACTGCTGGTTTCAACAAGCTACAGTGGAATACTGGATGGATCCGTAGAGAAGCAGGCAGCCTTAGATTATATGCCACAGGATTGATTTTGCGTAGAACGGTATATGGACCTATGAACTTTGGGTGGAATATACTGCGCACTCTGAAACGGATGTTTTTTGTGGAGAGCCATACCCGATCTCCTGGCTGATAACTGGGTCCCTCTTGGCGGTGTTGATCCTCCCACGTCTTGTAGGTCTGTTTGGCCCGTTTCAGGTTGATTTGCACCTTCCTATGCATGGCGTGCAGATTCTTTATCTGAGACATAACAGTAGGCTGATTGACTACCTCACTGGGGACAGATAGAGGCAGTGTTTTAGCATGAAAACCCGTATTGGCTCTGAACGGTGTTTCTTTTATGGAACTGTGCCAGGCGTTATTGTATGATAGTTCAGCTAGCCATAACAGAGACACCCATGAATCGGTTGCTTCTTTGGAGTAACACCGCAGATACTTCTTGAGAGTCTGGTTCAACCGCTCTGTTTGGCCGTCTGTCTGTGGGTGGAAGCTAGTAGACATAGCTACCTCTACTTGAAGGTCCTTGCACCACATACGCCAGAATCTAGCGATGAATTGAGGCCCTCTGTCGGACACGATGACCCTTGGGAATCCGTGCAAATGAACCACATGCGACAGGAGCAACTGGGCAGTTTGTCCTGCGGTAGGTAGGTTTTTGCAGGGAATAAAGTGACCCATCTTAGTGAGGCTGTCTATTACAACCAGAATGGCGTTGTATCCCTGATCCGATGGTAGTCCTACAACGAAGTCCATGCTAATCGATTGCCATGGTTGTGAGGGTGTGGGCATTGGCATCAGTTTACCCTTAGCTTTGGATTGTTCCCCTTTTGCCCGTGCATATGTCTCACATTGAGATACCCATTGAGTCACGTCTTTTGCCAATCCTTCCCACCAAAATTGTCGCTGTACCAGGTGTAGGGTTTTTTTACTACCTGGATGGCCCGCAAGCAGTGCGTCATGACACCAATTAAAAGCCTTCAGCCTAAGTTCTTGTGATGGTAGGTACAGTTTGTTTTTGTACAACGGTAATCCATGTTTGAGTGTTCGGTGGTTACTCTGTTCTGCCCATTTCTGCCACCGAGCAAAGGATTGATGTTTTGTGACGTTTTCCAGGAATTGTTCCACTGTTATGGTGCATAACACCCTCACAGGATTGACAATCGCCTCAGTGATCCCCTGCCGTGGTTTAGTAGCATCCTCTTGACGTGACAACGAGTCTGCTTTTCTGTTTTCCGACCCAGGACGAAACGTAACCACGAAGTCATATTCGGCAAAAAATAACATCCACCGCATCTGTCTTTGGGTGAGTTGTCTCGCTGTCTTCATGTATTGAAGGTTTCGGTGGTCGGTGTAGACTGTGACCGGATGAAGAGCCCCCCACAGATAGTGTCTCCACTCTTGAAAAACCTTCTTGATGGCCAAAAGCTCCTTTTCGGCCACTGTATAGTTGAGTTCCGCTGTGTTCAGTTTCCCGGACAAAAAGGCCACTGGATGTAATTGTCCCGTTTGCTCATCACGTTGTGACAACACAGCCCCTACCGCTAGGTCCGATGCATCTGCCTCCACTATGAACGCAATCCCTGTCTGGGGATGTTTTAGGATTGGTGCTGTACAGAATGCCTTTTTCAGATAGATCATGGCCTCTGTGTTCCACAGAAAGGGCACCCCCTTTCTCAATAGGCGTGTTATAGGAGAGACCAGCTGGGAGAAGTGAGAAATGAATCTCCTATAATAGTTGGAGAAACCCAAAAAACATTGTACATCTCTCACGCTCTTGGGAACAGGCCACTCCTGAACCGCCTGTACCTTTCTCTCAGCCATGCATAAACCCTTGGGACTCAACATACCCCCAGGAACTCAACCTCCGTTACGTTAAACTCGCATTTGCTCAGCTTGCAAAACAAACTATGTTCCTGTAGCCTCTGCAGTATCAGCGCAACATGCTGCACATGCATCTCCTGATTAGGTGAATATATCAGGATGTCGTCAATATAAACGACCACGAATCTGTCCACGTACTCCTTGAGTACGTCATTGAGAAAGTATTGAAAAGCCGCTGGGGCGTTACAAAGCCCGAAGGGCATAACCAGGTACTCAAACAACCCATAACGTGTTTTAAAAGCCGTCTTCCACTCATCCCCTTCGCGGATCCGAACCAAATGATAAGTTCCCCTGAGATCTAGCCTAGTGTAAATATTGGCCTCCCTCACCTGATCCAGTAACACCGGGATGAGTGGAAGAGGGTATCGGTTCCTAACCGTGTTTTTGTTTAACATACGATAATCGATGCACGTTCTGAGCTCTCCATTAGCTTTTGCTATAAAGAAAAGTGGAGAGGCTGCCGGGGAGCGAGAGGGTCTTATAAAGCCTATGTTCACGAAATGATCTAAGTATTCTCGTATATGTTTAGTCTCCGTCTCAGACAAGGCATAGACTCTACATGACGGGATGGTAGCTCCCGCAATCAGATCTATTTGACAGTCGTAGCTGCGGTGAGGAGGTAGGACTTCTGCTTTGGCCTCACAAAAAACCTCCCTGTAGAAGGCATACTCAGAGGGAAGCACTGTCTCTTTCTCCGCAGCGGTGGCAATGTGGAAAGCGTGGGTAAGCGCTACGGTATGGGGGCAAGAAGCTTGCATGCACTTTGATTTACACTCTTCAGAATGAAAAACCACGGTTTTCGATTTCCAATCGATGGTGGGATTGTGTTGTTGCCATAACCATGGCATGCCCAATATGACCTCATACTGGGGTGCCTCTATAATATTCAAGTTTAGGTCTTCTACGTGATCCTGTTGATCACCTTTCAGGATTAATCCCACTTCCTCTGTGTGTTCCGTGATGGGTCCAGATTTAAGGGGCGTACCATCCACGGCCAACACTCTTTCAGGTATCTCTCTGGTAATGCTTTGTAAGCCTAACCGTTGCACTAATCCATAATCGATAAAGTTTCCTGTGGCACCGGAATCGATCTTCACCCAAACGTGATGTGCTTGTTGCCCCGTCGTAAGGAGCATGGACAACACAATATGAGATTCCGTGTTCTTTAGCTCAGTGATAGCCAATGAAGGTAAGTTTAAGCCCACAAACTGGGGTGTTTCTTTGGCCAGGCTTGCCTCTGGTGTGGCCCCCTCACCTGTGGTGTGTACTACCATGACTGCCACTTTTTTGCTAGAGTAAAAGGGACTGTTTCTCTTGGGCTTATGTGGGCATTCCCGCACGTAATGACCTTTCTTTCCACAGTACATGCAGAGGCCCTGTGACTCTCTCTCTCTGCTTTCGTCAAGGGTGCTCTGATTGCCCCCACATCCATGGGTTCGGTCCCTTGCTCACTAGGTGTTAACGCTGGCCTAGTATCCTTCTCTGAATGAGCATAGGCTTTCTCACCCCTCCTACGCTCCCCTCCTCTTTCGGCTATCCGATGGTCTAAACGTAATGTGACATTCATTAAGTCGGTATACGTGGTGGGCTGAGGATCGATTTGTGCTAACACATTCTTCATGTCTTCACTCAGTCCCTGACAGTATAACGACATTCTCTTCTCCTCAGGCCATGCGGTTTCTGCGATCAATCGGTTAAACGAGGTCAAATAGGTAATCAAGTCTTTCTTTCCCTGCCTTAACTCCAACAGCTCCCTGTCAGCGCAAAACGTGGTAGCTCGACGGTCAAACACCCTTTCGAATTCCCGACGAAAGGCGTTCCAATCCGAGAGTAAAGGGTCTTCGTATTTCACCAACGGTAGCGCCCAGTTTGCCGCGTCTCCTGTGAGATAGGAAATGGCAAAAGCTACCCTCGAGTGGTTGTTGGGGAAGGAAGCCGGTTTGCAGGAAAAGTGCAACATGATCTGAGTCAAAAAGGTTTGTATTTTCTGAGGGTCCCCTGAATACCTCTCAGGGCTAGCTAAGGGAATAGGAGGGGGTACATTCACCTGTATCTGTGACGTCGCTGCGTCAAAAGGGTTCCTAGACTGTCTATCGACCTTATCCCTCAGCGCGGCTGTTTCTGCTCTTGATGCGGCTAATTCCTGCTGGACTACTACAAGCGCTTGCAGCACTTCGTCCAAGGACGCCATCTCTGTGAGTCGCCCAGACCGGGAGGAGTTAATTTCGTGGGTACGTAATTCTGTAATGAACACAGGAACTCCTCAGGATCCAGGGGATGCACAAAGGGGTCCACCTCCTGACATCCCCAACTCTGACGTATCATACACAGAGTATTGAGGCGATCAAGCGAGGGAAAGGAATTAGGGTAGGAACAGCGGGAGAATGGGATACCTGGAAACACAAACAGCGGTCGTTGTGTTCCTATCTTCTTTCCAGATAAGATACCTCTCTCAACCTGGAAGAACGGATACCCTTCCATCATTCCCCCATACTGAAGAAAAGACCAACAGAAAAGAAGTGAAAAGAGTGTCCCACAGTTTGAGTCTTTAAGGTGAAAACCATGGGTCTTTCATAAGGAGTACGCGCTGAATATTGATACTGTCTTCAGCACTAAATAAAGGTGGAAGTCACACAAAGTCAATGTTTCCTCTTGACTCTTTCGTCTTTCCTTTCCCTCATACCAAATAGCCTCTTTGATATGTATGTAATATCACATCCACAGTAATAAGTAGGAGTGTCAAGCAAACATAGCAGGCAGTAGCGGTCCAAGAACAAACAATAGTCACTTTACATAGTATCTGAAAGCTGACAACCCGAGGAGGTGTTGATCCAGCAGAACAAGCACGCAGAGAATCTCGTGATGCTTCTTTCAACAGCCCTAAAAGGAAAGCGTTATGGGAATTTGTCCCCCTTCCACTGTCCGGGCAACGCAAGGATTCCGACAAAGCGCTCTTCAGCCAGAGCGGGAACTTCCCTGTCGGTTGACAAAGTACTTCGGTAGCCTTTTCCTCCAAAGGCGGCTCCGGAGTGTAGCGAGATACAAAAACGGTTCTCCAGAGACGTTCTGCGGACCGCTGTCTGCGGGGCAATGAGCGACGTCCGTGGCTCCGACCCTCACCGTACACGGAGACTACCGGAGAGGATTACCCCAGCAAGGAAGTCTTCGGGGATGCCCCCGCCCCCAGGAAACACACGGAAGATCCGAAAGAGCAGCGCAGCCGCGCTGCTTCTCGATTCTGCAATAAAGATCAAATTACGCACACCGCTCGGTGCGCGTCTCGTTAGATAAACGTCTTCTGCCCCGCCCAGAAGAATAGCCCTCTGGGAAATGTAGTTCGTGGGCCGATGCTTCTGAAGACTCGTGCAATGCAGGCGCCTTTGGTCAGTGCCTGACAGTGCGGCTGCAGTGTGTTTCGTAACTCAGAAATCCATGCCGATGCCCCCACGATCATAATGTAGGCACTAAGCTCTTAGTGCAGACTGACACAGACATCGGCATGCCTGGGAAGGATAGGATGTGGTCCCCATCACGATTTAAAACAAAGGCTATAATACTTGGTGGGCAGGAGATGTGTATATAAATAAACGTCTGCCGATGTCTGTGTCAGTCGATTCTCCTGGCTTTGTAAGTGTGGTCAGCCATTTTAAGGTATATAGTGGACATCAGTCATTACGAGATGTCTAATTATATAATGGCTGCACCAAACCTGGCTATGTTTGATATCAAACATGTTGGGATCATACTCCAACATTGATTCCGGTACTGGAAGTATGATCCCATGTACTGGGGGGCTCCTTAGGGGACCCCCATGTACTCCCAAGCTAGTGCTGCTGCCGACTACAGACACGATCCTGCCCTCCTGCTGCTGAGCTGAGCTCAAGCAGGGGAAGGTAGAACAATAGGTTTCCTGTCACAGGAGGTGTGACCACCTCCCAGAGAGGACTTAGTGTATTGGGCTGGAGTGGGGGTGCTTTCCAGGCCACCAGACTGCTTTGAACGGCACATTTGGTGCCCTCCTTGCATACTCCTGTTTGAGCCAGTTCAGGAACCCTTGGTTTCCGCTCTGGCGAGAAACTGGACAAAGGACAGGGGACTATCCTTCACTCTGTCCGGCCCCTCCTCTGGGAAAGGCCTCCCGATTCGTTCCAACCCTTTCCCTAGGGTACATAAGGGCTCACCTGTGGGTGGGTCCTCAGATTCATCATGGAACAAGACTCACCTCTGAAACCAAGCTGACACTCTTTGACCGTCTGGACACTTGGACTTCGTTGGACTTCAACTGGAACAGAGACTGCATCAAGGAAGGTTCCTGCTGCTACTGGTCTTGCTGTTCTTCAAGTCTTCTGAATCATCTGTGCTTCACCAGGTTCTCCAGAAGGCCTGTGGTCATCAAGGACATCTGAAGTAATCACCCTTGGTGTGAAGGAGTCACTCCCCTGCATCTGCAGGCACCGCAACGATGCTGACCGGTTTGCTGCTCCTGTCATCCTACGGGCTTCCAGAGGCCCAGCAACACAGGTGGTGGTTCTGCTGCCCCCTAGAGGCCTAACCTGTCTTCGCTGCAATTTTGACGACACTATCCCTCATCGGAGCCGCTGGGACTGAACCCCTGTGCACCGTGTTGACTTGCCATTGTCAAGGATTGTTGGCTCTGCATTCCAGAGATCTTCAGGCTACAAGAAGCTCCAGGCTCCAGTACCTCATCCGTTGATGATCAGCATCCTTACTGCATCTTCTGCTCTGTGGTCCTCCATCTTTGGTGAGCTGCCTGAGGTCCTCTTGTGACTCCTGTGCCTTCAGCCTGTGGGTCCTCTTGAGGGTCTTCCTTTGCTTCAGTGGACTCCCCTGCTTGGTCGGGGCCTACTCTGACTCTCCTACACTTGGCGACTTCCTTGGACCTTGCTGGTCCCAACATTTGCATCTTTTCGTTTTCTATGCCAGTTGTGGCTACCAAGGTTTGTTGCGGCTCCCGCCGGACAGCAACCACCTGGACACTGACACCCGATGTGGGCCAGCTCATCCATGGCTCCTGGTCTTCCTCAGCATTGCCTGGTCCTCACAGCTGCAGAGACATGGTCTCTGTCTTCACTTCTGAACCTCCCGCCATAGGTAGGAATTGTGCTTCCATGCCTCCTGGTCACTTCCAAGTGGCATAGAATCTGTCCCCTCTGCTTGCAGGTTCTCCTCTTCAAGAATCCACTCTTGGATTCCACCGGACTAATCAGGTGTCATCTGCTTGTTTCTACACGCTGAAAAACGTGCACAAAATCCTTCGGTTCATTCCCTTAACCATGAGGAAAACGGTAATCGGAACTTTGATTCTTTCCAGAATTGATTATGGCAACGCCCTTTACCTGGGAGCAGACAAGGGCCAAATTTCCAAACTACAGTCCATTCAGAACGCGGCGGCCCGGGTGCTTTATGGTCTTCCCAAACATCACCCTACTTCAGTCACCATTAAACTGCTCCACTGGCTCCCGGTTCGGCAGCGAGTGGATTTCAAGGCTCTCTGTCTTGTACACAAAAGCCTTGTATGGTGGAGGACCTGCTGACGTGCAGCTGCTATTCAAGCGGTACTCTCCTCAATGCTGTCTCAGATCATCGAATACAGGTCTGATCCTGATTCCCAAGATAAAAAAAGTCAGATGGGGAGGCAAGGGTTTTTCGTACCAGGCTGCCAAGCTATGGAACGCGCTCCCCGCACAGCGCAGACTACAATCAAACAGGACTATTTTTAGGAAACAAATAAAGACCTGGCTCTTTCCCAAACCGGCAGTTTAATCAGTGTGCCCAGCATTCTTTCACTCAGCACCAAGACGCCTCTGCATTCGTGCACTTAATAAATAAGTCAGTCAGTCAGTCACAGGCTTCTCCAGAGGCATCTTCTTCGAAGCCTTCCATTGTTGTCTATGGCAGGTTCCGACGTCACTTCCCTCTAAGCACCTGGCTTCCCTGGTGCAGGGAAACTGGGACATCCATGGGTGGGGTGGCTCTCCAACCTCCCATCTTCCAAAGGGTTTCTTCGGGGTCCTCTGGGAAGGGTCCTTCTTCTTTAAAACTGCAACCACGACTTCTCCACTGACTTCCACTCTGCACACAGCCTCCATGGGGTTCCTGGGTACTTACCTTGGGTGGTTCCTTGTGTCCCCAGCTTCTCCGAGTCTTCTGGTCCAAGTCCCATTCTCCTTTGCAGTTCGCATTCCACTTTCTTAGTATATGGTTTGGTATCCCCCTGGAGACCAGTGTATATTTGTGCTACTTACCTGATTATTTTGAAGTATTCTTGTGTGCATTGTTGATATCTTATTTTGAAGTTTTCTTGTGTGCATTGTTGTTATCTCCGGGTAGGAGATATATTAATGTGTTAGTGACTGTGTTGCATAATAAATAGACTTATTTTTATAAACACTGTGGGGTTCTATTCCATCTCAACTACGCTGTTGATTAAATGTGGTAAAACAAGCTGCTTTACACTTCTTCAAGATAAGACTGCTCTCCACAGCTACCACTTTGAGAGCTTTCTATGGTTATCAAAGACCACTAAAATCACCATAAGGGTTGTCTTGATTAGTGCAAGGTGCATCACTCCTGAGAGTGAGCACCATATACTAAGCCAGCCTCCTACAACCAACACCAGTTCTCCATTATACTTTTCCCACTAGGGTACAAGTCCTAAAAAAGAAGTGGGGCACTAACCAAGTAAGACTGTATGTAAGTGGCATCACAGCACGTGACATCGCATGTGACATCACAACCCATGACCTCAGAGGAAGTGATATCACAAAAAATGACATCAGATTTTAAAACCTCACATATGCTAAGCAGGTCTGTCATGAGTACATTTGAGCGCATTACAATATTTAACAAATTAGATTTTGCGTCTGAGTTGTGCCAAAAAAGTGATGCAAACCCAGCGCAAGATCTAGGCCTCAACTTACACATTTATTGATTAAAACTCTGCCAGAAAGAAATTGGCAACAAGGAGAAAATTGGCAGTATATCTGTTCTGCTTAGTTGCTTGCAAAGTCTGCATTTTAAAATATCTTATGGGGTTAAGGCACCTACAGCATAGATCTTTACGTACCCAGTAAATCTGAGGGAACAATAGTAATGGTAAGTTAACTCTGGAAGTTAATGCACTTGCTGGAGAGACAGGTGTTTTGTCTAGTCCCAGTTTTGAATCAAAGTAGCATAGGGGATTAATGTGTCTCCTACAAAGCTCATCATGTGACACACAGATGATGGATTTTTATTTTATATGGATAGGTAAGTGGGTTATTCCTTTTAACACAGAGATCCTTTAGTTACTTGCAGTTCATAAATTGTAATCCTTCTAATATAGCACACTGAACTATGAAGGAAAGGACATGTGACTCCTAAACCTTGTAACCCTGTCTTATGTAACAGATCCTGTAAATTGATTTAGCACATATGGCTATAAAAGAAATAAGACAAAATAGTGGTATTTAAATTGTTATTTGTGTAAATATATTAGGACAGACCAACACATCTGACACACAACAGATGTGTGTGTGCTGTCTGAGGCTAATTGTTCTTATGTTCTGTGGCGAGGTACAACTGCTCAAAATAAACATTTCAACAAATATTAGCCTTTGAGTGGCTGAATTGCGCAGTGTGAAACAGTTAAATAAGGTAGGGTCAGGGCTGAGGAGGGGCAGGATGCAGACCGCAATCAACAAACTACCTCTCTTCCTTTGTCCTGGAAGTGCAGACTGCAGGCAGCCATGGCGGCGAGGGCAGGTGAGAAAATTCCTGGAGGTTTGCAGCACCACACAAGGGAAGGTCACAGGTCAAGTGCAGGGCCATTAGCACATCAAAGGTTTTCACAAAAGAATTTCCCCTCTCGCTTCCGTCAGCCGCAGGGCCATTGGCCCGTCAAAGTACTACTGCTTTGATGTGCCAATGGCCCTGCGACTAACAGAAGAGAGAGGGGAAATTATTTTGTCCCCCTCACCCTTGTCCCCTGTGTACCCTCCACTACAAAATCTGGAGAGATACACCCCCGCGTCCTCCACACTTCCTACGCCCATGCCCCCCAGAACAGTGTAAGTACAGCTACATGTCAAGAACAAGGTATGCACGATGTGTCAGAAGATATGTGTAGTATCACGTAAGAGTTCACAAAGATACTAGCTCTGTGAATGTGAGTGATTGACAGTTCCCAGTGTCCATGGAACAGTCTTGTAGTTTTGGTTCCTAAAGAAGGGTTGAAAAATCAGTGATTTACCATTGAATACAGGGACATGAGTACTGTGATCAGGATGGGTGTTTATCCCATTCCCAGAGCAACAAGCTTGCAGACAATTATGACAGTTCCAATTTCCAGAGTAACTTCAATCTGATTAGTGACTTTTTGCTGATTACTTTTGCCTATGGAGCCACAGAGAAGATGATATTCCTGGCACCTTTATCAGTGTTCAGTAATGCGTTTTGGCTTAAAGAATGGTCAAACCACATTCCAAAGTATGGGGAAGCAGGTCTTAGCAGAATTCAATATTTTCTCTCTTGCCTGATGAAATGACATGTCTGCATTCAATTATAGCTGCAGGAAGCAATTGGGACATCAACAAAAGGTGCTGAAAGCACACCAGGAAGCCAAGCCGTTCTTCAAGGTCACCAATTGCCAGTCAGTCTTCTGTTGTGTACCTTGTACATCAGATGGGCCTTGTAAGAACCAGCCTCTCTGGAGCGAAGCCGAAATTGTACTGGACTGTGGTGTCATGTCCCAACTATCCAGATATTAGTGACAGCCTCTCTAAGACTCATACGTTTATACAGGAATTTCACAGGCAATTATGGGCGGACAGTTGAATAAATCAACATTCTGCCGCAAAACTAGCTATGGAACTTGATGGGCAAAATCAACTCAGTACTGTGTGGTTAATCACATACTGTCTGGGTGCCTACAGATGTTTTCTTTGGTGCTACAATGTTGGACAAGTGAAAGTTTAAATAAAGATTTCTAAAAACAAACTATGGACCCACAGTTGCTTTAATAGTTGCCCTAACCTCAATATACTCCCACGAAAATTATGTAAACCACTGAGCAGTGTGAGTACCTTAAGGCCCTGACGCAGGCATATTGCAATTCATTTGTACTTAAAGCTCTTGTCAATGTGTGAGGACTTCATGGCACAGAAGTAATATTTCCACAAGGAAGCTTGAACCATACAGGTCCAACTCAACGACAAGTGAATGGCTCATTTAGCTGCTTTAATCAATCAAAGACCAAGAGATGCTGTTGGGTAGTGTGCGCTATATTAATGTTGGTAGGAAGTCTGTCCGTTAGACGTTTACCAAGAAGCAAAAATGTGTGAGAGTGAGGGGTGCTTTCCCATTGTCTAGGCCACGCAGCAATTTATACCTGGATTGTTTGGGACCCATTTTACAATCCAGATAGACCACAGACGGTTTAAATTTTGTTGCCAGTGAATGGTCTGAATCCTCCAGGTTGCTACCAAAGAATAGAGGTTGTTGGGATGGAGATGGAAAAAGTGGTGCTAACCAGGGGGCGTGAAAAAAAGCCCATAGTTCCCAGTTCCACTCCTTTGCGCCATAGCCAACCAAATGAAATTAGTGCTGTACTAATACTGTGCCACAACCCATTTTGTCTGTAATCCATAATTCCTTCCACTTAAATTCTACAGTTTTGAACTCTAGAACTAGAAGTGTTAGTGTGATATTGATACCAGTGGTAGCCAAACAGGGTTTCAATGCCTTGTGGAAAACTAGATGACTCTTTAGATGTTTTGGTAACCATAAATGAACAGTAACAGGGTTTAGCAGCTTCTCTAAAGGAAACTGCCATAAGTATCTTGTATGGACTTTGTGAGAGCCTTATAGTCATGTACGTTTAGTCGAAAACAAAACCTGAGCTCTGTCTTGATATATGGGTGTAAAAGGTCATTTATTGTCGCCAAATCTTTTGTGTCACCCTTAGCTTGTACTACACTGCCCCTAACCTTTTAGGCGATTTGTTTAGCACTGTCAAATGTTCAGTGATAGCCTCCACAGGGGTATTTGGAACCATGACTAGCCGCAATCGCTGCAGCATACAATGATTTTTGACGGTCATGCAGAAGAATGGGCAAAAGCCCATCACTGTTATGAACTGCATTGTGGTAGGCACATTCAGCTAACCATGTGGTGTTTACCCAGTTCTGCTCCATAGATGGAAAATAGAAACCCTGGGTGGTGAACTCCCCTCCGTTCGCGGAGTTTGCAGAGTTTTCCGCACTACGCAAAGCACGTGGATTTCAAGCGAAGTTTTTTTTCCTTGCTCGCGCTCATTAACGTCAAGTTGGCGAGTGAAGAAAATCCACCTCCTGGCGAGATTTTTCCTTGCTCGCGCTCACCAAGGTCTAGTTGGTGAGCGTGAGCGAGGAAAATCAACCTCTTGGAGAGCTTTCTCAACGCGGGTGGTCGAATTTCTCAATGCAAGTGGTCGCTGCAGGTCATGACCACTCATGTTGAGAAACCTTCCGTTCGCTTTGAGAAAGCTGCAGC
Source organism: Calotriton arnoldi (assembly GCA_963921515.1). NCBI lineage: Eukaryota > Metazoa > Chordata > Amphibia > Caudata > Salamandridae > Calotriton > Calotriton arnoldi. Next base: position 732,203 of record CAWUFW010000676.1, on the reverse strand, counting down.
TCGAGTAGAAAATCTACTCGAGCAGCAGAAAGGACGCTGCGCCCTCTTGCGCTGCGCATGATGCCGTTTGCGATGATTTTACAGCGCGGGACAAACACCTGGTGCTCAAAATCACCACGAACGGCATGACTCTAACGCACTCTGCCACTCGCGTAACTCCACATAGCGCAGTAGATTTTTTTTGTCACTTCGCGGAGTTCCACGTAGCAGAACTCGGCGAACTCCGCCCAGGCTTAAAAAATTGTGCAGATATTGCTTCAAGAATTGATTCAGTCTTTCTGTCTGGCAACCACGTTGTGGGTGATAATAAGGCAAAAGGCAGTGACAAGTGGCTATTGATGTAGAAAATGCATTTCAGATGGTCTATTTCAAATCATCACTGAGGTTAAAATAAGGTGTACTTTTACATGCAGCTGAATACTGTTGCTAAGTTTAAGGTATTTTGTAACCCTTTCAGGGAATTAAATGCCCCATTTTGATAAAATGGTTCACCACTACTAGTGTGGTGTCTTACCCTTAGAATAGTTTAATTTAGGTTCTACCAAAAATAACAAGAACATAGTATTCCAATGAGTTTTAGTTAAGAGCAGAATGAAAAGGTCTGGTGGTTTCAATTTGCCACTTTTAGTGTGAATGCAAGTGTCACATGTTTGCACATACTGTAGTATATTGGTTGATATGGATTGATACGAGAAGTCTCTTTTTACCCGCACTAACATTTTCTTTGAGCCGAGATGGCCCACTAAAGTGTATCATGGCACCAGACTAACAAGGTTCAACTAACTACCTTATGGGGGCATACCATTGAGCCTTGTGGTATAGTAAACCAGCTTTAGTTGTTTTTTTAATCACTTGCTCTAGCCCCTCATTTCATTCGGCTTTAGTATATGGAAGTAAAGACCCATGGAACCTAAAAGCTTATATAGTAAGGAATACATACAGGGACAGATTTATCAACGCATTGCATCAGTCACAAAAAGTGATGCAAACTAGTGCAAAGTGTTGATAAAGCATTTACGTTGCAGAGCAAAACCTTTTCTGCCCTTGAAAGTAGCTCTAAAAGTAACGCAAATACAGATTTGCACTACTTTGAGTTACTTTGCGTCAACAAGACACCCCATGGTTGGTACATGGGCATTCCCAAGCTTCCACCTATACTTTTGGATGCAAAGCCCTATCGTATAAAATTGGGCTTTGTGCCAAAAAATGACACCTCCTCGAGGCAGACACTAACGAGGAGAAATGTTTTTATTTCTCCTAACTTTTCACCCATTGCATGTGTGCTGTATTGTACTGCACACATACAATGTGGGAACAGTTTTAAAGTATGTCTATGCGCAGTATTTTGTACTGGAAGGGTATCCTTCCAATACAAACCTATACTAAACTGCCATTTCAGTTTCTGCAGACCACAGAAATTGCCTGTCCTTGTGTTCAAGGGTTATTATTAATGTCAGTCAGGCAGAGAACCCCTGAATAAATCGCTCTGGACTTCCAAATGAGAAGGCTAGCATATATATCTTGCCAGGTGTCTCTAGATTAACATGTAAATTAGGTATTACCTTCCTTCTTAAAACTGCATACAAGAACCTATGTGATAGTATAATGGGGTACTAGACCTTCATGCAGTAGAACACCACACTCAAAGACAATTTAGTCCTAAACAACAAGCACTATTGTAATCTCACGATTGTATGTGACGACTATCTCGTGGGTACTATTCCCCAAACATGATGTTCATACTCAAGCCATACCATACGCTCTGAATGCATACATCAGTAATTCTGAAACCTTTATCCTGATATCACATCATTTCCACAGTCTCCCATGCATCAGTAGTATATATGCATATATCCGTACACCAGACGCACCAACAAACACATATGAGCTCTGTCCACCCTACTACGTGATTTGTCTGGCTCCACACAGTGAACAACAACACATTGATAAAGCTAGCATTAATTTGAAATTCAAAACTTTACGCATACCGCACACGGAACACAACATGGCATGTGTAGTGTCAGATGTAATGATTTACATTGATAGGAAGCAGACAGTCACCAATAAGAGCAGTTTTGTAACATAGTAACTTATTGCTGTTTAGCCACGGGCATCAATTTCGAATGTGCAACTTTGCATGTATTTTCTTTTATGTCTATGGAAGCATCAAGCTGCTAACGTCGATGCATGTATCTTAAAATAAGTGAATGACCCAGGAAGAGGTCATGTGACAAAGACCACGGCTGTGGTCGAAACGCGTCTTTCTCTGCCGAAATAAATAACTGAAATTTGAATCAGCGGGCTCGTGGAGATTCTTTCCTTTGATACTCCCTGTTCTATGATATATATATATATATATATATATATATATATATATATATTCACTGAAAAAACCATAGGTTTTATGGAAAGTTATAGTTAGTTGGACATTTCACTCGTACAAAACCAGAGAAATTCCCCCGTTATAGTTAGTTCACCTAACTAGAACTCGCGCCCCGCAATGCACTGCTGATGACGTCACATATTACATCACTCATGACATGGTCAGTGACATCACTGATGACATCACTGATGACATCTCAAATGACATCACTGATGACATCACTGATGACATCATCCAGTGACTGTGTGTTTCTGTAAAGTTTAAATATGTTTAATATATATAGGGAAAGGCGTATTGAAGAATGAGTGGGTGTATAAGTGTCTGAATGGATTATTTAGTAGGTGCGTGACTGACTCTATAAGTGAGTGATTAAACGTATCTTACTGAATGCATGGGTTAGTGACTAAACTGTGTGAATGTGTGTATCCGTCTGTATGTTGGTGTGTAAGCGGCTGCATGGGTTTGCGAATAGCTACATGAGTGTCTATATGGGTTATTGATTGGTTGTCTGAGTATCTGTATGGGTGACTGAGTGTTTGTTGGTGGGGTGTGTGTGACTCTGTGCATAGATGTGTGAGTGGGTGATTCACTGGGTGCATGGTTTCAAGAGTGCATCTGTGATGGACTGTATGGGTGGATGAGTGTGTGTATGGGTGTGTTAGTGAGTGAATGTATATCTCAGTGGTACATGTGTGAGTAACTACATATGTGAAAGGCAGTATATATGTGTGTTGGAGTATATGAATGGCTATAAGTGAGAGTGTGTGATTGTGAGAGTGGCTGTATGGATGAGTGTGTGCTTGTATCAGTGATTGTATAAGAGCGTAAGAATGTGCTAGTATTTGTATGAGTAAGTGAGCTGGTGTGTGTATGACTGTATAGGTGAGTAAATGGCAGTGTGATTAATTATTTGCATGACTGACTAGGTGTGTGAGTACCTCTATGGATGAGTGGCGGTGTGTGAGTGTCTATATAGGTGTATGAGTGCATATGATAGTCCTGTACTGAGTGACCATAAGTATGAGTGACTGTACGGATGAGTGAGTGGATGTGTGTGTAAACCTAAGAATCAGTGAGTGGGTATGTAGTTATTGGTGTTGGAGTGTCTATGGTTTTGAGAATGGCAGTCTGTAATTTAGAGTGGGTGTATCAAAGGTTATATTAGGGTTTGAGAAGATGCATCAAATTATCACATGGATGATGTCATCAGTGATGTCATGAGTGATGTAATATGTGACGTCATCAGCAGTGCATTGCGGGGGCGCGAGTTCTAGTTAGGTGAACTAACTATAACGAGGGAATTTCTCTGGTTTTGTACGAGTGAAATGTCCAACTAACTATAACTTTCCCTAAAACCTATGGTTTTTCAGTGAATTTCTAAGGTTTTTAAATGCTAATTTCTAACTATAACGTGCCTGAAACCTATGGTTTTTTCAGTGAATTTCAAAGGTTTTTTAAATGCTAATTTCTAACTATAACGTGCCTGAAACCTATGGTTTTTTAAGTGAATTTCAAAGGTTTTTAAATGCTAGTTTCTAACTATGCCTAAGAGGTAGGACATGTGAAGAAAGAAGAAAAACGCACAGAAAGAAGCAAAAGAAATGCAGAAAGAAGCAACAGAAGTCCACAAAGACGAAGAAAAGTGCAGGAAGAAGCAAGACATGTGCAGAAAGAACCAACAGAGGAGCAGAAAGAGGCCTTGTTGCAAAATCATCCTGTGCCCACAACTTTTCAGACGGGTACTGGTGGTAACTGACTCTGAGTAACTAGGCCTAGAGCCAGTGCTATGCTAAAAGACACTTAGAATACAGTGAAAACACCTACATACACTAGGGAACACTATGCGTTGGGGTACCACTGTGATTAGCATGACCTCTTCTGTAAGGCCCTAGTACATAATAGGGCAGGGGGATTAAAACTACCTCTTAAAACGCGCCACGGGCGCGTTTGCACAGTGGTGAAGGGAGGGGGGGGGGCCTGAGGTGACATGTGTGCAAACACGCCCTGTGGCCGTTTTAAGTTGGGAGATTAAGTCCGCTTGAATCCTGAGGGTCCCTGGGGTCCAACTAGCCCACTAGGTACCTCCAGTAAGCGCCACAGAGCTGCGTTGCAGAGAGGTATAAAAAGGGGCGTGGCTTGGACCACCTCTCTGCAACGCAGGCCTGTGGCGCTTACTGGAGGTACCTGGTGGCCTAGTTGGCCCCCAGGGGCCCTCAGGATTGAGGGGGACTTAATTCCCCAACTTAAAACACGCCACAGGGCGTGTTTGCACACATGTCACCTCAGGCCCCGCCCCCTCCCTTCACCACTGTGCAAACGCGCCCCGTGGTGCGTTTTAAGTTGGGGGATAAAGTCCCCTTGAATCCTGAGGGTCCCTGGGGCACAACTAGCCCACCAGGTACTTCCAGTAAGCGCCACAGAGCTGCGTTGCAGAGAGGTGTAAAAAGGGGCGTGGCCTGGACCACCTCTCTGCAACGCAGCCCTGTGGCGCTTACTGGAGGTACCTGGTGGGCTAGTTGGCCCCCAGGGACCCCCAGTATTGAAGGGGAATTAATTCCCCAACTTAAAACGCGCCACAGGGTGCGTTTGCAGAGTGTTGCTGGGAGGGGGCGGGCCTCCGGCACGATCGCGTCTTTTTTTAAGAAGGGGGCTGTGTGGCCCCCTTTCTTTCCTATTTTATGGGCCCTGGGGACCCCATCCCCCAGGGCCTGACCCCTATTTTTTTTTTAAATGGAAGGGGGCCACGTGGCTCCTCCCGAGGCCATATTCGGCCCCGGGACCCCATCCCCGGGGCATGGCCAGTGTTTTTTTGTTTTTTTATTTGAAGGGGGCTGCGTGGCCCCCTCCTCAGGCCATTTATGGCCCGGGGTCCCCATCCCCCGGGGCCGGCCTTTGCGTTTTTGTTTTTTTAAATTAATTTTATTATGGGGGAGGAGGGCCGCGTGGCCCCCCTCCCTGGCCACTTCTGGCCCCGGGGATCCCATTCCCCGGGGCCTGGCCTCTCGTTGGGGACCGTGGGGGGAGCCCCAATGCCCCCACGGTCCCTGCCGGCACCCCGCATCCTGCGGGAGCCGGCATTGCTTTTCCACATGGGGAGCTGTTGGTCCCCGGGGTTCGGGGGTCCGTAACGGACCCCCAAATTAGCATTTTAGTGCCCCGGGGGGTGGCGGTCCTCGGGGCGTGTGGGGGACTCTAGCCCCCACGCAGGTATATATATTTTTTTAAAAGAAGCCCCGGGGGTGGCGGTCCCCGGGGCTTGGGGAGGCCTTGGAGGCCCCCCAAACCTTTAAAAAACAAGCCCCAGGGGGTGGCGGTCCCCGGGGCTGTGGGGGGGCTGTGTGCCCCCCGCAAATATTTTATCAAAGTCCCGGGGGGTGGCGGTCCCCGGGGCTGCGGGGGTCCCCCTGGGCCCCCGCAATTTTATTTCTGCATGCCCCCGGGACCTGGCCCACCCGGGGGCTTAATTAAACGAAGCGCGGGAGCCTGCGCTTTGTTTTTTTATTTTCGGCCGGATTCGCGCACCCACCGCGAATTCGGCCGATTTTTAAAAAAAATGCTTTTTTGGACCCTTGGGGTCCTTGTGGGCCCCCTGAGCAGGCCTAGGGTGTTTCTACCCTGCCCCCTTTTCTTGTTTTTTGCGTTTGTTTCCCTGTTTTCTTGTGCCTCGGTTACCGAGGCACAAGATGGCTGCCAACACTTCCTGGTTTGGAGTGTTGACATCCAATTAGAATAAAGCTCGTGATCGGGAGGGTGCGCGGATCCACCGCGGCCATAGATATCGAAACTTTTATTTTTTGATTTTCTCAGCAACTACTGAACGGATTTACACCATTTAAAAAAAGGCCTCTTTCTGAACCAAGGGCTACCTTTTTGCCAAATTTGGTGTAATTCCGTTCAGCAGTTTCGGCTGTAACCGTGTCTAAAGTTTCCTATGGGAAATTGATTTTCCGACCTCTATTTTTTGAATTTCTCAGGAACTACTGAATGGATTTACACCATTTAAAAAAAGGTCTCTTTCTGAACCAAGGGCTACCTTTTGCCAAATTTGGTGTAATTCCCTTCAGCAGTTCGGAGCTGTAGCCGTGTCTAAAGTTTCCTATGGGAATTAACATGGAGAAAACACGTTTTGGGACCCCCCTTTTATCTCGGCCCCCGCTTGCCGAATCACCCCGAAACTTTCAAGACAGGAGCTGACCGGAGCGGGCTACGAGTTTTGAAAATTTCGCGAAGATTCGTCAACCGGCGCCAAAGATATTGAGAAAACAAAAACGAGTTTCCTATGGAAACTAGGTCCTAACTATAACTATCTACTGGCGACCGCCAGTAGATTATATATATATATATATATATATATATATATATATATATATATATATATATATATATATATATATATATATATATATATATATATATAAACAATACCCTTTCAGGCATAGAGTGGTGCATAAATTATGCAAAAAAGAAGCAGAGAACTCTGGGTAGTTTCCAAGTTTAGGCTCTATAGAGCACCTTACACCCCAGCAGCACTCTGAATTTGCTCACCTTAAATGTCTGCTTTTCAATCAAGGTTTTTAAGCATAGGATTAGCACAGTGCCATCCATGCCGAGATAGAAAGGGACAAAGCTGGTTATTACATTTGGCAAATCAACAACATTTTTACTTAAAATTGGGGCACACACTGTAAATTCTCGCCCGCCATCTTGAGACTCAGCAACACTACTTAAGGAGGCCCTGCCTGAGTCCCACTGCTTGTTACACGTGTGGTTCAGAGTGGAAAGGTCATCTGCCCAGATTTTAAAAGAGAGAACTGTTTGAGAAAGTCTTGAGAATGAAATTGGTGAGAGTATTTATTGCACGATATCTAAGGTAGATACGCAAACGAATAAAGTTTAAGATTTGCTGCATCGCCCACAAAGCAGTGTGAGGTAAAGGACCTATTTACCTGGCGGAGAAACTTAACCGTTACACTCCCCGTAGGGATCTCCGCTCTGGTTCGAAATCCCTCCTCAAGATACCTACGGTCAAGAAGTTAAGGACAGGGGGAAAAGCCTTTTCATATCTGGCTCCCCTCTACTGGAACCAGCTTCCCATTTCATTGAGGCAGTGCCCGGACCATCTGCAATTCAGAAAGGCTTTGAAAACTGTTCTGTTCTAGACTCGCTCCTGTGTGACAGCTTTCTTATGTGGGTCCGTGAGCGCTGAGATACCCCTTCGGGGGTGATTCAAGCGCTATATAAATCCATAAATAAATAAATAAAATAAATAAAGAAGTTTCCAGACAGTTCTGAATTACGGTAAGGGTAAAGTTTACTGATTGTTCCCGGAGGGCTTCAGCCAGACTATAGTTCTAGTGATGCCTAAATGTTTAAGAATACTTTGTGCTAACTGTTTTACTCTAAAGAGAACGTGGGGAATTGTTGTTCTTTGTGATTCCTATTGGGTTATACGAAAGACCAGTCCTTCATTTTAAGGTTACGAGAATGTAACAAAATAAAATACATGCCCCTGGGATTCCAAAGATTGAGTTAAGGTTTTGTATGATCCTAGACATAATTGAACAGGTATAAAACGAACCGACTGAGATTATCATTTGTTTGATCCTTCACCAACGCTCACTTTAAAAAATAGGAGAGTTAAGATTTTGCAATATACCTTCGACAAGTAAGGATTGTGTTTCCTCAACAAAGTTATAGTGTGATTGATTAGTGTTTTAAAAAATATTGCCAAAGAACCTGATTACAGGTTCCATCTGGTTGCAGGTCTCCTTCCCCGCAGTACCCTCCCTCATTCTCCTCTCCTCGTCTGGCCAGTCTGACCTTCTTGAAATTTAACTGCAGAGTTGGTGTTGCCAGAAGTTGTTCCTTATGAGGGCACCACTCCTGATGGACCACAGGCTTGACAGGTCGTAGGAATATCATTAGCTCACAAAAATGATCCAAATTTGTAGAGGTCAAGGACAGAGAGGATGAAAAAGAGGGCGGGTGGCATGGAAAATTAATAAAATCCTTGCTTTAGAGCTGGTAGCTTGGTCACTGGAAGAATCAGTGTCCCTAAGTAGGAAAGGGAGCGGTGCTGGGAGGAGTATCGCATAAACCAACTTACTGCTTCTAGGATGTTATCTGCCCTGGCCCAACCTACTGCTCCTGCACCCTCATTTCTGTCACCACCTCAGTTCTATCCTCCAAATCCTCCATCGACCATGATGCCTCTGAACCAGCCAATGTGTATACTGAGTGATGCATTTCCCCATTTTGCTGCAACTAGAGGGGTCCCGACGAGCCCTAATTATGCACAATAAGTCTCACCAGGAGGTGATGACTGCTTACAGACTCATATGCTTTTGGTAAATCAGGAAGGTCACTACATACAGGGAAAGTTAAATGGACACCTTGTGAATTTCCTAGTTGATAGTGGAGCTGCTTGATTTACTGTGAGACCAACAGATGGTCCTCTATTAAGCCTCTCTGGGAAAATGGTGCACGCAGTTAGCCTTTCAAATTCTCCCATCAACCATACAGTTTCCGTCCCTGTCCCCATAACTATAGGTCTTATTACTGGGCAACATGAATTTTTGATCAGTCATACCAGCCCTGTAAATCTGTTGGGGAGAAATCTCCTATGCAAATTGAACTGTATTTGTACCCCTGAAGGTGTGTTTGATCACACAGAAGACCTTGATGCACATTTTAAAGTGATGTCTCTGTTGAAGTTTAGAAATCTTCTCTCTCTTGAGACATGTGAAGTTCCCGAAGATTTATGAAGTACTGTACCAGTTAAGCTATTAGCTACAGTATTTTCAGGAAAAAAAGTGATTTATTTGGGACACAAATTAGAGATAGGAAGTTATCCACTGCCTACAATAACCCACAATTTGAAGAAAACCCCTTACTTCTTTTTGCGTAAGCGGTAGCTTTATTTGCAGAACGGTTGATATCCCCTCCTGGCACATCCTTTGCCTTCCTATCTCTAATTTGTGTCCCAAATAAATCACTTTTTTTCCTGAAAATACTGTAACTTCGAGAGGGAGCTCTTATGCCCACCCTGGGCCAAATGGTTTATCAATACAATAATATCCCATTTGCACGCTTCCCTGGTGTATTAAAAGATGTGCTGTTCTAAATGTTGCTACTTTATTGCCTTTGCCCTCTTGGCAGGTGGGGAAAGAAAAAGGCCATGACTGTATCAAAGCTATGTACCAAGTCCCAAATAGACCCTAAAGATTAACCCCTGAAATATTGTGATTAGGTGTGATTTGTAGACGGCTCCTAATTGTGGGAGAGTGCTGGAATTTTAAGAGCCATATGTGCTTTTTGTTCAAATTAAAAGATTATTGAAGCATCTTGCCAAAAATGTCAATGCACTACTTTTTACTGATTCGTGTTATGTTTTTGGAGTGGTCCAAGATTTCAGCCACTTATAGTCGTAGAGAGGGTTCATGACTTCTTCTGGTACACCAATGTGAAGTGGTCCCAGAGTGTTGGCTTTGTAGCGAGCTCTGCAAATGCCGGCTTAAATAGCTGTTCTGAAGTATACAGCATATCGAGAAGAGTCACATGAGATTTCAAGAAGCAATAATTTTGCAGATGCTGTAGTTTGCTATCATGCACCGACCCTGTGGAGCAAGCAGGTTTATTTGTTGCAGTGACAATCTTGACATGTCTGCACAAATGTCGAGAAGCTTGGGAACATACAGGAGAGTGTAGAGCAGGAGGAGAAGAGGGAATGTGTAAAGAGGGGTTGCAGACCCAATGAAGTGGGAGTGTGGGTGGACACGAGAAGAATGGTGATATTACCAAATGCCTTGCAGAAACATATGACTATGTTGTTTCATGGGCCCACCCACAAATTTGCAGAAAGCTGCTTAAGGTTATTGTACACAGTGTTTAGCACATGTCAGCAGAATAACATAGGGAAACAAACTATGGCACAGTGAATCACTCTCCTCTAGCGTAAATGTAACTGTCTTGAGGTTGCAACTTGATTTTATTAAACTACCCCATCAAGGATACCGCTATGTTCTGGTGGTGGTGTGCATGTTTTCAAAGTGGGTGGTGGCCTATCCAATGATCAGATGTGACGCAATGACTCTGGCAAAGCGGTTGCTCAAAAAAACTGATTCCAGAGTGTTCCTTTTATGTAGAAAGTGATCAGGCCAGACATTTTAAAAACAAGATAATTAAATTGATGTGTGAGGCTGTGGACATCACCCAGAGACTACGCAGTGCCTATCATCCGCAATCTCCTTGCGTAGAGACTGAACAGATGGGTTAAGAACAAATTGGCAAAGTCTGTGCATCCCCAACCTTGGAATGGCCTGATGATGTCCCTCAGGTGCTCATGAGCATGCGTAGTACTCTGACCAGACAGGCTGGACATAGTCCCCATGAGATTCTCATGAGCAGACTGATGAGAGTACCTGGTGTTCCTGCTGCTGCATTGATTTTGATATCTGATGACATGGTCTTGGACTATTCTATCTGACGTGATGCGTTTTATATTTCGCCAGGTCCAGGAAGCTGCTCAGTCCCTTCAACCACTGTCTGCCACAGTTTGGAGCCCAAGGGGTGGTTCCTTGTAAGAACCACACACGTAAAACCTTTCTGCAGCCCAGGTAGAAAAGGCCATATCAAGTTCTTCTGGTTTCCAACATTACAGTAAAATGTGAAGGGTTGCCTGCCTGTCTGCATGTGTCTCACAAAAAAAGGTAAAGGCACCAGAGGAGAGCAACAGAGACACATTTCTCACTGGCAAAGACTGTCCCAGTCTGGGTAAAAGGAAGGCACAAATCAGGGAGGCTGAGGAGGGCAGCTGAGTCATCTGGCATCAACGGAGAATAACATTGCATCCCGACTAAAGGAGAGAAAATGTAAGACAAAGAACAACAAATTTGTTTGCACCACCAGAACGAATATTGCGAAAATACTTACGTTTGGTCTGGTTCAGACTTCCTATTTGAGTATGAACATTTTGAATTGTTGAGTTCATACCCATCTGCCTGCATCACTGGCAGAAGGTGATACATATTCACAGAGACCTCTTCTTCTTTTTGTCTTGCACCATTTATGTTTCTGGCAGCTGGTGTTCATCTCCGGAGATGTAGAATTAAAAACATTAGAAGAGAAAAGTAGGGAATATACGTTTACAATGCCTAATGACACACATTGTATGTTATCTCAAGAGGAGAAAGTGATTTAGCGGAGTACAAAAAATACACTAGACACTACATGAATATGGAGGGAGGGATGTTGTGATTTCACATCGAACAGGGTTCCAGAAATACTTCTCTACTAACGCACCCAGCTCTAAACGTTTGGCAAAAGACAGTAGAAACATGTTGCATAGCAAAGAAAGGAATAAAGATTCTCCTGTCTAAGAGTGATTATTAAATCACACTTTCTCATGGTCACTGGACTTTTTAGCTGATTCTCAGCAGCCTGGACTGAAACTCACTGAGTTATTCATCCTTGCACCCATGTCTTCTTAGAAACGATGGCAAAGAACATACATATCACAGCCAACTTGATATGTTGTTGACCGAAACTTATAAACAGAGCAAATAGTACAACACTCGATGCCCGAGAATGACGATTCTTATAGGTTAACTGAATAAAGAATCAAGATTTTATTAAAGAAAAGGAGGCTAGCATTATGCATTAACTTTTATTCACTTCTTCTGAGCAGCAAACCATTAAAAGCTTCAAAAACAGAACCTTATAACATCACAAAGTGAAAAGAATGTTCAGTCCCATTATATACTGTCTGTCCTCCATCTTCCTCCTCTTTTGTTTGATCTTCCTTAAAACTGCTTTGAAATATAATATTCCAGGAGGCTATCCTCTTTTATTTGTAGACAAAAACATACGTTAAGGAAAAAACCCCAACTCCAAACATATTCAATCATGGGAAAAAACATTATACCAACACAACCTAGAAAGAAAGAACATACTTTCATATATCCCTAGCCTCATCCCCCCAAAAGGGAAGGGTGGGTGGGATAATGCTAGCCTCCTTGTCTTTAATAAAATCTTGATTCTTTATTCAGTTAACCTATAAGAACCATCATTTTAAGTCAAGACAGGAGACTAGCATTATGCATGTTCAAAGTCTTTCAAAACACATTTTGAAACGTGAGCCACCGCTGTTATGTTTCGTATAGAGGCCCTAATATAGACACGTTCATATATACCGTATATGGTCATAATCGTATGTGCCCTATTATGGTCATAATCGTATATGCCCTATTATGGTCATAATCGTCTATGCCCTAGTATAGTCATGATCTCCTATGCCCTAATATAGGCATGATCTTTCACCTACATTAGTTCCCTACAGTACACAACGAACTCTGAGGGTTGAATGTTATCTAGTCTGTGGTTTGAACACTGAAGGGTTTTTCCCGAACACAGGCCTACAATGTACTCATAAATTATGCATGAGCATTCACCAGCTACATCTCCTGCATAATATGTATGTACAAAGTTCACCCCTGACGTCTTCCTCATGTCCAACAAAGACCAATACAAACCATACTAAGGGACGAGACACTTTAGGGTATAAATGCACCACATCTTGCCACGGTAAGGCAGAGGGGACTGAGACTTCCATGCCGACACACTGACCAGAGACGCTGAGGCTCCTTCATGCAGTCGCTCCAGCTGACAGCGGTCTAACACAGCCCTTGCGGGGTGTCCAACTCGAGACCAGGACGGGGTCCCACACTCTCTTTATTCAGGTAATGGGGTTTGGCTAAAATCCTAGAGGGATTCTTGGCTCTTAGGCTTTTAGACCTACACCCATGCTAGGTACACTTAGGTACATCTAGTTAGGCATCGTAGGAGTACGCACACTTTTATAATGCATTTCATATATTCATGTATGTAACCATCATTATTGCAATATGGTAGAACTGTACTATCCTTTCACTTTTATCGTACTGCTGATAATATATCTCTGCTATTGTCTGCTGGTTGTTGCAGCACATATATTCTACACTAGAATAACAACTGTTCAATAAATACTTATTGAAACGCCCAGACTGTTTATTCTGTGTAACTCTCTGAGACAAACCGAACAAGTATGCACGAGTGACTGAGCGAAAAGTAGTACATTGTTTCCACGATTCTGAGGGATCAGGGTTGTCATGATCTAAGGTTGCCAGGAACTAATCTCTCCCCGATAAGAGGAGATTCTAGTGGCACTGTGAGCTAGCTAATGCAAATCAGGCTAACATACGCGGTGGGGGTGCACAGAGCCAGTCTGTCACCAAGCCCACAGTTTATGTTATCCAAACGCCCAGGTCCTGCAGGGGTACTATAGGAACTACATGATACCGCCTTAAAATAACATTTCCTAAACGTTTCAGCAGCTGCTTCAATCAGCTGCTTTCAAAATATCTTCCAATCGACCATCCAACAGACAAACCTTACTTGCCATAGCTCCTCTAACTGAGTGAGCTGTAAATTTAGACACATCCACTCCTGCTTCCTTCATAGTTGCTTTCACCCACCTTGCAATCGTAGCATTTGTCACTGGCTTAAATGGTTTCACATAGGAAATCAACAGCTGATCAACTCCTGCACCCCTTTTATCTAACATCTTTGTTTCATATTCCCTCAGACACCTCACTACACATAAATTAGGTGCCTCATCAATTCTTGGATAAAAAATAGAACCAGACATGGTCTTAGTTCTCTTACAGATGTCAATAAACACACGATCTGGCTGAAAAAACCTATGTAACACTTCCAAAGCCCTGACGTCCGAAACTCTTCTAAAAGAAACAAGACACAATAAAGTGTTCAACTTCCTAGTTAGCTCCCTCGCCTCCAAATATCTGTTGCCTGGCCAATCCTTAAATAAACGTAACACTAAACCTACATCCCACAGGATCTGATATTTTGCATTAGGTGGCCTCTGCTGCCAAATTCCCTTTAACACTCTGCAAACCAACTGACTTTTCCCTACCAAAATAACTTGCACCAAAGAATGTCCCGCTGCCACGGCTGACCTGTACCATTTTACCGCCCTGTAAGACATTCTTTTCCCAAACCAATCTGCTGAAAAAGGTGCTACCTCTGTCATTTGCTTCCACAGGCTCCAAATCACTTTACATGCACCAACGTAGCCACACCCTCCATGCTCCTCTATATGTCTTCCTGGTCCCTGGGGCCCATGACTCATTGAGTAAACTTGAAGCTGACTTTGAAAGCCCTGTGCATCTTTCGAAACACCTGATATCCTCCAAACTAGTAGGTTGAGAAAACCCAACTCCACCAAAGGATGCTCTTTCCTCTCTAAACCCAACAACATTCCCTTGAACGACCTTATCAAATAGGGTTGTTCTACTGCCAACTCCATCACCGATGGGAACCAAGGTTGAGTCTTCCAAAAGGGAGTTACCAGAACCAACTGACATCTCTGTCTCCTTACATGAACCAACACTCTCTGAATCATCGAAAAGGGGGGAAACGCATAACCCCTCGCTCCCCTCCAATTCTGTAAAAAAGCATCTATCGCCACTGCTCCCTGATCCTGTCTTCAACTCACATAACTTGGCTATTGATAAGTCAGCCTGGAAGCGAAAAGATTCACTTCCAACAGAACCATCAACTTCAAGATGTTTTGAAAAAATGTCCTCTCTCAATATCCAGTCACTGTAATCCCTCACATTCCTGGAATTTAAATCCACTATCACATTCTGCTTCCCAGGCAAATACTCGGCCTTCAGCTTTATCTTGTGCTCCAAACAAATCTCCTAAATCTCCTTTGCCAATTCCGGCAATCTCTTTGACCTGCTTCCTCCCAACCTGTTTATGTCTGTAACTGCTGTCACATTGTCCATTTTTAAGAGAGCACTGAGTTGTTCTTCAATTTCTTCCTGAAACTTTGAATGGCCAACAAACCTGCCTGCAACTTTAGGCAATTTATATGATCCTCCCTTTCCTTTATTGACCATACTCCTCCTGTCTCCTGCCCCAAACATAAGGCTTCCTATCCATAAATGCTTGCATCAGTCTCCAATACAAACTCTGGCTTTGTGCCCAAAATTGCCCTTCCATTCCAGGACTCAAATTCTCCTTCCACCACACTATCTCTTCATTCGCATCCCTGCTTAGATGAACCGTGTCTCCATACCATAAACCCTTTGCTAGACCAGAAATCCTTAACTGCTGAAGGGCCCTGTAGTGCAAAGGACCCAAAAAAACTGCATGTGTTGACAATAAATCAAATCTGGTATTTGTAAAGCGCGAACTAATCACCCCTAAGGGTTTCAAGGCGCTGGGGGCCGTCGGGGAGATTAAGTGAGCTATTGCCCAGAATCATATGATGCTGAACTGAGCTGCCTCTGGCGATCGAACCGTGAGCCCCGCGCTCCGGAGTCAGCCACTCCAGCCGCTGCGCCACACCTCTTGTACGATGACAAGAGACCTATTACAAGTGCCAGCTCTCTCAACTTCACTGAATCCTTTCTTGACATAGAGCAAACTTCTTGTCTTATCTTCCTCACCTTTTTCTCCAGTAACTGTAATTGACTTGTCACAGTGTCCACTACAAAACCTAGAAACTCCATCAACTGAGACGGTACCATTACCGACATGCCCATATTTATAACAAACCCTAAACTCTGAACTAGACTTACCACCACCTCCAATTCCTCATGTAACTCCTTCAGATCCTGATTTATTATCAGTATGTCTTCCAAATATACTATCATTCTCATCCCTCTTTTTCTCAAGAAACCTACCACTGGATGCAGAAACCTACCACTGGATGCATCACTTTCGTGAAGCACCAAGGAGCTGCTGACAGCCCGAAAGGGAGAGATAGGAACTGATACAACTGTCCCTTCCACCTGAATTGCAAGTAGCACTGACTTTCCTTTGCTATCGGCACGGTGAAATAAGCATCCTTTAGGTCTATTTTTACCATCCAATCTAGGTCCTGTAACAAATCCCTTAACAAATGAATTCCTTCCATCTTGAAATGCAGATACGTTCCGTACCAATTCAAATTCCATATGTTTATTACAGGCCTCCCGCCCTTGTCTTTTTTCTCCACCAGGAACAAGGTACTTACAAACCCTCTTTCTTCCTCCAATAGTTTTCGAATTGCATTCTTCTCTAACATTTGACTCACCTCTTCATGAACTACAATTTCCAAATCTTTCTGAAACACCAACTCGTTTGGCTCCGACAGTTGACATGGTTCAGATTCAAACTCTACTCGATATCCCTCTACTTCCAGCAACACCCATGCATCCTTCGTTATTGTCTCCCACTGAGCCTTGAAAAACCTCAACCTTCCTCCTACACTTGAAGGGATAAAACCAGAAGTTGTCCTCATACTCACCTTGTCCTTGACTCTGATTGGGAAGATGACCCTTTCCTAGATTGCCTCTCCTTCCATGGTTTCTACCCCTCTGTGGGTAAAACTGTCCACAATTAGGGTCTCCCCTATATGCTCAATAACCTTGGTATGATGCATTTTGGTATTGGGCTCTAAACCTGCCCAGCCAGTAGGGTGTCCTCACCTACTAGCCCTGCATAAAAACTTCCATTTGAAAAAACTCTGTGCAAAGAATACTGCGCTTTATCTAGACTGGGGAAAGTCTTCACATATTTTGTCAAAGACTTCACCAGGCCGTCTCTGAATAACAAACCTTTAGCATCCTCAGATGATTCTCTTCTTCCCAATTCACTTACTTTAGGATTAATTCTCATAAGCAGTGTTTTACGCCTTTCAGCCAACAGACCTGCATTTGCGTTGCCCAGAAAACATATCGTCCTCTGGCACCATCCTCTTAATAGAATTAAACCTAAATCAGTGCCTTTAAAGAAGGCCTCTCCCACTGAATCAAATATTTTTGCTAGGGGCCCTAGGACATCCAAAACTTTATCCTGAAAGATTTTAAGTGATTTCTCTAATCCCTTTCTGGGATCTTTACCCGTTTAAAACATATATGTGATTAAATCAGGATCTATATTTGGTGTTTGGGTCACTTTTTCCTCTATGATGGGCCTAGAACATTCATTCCTCATGATATTGTGTTCTTCCTTCTCTAAGGATCAACGCAACGGTGCCTTTATATAGTTTGCAACATGATCTAAGGGCCACCAGTCTTTGCCCCTAGGATGGCTCATCTCCTGAGGGTCAAACAATTTATCCCCAAAAGGATCCATCACAGTCAATGTATCTTTAGTCTTAGGCTTACTGCCCACCTCGCTTTCCTCATCCTGGCCATCTTTGTACTCCAAATCTAGTACATATTCATCAAATTCTTCATTTGTTAACTACTTGCTCATTTCCAACTCAACTCTAAAACTATCTCCTCTTTCATTGTTAAACTCACCCCTTGTGTGCCGCCTCGGACACCTACTACTTGCGAGCCTCTCGGGCCCCCTCTATTTTTGGATGAAACATCCATGTGCCTCTTCTTCCTGAGACATTTTCCCTCAGGACCTCTATTTGTGTCTTCATCATCTGACACAGAGAAAAATTCCTCCTCATCGACTACTGTACGTTCTCTCTTCCTTAAAACTTGCTTTAATGACTCCTGCAAGTCTTACTCACCAATTTTCTTAACATCTCTTCCTTTGATCCTGCTCATCCTTATCTATTTCCATTTTTTTTTTTTTCAAAAATCCAGCAACAAACCTAAATTAGTAATGTATCACCAACTGTGGCACTCTTAAAAACGTTTTATATATTCCCTTCTAACTCTTCTATGTTTTTAATAAAAAAAACTACTCTCCTCAGTTCAATTGATGCATGTGAGACTAACGACTGCGCAATGAAGCGCTTCGTTGCTGTGGTTACAGCCTCACACGCCTTTTGCCCTTAGAAAACAGCCGCAACATTGAAATAGGCCCTAATTCCTTTAAAGGAAGGCCTCGCTGCGCAAAAGGATATTGATAGACGCTTCCAACGTCCTGAAATAAAGTAAGGGCAATCACCCCTAGAAACAACCCCGAAACTACGTAAAGACATTGAGCGGTCGCATACATGAAACACTCAAGATGCAACATGGCATCAACATCTGAATGCGCTGCTGCGCGCGGAGCGGCCTGCTGTCTGCACCAAACTGGCAACAACGGTTTCATGCGCTCAAGCCAAAAGGCCTGTCCCCAGCAATCACCCAAACGAGTAAGCTACAGATTAATCCTGAAAATATTTAACTAAATATAAAACCTCCATTCTTTCATGAAATAAACGTTGTACTAGTTAAAACAAAACATTTTCACATTCATATTAAAACCAAATAACAATATATTCTATAAACACTCAAACACATGAAATACCCATAAATTGAGTGAAATTAGTCGTATTCAAACAATACTCACACCCAACAAATCATACTACTTATATCTCCTATATCTGCTCAGAAGTAGCAAACAAAAGAGGAGGAAGATGGAGGACGGACAGTATATAATGGGACTGAACATTCTTTTCACTTTGTGATGTTATAAGGTTCTGTTTTGGAAGCTTTTAATGGTTTGCTGCTCAGAAGAAGTGAATAAAAGTTAATGCATAATGCTAGCCTCCTGCCTTGACATAAAATTACCAAAGTTAACAGAGGACACCAAGTCATTCTGTATAGGACAAAATTAGCCTTATTGACCCATGATACTGTACTATCATATCTTACCATGTAGACTCTGTTAGATCATTTGGGGGACCAACCTTGTGGCCAGAAGGTGCTATATTACCTAGGTGTAAATAAAGACGGCACACTAGATACAATAAAGGCTTCAAAGAGGCAGGGTGTGCGAGAGTGAAAAACCAAATCGCAATTTTTTAAAATGACATTGCGACAGTGCTTAATTTGAGCCGGTGGTTTCCAGGGCTCGTACCGGCACTTAATTCTCAAGACCGGGGCCTGGAACAGTCTGCCATATGGTGGCGTTCTCTGTCTAATTTAAAGATGAGCACAACAACAGTTGTTTATTAATTCAATAAACTTTAAAAATGACTATTGACTGCCGCCCAAGCCATTCTTATAGCACTAGGGGTGTGGAGTAGACTGAATTGTCACACTTGCTGGAGTGTGATGGTTAGTAGTTGTGTTAGTACTTCCATTGGCAGCGCTGGGAGGGGTAATGTGTGGTGCAACCTGCAGTGGCCTCCTAACGAGGGCCCCAGCACTTATTTTTTTGCAAATTAAGCACTGCATTGCGAGCTGCAAAACTTCTTTGCGAGTCTAAGCAAATTAGGGGAAACATGGTGTGGCAAACTGTACCTCTTCCTTATGATTAACCAGGAAATGTATCAATACTTTGTGACTGCTCAAAGCACTAAAAGGTTACAAACTGCTTTTGCCAGTGGGCACACATTGCCCTAGAGGAAGATGTCTGTAAGGGACACCTTCCACTCTGCGAATGCCAGATGTAGGCATCAGGGCAACAAGCCAATGGTTCCATGGGCCACTACATGCTGTACCCAATGTCCTCTTCATAAAGTGATGCTTTTTTGGCAAATACCTTTATCTCTACATAAGCAAGGAGTTGCAATGATGGCACTTTGCAACTATGAATACTGATACAAAGGGCCACTGTCCCTCCTGGGGCGCCATTTCTGCATTTGTAGCTGCTTTCAGGATTTGCAGACTAAATCCTCCCTAAAGAAAATTGATGAGGCATGATTTTGGTAATTCCTTGTGACCCGATTTGCTATGGTGCACCTGATTATATTTGGTGAATCCTTGTGACCACACTTTCTGTGGTCACAAGGACTCATGTGTAGAGGAGTAACGTGTGGAGGGTATTTGCTATTTGTAGACTGACAAGTCGGTGCAGCAGAAAGAGAGGAACACAGATGGCAAGAGCATGACCATGGCTGGATGGACTGCTTCTGCGTGGCCCCTTATCATATGGCCAGGTAAGATCGGTGAGAAGGATAGAACTGATGGGTCTATACGCTCCATAGGGGTGGGTGATGACTTGGGTAAATAGGGGCAGGTTACACACTTGTGGAGGGATAAGTACGTGGAGGACTAAGGCATTGGAACACAGGGAGAGGTGACTAACAGTGATGATAAAGGTAAGGACTAATGGACAACAGGGTTGACAGAAAAAAGCGGGAGAAGATAAGGACAAAAAAGAAAGCAAGGAACTTAAGCATGAGAAATTGCCGTCCATAGGCATTACTAAGCCTTTGGGGGCTCCTCGTATGATGGCAACAAAGGAAAGAATTTGGAAAGTGAAATATATCAAAATGTTTTAACTACACTGCATCAGGAGGTTAGGGAAAAGGAAGCGTCTAAAGAAGAAGAGCACAAGCATGCGCGTTGACTGACAGTACTTGTCACTACTGAGAAATGGACAGCAGCATTTCTTATTTATTCTAGTGTTTATTGCGAGAAATATCCTGAAAGATGCATTGCACTCTTCAAATATACAAATGTGATTAGGAAGGCTCAAATAACCTTTGGAGGGCTTAGTCCGATATGACAAAGAGTTCAGGGCCATATTGGCAGCAGATGAAGAGAGAAAGTGGGATGAACTGGATAGTGACATCTGGTTCCATACAATGGCCCCTAGCAAGACAACACAATACATGGCTAGCAGGCTGCTTATAATATATCGCCCTTTCAGAGTCACCGCCCTCAGGCAGGAGTGGCCACGACTGGATGGAATGCAGGAGCAGAAACAGGGGCAGAAACAGGGGCACTGAGGTGTGCTGGGGATACAATAGGGGCTTCTGCAAAAGGAAGTACTGTTGCTTCTGACACAAATGCAACAAATGTAGCCATAAGCACCCCATTACACACTGCAATGTGCCAATGGGGTCAGAGAGTTTGCCGATAGGCGTAACAGCAGAGGGAAGGGGGTGGTCAGCTGGACCTGCAAGGAACAATACCAGGCCAGTGGGAAAGGATGCATACACCCTTTAAGCTGGAGTGCCTACAGTACTGGCTTAAAAGGCACATGGTAGGGGACGATGCAGAGTGGTTGCGAGTTGGGTTTTCTGTTGGTTTTAAGTGGGTTACATAGGTCCTCAAGTGGCATTCTGGGCTGAAAATGTGAAATCAGCAAAGGTTTTACCAAAGATTGTATGGTCTAAATTAATAAAAGAGGTAAGAGAAGGAAGGATTAAAGGTCCAGTTATGGATTGGCCTCTACAGTACTTGCGGTTATCACTGATTATGGTGTTACCTAAGAAGGAGCTAGGTGAGTTTTGCCTGATTCAACAGTTAACTTGACGGGAGGGTAGTTTAGCTAACGGATCAATGACAGAATACTGACCACACAAATATCGTGACACAGAAATTGCGTGTGAAAAATATCGTTGACACAAATATCGTTTTCCTATACTTATAAAGGTAAGTACAAAAATATAAAGTAAAAAATATCATTTAAACTACTATCATTAAAAATATGACAAAAATATCGTTTTTCAATAAATACACAGTTTAACATGGTAAAACTTAATATTTTAATACATAACTATAATATAATGTATAGTACATAAATTTAAGTAACATTTTAATGATAAAAATAAATATATACTTATATAAACATACAAACATAAAATAATTTTTTCTTTTTTTGCCAATCAGATTTCTTTATTGAAGCAGTCAATACACCTTCTTCAGTCTTATAGTCTGTGGAGCATCAAAGATAAAATCATATGTGTGTGTATGTTTACATATACATAGCTAACAAAAAAAAAAATATATATATATTTTACATTATATTAATTTTTTTTTTTTTTTTAAATTACTAATATAAAAAAATATACAAATCTATATATTTATCATCAACGATTCCGCTACTCCAATATTCTCGTACAGTAGGAATCACGCAGCACCACAGACAATTGGTGTAATGCTTTTTATTTTCTTCTCCCCAACAGTGTATGCAGAACAGGGACGGGTGACGAGTTGCGGCGTTTGCCTTTCACAGGACCATCAGAGGAGCCTTTTTGCTGACATTGACGTAGGTCTCCCTTCACTCTTTGCTGATTCTCTCCACGAGGGTGTCCAGCCCACGACCAAGACGGGGAGTTACACTCTTTCCCATCAGGTAACCGGGGTTGGATCATCCAGTACGAGGATTCTGTCCTTGGTCTATTTGTAAAGACCGGGACACCAGTAGCGCTGCTGTAAGAGTGAAAAAGTAGCCTTCACACCACTTGTGCAGAAGCCAGACCCTTGTGTGCAGCTAGTATCAATACTAGTCTGTGATCTGTGTTTGGTATTACCCTATCCCCCACTCCAGGAATGTGAGCATACGGTATCTTTTGGGCATCTAATTTGTAGGAGCCTTTCGGCAAATGGGTGCTGCTGCGTTCAGCATTCACAGCCACCATGATATCTGTGCCTATCCTCGTGCTAGAACGAGTCATTGCACAAACTGCATCAGTACATACTGTGGCTTTTGCGGCTTCATAAGCCATGGAATTTCCTGCAACGTGAACGCCAACACGTTGATGACTCAATGTATGGATCACATGAGTCTGTGTCAAGCATGAGTCCGTAGCAAGCATTCTTCCAGCTTTGCCACCTTCTTCCAAATAAGCTTGTGCTTTATTGTGCAACCCTTTGAATCTCTGAATCCATTCTCGCTCCAGTAGTGTAGGTATTCATTATAGGACTGTATACAGTAATACGAATCACACATTAGGTAACAAAATTGCTGGATACGCCAAGCCATGTAAAATTCAAGTTACCAAAACCATAGGTGAGAAACACCCAAATTAAAGAGAGTCTATGTGATCCAGTAATGAGAAAAAGTAAATAAATGAATAAAGTAGTGACAAATGTGCCCCAAACAATACTCGGAATGAGGTGGCACTAGGTAAAAAGGTGAAAGAATAAGAGGGAATGAACCTTGAAGTGTCAATATCCACTCCTAAAAGGAAGAGTCAACCCAAAAAAAGCATGCAAGCAGATTGTCCTAACCTTGGGAGCACTATCCGTGTTGCATTTCAAAATGGGAAGAGATTATCAAGCTGGCTAAAGAGACTGGTACTTCTCTAAATTAACATCTCACTGTGGAGATAGACAATGCCGTGCATCGAAACTGAAATAGAAAATTGAAATGAGGGTTTACAAAACAGTCACTCTGCCAAAGACAGAATTTGTTTTTAAAGTTCGAAAAGTAGTCATCTATGCAAGCACTACAACCAGTGGCAAAACTGCAATTGCCATGGGAGATTTAAGTGGACTGAGCTGTGAGCCCACATATTCAGTCCAAAACTAAATACTACAGTGAGGACACTATTAGAAATAGCATCCTACAATATAACGGACCTTATCTGAGCTGCAGCGCTTAATGCGTCCTGGTATGATATCCCAAATTGGTGTAAAGGAAAGTTAATGTAGTCCGTAGGGGTACAGACAGCGGCAGACGCTGACGTGCCGAATCAGTCGCTCCCAGAAGTGAAAATGGCCTTGGTAAGCATGAAAAGCAGTTTGCCTGGCACATACCGGGACGGATTACGTGCAGCGGCTCAGGTAAGGTCTGTTATATTGTAGGACGCTATTTCTTTTTTGTGTTTAATAAGCTTTATTAAGTAATAATACATGTCACAATGAGCCAGCAATAAACACAACATTTGAAAGCAATGAATACAGAAGGAAGCGAGCAATAAGAACAGAGGAGAAAGCTATTTACATTTTAAACAGGATTAGAAAGAAAGGAAAGAAAGAAAGGGAGGGAGGGGAGAGAGGGAGGGAAGGGGAAGTACTCTTACAACTGGAGATCGAATAATATTGCATAACAGTACACTTCAGTGAGAAAATTGCAATAACACTTGAGGAAAAAGCAACATAATGATAAAAATTAAGTATGAAAAGAGCAGAGAAACTTGACATTTCATGGAGGTTTAAAATTCTCAGAATGTTTACGAGATATTTTTGGTTTTGCAATCTTGTTTAGATAAGTTGTTAATGGTAACCAATATAAGTCTCTATTAGCAAACGGTTTACTTGAAGAGGCAAAAGCAGTATCTAATCGATGATCGTGACATAGATTATTCCACCAATTCTAAGCCGAAAGATTAACTGAATTTTTCCAATTAAGTGCAATTTGTTGGAAGGCATAAGGTCAAATGAACCATGTTCAAGTTTAGTCAAACCCAAAGCATCTGATAAACTTCCTGTGAAAAGAGTAACATTAGAGAGAGAGCTATGTAAATTAAATATAAGGGAAATATAAGACCAACGTTTTCCCAAAAGGAGACGACAGGAGAGTAAAGAAAGAGGAGCATTAAATCAGCTGAAGGAAAGCCACATGATCAACAGCTCTTGTCAATTGTGTGAGGAAAAGTAGCTATAGATAAAGGCGTGAAATATATAATCTATGGTTAAGAAAGAACATAGATTGAGTAGTAGAAGCAGATCTAGAAAGCTTAAGTGATCGAGTCCAGATCTTGTCTCAGAAATTGATGCTCCAAACACAGCACAAATCCGCTTCCCAGGCAAGCTCCACCTTACTCTTAAGACGAGCAGGATCGGGAGTTAGGAAGAATTTATAAATCAACGAAGCTTTAGGAAGAACAGTAAGGACTTTAAAGAGAGAGTTTTCCGCAGGATAAATTACCATTGATGGAAGTGAATAAAAGGCTCTAAAATAGCTGCCATTAGAATGGAGAATTTGTATCAAAACGAGAGAGGGCACTTTAAAAGTAGCTTGGAATTGAGGAAACAAACAAGGGGTTATATCGTCAAATAAGTCATGAACCCACGTTATCCCCCGCAAACGCCATGACTTCCAATAAAAACGCCTATTCTTGATAGTAATAAGGCGATTATACCAAATTGGAGACTGCAAAAAGGAGTCTCTAGATGTATTTTTCAATTGAGTAAGCAGTCTCATCAGGGAGCAAGTATGTTTAAATAGGGGGAGAGAAGTATGAACATTCTTGGAAGAGAAGGCCAATACCTCTTTTATAGAGAAGGGAGCAAGTAAAGAATGTTCAATAGTAAGCCATAAAGGCGTGAAAGGAGAGGAACCCGAGAGAAGCCATTTAGAGGCTAGACGAAGGGAGAAGGCTTTATGATAAATACGAAAATCAGGAAAATTAATGCCACCAGTGGATTTTGATTTCCGGAGTTGCGCTAAAGATATTCTAGATTTTTTATTTTTCCAAAGAAATTTGGAGAGGAGGGAATCAATTTTTTTAAAGTGAATAGACGGAATATGAATGGGAAGCATAGAGAAAAAGTACAGTAGAATAGGCGTAACCATCATTTTAATAGAGTCCAGACGTCCCCACCAAGAAAGAAATAGAGGATTCCAAGAGAAAAGGAGCTTATCAATGCGAGAGAGAGCTTCTTTCATATTAATTTTGACCGAGGCTGAAATGGACTTATTAAACCAAATACCTAAATATTTAATTTTGGAACTATTCCACGAGAATCCAGTGGATAAGAAAGAATGCTGGGTACAAAATTTGGTAAGAGGGAGAATTTCTGTTTTATCTGAATTGATCTTGTATCCAGAAACAAGAGAGAAATTAGAGATTTCTTGCAGTAAAAGGGGGACAGAAACCTCAGGGGTGGAGATGAAAAGTAAAATGTTATCCGCTTAAGCAGATAGTTTCAAATGATGATCACCATAAGGAAATCCAGAAATAGAATCATTGTTGCGAATAGAAGATAAAAAGGGTTCAAGAGCTAAAACAAAGAGAAGGGGGAGAGGGGGCAACCTTGATGGACCCCACGTTATAGGACGCTAGTTCTAATAGTGTCCTTACTGTACTATTTCATTTTGGACTGAATATGTGGGCTCAGAGCTCAGTCCACTTACGTCTCCCGTGGCAATTGCAGTTTTTTCACTAGTTGTAGTGCTTGCATAGATGACTTCTTTTCGAATTTTAAAAATAAATTCAGTTTTTGGTAGAGTGACTGTTTTGTAAACCCTTATTTCAAATTTATATTTTAGTTTCGACGCACTGCATCATCTATCTTCACAGTGAGATGTTAATTTGGAGAGGTACCTGTCTTTTTAGCCAGCTTGATAATCTCTTCTCGTTTTGGGATGCAACACGGATAGTGCTCCCAAGGTGAGGACAATCTGCTTGCATGTTTTTTTTGGGTTGACTCTTCCTTTTAGGAGTGGTTATTGACCCTTCACGGTTTATTCAACTCTTATTCTTTCACCTTTTTACCTAGTGCCACCTCATTCTGAGTATTGTCTTGGGCACATTAGTCACTATTTTATTCATTTATTTACTTTTTCTCATTACTGGATAACTTGAATTTTGCATGGCTTGGCGTATCCAGCAATTTTGTTATCTACGGGGTTTTTGTGGACATCTCACTTCCTCGTTTACCAAGCCCATCACCTCTGTAGAATCTAGCTTTTATTTGGCACTATTATTTTTTTCTACTCACACGGAGATGTGCATATAGTTTGGGAGGACAACAGTTCTCAGTTCTTATACTTGCTCAGGACTAAAGAGCAATTCTACATCACTTTCCATTGTTTTGATCTAGATGCCCTTTTTTGTATTCTCCTATAGACTGTTTCTTCGGTTATTTGATGAGACATTTAGGTATCGTTGGATTTCTCTTCCACTTCACTGTAATCACTAGATACCTCTTTTTTCAATTACATGGACCCACTCCACACCTACCAATACATGCCTCGGTCTATCCTACAAAAGCACTCATGCATATGATGTTTGTTTGGTAACCTGGTGCACAAAACTATTATTCTCATTATCTTTAATTACTCTTCTCGGCTTTCTATGGTTTCCATCTTTGGGGTATATTTTTACCCCAAATCTTGGCTCTGCATGTGTCATTCACAATTTCACCTATATCCCTCTATTCTATTCTAAAATATCATTTTGTTACTTTTTTGACATACTTCAGTTCTAACTTCTTTCACCACTTACTCATGAGGTTGCGCTCCAATTTCATTACCTTTTGTTTTTGTGATTTATGCTGTATACTGATATGTTCACATTTTCTGCAGCCTTGAAAAAGTCCAACGGATGAAACACGTGTCAGCTGCTTCTGTATTTTTTATATACCAAGATATTGAAAATTTTAAGGAATAAAACCATCCATGAGTAGAAGAACGCTATGGACCTTACACGTTTATTTACTTCAGATTACCTGCTTTGATTTATCTTAACTATACGGACTTCTTGAGTGTGCTTCGGTGTCTATTCTTTGTGGAGAATCACATGAGGCAGTTCTACTTGCAGGTCTTTGGGTTCCCACCAGGCGTCGGACCACCTCAAACGATTTCTAGGAAACCGGCTGAAGGCTGTTAGAAATTGGGTTTCTGGTTGGCAGAACCCAAGCAGGACCCACAATCCTAGTCAGGGTAAGTCAGATACATTGGAGGAGAGTGTGTAAGTTAACAACATGAAATGGTTTGTATAAGAATCAGAATGGAAGAGTGTGGTAGAGTACGAATGGGAGATCTATGGAGTGTGGACTCGTGTGTTTCACCATGCCTAGCGTATGGAATTAAAGATGAGAGTGGGCTATAATAGCTGGAATTCAGGTGCCACCACAGTATGGCAGGCTAGCACCATTGTTGTCTGGTGGAATTTAATGAAATATGCACACTGTAACTTTGTGTTTGGAAAAACAAAATTTTTAAATTGTGATATTTCTATTACATTTCTTTACAGTTTCTGTGTTACACATTTGTGGGAGAATCGTTTTGTCTGTCCTGAGGAAGGTGGGGACCTATAAGTCCGGTCCACCGAAATGCATCGACGTAACCTATAGCACTGAACCTGTGAAGTCTGGGGACTTGGTAAATGGTGATGTGGACACCACATGAAGTATTTTATACCCCAGATTGAGCAGATCAATCTTTGAAATTTAGACAATTGTGTCTGTTTTGTGTTTCTCTCCCTGTTTTTTGTCATTGTTATGTTTATATATATATATGTGTTATATTGAATTGTGTTGCGCCGTACTGTGAAGATTACAGAAGTGTTTTTAACCATT
Source organism: Calotriton arnoldi (assembly GCA_963921515.1). NCBI lineage: Eukaryota > Metazoa > Chordata > Amphibia > Caudata > Salamandridae > Calotriton > Calotriton arnoldi. Next base: position 703,898 of record CAWUFW010000676.1, on the reverse strand, counting down.
GAGAAAATTGTTTTTGACTTGTATTTTAATTGTTGGTATGATCACTGTGATGATTGCCCAAAATGTGGGTGCATACATATTGTAATGTTTTTTAAAGAAAGACAACATTAATTCTTTTGTGGTCCTGCTATAATGTTGTGGTACTGGATTTGGCTTCTGGGACGATTGAGGTATGATTGTAAAGTATATAAGTGATTGAATTGGTCATGAAAAGGGAAACTAAACTTCAGGCTTAGTCAGATACACACCATAAATTAACCAGTGCTCATCCTCCGGTAGCTTGGCACAGAGCAGTCAGGCTTAACTTAAGAGGCAATGTGTATAGAATCTGTGCAACACTTCAAACAGTAATGCAGTGAAAACACCACAAAAAGACTCCACACCAGGTTAGGAAAATAGATTATGATTTTATAAATAAAATAAGACCAAAATGACAACACTCCAATAAGTAGAAGTTGAGATATGAATTTTTAAAGATTAAATGTAAAAATAGCGCTTAGAAGCAATACGTGCCAGGCAGACCGCGATGGAGCATGGGCCAGATACAGCAGCTGCACAAGGCCCGCTGAACAAAGTACCTTGTTTCTGGCCGCAACAGCAAGATGCGGGGTGCAGGCGAGTGATGCATCGGTGTTGATCCCGCAGTCGAGGTGATGCGTTGATTTTCTTCACGCAGTGGTGGCGATGCACAGGTTCCGAAGACGATGTCCCAAGCCAAGAGGCATTGGTTCTGTAGACGATGCACCGGGTTTCTCCACGCAGTTGAGGGGATGCGTTGATCTTCCCCCACTGCAGCTGCAACGTACTTGCGTAAGACCTCTGCCATGTTCCTTTCGTGTGGCCTCAAACACTAATATATCATCACTATATTATTATTTAAGAGTCTTATATAGCGATGGCCAGACCCGAAGGTATTAGAGAGCTTTACCTTTATCATGATGCAATCGGACACACATTATTTCAATAAACAGCATTGCCTCGTGTCGGATCCTGTTAAGGCCTGGAGGGGATCATAGAAGCGAATCAAAAGGCAGGCGATGTAAATGCCTTCTTATTGAGGTGGCTATATTATCTGCTGGACGAGATTCCTGTGGCAGAGGAACTCTGTCTCGTTGGGTGGAAGCTATCCAGTTGGATGAGATCGGTTGAGGAAGAAGTCTTTGAGCTGTCTTTTGAAGTTTATGAAGGAGGGGTTGGTCCTGATATGGACTGGGATGGAGTTCCAAATTTTAGGAGCATTTCCAGAGAAGGAGCGTGACAAGGTTTTTTGTTTGCGAGTTTTGGGCGGAATGAGAAGTAGTGTGTTAGTGCTCCTGAGATCCCTCGTCTGGCCTGCCTTTTTGAGTTTGGAAGCCAGGTAGGCAGGTTTACCTGTGTGAAGAGCTTTGTGTGTGAGACATGCAGTTCTGAAGTTGGAACGCACTTCAATCGGGAGCCATTTTAGTTCTTTTAGAGAGGGAGAGATGTGGTTGTATTTCTTTACTCCGGTGACCATCCTAGCAGCTGCATTTAGAGTTATTCTGAGGGGAGCTAAGAGAGATTTTGCCGTGCCTGTGAGGGTTTCATTCCCGTAGTCCAATCTGGACAGAACCAAAGATTGTGTGGCCTGTTTAAGGTCATCGGGAGGGATGAAGGGTTTGATTTTTTTGAGTAGTTTTAGGTTGTAGAATGCGCAGTGGTCTTAATGTGTTTGCTCATGTTTAGACGTGGGGCCAGAGTGATTCCCAGGGATTTTACAGAGTTGGCCAGAGTAAGATTGCAGTTAAGAGCATCAATGGATTTCAGCCATTCTGTGACTTGGGGGGTCAGCTCATTGTTGGATATGAGAAGGATTTCCGTCTTATCTTGGTTGAGTTTTAGGTGGTTGTGAGATAGCCAGTGCTGGACTTCTCTTAGAGTGTCATTTAGTCTCTGTATGTCTCCAATTGAGGATGTTTCTAGGTAGATCTGGGTATCGTCCGCATAGAGGTGGAAGGGGATGATGGCTTTTTTGAGTATGGCGGTGAGGGTCTCCATGTAGATGTTGAACAGTGATGGGGAGAGAACTGACCCTTGTGGGACACCCCTGGTTATGGGGAGTAGGTCAGACGTGAAGTTGTTCATTTTTATTCATTGAGAGCGGTTCTGTAGGAAGGAGGTAAACCATTGTAGGACCACCTCGTCTGCTCCAATCCTTTCTCGGAGTGCATTTATGAGCAGTTTGTGATCAACCATATCGAAGGCTGCCGATAGGTCAAGGAGTATGAGTAGGCAGCATCGGTCTACATCGAGTGATTTGTAGACATCATCTATAGCATTCAGGATCGCTGACTCGGTGCTGCATCCTTTTCTGAAGCCCGATTGGTGAGTATCCAGAAGGTTGTTGCTGTCAATGTTTTGGTTAAGTTGGAGGAGAACACATCTTTCCAGGACTTTGGCTAAGAAGGGGAGATTGGAGACAGGCCTGAAGTTATTGGGGTTGTTTGGGTCTGTGCCTTTTTTTTTTAGTGATGGCGTGACTTGGCTAATTTTAAGACAGTCTGGCATGACTCCAGTTCTCAAGGAGCTATTTATAGTCCAGTATAAATCACTGGAGGTGTGGTTGTGTTCAACAAAGTGCGCACACATCTTTGTGTTAGTTTTTTTTACATCTTATGTTGCTCCTGTGTTCTGTCACTCTAGTTTTAGCTGGGCGGGTAGTCATGCCTATGTATTGCAATTGACAGGGACAAGTAATCAGGTAGATGAAGTTACGTGTGTTGCAGTTGGTATGTTTGTTCTGCGCCATGTCAGGGTGTCCCTTGAGAGCCTCTCTGTGATATGCACAGCGTCCCCGTTCGGCCACTCACATCCTGGCACTGTGTGCGAATTATAAATTTCATCCGTTTGGATACACAATGACAATGTCAGTCTAAAAAAATTCCACCCCAAGATGGCCGCCGAGGTTGACTCTCTAGGCCTCCAAGCAAACATGATGCACCATGCTGAGCTAAATGCAGCGGACCCGGAAGCAGGAACTACGGGTCCCGGAGCAAGGGTAGGACAGCCGTTAGTTGCACTGCCTCCCTGCGTGAGTATGGTAGCTGACTCGTGTGTGTGCAAACATACCTCTTCGATCCTGGTAAGAGAGATCTTTTAACATTGTTTTTTTCTCCTTAGATACAGAGCAACGAAGTGCTCTGCCAAACCCGTCAGTAACAGCCCCGATCCCTAGGGGTGAGTGTTAATCCAGCCTTTGGTCATTGACACGGTGGACCACGGGCACTGCAGTCACACCGTAACTTACATGACTGCATCACGCAGTCATGACTCTCCCCTAAAGGGACCGGTACTATGTATGGGTAACTCTATCGCGGAGGGCGCGCCCCCCGTCTAGTCACTTTCGCCCATGCCCTGATAACCAACCACGCTCAGGATGGATGTGTTGATTCCTTGCAAAAGCGTTTTGTATAGCAACTCTAACCTGTGCTCTACAAAGCCACACTCACAATGAATGTGTCGGTCACTTGCATGAGTGTGTGAGCTCATATTTTACGGTTGCCTGAAACAATGTACATGTTATTTAGCTCTCTACGAAGGCTTGTTTCGTTCATAGTCTGATGCGCGGGACATGAATATTTAATGTCACCATGCTTCCTTACACGCCGATAATGAAATTGGCCCACAATCCTTTATAGATCCGTCCACGCTAGTCTGGAATCTTCACCTTCAGCACTGTACCACAGTATCTAAGTGTGGTTTTTATCTAAAATTGTAATTCCAAGCTTCCATAGCATGATTAACCTTTCACTGTAATGATATTTTACCATAACCTTGGATCTCTTTCCTTTTTATATTTTTCCCATTTCCCCTAGGTCTTTTACATCGGGATCAACCAACCCGGGCTGCTCACTGCTTCTGGTTACTAGCCTCAAATACCACTGAACCAGACAAGCGGTAGTGCCAATATTGCATAATTTTAATTTTCTTTGGTCCTGATGAAGTGCCACCAGACCCGTTAGGGGCTAAAGAGGCACGAAACATGTCGACCCTACACACAACACTAGTCCTTTAGGAACATTATATCCAACTAGGGCAGATTACTTTTAACTAGGCTAGTGCCCCTTGAGAATAAAACACATTTAGTTAGGACAGCCCTAGACCTATTTTAGACCCACCCACTTATTCACTGCACTACCTTAATCCACACACCCGCACTCACCCTACGGCTTCATCCAAAAGATGTCCGCCAAAGAGCCCCTTCGCGGGTGCCCATCGGGCATTGCAGCGCCGGCCCGACGAGGAGCAAGGCCCAATGATGAAGCATGACATCCTTCGGGGTGTGTGAGGGCACTTTTTAGAAAAGACCTTTCTTCCCCTAGGAACTGCACACTTCTGGTATTCCATACTATTGCATTGGAGCACGTTTGCAGGACCTGTTTAAATTTAACTCCTAGTTCCTCTTGTATAAATCTGAAGGTTTTTTTTGCCTTTAGTGAGAGATTAGGGGGGAAGATAAGGGAGAAAGAGTTAGGGCTGTGGGGTTTCATGCACTTCAGCGTTGAGGGGCGTAGGGAAGTTGATGTGGCAGGTCGCATCTTGCCTCAGTGGGTGCCCTGATGTCGTTTGCGCATAGATAGGCGGATTTCCACCAGGGGGTAAACCCTGGCTATTAGTATAGGAGGGGCAGAGCTAGGGAGTGCTGGAGGTGGTCTAGAACTAGCTCAGACTTTAGTGGCTGGGAGTGTGGGAGTTTACCCAGTATTTATTGTTTATTTCTTATTATATTTTTATTTTTATGTGGCTTCCTTTAGAATCTGCATATATAGTTGGTGAGTGACAGGATTTGTGATGATTAAGTGGTGCGGTAGAAGAGTTGGTTTCCTTTGTTTTTTTCTGTCCTGTGAGGGAGGAATTAGTCCTTTTTTAGTTTCCCCGTAATTTTGTTTCTCTCTTGGTGAAGGTCCTCTTTCTGTTTCCTGTTTCTCAGCCTGGCTTGAGAGAGAGGAATTAGTCCTTTTTTAGTTTCCTCTTTCCAGATTCTGGGCTGGCTTGTGGGAGAGGACTTAGTGCTTTGTTAGTTTCCCTGAATCCTCAATCTAGGTGGTGAGGGGGTTTTCCTCCCCTTGGATTCCTTGGAAATTGCATGGTCTTCTGTAATTAAATTAAAATGGTGGCGCCTATGCAGCCAGGGGGCCATGGAGTGATTCCAGTTTCTGTTGGGGGGAGAGTCCCTAGCGTCTCCGTAGTGCCCGGAGAGCAGCAGGAGAGTCCCTGCATCTCAGTGATGATGCAGACCCGGTCCCGGAGTAAAGCCGGTCTGGTGTGTCACAGAGGGCCAGCACCCCTGACCTCAGATAAGAGAATGGTTTCCTTGGGCCAGCAAGGGTCGCGACCAGCGCGGGCGCCCGTGAGAGGCTCCGCACCGGACACAAACCCCCTCCACTACCTCCCAGCAGGATGCTTTGCGAGGCTTGCAGCCACCCGCTCACCTGAGGGGAGAAGGGGGTACGGCGTAGCCTCAGTCCTCCTCCGCTCTTTTGCGCTGCATCGGGTCCGGCCAGGGGGTCAGCGCGGCACCGCTCGGCCTTCCAAGCAGGCTCACCTGGTAGGGAGGGTCGGCGATGCCTCAGTCCTCCTCCAGTCACTCCCGCAGCATCGGGTCCGGCTTGAGAGTCAGCAAGGCGCGGCTCGGCACTCTCAGCAATGGGCACACAAGCAGGTTCCCGGTTCACCCTTTCGGTGCTGCGACCACTGTAAGTTCAGGGGGCCAAGGGGTGGGCCAGCAGGGATTTACACCAAAAGTGGTCCCAAAGCCCAGGAGCTCGTTTCTAGAGCTCCTTCCCCGCGGCCATCTTGTTCTGGATTATTATAGTTCTGGACTATAGTTAAAAGCACGTGTAACGGGTTGAATTACTCGGTGAATGACATCCTGAAAGATTTCTGCATCCGAAGACACACCAAAACGGAGTCTTTTGTATCTGAACAATCCAACATGAGTTGGAAAAGTAGAAATGTACCTACAGTTCTCTTCCAGCTCGAGTTGATGGTATCTTTTGTTCAAATCAAGACAGGAGAAGTCTTTGGCACCATTCAGCTGTGTTATTATGTCCACTTGTTGTATTCCCGGGTTAGGCCCATGCAGCGAAGCATCTTATTTCTTACATTGTCCTATTTTACAGCAGTGACCTTTTGCACATATTTGCGTGTGCGACCATGTTGGATTAGTTTCCCTGAAACTAAACTTGTTTACACATCTAGCTTTGCACAACATTATCTCAATGCCCTGAACATCATGTAAAAGGTCTCTTTTCGCACTATGTACAAATGTCATCTTTATCTTCATCCACGGGGCGACAGGGCTATCTACATATCCATAACATCACTAATCGATATGCACATCGCAAGGCTGCTTTCTATTATAAAAGATGAGCATCCCGATAGATTAGTGGAGGAGGCAGTTCAGCTGACATGAGGGTCCCTGCATGCTGAGACTTCACCACACAGTGGTCTGATATCTCGTGAGGGGTGTCCAGTTCGTGACCAAGCCGGGGTCCTTCATTCTCTCCCATAAGGTAATGGGGTTGGATCGTCCCTTGGTGGGATTCTTGGCTCTATACCCACACACACTCTAGGTACACTTAATTTAGGGTTCGCATAGTAGGAGTACGCTCGATTACTGCCTTGTTTTATATGCCTGCATATATACACTGTTTTAGCACCATGGTAGAACTATGGGCCAGATGTACGACCATGTCATTTAGCGACTCACAAATTGTGCTCAATTGTGAGTCGCCAATTGCAAGTCGCTAAATGCCATGTACAACAGGGTCTGAGACACTGTTAGTGATTCCTAATGGGGTCGCAAATTGCATGCCTCATGCATATTAATGAGGCACTCGCAATTTGCGACCCCATTAGGAATGGCTGGCCCTCCCAGGTATGGTGGCCTGCAGGGCTCAGCAGACCTCCATGTCTGGGAATGCTTTTAAATAAAGCAGTTTTTTTTTAAATGCAGCCCGTTTTCCTTAAAGGAAAACCGGATGCATTTAAAAAAAGAAAAATGAAACGTTTTCGTTTCATTTTTTAAGGGCAGGTAGTGGTCGCTGGGACCACTGCCTGCCCCTAAAAAATGTTTTCCCCTGCATTCGCAAAGGGGAAAGGGTCCCCTGGGGACCCCTTCCCATTTGCGAGTGCTTTACCACCCTCTTGAAGAGGGCGGTAAATTGTGAGTGTTTTGCGACCACAATTGCGGTCGCAAAACATTCTTACATAGGCCTCTGACTCGCAATTCCTATTTAGCGAGTCGCAAAAAATTTGCGACTCGCTAAATAGGGATTGTACATGGCCCTATTAGATTTTGCATGCGCAAACGGGTCGCAAACCCGTTTGCACATGTAAAATAGGGTCGTACATCTGGCCCTATATGTACTATTTACGCTTTTGGTGCTCTTAATCACTTTTATCTACTTCTGTCTATTAATCATTGCAGCACATGTATTTTATACAAAATAATGTCGGTTAAATAAATATATTGAAAACGTCCCACTGTGTATTCTCTGGATACCTCTCTGAGAACAAGTGAGCACGAGTAATTGAGCAAAATGTTCTGTGTTGTTTCCACCATCCCTGAGGGATCAGGGTTGTCATGTTCAGTGGTTGCCAGAAACCATTCTCTCCCTGGTAAGGTTAGGGGGGCTTACGGTGGCACTGTGAGCTAGCTGGTCTCTAGGCCAACATATCCTGCGGGGGTGTCTGGAATCAGCCAAGGCACCAAGCGCCTAGTTTATGTTGTTCAACAAATGTGCTGGTCCTACAGATTACTAGGAACTACACAATACACTATGATATGCACTATGTTGGGGGGGGGGGTACCGTAGGGATGGGCTAGAGGTTAGTTCACTGGATGTATAGCGAGGTTTTAGTTTTGTCCGGCGATTTTGCCAGAAACATTTGTGATGAGCACCTGTTTTGATAAAGAGATATACCTATAAGAGACTATAAGTATCACTGTAACTACCAGGGTGACTGTGCAACTATAGTGGTGGAAGCAAAGACACAGGCAGGTGACTTTAACTGTGTTATATCCCTCAGAAAGGCCAGGCCTCCGCTGAGAGACAATTGTCACCTATGATGTCAGCCTAACTAATAGAAATTGTGGAACAAATGCACATGGTTGATATGTGGCGTCTCAGGCAGATGCGGGATAGGATATGTTCACACTATTTACTGCCCCTAGGCTCCCACAGTAGGTTGTAAGGCGTTTGTGATACATTTATGATCAGTGTAATGTTGTTTATCAGATACATGATATTTATCGAACAGTTTATCATTTACTGTTTATGTGTTTTGCTTTAGACAGTATATATAGGTCAGTTGTTAGTATGATTGAAGTATGGTAGTATGTGTGTAGCTGTGAGTTGTTGTCTGAGTGGTGGATCTATGCATATGTATTTATTTAATAATTATTCTAAAAAAATATATTTCTGTATCATATTTGTATTTTTGTCTTTTTACTGAAAAAATAAATTCATTTTGTCATATTTTTGCCCTCCTTCTTGCAGCACTGTCCACTTATATATATCACATGACGTTTAGCATATTATTAAAGAAATAGGTAGGGATTTCCGCTTGTTTGATTGCTCACACTATTTACTGCCCCTAGGCTCCCACAGTAGGTTGTAATTTTTCCGTCAGTCAAGAGCTCTGTGCTGATTGCCTTGAAGTGGCCTACATGGCCAGAAACATTTCAGACCATTCTCCTGTGAGGCTGACACTACTGCTCACCATGCCACTAGATTCAAGCTAGCCTGTCTGATATGGGGTGATGCCCCGAAACTGGTCCCAGGATGCTTGTTTCCGTTCCAGGGAGGACCTGGCTTGGCAGTTCGGACTGGACTGTTCCCATGAGGCACAGGGTCAAGACTGATTTGCATATGGCTGGGTCTAAACTGGGGTGGCATGGTGAGCAAAAGAATGATGGATTTAACCCAGATCTCTTGACTGGGGGTGAATGTTTGATTTGCTCGGCATTCCGTCCATCATCTGTGTGTCTTTTGTGGACACTCCTGCATGGGCAGGGCACAGTCGCATTCCCACTTGGAAACTGAGAGTACAGGCTGTCATGGACAAGGAGTGTGCCGCCCATCTTCTCCAGGTTACAGCTGAGTATTTTGAGGTTAACTGGGAGGCCACCTCCAATAGGGCTACTGGATGGGAGGTGAGGAAGGTGGTGGTCCAAGGAGCTGACATCGGCAGGACAGTGGGAGCAGTGGGACAGCTTGAAAAGGAGATCAAGGCTGCGGCTGACCTCCTCTATATGGTATGGTCATGTCTGGTACATGTGAATACCGGGGAGTGTTGACAGAGGCTCTGACAGCGAAACCATCACTGAGGGTTGACTGTTCTTTGAAACACGGCATACTGGACCTACATCCTACACCACAAAAGGGTAAGACCAGATATAGATTCACGTCCTTGGTGGTGTTGTGAGCAAAATGTAGAATAATGATACCCTGGATACTCCTTGAGGTCCCTCAATAAAGCTATGGTACAAAGACGCCCATGAGTGTTGGCCGAAGAAATGCAGCTCAAAATGGGATGAACTGAAGGAAGCGCCCCTGATGACATGCATGATTGGCGTATGATGACAGATACACTCCTGGGAGGAGAATTTGAGACGCCCCTGATGCGGTCCAGTGTTGCATCATTCTAATATTAACCAATCAGATGAGCTATTTCCCATGAGGCGCATGAGTTTTCTCTATTCTTGCTCTATGTCTATCACTGTAATCGAAGCAGGAAAGTCTAGGATCACTGCTTGCTCATTATTTTTGTACTGTTTCTCAATATTTAAAATTTCTAATCATTGATTTGCTCTTTGTCAATGTTCAAGAAATTAATAAAAATATATTAAAAAAAGGATAGTAAGGCCATTTGCGTTCAGGATAATATAAATGTAAAATGTAGTAGTTGCCAGTACAAACCGTGTACTGTAAGTTCAAAATGAATATTTATTTTGTACACAGCACACTGACGTTTACACAGCAGTATACACTGCACACTGTAAACATGAGCATTTGTGAGCAATACCTATTTCATGGTTTTGCTACTGTGGACGTTGTATAAACATATACAAGTTACATCTCCCTGCAGTATTATCTAGTAAACATTGTAGAATTCAGTCCCTAGTAAAGACGTGGCATGAAGGTATATATAGAATATTTTCTTTAGTACATCATAGAATTGTTCTCTTGGTGGTAAATACTGTAATGTATGGCTTCTTTGCTGTACTGTATGTATCAATAGGTATTTATCTGTTCCATGGATGCAGTATTCAAGTCAGAAATGAAGGAAGCTTAGTTATAGTAAATTCTGTAGTACATGAATGCCACCTGTACTAAATGTGATACACCTAATTACATTACAGCGCATTATATTTAAACCCGAGCTTTAGTGTACGACGGCCATTATGACTTCATGCTGCAACCATGGTAAGCTGGCACAAGATTGGGTAGCTTTCCGTTTCTGCACATAGAATAATGCTCTGCCAAAGATAATACTTGGGGCTTTTGTATAATGAAATAATTTTGGTGCTGTGCCAATGATGACTTAGTTTGGGTCCATGGGTGCTTTACATCCAGTGCCTGTGTCGCTGGGAGAGTTAACTCACTGCCTGGTAAAGTTGTGAGTTCTCCAATAATGAAATGCAGGTTCGACTCATTTTTGTCCATTTAAATGCAGCATTGGCCTAATAAAAGGGAGTTTCTTTAGAGAAATAAATAAACATATCGGAATGTAAATGGGGAAGTGCCAGGAGGCGAATAGCCATGGGGAAAACAATGTGACCTATAGATTGGGTAGAACTTGAGCCCAAAACTTGGAAATCCATTTAGCCAATTACAGTGGCCAATGCGATGGATGGGCAGTGAAGAGGATGAAGAAGGAGCAGAAATGAAACCAAGCATTGGTAGAGACACTATTCAAGGAGTGATATTAGGGGACACAAGACTGACCACATTGCACCCTAGAAAACTGCAGACAGCAATATATTGCTGGCAGCGATGTCTAAGAAGATTAGACACAACAATGATATATGGTCCAGGGACCCAGCTTTGGTACCTACCAACATTTAGGGAAGTGGCGAAAATATACAATGGCAGCCGTGGTTGGAGGAAGGGATTGATATGGCCGATGACCTATATTCAGGTGGTGTAACACAAACACTTGACTCAATACGTACAGGCTAGGCGTGGGCCAATTTTAGATGTATAATGAAAGAGCAGCTGGATTAACCTGGGGGAGAAACAAATTAGACGAAGGCCAAGTCAGAGGTGCTGACAATAATACTAACTTATGGACGAGCAGACATGCAGTGACCAGATTGCACACAGCATTAGCAACCCATGTTCTATGTGGACGGTTGCACGACGGAACAACACAGGGAAATGAATCGCATGCCTTAACCACACATTTTTTACCCTGCATTTTTTACAACGCTTATGCTTTTGCAGCTTATGACATTACCACGGAGTGTTTATATATTTTAAAAGAACTTACCTTAAATGCATGGTAACGGCATGCGTTGTAAAAACATGCATGTGGTAAAAACGTGTGCTAAAAAATATGTGGTAAAAACGAGGTAAAAAATGTGTGGTAAAAACCTCGTTTTAAAGGCTGTCTCCCATGTGGACATCTCTGCACTGAAGGACACATGAGAAGAAAAAATGGGTTGGGTACTCACTGACAAAGAGTTATCAAACACTCTAAAATATACTAAGAAAGTGACAAGAGCCCCACAATAGATGTTCCCAGTTGTAGATAGTCCCATTTATAAGTATGTGCAAATTCTAGATGCACTCATCTACCTATTTAAGCGACTGAAGGCTTAACTTGTTTAAGTTGGACCATATGAAATAGAGAGATTCTGAGTCTTTAAACTCCTTTGTTCTTCTGGGCTATTCGTCTAGTAGCGCTCCTCACATCTAAAGATAGAAGAAAATCGGAATCTGTATCTTATTGAAATACTTAAAGAATCACCTCCTGCGAGACCGAGTGACCTTTAGATTTCAACGTTGGATCTAATCGTAGGACCACCTTGTCAGGAAAAAAACCTGATGTAAGGGTAAGTAGTTAGAAAGGCACCTATTTACCCCAACTTGTTTGCCAATGTTATAGCTACCAAGAACACAATGTTTGCTGTCAACCACTGAATTGATGTTGTCTCTAACGGTTCAAATGATGCACCCTGTAAACCCCTTAATACTGTGGGGTGATCCCAAGGTGCAAGAACCGAGGAAATTAATGGACTTTTTAAGGAAACGCTTTTAAGTAACCTTTTAATTAACTACAAAATATTTGACAAGACACTCAAGATTCTTTAAAACCTTGGTCTCTGCCCACATGACCGACACTGTGGATGGTGCCTAGGCCTTTCTGAAAACCTCCCTTTAGGAAGTTCAGGGTCTTAAATCGATCACATAATATAGGTATTAAGGGATTATCCTTGCACCAATGCACAAAATACAGTGTTTTGCATAAGATGCAAGGGTAGAAGGCTTCCTAGACTCTTGAATGGATATTGCAATCTCTCTTGAATTGCCTCAGTTCAGGAGGCCTGCCCTCTGAGCAGCCACCCTGTGAGGTGAAGCACCTCTAGAGCTTCTCTAGACAGCTGCGGATAAAAAAGAGCTGATGGCTCTAGAGGTAGATGGAGACATTGACGAACTGACATCTGAAGCAACACCGTAAACTATGGTCTCTGTGGCCAATACTGGGTGATGAGAACCACTGTAGCATTTTTCTCCCCAATCATCTGAAGGACCCTGGGGAGCAAGGCAATGGAATGAGAGGACAAGATGCTCAGTGGCGGCTCCTTCGCTATGGCGGAGGAGCATCGCCCTACTGCTTTCAAGCAGTGCGAGAAGCAAAACATAAAATGATAATAACTTTCAGTTATTATCATTTTATATTCGTGCTGCTCTGCTCTCGGAGCAGGGCAGGGGAGGAGTAGTTTGCCCACTCCTAAGTGCCCAATGACTGTTTGGTCGGCCCTCTCGGGCCGCCCAAACCAGTCATGCACACTTTCCCCGTTCTCCATGCAGGCTGCATTACAGCCTGCATGGAGAACATGCCCACACCTCCAGCACCTGGCTGAGCGCCGTGTCACAGCGCTCAGACCAATCACAACCCTGCATTGCAGTGTTGTGTTTGGCTTAGGGGAGTGAGCCTGGCTGCCTTTTTCCTGTTCCTGAAGTCGGAGGCAGGAGAGCAGGAGCAGAGATGTGAGACCCGGTGGCAAGGCAAGTTTTTTTTTTTTATTATCCTTACTCCCTCCAGCAATTGCGACCCCCCAGCAATTCCCCCCCAGCGGTTCCCCCCAGCGACCGCCTGCCCCCCAATCTGTGAGCCATGCCGGCTGCCACTCAAGACGTCCCGAATTTCCTCAGACAGTCCCGGTTTTCAGAGGACTATCCTGGCGTTCCAACGCTTTTTCTAATTTTATATACATGTCCTGGTTTTTGGGACAAATGTCAATTCATTGAAAGGTTGCTCTGTGCTTGCAATGTCTTAAATAAGCAGCGTAATTTATCTTTTTGTTTCAGGCAGCAGTGGAGGAGGTCGGCTGCGTGCTCAAAGCAGAGAGAGGACAGAGTGGGAAGGAGGGGAGGGACACAGGGTGGAGGTCCTCCTGCCATAGCTAATGTTATGTAAATACAGCCTTGTGTGTATTTACAAGACTATGTTTACATCTCTTACCTTCGTCTACACTGTCTGAAAGAAAAAGCTAATTTACGTGAGTTATTGCAGACAATTCTGCTTTGCAGGATTAGCTGATATACATATAAATACACACACAACTTACAAGGCTACACAAAAACCGGGACAGGCCAGATCGATACATTGATCACTATCAGCCTTTATTCCTACTTCTATATCTGGCCTGTCCTGATTTTTACTTCCCAAAATCTTGCCACCCTAGAATGGAATACATACAGGAGACCTAGTGGCCACATAATAGTGTGTCTGTTTTCCATGCTCTATGGTACAATGTTTCCGTGCAAAATTGAGGAAGGGAGCGTTGGATAGTGACGCAACCAAATTGCCATTGTAGTGTTGTGTGATCATGTGCAGTAGGACCCTTGAGGTTCTAGGTGGACTCCTTACAAGGTTACATAATCAGTAGGGAGGTATTTGTGTGTGTCTGGGTGTGGTCAATAAAGTAAATGATGCTGTATGCTCAGTTAATGATTGCATGGTGAAGAATAAAGACATGTATTACAGAGCTCCGTGTGTGGTGTAGTCAGTCGCCTGCTCCAGAGCTGGGGTGGATGCTACAACTGGTGACGAATAGGGGATATGTGCTCCGAAGGAACAAGACTGCTCTCCCTGAGAGCTTGCCACAGTCCAGTAAACTGCTTGTGCGTGCCATGTGCGTCCCAAGAAGCAAGCTACAGTTGGTGTATGTGGAGTCAAAGCGCTGCTCTAGCTCATACAAGGCCCTCGAAGGAGGTGAAGGCCTTATGAAGGAGCATTGTCAGAAAGCCCACCAGAAGCCTACTGGTAAGGCCGAAAGAAGAGATACTGCATCACAGAGTAACACAGAGCCATCATCAATACAAAGCAGAAGCGCTAACGGCAGCAACAGCCAGGTGAAAGAAAGCGCTTAAGGCATCGACGGCCAGGTACGAAGAAGTGCTCAAGGCAATGACAGCCAGGAGCAAGGAAGCGCTATAGGCAGAGACAACCAGGTGCAAAGAAACACTGAAGGCAGCTACAACCAGGTGTGAGAAAGAGCTAAATGTAGTGTGACTACCGGGTACAGAAAGTACAAATGTACATACCAGCAGGAGCGAGGGAAATGCTGCACGACCATGAATCGGGTGTGATGACCAAGCCTGGTTGAGCCGTTGATGAATGCAAAGTGACAAGTAGCACACAATACACCGAAAGGTCTTCAGAATTGTGAAATTTTTCAGAATTGTGAAATTTTTCAATGGCTGTTGAAAAGAACACCAAATATGGCACAGCTACTTTCCTGAAACTACCACCGCCATACAATACCGCCAAAAAGCAGAATATTGGTGTCAGATGGTCTGCATGGATCGAAACGTTCGATGACTTCATGAATGCTCTGGAAGAAGTAGATGACAAAAAGATCATCAAATACTTGAAGAACCTTGCAGGTGATGGTGTGAAAGACGTGATAAAGAAAATATTGCAAGCTGATGAAATTTCATACCGTAAAATCAAAGAAACGTTGGAAGCCAAGTTCAATCCAATGCCGAATGTTGACTATGAAAGATACATTTTCAACCAAGCAAGACAGCAAGCTGGTGAAATGATGGATGAGTTTGTTGAAAGACTTGATACCCTCAATAAGCATTGCAAATTCAGTGGATTCAATGACGAAGAAGTTATGCATTCTAGAGTCATCGATGGGTGGCTCTCCAGTTCATTCAGACAACGTATACTGAGAGAGACGCTCAGTCTAAAAAAAGGTAATTATGGCTGTGAGAGCTGAGGAATATGCAGCTCAACAGGCTACTGATATGGAAGCTGGAACAGCCAGAATGAATTAGCATTGATCATTAAGAGTAAGCAGGAACAAAAAGTGGAAGCCCAGAAGGCGATGACTCTGAAGAAAAAGAAGTTGTACTTCTGATGTGGATTCTCATTTCCACATGAAGGCAAATGTCCTGCCATTCGATAGATATGCAAAGGTTGTGGGAGAGAAAACCATTTCATAACAGTCTCCAAAGCAACAGAGAAACTAAGTGTGTCACAATGAGAGGAGAAAATGGGCGCCAGAAAGATCCAGAAGCATTCTTGCCATGCCCACACGTCCAAACGGAAACATCAATTGATGCACGTAGAGACTAAATGAAGTCGATCGTCATCAAAGTCGTTTTCCAAAAGTTCTTCAACATCATCTTCGAACAACAGTGAAGATGATGGGTGTGCAATGCTGATGTCGACTGCAGAAAAACATGTAGGATTGGCTGCTTGCAAAGAAGAACACAAGTCAAAGAGAGATCGCCATTTGAAGCAACCCAACTCATTTGGCCAATGCCCCAAGATCACACTAAAGGTGTATAGACGCCCTGCAAGTTTCATTATAGGCAGTGGTGCATTGATCAATATCATGCCAGCAGAAAAATACAATGAACTGTCTCCGATACCACACTTAATGCCATTGAAAACAAAGGTGTACACATGGGCTGCTTCTACACCATTGCAAAGTCGAGCACCATCTGTAGCGACCATGTGGCATAAGAAAACGACAGTATAAGCACCAATTCATGTTCTCCAAGGTACTTCGTCGAGTGCATGTCTACTCAGTTTCAGCACCGCTGCTGACATGGGACTGATATCCATCAACTACAACCTCGATGCACATTCTGAAATAGTAAGTCAATTCCTGTCGTCATTTCATGGACTGGGGAAACCCAAGACAATGAAGACGCAACTTCACAATAATGAGGACATTCGTCGTGTTGCTCAGCGACACCGTCGGATTGGTTTTTGATTTACAGTAGGCCCTTGAGAAAGAACTAGCAGCATTATTAAAGCATGACATCATAGAGCGCTCTACTGGTCCGACGCCATGGGTTTCGCCCATATTAGTAGTGCCAAAAAAGGACAGGTGAGGTGCAGTGCTCATTTGTGTTGATATGTGCCAAGCCAACAAGGCCATTGAGAGAGAGAGAGAGACTTCCAGGTCCACACATAGTGGACATGCTTGCACAGCTGAATGGTGCCAAAGACTTCTCCCATCTTGATTATAACAAAGGATACCATCAACTCAAGCTGGGAGAGAACTGTAGGTACATTACTACTATTTCAACTCATGTTGGTTTGTTCAGATACAAAAGACTCAGTTTTGGTATGTTGGCAGCTGCAGAATTTTTTCAGGAAGTCATTCACTGAGTAATTCAACCCGTCACACATGCTTTTAACTACAGTGATGATATATTAGTGTTTGGGGCCACGTCAAAGGAACATGGCAAAGCTCTTACGCAAGTATGTTGTTTGCTCGCTGATGCAGGTCTCACATTAAATGCAGAAAAGTGTGAGTTTCACAAAACCAAGCTCGAATTCTTTGGGCATATTTTCTGTGAAGGGGGTATGACTCCTGACCAAGAAAAAGTACAAGCATTGTCATCCACCTGTCCCCCGCAAGATGCAACCATGCTGCAATCCTTCATAGGCATTGCCAGCTATTGCACCAGATACATTCGTAATTCTGCCACAGTGAGTGTCCCATTAAGAGAGTTTATGAAGAAGAATGTTCCCTTCCAGTGGTCCCCTGAATGTGATCGAAGTTTCAAGAAAATCAAACATGCAATTGAAAATGCAACTTAAATGGCTTACTTTGATCCAAAGTTACATACTGAGATTGTTGTAGACGCAAGCCCTGTGGGGTTGGGCTCAGTCCTTACTCAACACATTGGACATCCAAATGCTCAGAGACCCATTGTGGCCTATGCCAGCCGAAGCCTATCTCAGACTGAATGTGCCTATACTCAGCCAGAAAAAGAGAGTTTGACTGTAGTGTGAGCTTTTGAATATTTTCATGTGTTTCTGTATGGGAAGCATTTCACCATTGTCACTGCCCATCAGGCGTTGCTCACCATTTTCGGAAATCCGAAAGCAAAGATGTCCCCTCGCATCGAGAGGTGGGGGCAGAGATTGCAAGATATGATTACACTATTATGCATACGCCGGGAAAGGCTCATAACCCTGCAGATTACTTCTCGCAAGTGCTGTTACAGTGCCACAGCGCAACGTCTAAAGCGGCTGGAGCATACATCAATTTCATAGTAAAGTCCAGCAGCCCTGCAGCTCTATCCATTGAACAGATTCTTGCTGCTACCAATGCAGACCGAGACATGGTCACATTTAAGGATATAATTGCAGAGCAATAATGGAGAAAGCATACACGACCTCTCACAGATGGCATTGAATATCAAAAATTCAAAAATGTGCAGGAACAACTTTCTGTCTCTCCAGAAGGTATCATACTAAGAGGCCCGAGAATTGTCCTACCTGAGAGCTAGAGACAACAAGTTATTGAACTGGCACACAAAGGACATTGTGGCATTGTAGCCACCAAGAGAGCCCTCAGAGACCGAATGTGGTTTCCTCGCCCTGAGACGAACGAGTCGAGAAGGGACTGAAAGCATGCCACCTGTGTAACTGCTTGTCTCCCAAGACAACACAGCATTTGCTAAATATGTCTGATCTTCCTAAACAAGTGTGGGAGAAAATAGCAGTTGATTTGAACAATGACCATCATCTCATGGTAGTTATTGATGAGTACTCACGTTTTCGCTTAGTGGAGGATCTATCATTGACCACACGTGACAAAGTCATTGAGAGACTTGGATGATATTTTTGCAGTGTGGGGTGTTCCCTTCACCCTCAAGTCTGACAATGGTCCGCCCTTCAATATCAGAGAGTTTAAGGACTTTCTTAGCCATCTGAATGTCAAGCACCAAAAAAGCATGCCTCTCTGGCCACAGGCAAATGGCGTTGTCGAACGATTTATGGGCGTCCTGAAGAAAGTGCTCAGTGCGCTGCATTTTGAAGGAATCAATCTCAAGTCAGCTTTGTGTCCAGCCCTTCGAGCCTATCAGTCAACGCCCCATTCTACAACAGGTGAAAGCCCTGCCACTTTGCTGTTTGGGAGGGCTATTGGGACGAAGCTACCAAAATGGACCATGAGCCGAGTATAAAGACACTGATCAGATTTGTGTCACAGATGCTTCACGCGAAAGAAAGATGAAGGTCTATGCAGACAAGCGCGATGCGCTAGGGACACGGTTTTAGAAGAAGGAGACCGAGTCAAGGAAAAACGGAAATGCAAGACTCAAGCTCTGTTTGATGCTGATCCATTGAGAGTTTTGACAACTAAAAGACATATGGTGACTGCTCAACGTCTTGAAAAGTCCATTACGAGAGACTCATCCTATTTCAAACATCTGCTTCGATGTTCGTCTGCTCCAGTCCTCACAAGTGAAACAAGTCCACCTGAGTGCCCAAGTTAAATATAACATACAACTATCATGCCAGATGCCTCATACAACTTAATCTGGATGATTGATGCGAGCACCTCGATGACTCATTGAGGAACTCGAATGTATATATGTTGTCCATATTTTTTATTTACCAAAGGGGTAGATGTTATTTTGTGTGATCATGTGCAGTAGGGCCCTTGTGGTTCTAGGCGGACTCCTTACAAAGTTACGTAATCAGTTGAGAGGTATTTGGGTGTGTCTGGGTGTGGTCAATAAAGTTGATGACAGTACGTTCAGTTAACGGATGCATCCTGAAGAGTAAAGATGTTTAATACAGAGATCCTTGTGTGGCGTAGTGATTTGCGTGCTCCAGAACTGGGGTGAATACTACAGCCATCACACCCTGCCTGTAGGAAAGGCTAATGTCCCACCCCGAGGGACAAAAATAGACGCACTACGCCCACTCTAATGCTCCCCGCCCCAGTACAACACATGGACTGGGAGTGCTGAAGTGCAATGCAGCACCAAAACTCTACACTCGCTAAAGAAGAATGGCAGGTACTAGTTGACTGTAAGACTTTACATTCATGAAAAGCGTCTCAAAAGCTGGTCCTGACTGAGATAGCTGACAAGCAGGAGGTGGATGGTGGGAGGGGAATCTTTAGGTGTAGAGGGGGAGGAGCAGTGCTTTAAATGGAAAAGTCGAAGTGCAGGTACTCACTTTTCTGAGTACCAGTTTGCTTTAGAAGTGCAGGCACTCTCCCTTTCAAATTAAAGAAGTGCTGTTACTCAGTATCGGACAGTACCTGCCAATTTAAAGCACTGGGGAGGAGATACAGGGAAGTAAAATAAATACTCATTCTCGCTCTTTAGAGAGTATGCAGTAAAAATGGTGACTCGAGGGGTGGGGCACCTGATGCGGTAAGGGCCGTGAGGACGGGGTATGATCACTTTATGTGCATGCCACGTACAGTGCTGCACAATGCTTATTAAGTGGCAAACTTCACCTGACCAGAAGGGGTTGAATATGTGCAGTGAGATCAAATCCAAGCAGAAATAGTGCATGGAGGTTTTAGTAAAACAGGTCATGTGTGACTGGCAGATCATGACCGTCCTGCGTTGATTTCTCAGATTTTTGGATAAATTCCTCTCACACTGTGCCATGTCCTTCATACACTCACAGTTATAATGGTCGCACTCTCAGTGGCAGGCCTCTGGTCCCTCACACTCACTCCTCCGACCTACTCTGCTTAAGGTAAACATGCATACATCCTTGTTGCAGATGGGGCTGTTGTGTGTGCACCATGCACGCACTACTTTGGACCATAATGCATTGTTGTTTTCTATGAGGGAGGTGTGCTGTGCTCATTCCCATGCTGAACCTGACCTTTGTGTGAGAAAGTGTATGCTGCTGGTGCCCAATCTCTATCCATTCTGTGTCTGTGAGGCAGCTTGCCGCATCACCTTCCAGTGCAATATGCAGCAGAAAACTTACCCGGATTCTGACTAGGCCTGAGTGTGAAATTTCGCTTCGCTCACAGAGTTTGCAAAGTTTTTTCCCACTCCGCGTAGAATGCGGAGTTCCCAAAAACTCAGTTGAGGGGGTTTTTTCCTCGTTCGTGCTCGCCAACGAGCGTGAGCGAAGAAAATCTTACTCCAGACCACCTACCGGCGAGAATTCTCACTGCGGGTGGTCGCAGATGATCAATACCACTCACGTTGAGAAACCTTCCGTACGCATTGAGGAAGCTGTCGCTCGAGTAGAACATCTACTAGAGTGGCATAAAGAAGCAGCGCCCTCTTGCACTGTGCGTGGTGCCGTTTGCTCTGATTTTATAGCGGGGGACAAACACTAGGCGCTAACAATCAGCACGAATGGTGCGAAGTAACGCACTCCGCCGCTTTCCGAAATCTGCGTAGCGCGTGGAGTTTTTGGGTCATTTTGCAGAGTTCCGCAGAGCGGAACTTCCCGAACTCCGCCTTCTGACCATACTGTACCAGCTCTATACTCGAGGTCAACTTGACCTTCAGTTACTTGGGTTGTATCTGAGCAGTATATCGAAAGAAGCGTGTCCTGCTGCTTGCAGTGGCTGGGGAAGAGGGCTCGCACAACAGACATATAATACAAGAGCAACAACTGGGGTGCGCCTCTCACACCCCAGGCCCCAGGGGTGTTAATCACAGACACTCCTCTGGCAGTTTGCACTGCATCTGGTATGTTTATTACTGGTAGCCCCTCGACTGAAACACCCACCGGGTTGTTCGAAATGGCATTTCTACCCAGGCTGTCCAAACAGACATCAGTTGTTGCTGCCTTTGCAGTACGAAGAATGTGTGTGAGAGCGAGCGAGGGGGAGAGAGAGAGAGAGTGTGTGTGTTTGAGGGAGAGAGAGAGTGTGTGTGTGTGTGTTTGAAGGAGAGAGAGAGAGAAAGAGTGTGTGTGTGTGTGTGTTTGAGGGAGAGAGAGTGTGTGTGTCTGTGTGTGTGTGTGTGTGCTTGAAGGGGGATAGAGAGAGTGTGTGTGTGTGTGTGTGTTTGAGGGAGAGAGAGAGTTTGTGTGTGTGTTTGAGGGGGAGAGAGAGAGAGAGAGAGAGTGTGTGTGTGTGTGTATGTGTGCGTGTGTGTGTGTGTGTGTGTGTGCTTGTGCACCTGTTAGAGTGTGTGTCCTTGTACTGTTTGTAGGAATCACCTTCTGACGTAGCATGGTCTTCAGTACACATCCTGAGGTCCAAGGATAGTGCGCTCCGTCCCAGCCTGTGTTAAACGTGCTGTCTGTCTATTAGGGAGAAGTTGCCAGTGATGTACATTTTCTGAGTTTGTGAAGGACGTCTGCACTGCTGCTTCCCGTGATGTACTTGCTGAGTGTGTGAGGGAAGCCAGCACTGCTGCTGAGGCTCTGCTGCTATGTGTGTGTGCGTGATACTGCTGTCGCTCACGCAGCACCTACGCTCTGTGCCAATGAATGAAGCGTATTACTTTTGAATCCTCTGCACGAAAATTAAAATACCCCCGCCCCACCGCATTTTGAACCAAATCTTTAATGACACCGAGTGCGTGAAGCAGGTAAGCCCAACACTTGCTAGATTAGTTCTTTTCACCTGTACAATCTCTTATCTATCCATTCACATCACACCTTTTTATTCATCCATTCTTTGATCCTTCAGCCCATGCTTTCATTATTCCATCGATCTATTGACATTCCATTCTTCATCCATGAGTGCATGGATTCATTCATCCATCCTTTCCCTCATACACTCACCCTTTCACTCTTCCACCCATCTATCCATTCATCCTTTCATCATCCCATCCAGTCAATTACCATCTCGTTCACACATTGAGAGATCCAGCCCTCCTTTCATATTTCCACCCATTTGTTTTTACACACTTTCATCCAACCTCCAATCTAACCTCTCAACCTTTCACTGATAGATTCCTTCACCCCTCCGTCCAACCTTTCACCCTTCACCCCTCCATCCTTGCACCCTTCCTTTGTTGTTTTCAACCTTCCTTCCTTTCCCTTCTTCTATCTACCATTATTTTTTTGTAGTTCAGATGTGTTCATCATTTATTTTTCTCTCTCCTTCCTTGAAATGGACTCAGCCAACCCTCCTCGTAGCCCTACCTCACTCTTACCTTAAAGGTTTTATTAGGAAACGAATCTCCTTTCACTGAGACCCAGATTACTATGCCAACGGGTACAGTGGCTATCGCCTCATAAAATGCTAAAGTTGTGGGGGGAGGGGGAGGGGTGCAGGGTCGCCATCTTGCATACATTCTGCATGTGTTTAATGTCTGTTCTAAGTCTGCCAGCCGCTCCCAAGGAAGAGTGCACAGCTTCTCCCTGTGACACGCATGTACTGCGCAGGAGTAAAGCTTGCACTTTCTCTGTGCGCACTAAAACTATTTTATGTGTGTTTGCAACCTTTACTTCTGCAGTCTGTGCTGTGCCTACACTGCGTGTGAGCCGGGAAATCTACACTGCTGCCGCCAGTGATTTACCTGTTCTAAGCGCAGCTGGAGGGTGTACTAGAGATAGAAAAAGATAGTAAAACAGTGAAAAACGGAGAAAGCAGAGATGCAAAGGAAACTGACATGGTGAGATAAAGAGAGGGGAAGTGTATGGTAAGAAAGGAGTCAAGAGGTGGAATCAAGACTTAGGAGTCTTGGTGTTCGGCAACCTCCGTATTTGCTGGTGCCGGCAGCAGGTTCCCAAGAAAAACTTTGGGTCCCTACATTTAATGTTTTTTTTTTTTTTTGTGTTCTTTTACAGATTAAGCATTGAATAGCTGCCAAGTGGCGACACGTCATATCTTATTTTATGCTAGTCATTGTTTGTTTTTGTTTTTTGCCACCAACGTGTTATGTTGTGGCTTTTATAGTTTTAACACTGTAGATACTCCGCACTCCCACTATGCAAAGTGACTTTAGAATTGTCTGAAAGCGTCACACATGACATAGGGGCCCCTTGACAGCTGTGTCTATGTGTGAATGAAGCTTGCACTGATGTAGCCGAAGCTATATCTGTTTTGTCTGTAGGAGATGCATACAAAAAAGGCAAAAGGTGCTTAGCCTTGGACATATAAATAAATAAATGAAAAAAACTCCTGGACAGAAGGACATTTTGGGTGTAATGGAGTCCACTGCATTATCTGCCATGAAGGGGATGTTAACTTAAGCCTCAAGGCCCACTGGACCACTGTTTTTTTCCCTGAGGCCTCAAAGTAATTTGACATGTATAGCGCAGGAATGCCGATTTGTGGGGGATTAACTGAGATTGAGGGGAGGGGGCAAGGGATTCTCTGCTCTATTTGTTTTTCTTCTGAAAGAGGCAGCTGTTGGGATTCTCAACAGCAAGATTATTGCGCCATGAGCCGCTCAGATACCCCTAAGCCCAGCAGAGCCCAAACACCAAAGCCCAGTGGCACCAAAATGGAATTGGTGTCCTCTGAGGGTCAAGGGACAAGGGCACCGTAAAGCCCCCCTCTGCTACCAGCAACAGGTGGCAGGCATTAAGGCCTCTCCTTTGCATCTCACAACACAGCCCCCACCCCTTGCATACCTTGCACTCCAATCCCCTTCGAACCTCATACCACAGGCTCCAGGTCTCCAGCAGACTGACTGGCAGTCATAGTGCTAAAGGGAAGGCAGGTCTACTCTTATCCAATTAAGCCAAAATTATATTTTTGGGGAGGAGTGTAATTAAACCAGTGGCTGGTTTAATGCCTTTCGTACCACACCTGTGACAAGGTATACTTTCCGTTTACCTATGAGCATGCCCACTTTGAGCATGATTAAGGAGAAAACTCTTCTCCCAGAGATGCTCTGAGACTCTAGTAAGAAAATAATCCAATTTATGAGCAGTCAGATGATCGAACACTTTCTAATAAAGTGTCACCTTAACTCAAGTGGTAGCATATTTATTTGGGGGAAGTGTATAAGAGTATGCCTACTCCCAAATATAGATTTTCTTGTGAGGTCACAATGCTATATTAAGATATCCCTAGACACACACACATGTAGCCAGCCCCCAAGAAGCAGGTGCTGTTTTTCGCATTACAAGCCCACAACATGGCTCTCTATGGGGACCTATTGTCTCTTGCACCAATAGATCAGGCCGAAGTGTTCAGGTAAAACCTGGAAGGGAACGTAGGCTGCTTTTAGAGTAGGCATCCTCCGGACTCCTCTCTTAAAATTTGAATGAAGATCAGTTATGCATTTTTTGAAAAACGTATCGATTCAATGTACTGGCACATTCTCTTCAGAGTGAACATAATTTGGGAAGACATGCAGTGTAATTCGTAGGCCACAGCTCTCCCCCCATTTTTAAGCGCTGTTTACTGTGTGGTGTCTGTGCCGCGCGCTTTATAAATTATCTCCTGGCGCTTCCTCGAGGCCTGACCCACATCGCGTGCGCGGCGCGTGCTTCGGACAGGTGCAGCATTCCCGACACTTCCTCGGCTCACGTGCTCAGGGCTCATCCCAGCCGCCTGGAACACACGGCGGGAGGAGGCGACAGGTGCGATGTTCCTGACTTTTCTTACCAGGCTCTAACTAAAATTGCTGCCGCGAGCCCGGCACATCCCTGGCGGCGTGGCCTCGCCAAAGGGTTGAGGAGAGAGTTGGAGAGTTAATGGTTCTGTGCTCGGCAAGGTGTTGTGCTAGAAACAGAGTCGTCTGGTGAAGTAGGCGTAGGCCATGTAAATAGTTGTGATTCTGAATTACATGGAAGTAAAGGCAGCAGTGTTATATATTAGTGCTGGGTATGGTCCCATTACTTACCTGTATTCTTCATTACCCCGATTAAGGTCCTCCTCGTCCCAGTCCTGTCCCCTCCCTCTCCCTCTTTTATTGTGTCTGGTCTTGTTACTAGCAGGCACAGAGGCACGTGGGGGGGAGCCTTTATTCTATGGAAATAAAAAAAAATACTAGCGTATTAGAGCGCCTATCGGGACCGCCTTGTATTGTAATGACTGGGACGAGGAGGACCTATGAGGGGGTAATGTTATTGTCCACTGTTGCCTGACATGCCTCTTCAGTCGTCAAGCATGGTCTGCTAGTGTGGACCATGCAGCTGCAGCAGCAACGTCTTTGGGGCATTTTCGACCCCAACCAAGTCTGGCGTGAGACAGTGGTGGGCAAACGCCTACCCCTACACAAAACCAGAAATCAAGTGAAGTTAGTGTAACCCAGTAATTGGGGTTTAGGCAATATTATGCTAATGTATTAAAAATTATACCAGCCATACTTAAAGGCCCTCATGATTGATTACCCATGAAAATGCCTCTTAACGCCCTTCTCTGGAATTACCATTACCTGGGGTCCTGGGAATTCTGGGGCCAGGAAAATAATGAGGATAAGAAGATTTCGAGACATAACATGGGGGGATTGGTGCTAATGCACATTTGCCACTTGACGCCTCACCCTAATCACCTATTCATTTGCTAAACTGGAAGTGAGAGTCCATGGGAGGGAGTGTGGGAATGACATCACCGAGATCTGCGAGGCACATCCAGCAACTGAATGACGTTGCTGTGAACCACGCCAGCACCGTTCCACTCCCAAGTGTGGAACTCATACTCAGAGCTTTAGGTGGGATGAAAAAACTGGGGGGGTCTCTCAAAGGGGTGTGGTCGATGTAATTAGGAAGTGGCTTAAAACATGTAAACTAAAAATCTGTGATTAGCATGGTGTGCCACCCAAGCTGGTAATTTGCTGCTTCTGTTATTGCATCCAGATATACAGTACAAGAAGTAACATTACACCTACAACAAGCCAGGGCTATTGGCTTTGCCAGTAGTTGTAAGTTGAATAAGATGAATAAGCAACAACTATGGCCTCGTATGGAATATTGAAATTGCTTCAGTTCTGAA
This sequence comes from Calotriton arnoldi, assembly GCA_963921515.1. Classification (NCBI taxonomy): domain Eukaryota; kingdom Metazoa; phylum Chordata; class Amphibia; order Caudata; family Salamandridae; genus Calotriton; species Calotriton arnoldi. The sequence continues at coordinate 677,551 of CAWUFW010000676.1, read as the reverse complement.
ATGATGAGACTGTGAAAGAACTATAACGAGTCTATTTGAAGTTACATCAAAGGCAGTGAAGGGTGGTACTGCTGTAGAGCTAAGATTTCTTTTTCTTCATCCTGAGGGTGAGGGCAAAAATGGAGAGCCCGATAGGGACCCATCTCAGCACCTGCTTTTTAGAACTGTCAGTGCTGAGCACTGGCAGGACCCAGCCCACTTAAAGTCCTGCTCATACTGAATTATAACACAGCATCCTCATGCTATAGAGTCACACGAGGATGCTCAATACTACAGGGGGCGAGGGAGAATGAAGGGGTAGTGGGGCAAAGGTAATCGGAGGGAGTATACCGAAAGCATACAGCCTGCTCTCTGACAGTAATGAACTGAACGGTGGCCTGTAATGAAAGCATATTTCATGGCAGCTCGGGAGGTGAACAATGTGTGCTCTCCTCTAACTGTAGGCGCCCCGGGCCTGGGCCTTGCTCGCCCATGCCAAATGTCAGCCCTGTTCAGGTTTTTGTCATCTAACCGCGCTCTTCTCAAAGTTTCATATTTTCCCCTGGTGTAAGGGATATCCTTGTTTATCTGAAGGATGAGAATGAAAAGGTTTCAAAAACCTTTGGCAATGGATGTCGCCAGCTGGTACCCAAGATTGATCCTGTTGCTCACATCTGAACAGCACACTAAGAAACTCTGTTTTGGAAACTCTTGATGCTGGAATTTTGTGAATATTAAACTTGGGGGAACTAAATACTAGCACAGGACCCATGTGTAGCATAGAAAGAAGCCTGTCAAACATAGCAGGCTTCAATGGAGGAACACGAAGTGTGATGGGTGAACCCTTTAGCTGCAAAGTATTTCAAGTCTCATAAGCACAGGTTCATTATATTCTGTGGCACTTGTAATAAGGTGGACGAGATAGCCACCATGTTTGAGACAGAGTAATCGTTCGTCAAACTCTAATTCAGGCTGTTTACCAGTAAACAGATAAAACAGAGCAGGTTTTGTTGTACCGTCACAGTTACAGGGGTAAAGGATTGTTGCTGATATCTACTGGTGCCTGCAGCACATCACATGTTCAAATCCTGACATGACCGACTCATTCTTTCACCTTACCAAGGTTGGTAAAACAAGTGCTAATGAGCTGGTTAATAGTAATAAAATGGAAAAAAGGGCAGTAGAAGTACTTTTCGAGTGGTCGCACTAGGAGTTCTGTTTTTTTTCTCAACTCTCACAGTCTCTGATACTTTGGCAATTTTTTCAGGGGATACCTTGCACAAAACTCAGATTTTTGCTAGCCAGCAGAATTGGCCTTGGGTTGTGTCTTTACTGTGTTATTAGTTTTTTTTTCTTGCTGCTATGTTCAGATATATGTTTGAATGTATGTGCTGTGCAACGGAACAGTGGCCTTTTGAGCTGGGCATTGCCCCTAGACCAGTGGAGGCAGTCAAAAATATAATCATTGTGAAGGATTTGACACTGTTATGCATGAAATAAATCAATATCATGCAGTCCACATGCTTCCGTTACCTTAAGATGCTTTGGAAAAGCGCTACCATTGTTGCTGAAAATGTCTGTCAAGCAGTGGTGCGAGCGACGATTCTGGTTGGATAGATTATTGCAGTTCCCTATATTTAGGGCTTCCTAGGTAAGTTATACAAAGCATCCAACAGATACAGAACATGGCTGCACTGTTTTTACTGAAACTCCACCCATGTGGTAGCACGTCTAACGAAACACAATAAGATGATGGACGGAGCGCTGAAACTTTTCAGACACTCACCCCCAGTCACTATTAGATCTGGGTTGAATCCATCATCGTTCTTTTGCTCACTTCGCCACCCCAGTTCAGACCCAGCCATACGCAAATCAGTCTTGACCCTGTTCCACATGGGAACAGTCCAGCCGAACCGCCAATCCAAGTCTTCCCTGGACTGGAAACAAGCATCCTGGGAAAGCCCCCCCCATCGAGAGCCCCCTTGGTGCCTGGACAGGTGAGAAAATTAGCTAGTCAGGTAGGCGTGCCACCTACTGGCTAGTAACACCCCTAAGGTGAGCTACTGTGAGGTGGACATGATTTTTCAGAAGTAGCCATCTTTGTGATGGTATTTTTAGGAATTCTGGGACACGGTTATGCCCACTTCCCACAGGAAGGGGTCATATAGGGGGCATAGTGACCCCAAGGGTCTGTAGCCCATTGGCTACTAACCTGCACTCCCCTAATGCCCCTAAATTCAGTATTTAGGGGAGCCCCTGGCAGCAGAGAAGCAGATCCTGATGACCTAAGAAGAGAGAGGACACAGAAGAGCCGCAGAAGCCGAGAAGAGAGAAGAAGCAGCTGACCTGGTACCAACCCTGCCGGCCTATCTGCATCCCTCGCCGAAAACGGTGCCAATGTCGACTCGTCCTGCAGCTGTGAGTCCAGAAACTTGGATGGACTGCCTGCCTTCAAAAAAGACTCAAGACCTCCTGTGAACAGCGGACCTATTCTGAAGAATCTCCAAAATAGAAGACTCCGAGGACTTCGGAACCGCCAAAACCCGACACCTGAAGCAACCACAGCACTCGTCGCCTCCTGCCCGAGTTAAAGTGGGTCAACGGTGCCAACAAGGTTCCCCAGCCCCCCAGAGCTCAAGGCCATTGTGGTTTCACCTTTCCTGGACTCCCCGACATCACCTGCAGGCTCTTCACACAGGCCCCCTCAGCCGTGACTGCTCCGGTAAGGAAAAACCAGATGCCTAAGGACACCTCTGAACCCGTCGCACCTGGGACTTGGAGAAGAGGACCAAAGGTGACCCCCAGCCCGACCATTGCAAGGCCTGAGCTCACTTGTGGTTCAGCCCGACTGGCTTCCTAGCCAGAACCTGCAGCCTCCTTTTAGAGTGGCCGATCCCCATTGAAATGCATTGGGTTCCGACACTAAATCGCACCTTGCACCCAGCCGTCCTTGTGCCGCTGTTAATGTATTGTTGGTGCTTCCTTGGACCTTGCCCACCACTCACTTTAACTCCTGGAGATTGGTCCTGTAAGTCGATGTACTGTACCTGTTTGCAGAACTTGTTCTTCCTTTCATAGGATAACATTGCAGAACTCAGAAATTGCTTTTTAAAGTGAAAAGAATTTATATTTAAAAACGTACTTACCTGAACGATTTTTCTTTGATGACAAATCATCTATAAAGGCACTTAGTATTTTTATAAATTGCTGTGGATCTCTTTCTTGAGTCGTGTGTGTCATTTATTAATCATTGTGTGTATTTTGCAAATATCTTGCACTCCTCTGTGTTAAGTCTAAGGCTGCTCGACCACACTACCCCATAATAGAGCACTTTGGGATTGCAGAGCAAGCTCGTATCCACTAATAATGGAATCCCTGGACTCTTTACACAGTATATCAGATTAATGATAAATCACATAAATCACATAAAGAGCCAGCTTCCCACACACAATACCGCACAAAATGGAGAGGGGTAGATTGTGCTGAAACTGTAAAATCAGATAGAAAACAAGGAACGGCATAGAGGAAAGCAGTTCAATGACAAAATGCAGTATACAAAAAAAATAATTAAAAAATGAGGACGGAGAGGGTGAAGAAGGGTTACCCAACAAAGTTAAAAGTTTTGCTCAGCTATCGGGTTCCAACTTTGGATGGTTTCAAATCACTGACAGAATATCGAGGACAACAATATCGTGAGGACAGAATATCATGTCAAAAATATCAAGGATCAAAATATCGAGAAGGTAAGTGCAAATAGATAAGTATAGAAGTATAGATTTACTATTCTTAACTCCACATCTACGAATTGAAGATATATATATATATAAAATTGTAATTGTATTTATATAGTGTTTACTACCCCTGACGAGGCGTTGAAGCACTTTTTCGCGAGTAGCGTGCTACTCCGGAACCCAAAATGGATTAGTTGTGGATTAGTATAGGTACATATAAGTTGTTAATTTGAGTGGTGAACATGTGAGTCTGTTAGTTGGATTTAATAGGATAAAGGAGAGATGGAGGAGGGAAGAGTCTAGAAAGGTATATTAGGGAGATAATAGAAGTAAAATGAAGTTTGGGAAAAGTCAGAGTGGAGGTAAAGGGTATATTGAGAGAACTATAGGATCGAGTAGTGCATTGAAGAGAGTTGAAGGCTTTTTCTGTACAGTAGGAGTAAAGTAATAAATATATGGATGCATAACTACATAAAGATATATGTATTTGGAAAATAGTAAATAGATATAAAGTTGATTTATATGAAGTCCCACATGTATGGATAAGTAGTTAGGAACTCAGGCTTTCAGGTGTTGCTGTAAATAAAGTTAATATGTGTGTATTTGTATGATTTGATTGTGGAAATGTTATGCATTATTTTATTTATTTATATTTATTTTTTTATTTTATACTTTCACCAATATTTCAATAGTGAAGCTCTTATAGATACAGTTGTTTTGATTATATTTACACACTGTAATAGATAAAATAAAACAGAGACCCATAAGCATCTAATCAAATAACCTATATAACTTATCACACATTGTGATAGATAAATAAAGCAGAGACCCATAAGAATATAATCAAGTCACTTATATGTAAACTATGCAGTGACCTATATACATGCTAAGCATAAAATAATATATATATAAACCATAAGTAATATATACATTCGTTAAGTAGACCTATAAGAATGTATATATATTTTTAAATCATAAGTAGTATATATATTTGTACAAATAAATGCACACATCTAAATGCATACATATAATTATACATACACAGGCATATGCTGTACATTTGTGTTTTGAGTATGGTGGTCATGTATGGAAGAGCCAACTGTTCAGTAGTCTTCTGAAGATAAGATTCTTCTCTGTGGATCTTATTTTTGGGGGTTATGAATTCCATAGTTTGGCTGCTTGAACAGAGAAAGGTGTACCACCCATGTTTCTTTTCTTTTATTCTGGGGTTTTGAGGTGATGTGTTAATCTGGAGTAGAGATTCCTTTGTTGTATGTAGTTGGTGAGTTTATTGCTAATGAAAAGTGGTCCTGTTCCATGTATTGCTTTGTAGGTGATACAAAGCAGCTTGAAGGTGGATCTTCTGGCAACCCGTAACCAATGTAGGGCCCTCAAGGGAGGGGAGATGTGGGCTTGTGGCTTTACATGTAGGAGTAGCCTGGCAGCAGACTTTTAAATTTGTTGTAGTCTTTTCATAGTTGATAGAGGTGATTCATGGTAGAGGCCATTGGCGTAATCAAGTTTAGACATTACAAGGGAGATAGTAGCCTGGACCTTGTGTGGAAATCCTACGTGGGGAAAGATGCGTCACAGAGTTTTTATAGTAATGAAGCTTAATCTTGCTAACTTATCCACGTGGGCAATTATTGATAGTTTGGGGTCCATGATAATTCCAAGGTTCTTAGTTACTTGGACACTTGAGGAGGTGGTCCCAGGTCGTCAGGCCAGGCGCAGAGTGGGTCATAATTGTTCGAGTGGCCACATGTGAGTATTTCAGTTTTGGATGCATTCAATTTGAGATGGCTCCATGTCATCCACTGATAAACAGCTCTGAGACAACTGAAGATTTTTGAGTTTCCAACGTCTTTGGGGCTTTCTAGTTTAAGGAATACTTGTGTGTCATCTGCGTAGTTATAGCATGTGAGCTGGAATTCAATGATCATTGCTGGTAATGACTTCATGTAGATGTTGAAAAGCATGGGTGGGATGATAGAGCCTTGTAGAGTTAAGTATAATAAAACTTTGCTTTCCCATAGAAACTTACATTCACGATATTCTTGTTTTTGATATTCTTGACATGATATTTTGTCCACACAATATTTTGGACTCTATATTTTGTTCAAAAAACCTGCGACATACCGCAGGGCTAGTTCTTTCCCTTACTGGTAAAACTTTGTTGGTGGGGGAGGTCTCCCAAGGGTTCCTCCTGTCCCACCCAAGACACCTTCACAAGTGGGAGCCACTGTTCTTTTCTGATGCTTCACTTGGGCCTGCAGCCCAACACTCACTGCCCAATCACTTTACTTCATGTTAAATTGAAATGTACTTGGCTATTTTTAAATACATGTGCACAGGTGAGAAGTCGACAGGGATGGAAGCATTTGTTATTCCGCACAGATAACCAGAAGAGGGGATCCTGCAGCACTCCCTCTATAACAAAAGAGACTGCAAGGTCCGATCACAAACTTAAAAGACAGAAACAGTGATATGACCATCTGAAAATAATTTTTCCTTCTCAAGAAAAGTGAATAAAAATTTGCCTAAATTAGAACATTTTTCTTAGTAGTGGTTTGTTCTTTCTTCCTGTTGCACAGCCAGTCCTACTTTACCACAACATAAAAAGGTGGCATCCTTACATCGGATTAAATAAAGAAAATTCTATTGTCATTCTACTTCACATTAATTACGTGGATGTACATGTACATATTGTGCCTTCTGAGTGATCTATGTGTAACCAGCAGGACCCTGGTATGAATCCCAGAAAGGCCATCTCAATACGTCATCCTTCTGCGATTTAGAAAATGGTTGTCACTGAGGCAACTAATAGGTACTTTTGGTATTTATAGTGCTTCAAAATGGCCAGATATGCTGTAAGAAGAGCCAAATAAGACAAATTATTATATATTTATTTAATGAAAAAGCAAGTTTCAATGAAAGGTAAAGTTACAGTGGGTGCAGGCTACTACACATAAAAAAGCACCCATAGGAACAGAAAAACATCCGTTAACATGCTTCGAAAAGGCATCATAACATTATACAAATAACTTAAATATTCCATAATAACGTTGGTAGTCATGTTGAAGAATATTGATGATGATTCACAATTAGATAAGGATTGTGGTTTGTTTCAAAATCACCTTAACTGATGTTTTTCAGTATATTTAAGATACATTTCTAAGTCTTCATCCACTGTACAACTTTGCATTAAGTCAATGTCAGTGACTGAGCAAAGCTATATCACACAATAAGAAATTGTCCAGTGTGAGTATGTAATTTTACCATGTTTGCGTAGGAGATGGCACATACATCCAATATTGTCTTCATGAGGGAATAAGGGCTGGTTTGTGGTGGTAAACAGCCATTACTACGAGTTTTTTACTTCGCGATACCATTACAACGCATGCATTACCACGCATGCGTTGTACATCGCGAAGTAAAAAACTACTCATTTTTTTAGAACGCATGGTCATTTACCACGCATGCCTTTACAACGAATTTCGTTGTAAAGGTATGTATAGTAAATGACCATGCGTTCTAAAAAAATGTAGACGATCCACGTCGTTGTAAGAAAACAGAGGCTGTTCCGTTTCCTCATAACGACGTGCACCGCCCCTCAGAGATGACGTGAAGCAGGAACCAGGAGGAGAGAGGAACCACGAGGAGAGAGAGGTAAGGGGGATTGGGCATGGGGTGGGGGTTACTTGTTTAGGGGGGTCGCGCTGGGGGTAGTGTTTTAGGGTTTAGGGTAGTGTTGTGGTGTTTGTGTAGTGTAGGGTAGTGTTTTAAGGTTTAGGGTAGTGTCGGGGGTCGTGCAGGGTAGTGTTTGAGTGTAGGGACCGGACTGGGGGTCGGGGGGTCGTGCTGGGGGTAGTGGTTTAGGGTAGTGTTGTGGTGTTTGTGTAGTATAGGGGGTCGTGCTGGGGGTAGTGTTTTAGGGTTTAGGGTAGTGGTGTGGTGTTTGTGTAGTGTAGGGTAGTGTTTTAGGATTTAGGGTAGTGTTGTGGTGTTTGTGTAGTGTAGGGGGTCGTGCTGGGGGTAGTGTTTTAGGGTTTAGGGTAGTGTTGTGGTGTATGTGTAGTGTAGGGTAGTGTTTTAGGGTTTAGGGTAGTGTTGGGGGGTCGAGCAGGGTAGTGTTTGAGTATAGGGACCGGACTGTGGGTCGGGGGGGTCGTGCTGGGGGTAGTGTTTTAGGGTTTAGGGTAGTGTTGTGGTGTTTGTGTAGTGTAGGGTAGTGTTTTAGGTTTTAGGGTAGTGTTGTGGTGTTTGTGTAGTGTAGGGGGTCGTGCTGGGGGTAGTGTTTTAGGGTTTAGGGTAGTGTTGTGGTGTATGTGTAGTGTAGGGTAGTGTTTTAGGGTTCAGGGTAGTGTCGGGGGGTCGTGCAGGGTAGTGTTTGAGTGTAGGGACCGGACTGGGGGTCGGGGGGGTCGTGTTGGGGGTAGTGTTTTAGGGTTTAGGGTAGTGTTGTGGTGTTTGTGTAGTGTAGGGGGTCATGCTGGGGGTAGTGTTTTAGGGTTTAGGGTAGTGTTGTGGTGTATGTGTAGTGTAGGGTAGTGGTTTAGGGTAGTGTCGGGGGTCGTGCTGGGTTGTGTAAATGTAGTGAGAGGACTGTCACTTACATTAGAAACTTTTACCACGACTATACCTTTACCACGCATGTTTTTGCGTTGTAATGGCATGCGTGGTAAAGGTATAGTCGTTGTAAAAGTTTGCGTTGTAATTGTATCTCGTTGTAATTGACAACGCGTATTAATATCCGCGTTGTAATGGTACGCGTTGTATTGGTACGAGTTGTGACGAGTGCTATTCGTTTGTGGTCAGTTCATTGGAACGTGGCACATGTTAAGTACATTGGCACATGTTAAGTTGTATTTTGCAAGTTTGTTTTTTTAAACTTACATTTTTTGGTGCGATTGTATATTAATAGTTTTAGATTCACTTAATTAGTTTAAAGGTACGTTGGTTAGATTGGATCTACACTTGCTTGTCCAAGCGTACATTTATTAGGGAGATTGTTTATTCAATTAGGTTCAGTTTTATGTATTCCAGATAGTTAATGAGGTGTACTTTGCATACGCTACTTCAAGGAATGCCTGTATTATTTTGACTGAATAGTAAATGTCCTTCTGCCCATATAATGTTTTTACTCATTGAATATGATTTTTTTATTTTTGTGCACACCCACACTATAGAAGAGTCTTGAACACTTTAGAGGGTTTTTTTAATTGGAGGAGACGAATTTTACCATTTATTGATGTAGGGATAGGTTAGTAGTTCCCATGCGTGTAACAAGTTTTGAGAATGGCGTGCTTTAAGGGCATCTTTAAACATATCCATATTAGAATAATGCTCAGAAACAAGCTTTAAAAAGTCATCCTTGGTATTGTATTGTATTGCAGCATTTGTACAGCACTTCATAGTTCCGACGAGGATGCACAGCTCTTCAATTTCCAGTGGTTTCTGGGCACCCTTTAGAAGTGCATGATCGGAAAGGTGTTGGATGTAGTATGCCCTATGTGGGAGATGTTAAGTGATGTACTGAGAAGTTCTCCAAACATGGTGCACCATGCTGCACAGAGCATACACATGAGATGGGGACTAAACAGGAGTGGAACATCATGTTCCTAATAGGATAGATATAGATGAGATCCCACGCCCTGCTCCCCAAAGCCTTGCAGGGAGGTCACCTGTGCCAATAGGTTTCCCATCCACAAAGGGGTCAGTTTGACACCTCAATGAATTGCATGCAAGGATTTTTCCCAGACGTCAAATATTACTTTGGTAGCTGGTGGAAGCCAATTTGGAAGCTTGTCCCCATGCAAGTAATGCAAGAGTGAAGAGTCACTTGGGGGGCAATTACAATGTCTTTAGGAAAGCATTCCCACCGAATCGGGTTAGGAATGCTTTCCGAACGATTCGTATTCGGGGAGTCCTACCGACCGATTACGATGTGTCCTGATGCTTACGGACTCGGTTCGGTCGGACTCGCATTGACTTCAATGGGAGCCTGTGTCCCAAACTTGAACATAGGCTCCCATTAGTAAAAGGGGTGGGTGGGGAAAACCTTGCACCCTGTGGCGGGCACCCCATGGTGCCAGCCACATTGTGCATGGTTGTGAAGAGGGGTCCTTTGGGTACACCCATGGGCCACATTCGGTCACCCCCGGGTGAAGGGGGGCCCGCAACGGGCCCTCAAAGATGGATTCTGAAAGCCGTTTCGTCTCGGTCAAACCGATTCGGAACTGCTGTCCGAATCGGTCATCGTACTCGCTCGTTCGGAAACCGTCTCCATTGGGCTGTACGATTTGGCCCCGAATGACTCAGGCTGTCTGAATCCCATTCTGAACCGATTCGGACAGCCCGGACGGCTTCCTTACATCGTACTCGTTTGTCTGGAAAGATGACCGATTCGGTAGGAAACAAGGGTTCCAAATCGGATTCAACAATACCGATTCCCATCCGGAGCCCTTCCTAACCACATCGTAATCAGCCACTTAGTATTCATCTCCCGAACTGGTAGGCCAAGACAGAGCGTGGACCATAAAGCGAGTCCTTAAGTACCAGAAGTTAGAAGGTGCAATAATAAGGGACAATTGTGAACACTCCAAGCTCTCCCCCTTTCAAAAGTAGAGTGTAGCATTTGCCCATGGAAATTCACAGAGTATTGCCATTCCATCTAAAGCTTCGGAGCAAGGCATGTAGAGTCCAGAAAAAGGCTGGTGAATTTGTGAGTGCAATTTTGAAGCATGTGTAGTAATTTTGGAAGGGAGACCATTTTTCAGTTTTTCAAACTGTTAGAGAAGGGGGGAGCGTGGTCCATTGATCTAGGGCTCTGCAGATTGGCTTTCAGAGGTCTGATATTCATTGACCACTATTGAGTGATCTTGTGTATATATGGATACTTAAGTATGTGAATGCTTCTGGTTCCATTCTAAATTTGGTATTCCAGGGAACTTTGCTCATGAGTCGATTTGGACAAGTTGGCTTTTGAGTCGGAAGCATTATTGAAACAATCCAGTATAGTAGGTAACTGAGATAGAGCACCAGGTCATCTGCATACATGGAGATGCAATCTTCCATCTCTGCTCTCACCGGAAGCCTTGACTTTCCTTGTTATCCCTCAGTATTCGAGCCAGAGGCTCGACGGCAAAAGCGATGAGCAATGGAGATAGTAGGCAGCCCTGTCTGGTGTCTCGCTTGATAGGGAATGGCGAGGACAACATGCCATTTATATGGTGCTTGGCAATTTGCTGCATGAAAAGGATTGCAATGTTGGATGAGAAATTAGGCCCGAATCCTATCGTACTGAGTGTTGCAAACAAGTAGTTCCAGTCCATCATATCAAAGGCCTTCTTTAAGTCATCTAGTAAAAGAGCCAGTGACCCCTGTAAGTGAGGCGAGAGGGCAAGTGCATTTTGTAGGTGTCTAATGTTGCGGTGTGTTGAATATCTTGGCATGAATTCACTTTGATCAGTGTGGACCATGGACTAGATGCATGAGAGAAAGAGGTATGCCAAGTGCAATTGCCATGATCTTTGCTTCCTGAATGTAATTTGGACTTGTGTGAGGAACACTTCACCGGTAGCTTGTCCAGGAGGACCGTAAATGAGTACCTCTCTCAGATCTATGGGGAGAATCTTATCTTCGGCTGCATAGAAGGGCCGTTTAGAGGCAAGGCATTTAAAGGGCTCTATCAGTAAGCAGTTTGATCTGGGGGTTTTCCTGGAGGTCAGTTGTGTGATAGCTTCATTAGCTCACTCTACTGAGATTATGAGGTCAATTTCATCAGATTCCTGAGTTGACAGTGAAGGCAGCAGAAGATATTCTAAAATAGAATCGAGTTTGGAGTGACACAACAAGGTTTGTTTACTGTAAAGATGGATATAAGAGGCAAACACTTCAGCCACATCGTGTTTGTCTATTAGAAGGGCCCTGCTAGCAGAGAGTATCGCCCTCACATGCCGAGAAGGGTCATCACGAAGACACAGCTCGTGTAGGAGCCCCCCACGCCGCTTTGTGATGACCCACGGCTTTGTGAGGCAAGCCATCCATTTTTAGCATCATCAGTCATATTTTGTATCAAAGAAATCTGGGCTCTTTTCATGATGAGTAACATTTTGTGATCTCCAGTGTGTCTATATGTATGTTCCAGCTCAGGGAGACACATCTCTATTGCTTTCAGTTGCTTCCCTCTTTCTTTCTTTAGGCAGGACATAAATCCCTGTGCTCTTCCGCAGAACACTGGTTTAATGGCCTCTGATAGGGTGGTGAGTGCCTGCATTTGCTAGAAAATATGATTCTGTTTATTCCAGAAGGTATGAAGCAAATATGTTGCATGTTAGTCACCAAGCATTCATCCTTCTTATAGAGTCATGTCTAGCATCTTGACATCCCAGGCTCAGCATCTCCAAGGAGTGATCAGAAATGCCTATGGGGGAATATTTACTTCTTTTTTTAATTGTAATTATTATTTTCCAAATTCATCGAAACTAAACAGAAATTACAGCATATCCCACACAGAGAACTCAAGACGATAATAAAAATACATAATTGTTTGGAAGTATACTACTAATACATTTAAGCATCTAGGCATAAAGTTTCGTTCTCTCTTCCCCTTACAAAGTATTTAGAAAAACAAACATTGGTTCCCAGATGTTTTGCAAATTTTGTCGCTTGCTATCAGGATTTAGAATGGCCATTTCCATGCCCGCCAGATCAATAAATTGATACCACCATTCTTTCGCATTCGGTTGTTTGCAGTCCTACCATAGTCTTGCAATCTGTAATCTAGTGAGAACAACAGTGGTAAAGACAGTACCCAGGGCCACTGGAATTATTTGGCAATGCAAGACCAAAGTCTGCAGCAGGGTTGGCTAAATTATGCGGCAGGAAAATCCAAATCATTTGGCAGTTTCTGTGGCAAAAAGCATTTTATGTAGCAGATTATGCATCTAAAGATTTATTATTTGACACCTTTTGTAGCTTCATTCTTTGCCTATTATTGCATGTTAACACTTAAATAGTGATAAAAAAATAATGCAATACTTTAACACAAATGCTAAAGACTAAATTTTAATATATAAAATTGTTACAGTACATAACGTTATTCATCAATACTTAATGAATATTTTGGTTTGGCATTGAAACATGGGAACACTAACTGTTTAATTCTGTCCTTGGAAAGCCCTTCCTGTCTCTCAGAGTAAATTGGTTTGTGTACACTACAGCTTCGCTCTGCATCAGCTGAGTTTGTTACGCTGTTTACGCATATGAGGGCAAGAGCTGCCAACTTAGGTATAAGAACAGTGAAAGCCAAGCAGAAAGGAGCAAAATGAAAATGAATGACATTTTCAGCTACACTCAATGGTTTTTATGCACAAAGGAAATAACCAAAGTCAAAGTTTCATTGTTTTTATTTATTAATTTCCTTTTAATAGGATATGCACGTCTCTAGGTGTTTTATTTTCACAGTAACATTGCATTAACACCCAACAGAACACGCATCTGACTGCATTGTCATTTACACAAAGATGCATTGTACATTACTACCATGTTTGCACAAAATATGTGTTTTATTTTTTGCTAGGGGATAAAAAACATACTGACATGTCTCTGCAATCTGTAAGAGACCCTGGATGGATTTTTGTGTGAACTGCCTGTTTAGAACGGAAGGGCTATTTTCATAAAGGTATATACAGACGTAGGGATTTTCATTAGTCTGTTTTTTTCTGGCCTGGTGTCAACTGCAGAACTTTCTTTAATTTATCCCAAGCTGAGAACTACCACATTGTGTTCGGCTGTCTTCTGTTTGTGATCACATGCTAGCATTTGACACCTGAAAATGCAAATAGAAAAAAGAGTGTATTACTTTTAGAAACATTTTTTCTTATTTGTACAAAGTTTTACCATCTGTAACTTTGTACATAATATAGTCAGGTTTTTCCATTTTACCTACTCTGTATGTGTCTGTAAGGAGAGAACAGAGAAGCTGTGGGTGGAGGAATATGACTCGTTATTTCGCATACCATTACTTCGCAGCTTTTTACTTCGATGTTTTTACTTAGCAAATACCGTTACTACGCAAGTTTTTAGTTCGCATACCTTTACATTGCAAGTGTTAATGTATGCGAACTAAAAACTTGCCTAGTAATAAAAACAGACATTTACCCCGCTTATTTTTCCTAACCCCTTTTTTGAATGTAAAAAAAACCCAACACTACACTAAATACTAAATACAAATACACTACCCTACACATCACAAACTCTAAAACACTACCCAACCCCTCAAACACTACACTACCCTACACTACACAAACACCACTACACTACCCTAAAGCACTACCCCCTGGACGACCCTCCCCTTCCCCCAGCCCGCTCCCTACACTCAAACACTACCCTGCACACACCCCCGACACTACCCTAAACCCTAAAACACTACACTACCCTAAACTACACAAACACCACAACACTACCCTAAACCCTAAATCACTACCCCCAGCACGACACTGCCCCTACCCCCATTCCTGTCCTTACTCCCAAACACTACCCTGCATGCACCCCCGACACTACCCTAAACCCTAAAGCACCACCCTACACTACACTAACACCACAACACTACCCTAAACCCTAAAACTCTACCCCATCACGACCCTGCCCCTACCCCCAAGACTGGCCCTACACTTAAACGCTACCCTGCATGACCCCCCGAGACTACCCTAAAACACTACCCTACACTACACTAACACCACAACACTACCCTAAACCCTAAAACACTACCCTACACTAACACCACAACACTACCCTAAACCCTAAAACACTACCCCCATCACGACCCTGCCCCTACCCCCAAGACGGTCCCTACACTGAAACACTACCCTGCACGACCTCCCAACACTACCCTAAACCCTAAAGCACCACCCTACACTACACTAACACCACAACACTACCCTAAACCCTAAAACTCTACCCCATCACGACCCTGCCCCTACCCCCAAGACTGGCCCTACACTTAAACGCTACCCTGCATGACCCCCCGAGACTACCCTAAAACACTACCCTACACTACACTAACACCACAACACTACCCTAAACCCTAAAACACTACCCTACACTAACACCACAACACTACCCTAAACCCTAAAACACTACCCCCATCACGACCCTGCCCCTACCCCCAAGACGGTTCCTACACTGAAACACTACCCTGCACGACCCCCCGACACTACCCTAAACCCTAAAACACTACCCTACACTACACTAACACCACAACACTACCCTAAACCCTAAAACACTACACTACACTAACACCACAACACTACCCTAAACCCTAAAACACTACCCCCAGCACGACACTGCCCCTACCCCCATTCCTGTCTCTACTCCCAAACACTACCCTTCAAGACCCCAGACACTACCCTA
The DNA here is from genome assembly GCA_963921515.1 of Calotriton arnoldi. Taxonomy (NCBI): domain Eukaryota; kingdom Metazoa; phylum Chordata; class Amphibia; order Caudata; family Salamandridae; genus Calotriton; species Calotriton arnoldi. The sequence goes on along the minus strand of CAWUFW010000676.1, from coordinate 662,426 downwards.
AACCCAAATACACTACTCTACACTACACAAACACAACTACACTACCCTTAAACCAAAAAGACTACCCCCTGCACGACCCTCCCCTACCCTAAACCCTTAAATACTACACAGCCCCTCTTACCTCTCTCTCCTCGGTTCCTGTCTTCTCCGGCTTCCTGCGTCGTCAGTGTTGCACGTTGTTGTGATGAAATGGAAGCGCGTCCGTTTCCACACAACGATGTGGATAGCCTTTACTTCACAAGCATTACAACGCATGCGATGTATCAACTTGTGTAGTAAAGGCTACGCATTGTAACATCGCATGCGTTGTAACGCTTGCGAAGTAATGGTACACAGTGTAACAGCCGCGTAATAATGGATGTTTACCGTGGGTGGAGTAATCATTTCAGTTCATCTGGCTTTTACAGCAGGGCAATGGGTGAACCAAAAAGGTCTCTTGGCAGATTTACGAGGATGGACTCTAAACATGCTTTGCAGGGGATGAGGAGGGGCATGCACTTAAATGTTCAATGGCCCATTATGCAGCCCAAAAAGGTGATAATGCGATCCCCGCGGTAAAATCCGAATAATGCGAAAATGACCACGTCCGCAAAATCGCATAATTCCAGTGGCCCTGACAATACCCTTGAATGTTTCTGGAAATATTTCAGAGTACCCTAACAATATTACTTCAGATGTCATAACAATTTCTTTTTTTAACAGCCGGCCAAGCTCTCGTCCTACCAATTGTTAGTAAATCTGTATAACTTGGCATGTGATAAACGTGCACTCTATCAGAATTGTCAATATCGCATTTAGGACATTTTGTATCCACCCGATATCCCCATTTATGCATCCTATCTGGAGTATAATAAATGTCATGAATACATTTATAGTGGTGAATTTTAAGCCTAGAAATATAAAAACAACTTAGGGCTTAATACTGTGTTGTATCTGGTTAAGTAAAAATGGTTTTGGAAAGCTTCCTGGACCATTGATCCGGACGTTTTTGGATGTTATTAGGTTGCTTCTCCAAACAAAGAGCATAAACTTTGCCGATAATTCCCTTATGTCTTGAAGATAAAAGATATTCTAAAAAAGTAAAAGGGTTCTGGTTAACCACTTGGCCTCTAAAGTAATCCCTGATCTGTAAATACTTAACATATCCTGAGCCTGGAATTCGTTAAATTGATGACAATGTATCAAATTGGAGTAGAGAGTTATCTCCATATAATTGGCCAACTGTCAGCAGTTTTGTGCAAGACCAGGTATGGATTAACCTGTCTGAAGAAAAGCTGGGGAGGCATGGATTGTACCATCAAGCAGTGTATTTTTTAATTCTAGGGATCTGTAATCTATTAGATACAGCATTCCAGACACTCACATATATCTGCCGGGTCTTAAATCTTGTTCTCTTAAAGTTAGAAGGCCCACAAAACTCTGGTGCTGGCATTATATCAGAATAAAAAATCCCTGAGAGGCCAGATGGTAGAAGAGAGGCCAGAACTTGTGATAGCCTCCTCAAAAAACTAGCCCAAAAATAAAACTTCAAGCATGGGAGTGCCCATCCCCTTTCCCTTAATGGTTGTTGCAATTGTAAGAGAGCTCTCGTTGGTTTCCTATTTTCCCATATAAATTGGGACCATATTCTCTTCATAAAAAGAATTAGCAATCCAAATAGATAAGGCTAAAAAAAACTAAAAAAAAAACCTTTTGACAAAGATAACATCTTAAAGTTGTTGCATTGGCCTTGAGTACCAATAAGTACATTTTTTCCATTTGATGAACGATTACGCAATATCATTCATCATTGGGATTTAATTCAGGGTAAATACCTCATCAATATTAGTTGTAATCTGAACCCCGAGGTGTGTAGCAATCAATAAAAATCGAGGATCTTGAGCAAGATGTTTAGTATTATATAAAACTTGAGTCTTATCTATGTTTAACGCATAACCAGACAATGCCACATATCTTGTAGCTTCATATTCAATTGCTTGTAATGCCATGTCTAGGTTAGATGTAAAGACTGCTACATCGTCAGCCTAAGCAACAAACTTCCTTGTGGATCCAATTAGAACCCAGGCAGGATACACGTAGACTGGGCTAGCATCCTAATATAGGAATCCAAATATAGGATAAACAGTTGAAGTGATGGGGCAGCCTTGGAATGTGCTCTGCATAATTGTGAATTGATCAGATTTTGAACCCATAGACACAACTCTTGCTGAGAGGTTCTAATACATTACCTGTATTCTTTATATCAGTTTTGGATCAAACCCAAAGCATTTTAGGACACACCAAAGAAAAGGCCAGGATCCCTGTCAAACGTTTTTTCCACGTTCAGCAGAGCCATCCCGCTGGTACTCTGAGTTCTTCGACCACATCGAAAACAGCAACGGCTAAGTTTGTATGAAGAGTGGTATCTCCCATAGGAAAAAAGCCATGCTGTAAGGGGTCGACCCAACTATTGATCCACAGTTTGAATCTCTTGGCCAAGATTTTCGAATATATTTTTGAATCAGCATTAATAAGTGATATCGGTCGACCCGCAATTGAGAGGATCATTATTTTCCTTTAAGAAGAAAACTATATTTAAAAGAAGGCTGTATCAGATTTTTTGTATCAGTGTAATGTAATATATTTGTGAATACTGGCAAAAGAATAGTAGTAAAGCTAGCATAAAATTCCACAGGAATGCAGTCTGGTCCAGTCGCCTTTCCTGCTAGGAGATCCCCAATCACCTTTGTGAGTTCCATTGCTCTGATAGGGGTGGGGAAGCAAGGGCCTTAATAAATATTCGGTTTACGATTCAGAATTTTACGTCTCAGCATCTCTAAAAGGAAAGTCCCTGCTCTTACTGGGCCCCTGGGCTTCGGATCTTGGCCGTAGGTAAAGAATTAATCAAGAACTGCAAATTAAATTTTCAGGTTACACATCACAATTAAATAATCAATTCCTGGGAGTCAATGATGACATCTGATGTGAGTTTAAGGTGTTTTAGTCACATCTTTTACTAAGAATTTCTTTATTAATCCTCAATTAGTTCTTTTCAATATAGTTCAGATCATAGAGCATAAAGCGAGTTACATATAAGTAAAATCCCTGTTCTAAATCCCAAGATGAGAAAAGTATCTTAAACCCATAAAGAGTTTGAAATCGAGAGGTGAAAGCATAAAGCTTTAAACAATTCAAATAGCACTTCTCATGAAGATAAGTTCAGAAAATTCAGTGGAGTTTTAGAAATATAGCATAGATTCTGGCAAGGGAAAATGCACGGGTCTCACTAAATAGCTCAACAAGGAGCTTGGAAAAGTCTGCTTAGGGCACAGTGCTTCAGAGCATAGAGAGTGTTGGTCTCCAAACGGAAGCTCTATTGTAGTCTAGGAACACGCACTAATATAACATTTTGAAATATGCAACTAAAACAAACATTGCAGTAGTGCATTTTCTCCTCCAATCACCACACATGTCTGCATGGGAACGGAAAACTTCCACCGTCTAGCCTGTTCTAGAACAAAGACTTACAGATATTAAGTGTTAAAAGTAACATTATTGACAACATTGTACAAATCGTGGTTAGGTTCCCACTAGGTTTAGTATATGCGAAGCAAAACAGTTCATGGTTAGGTCTGTCATTCCACAAATGAAATCATCCCTTTCTCATGTATTCTGACTCATGAATCTTATTTGTGAAGAAACATTTATATAAAACTTGAACTACATTATTTAGTACTCTACTGTATTCTATGAAAAAAATGTAATTTTCTATTAAATCATGTAGGTTCAGAACATTTTATCATTGAACTCTTCACGTCTTCACATTACTATGAATGTTGACCTAAGATCAGTAAAAATGAAAAAAGAAAACCGAATTCTGAAGCATTTCTAACTGAACATGGCTTACTATAGAAGCCTAGTGCTCTCATTTGTCTTTTTTAAATGTGGCTTCTCATTTTAGGCCTACACATTATTTTTACATGCTAATTGCATTAATTTGCGTTTATTAAAAACGCTCTTAACAGGGGATTCTAACAAATTGTGTTGTCTAGTGGTAATTCTCAGAATCTTGGCCTTCTCTATATAAGCCCTGGCTTCCTTAAGGGAGAAGGCCTCAGATTCGTTACAGAGTGTCATGTATAACTTAGAAAAAGTTGAGATACAACCCTCTTTCTATGTTATTAACTGACCCTGGGAATTTCAAATTTCCTTTATAAAAATTCTATTCTCTTTCTCCTTACACTGCATGGCCAAACTTTACCCATATTCTTATTATTCTCAAAGAATCTCAGGTGTAAATGTCTAGCAGACTTGTGCCATAATTGTTTTTTAATGAGCATTCTGACCCCATTTAGTTAACTCAAAACAGCATCTTTAAGCGCGATTTCTCCATTCTTTTTGCATCTTACCGCATGTTTTTAGGTTTAAATCTTTTTATTGAGTATACAAAACGACACCAGCGACAGCCAGAAGCATATAAACAGGTGCATTGTTATGGATGTTCAACAACCCTATCCCCCTACCCTTTTTTCATAGGGGGTATGGGGCCGTTGTGCAAGGGGGCGATTTGAGGGATGCAACACCCAATGTCGCACTTGGTTATAGCGATATCACTTGGATTCCGGCAGGGCGAGGTCCGAGTGGAGACTCACAAAAGATAGAGGACACTCCCAGTCAAAAAGGTGGCATGGTGACCTGCATCCCTCTCGGTCCCAAAGGTGGAAGGCCTTTGTATCGAGACCCGGGGTGAAGTTAGGATTATTCATTTTGGGTGTCAACGGCGAAGGAAAAGAGGTTAGTCCGCATTTCTCCGCTGTCGAATCCCAAGCTTTCAGAGTGGATTTTGTAACGGGGGATACATATAGGCTTCTGGGGCGTTTGGTTCTATGAAGGAAGGGGATCCTCCAGAAGGATTGTCCGGCCACTGCCTGATCCATAAAAAGTCAGTGCTTTTCTGATTCGTTACGCGACCATTACAATAGAGTTCTGAGCTGTGTGGCTTGATAATAGCGGTGAAGGTTTGGCATCCCCAGACCACCTTCTCCAGGGAGTTTGTAGCTGAAGTCATTACTGATTCACTGCGGCTTGTCCGCCCAGACAATGGAGTGAAATTCTTGTTGAAGAGTGCATACAATCCCGGGTGGGGGCTCAACAGGAAGCGTCTGAACTAGATATAGTATCTTTGGCAGTGTGTTAATTTTTGAAGTTGCTATACGCTCCAGCCAGGAGAGGCTATATGGCTTCCAGCAATGTAAGTCCTGGCGAACTTGGTGAAGGAAGGGCTTGTAATTGAGGGAGACTGTGGCTTGGTTCGAGGCCGTGAGTCGGAGCCCCAGGTTGGAGATCGAGCCACTGGGCCATTGGACCGGGCAGGAGCGACGTAGGGCGTTCCATGTATGCTGAGGGCCTGAGATTTATGTACATTGACCTTGAAGCTCGCTGCCTGAGCGAATGGGCCATGGTGTCAGGGTCCGGACGAAGCCCCGGAGTCGTATGCTTGATCGTCGTCCAGGCGGGGCTGCTCCAGCGGCCCTGGCCCGGCTTAGTCGGCTGCGGCTGATCATGGGAGGTAGCCCCAATCCCCAGGAGCTTACATGCTTCCTCCAAAGAACGAAGTTGACGAAGCTCCCCCTGAAACTGGAAAATCAGTCTGAACTGGTGCCCCCATGAGTAGGATATGCCAGAGGACCTGAGATGGGAGGCGACCCGGCAGAAGGACTTGCATTTTTGGAGAGTGGATGCCGGTAAATCCTGGTACAGGATGGGTTTATGGCCCCTGTACTGTAACGAGTGGTTGTCCCTGGCCAATCAGAGAATGCGCTCCTTCAGCGGGAAATCATGAATGCATCTCGGGATATCGGTCATTCGAGAGCTCTTGTTTCATGGACTGGAGAGCTTCCCGTAGAGATGTGAACAGGGACTCCATGAAGGTGCGACTAACCAGGGCCTCCAGACCTCCAGATTCCATAGGGTCATCCATTCTCTGTTGTGGCGTGGGGCCCTCGGGATGGGAGCCAGGTGTTTTGAGCAGCACATCCTTCACTGATCTATCCTTATTTCCTCTCTTAGAAGCCATGGTGCCCAGACCCCAGCAGCAGCCCTCGGACCAGTGGCGCAAAGTACCAGGAGACTCGCAGCTGTGCGTGAGTAGGGGGCAGGTCCCCACCCAGGACACAAAACAGATATCAGGGCCGTGTTCTAGAAGCGGAGGTGTCCAGGGTCCCAAGCCATGTCCCCCAGGGATGCTCCAGGAGCGGAGAGGTGAAGTCCAGCTGCGTATGTAAGGGCCCAGCGGGAGTCGCACTACAATGCCAGGCCAATTAGGGCCCCCTCATTTAGGCTTTGTGGCCTGTATAGTCTTAGGAGGTCCCCAACACTTCCAGGACGACTGTCCCGTGTGTATCACATGTGCTCTGGCCCAGGCAGAGCCACAGTTTCAGGGTCTTGTGCCGAAGTCCAAGTGCCCCGCGCGGCTCCGGGGGTGCAGATCAGCAAGTGGCCCGGCCCCACTGCTTGCCAACAGTAGGACCCCTCACACCGCTGAGAGGGTCCCTACTCCACTGGAATGCTGTCGTCGACCGGGGCGGCCCAGCTCATCCTCAGACGCTGCTTCCCTCGCCTCAGGGGTGTGGTGCAACAGCCCAGGCATGGTCACCCCTCCAGGCGCGCAGCTTCGCAAGTCCAATACCTGCAGGTCCTCCCACGGGTCTCCGGTGAAGTCGGTAGGGCGCAGCCCCCCGGGGACGCAGGAGAGCCACCCAGGCACGGCCACCTCCAGGAGCACGGCCGGGCGTCAGCTGCGGCCGACAGCCCTCTCCTGTGTCTCCTTGCTTCTTCGGCCTGGCCACGGCCTGGTCCGGCACGCCCCACCTCCCTCCGTGGGTCCTGGAGCCCAGACAGCCGGACCAGCAGCTCCTCTCTCCTAGCTCCCGCGGCAATACGCTGCGAGGCCCAGCTCCGCGAGCTTGAGTCGGGAAGCCCAGCCCTGCCGTCTCTTGCGGCTGCCAACCCATGTCCCACCACTGGTTCAGCAATTGGTTGCCCCAGGGCCCCCAATCCAGGCAGATCTGCATCCCGCAGGGCAAATCGGCCCTCGTCGCCGTCCAGGTAGGACCCGCTTTTCGGCCGATTCAAGGCTTTAGTAAGGGCAGGCCAATTGCGCGAGCGTAGAGACAAAGAAACACATCTCAACCATCTGCCATCTTGACCACGCCCCCCTGACCTCCTGTTTTTGACTGTGCTGCATTTCATTTTTGCTGGTTTTAGGACTCTGGGCACTTTACCACTGCTGACCAGTGCTAAAGTGCAAGTGCTTCCTGTGTAAATTGTATTGGTGATTGGTTTATCCACGATTGGCATATTTAATTCACCAGTAAGTCCCTAGTAAAGTGCACCGAGTATGCCCACGACCTGTAAATAAAATGCTACAGTGGGCCAGCAGCACTGATTGTGCCACCCATATGAGTAAGCCTGCAAATATTTCTCAGGCCTGCCACTGCAGTGTCTGTGTATGCAGTTTTAAACAGCCATTTCGACCTGGTAAGTGCCCCAACTTGCGTGGCCCAAACCTTCCCTTTTACTACATGTAGGTCACCCCTAAGGTAGGCCCAAGGCAGCCCCATGAGCAGGGTGTGGTGTATTTAAAAGGTAGTACATGAGCTGTTGTGTTTTACGGGTCCTAATAGTGAAATACTGCTAATTTCATTTTTCACTATTGTAAGGGCTATCTCTCCCATAAGGTAACATGGGGATTCCCTTGAAATATCTTTCAAGTGCAAATTCCTATTGGGAGCTGATAGAGATTTTAAGTTTGGGGTCTCTGAACTCACGATTTGAAAATACATCTTTCAGTGAAGTTGGTTTTTAAATTGCATGTTTGAAAATGCCAGTTTTAGAAAGTGGCCATTTTCTTGCTTAGTTCTCACAAGGAGGGACGGGGGCGTTTAGAAGGTCCAGCATACATGCCCCAGGCATAGAGGTCAGAACAGGGTATGCAGTTCTTGTGGAGGAGGACCAAGAGGTCACACAGGGAGAAGGGAGGGGCAGGACAGGGTGCTCCAGGTAAAGGAAGGAATATGGGGGGAGAGCTCCTATAAGGAGCAAGGGCCCTCACACACCCCGAGAGGTGTCATGCTTCATCATAGGGCAGCTCCTTGTTGGGCCGGCGTGCAATGCCCAACGGGCCCGGCAGGGGGGCTCTTTGCCGGAGGTCTTCAGTGTTGTTTGCCGAAGGGCCCTGGATGAAGGGGTGTGGGAGTATGTGCGAGATGAGTAGAGTGGGAGTGAGTGTGTGTCTAAAAATAGCTATGAGGGTCCAAAATAACTTTATTCGCTGGACGCTGATGCTATGGTTAAAACCGACTACGTGAGTTGTGGCTGGCTAGGAGAATTAAACCTGCTGCAGCCACAGGTGAAGGTGAAGTGCGGGAGTGGTCAGTTGGTCGACATGTTTCATGCCTCAATTCTCCATACGGATGAGCGGCATTTCATCAGGACCAGGGGAAGAAAAGAACCTCATCTACTCTGCAAGGGAAGAATGGTCAAGTCAGTGTACGTAGAGGATCCCTCCCTGGATACAGAATTCAAAGTCAAATTCGGGGTGCAAAAGGAGAGTGGGAATAAAAAAAACAACTCCCTTCTGCTAATACCTGGAGGAGGAAAGAAAGGGGTACAGACAAGGGTCAGTAATCACATATATGGCGTACTGGGAGGGCCAGTGGCCCAGTACCTCAAGAAGTGTGCAAAGAGCATACGCTGCAATAAAAACAAGTTAATGCTGACACGGAGACAAGGGTGCCATGCCACACCTATGGTAAGGATAAAAACATGCACATTTAAATACGGCGAGCTTGTGTAGCTTGAGTCAGAGACGTCCTCATACTGTGAGCAAGTGTCGGTCAGGGGTCTACCTGGGGGGAATGGTAGGGCGGAGCCGCCGTTGCCAAGACCCCTGGTCAGTATGTCATAAAAAACAGAGAATCCTGACTCACCTAGAAGGGATTATGGGGAGGCCCCAACCTGGATGGTCCGGACACTCGCAACGCTGCGAGGGCGAACAACCTATGTGTGGAAGCACAATGGTATGTTAAGAGGGAGTGAGGAGGTACCCGGGGGTGGGGTTGTGTGGGAGGGGGGGTGTGTGAGGGGGATAGAGTGGGTAGAGGGAAGAGGAAAGGGCAGTGGCCGGCAGCATTGAACATGGGGTGTCCCATGGTGCAGTCAAGAAACTACTCAACAACCGATGCAGAAACGGCCCATGAACCAGGCTGCCTGGACTCAGATGCTTCATCCAGGGCCCTTTGGCAAACAACACTGAAGACCTCCGGCAAAGAGCCCCCCTGCGGGGCCCGTTGGGCATTGCAGTGCCGGCTCAACGAGGAGCTGCCCTATGATGAAACATGACACCTCTCGGGGTGTGTGAGGGCCTTGCTTCTTATAGGAGCTCCCCCCCCCCTTCTTCCTTCCTTTACCTGAAGCACCCCGTCCTGACCCTCCCTTCTCCCTGTGTGACCTCTTGGTCCTCCTCCACAGGAACTGTATACCCTGTTCTCACCTCATTTTCTTGCTTAACCATTCTGTGCCTCTGCCTGTCTGTAGAATGCATGTCTGGGTTAGGATGACAGTTGGGCTCTTGTGCATACACTCTGGACAGTCACACAAAGGGAGCTGAGGTGTGCCTTGCATATCCTGATGGGCCATCACCAGGCTGATGGGACTTCCTGAGCTAGAGTCGTGGGAGGATTTGTCACTGACACCTGAATAGGGCTGTTCCTGTCCTCTCACAAAGCTGTCTCCACCCACCTGTATTGTCTGGAGCCAGGTAGAGGAAAGGCAGGTTTTATGCACTACAAAGACGCTCCTTTGAAGTTTGCGCACTTCAAAGGCAGAGACTGGTATATGCACTGGAGCTGTGACACTATAACTTCAGAACACTTCTGGATTGATGACATTCTGCCAGCAAGAAAAGCTGTGTTGCGATCAGGAGGGACTACCACTTTGCTGTTTGCTGTGCTGTGTTGGCCTGTTGCTGCTGCTTCTGTCTTGGGCAGTGAAAGGACTGGACTTTGCTTTCTGTACCCTGCCTTCCAAGTTTCTCCAAGGACTTGAGTGGAATTTGCCTCCTGTTGGAAGTCTCAGGGATATAAAAGACTTCATCCACATCTTGTTGCCAGCACTGGGACTCTTCTGCTTTGAGTCCTGCGTTGCCAAGTGGTGCCAAAACCAGTACTGGGCCCTTGGAACTGAGTGGTTGGGCTGCAACCTCCAGAAAATCAAACCCACTGCCATCCTCGATGCCGCTGCCTGCACCGAAGTCGTGGTAACCACTCGTGAGGAGCACGACGCATCGACAGCGATTACATCACAGGCCCAGCCTCACTGATGACATCGCTTCAGGCTGCCTTCGACGTCGCTGCCTGCACTGAAGCCGAGAACAGTGCTCGTGAAGAGCACAACGCATCGCCTCGACGATATCGCAGCCCCTGGTGTACCAATGACAGCGTCATCAACTCTGACCTCGTCTCCAACCCCGCTGCCTGCACCATGGCTGAGAGTACCACTCGTGAAGAGCATGACGCATCACCCCGTCTCACATCGCAGCCCTGGGTCTGCCAACGACAGCACTTCCGTACCGATGCCACGCCACTGCCTCACCAAAGCCGTGTCACCACTCGTGAAGAGCACGAAGCATCGACTGTGACGACATCGCAGGCCTGGTCCCACCGACGCCAGCGCTCCTGACCTCGACATCGCAGAGCTCGGTCCCCAGCATTTTGGGTTGGCGCTATTGACTTCAAGAAACTATATTTTTAAGTTTATTCTTGGAAAATTCATATCTTCACTATGTGTGTTGGATTTTTATTGTTTTGGTCTTGTTTTACTATGATTAATATTGGCTATTTTTCTAAACTGGTGTGGAGTCCTTTTGTAGTGTGTTCACTGTATTACTCTGTGTGTGTGTGTGTATATATACAAATACTTTACACATTGCCTCTGAGCTAAGCCTGACTGCTCATGTCAAGCTACCAAGGGATGAGCAGGAGTCATCTTAGCTGCATAACTTACTTACCCTGACTAAAGTGAGGGTTCCTACTTAGGCCGGGTGCATACCGACTGCCAACTAGAGACCACATTTCTAACATTGGTGGCAGCGGTTGGATAGGACTTGTGTTTGTACATTACATACAGTGATTGGTGTACACTACTGTCACATCGAAGACCATTACGTGACCACGTACTGTTTTTTTCTTTTTGTCTTTTCACCTTCTTGAGTTTTGGATACTGGTGAACCTTCTACTACCATCGTGTCTCAGTCTAGAGAATCATCAATTGCACCTACAGATTTGGTTTTTGAGGAAGATAGGTTGGAAACCTACATTGTCTCAACTTTATTCAGTCTGCAAGGACCGCAAAGTCCAGTTTAAGGGCCTAACTAACAAGCATTGGCATAGCCAATAGGTCTCGCCTTTGGGAGCTTATAAGTGTTTAGCCATGCAACAGTTGATGTTGTTGCACCAAGCATATTGTGCTGCATAACTAAATACTTATAAGGTCCCAAAAGCGAGACCTATTGGCTATGCCGATGCTTGTTTTAGGTCGACCCTGGGCAGCGCATGCACTGCTCTGCAGCATGCTGTATTGGAGTATGGAATAGAAGCCCCGCCCACTCTCCGCCCATATTTGTCATTGGCTTATGTCATTGCCCTTCATAAATGCTGGCTTCTGATTCGTTAATAGGCTCCTTAGTACCTCCTTGTCTTCATTTGTAACCTCCCATGAGGACTGGCCCTTTTACTTCGGTTGTTACACAGTGCATCTTTTTTAGTCTATAAGCACTATTTTCTTTAATGAGTTTCTCCTGTTGCAGGCACGACATGCTTTCCTGCTACATTCAGCGCGCCATGCGTGCTTTCACTTTCCGAGCAGCCCGGGAAAATGGTGGCCACTTCTTTGACTAGGTCTTGCATTTACAAGTTTGAGCTATTGGCATTGTAAATGACAATGCCTTTTATTTATGTGTTAATTAGCAAAACAGATAAATAAAGGCATTTTAATTTACAATGCCAATAGCTTAAACTCTCGCAAATGCGAGACCTATTGCATTGCAAATGCTTGTTTTTCTTTAATGTTATGGAAAGCAAATAAAGCCGATTTATACTTTGCGAATGCTAGTTTTCACTATTTGCGTGCTGACAAATAGTTTGTGCGAATACTGATATTTTAACTCCATGGCCGGTGGCGGGAGGAGGGAACTTGGATTGAGAAGAGGAAATGTCCGAAAAACCGATGCCCTCTTGGACCGACCTGACGTGCTTGTAAAATAATTAGAATCCAAAGACTGTATGCCTCCGCACGGATTACTGCCGTGACGATCCAGCTCTCCCTTGCACCGTTGTATGATATTCAAGGTCTACAGAGCTGAACAATTGGGCGATTCATCCTGCAACCTTTCTGCACAGCTGTTTACTGGGTGCGGATTACTGCAGTCACATGACCGGCTTTACAGCAAGGCAAGCTGTCAGGGGCTGAGAAGGTCGCTGCAAGACGTAGCGCTCAGGAGGCGAGTACAGCACTGCCTAAGGCGCTCTGCAATGCAGCCGGCCAACAGGTCACATTTCAGAGGCACCCTTGAGAAGACGCGCAGCCGACTTGAGACTCTAAGACTTGAACGTCTAAATGAAATACTTCAGTTACTCTGTAAGTAACTCACGCATGTATGGCAGATCGAATACTGCGACCCCGCAGGCCGTACGCTGCTAGTTGATTTAATTTCAAGTTCTTATGAAGCGCTTTGATGCCACCAGGTTCTCGGCCCTAAAGAACTATACTGTACATTGAAAGTACACCCCCCCCCCCCAATTGCGCGGGAAAATAAAATGTTTTTAAGGCTTTGCAAAATTATAGAGTTTTGCTTCAATTACAACTGGAGCAAAATTCCAGTATGTAGCCCAGAAGTAACTTCAAGAGGAACCCCCATGCCGATACTTCAGCGATGGAAATTTTCAGCAGACATTTCCACTCCGCGCAAAGATCAAGTCAGTTGTGCTGCTCTGCTCGCTGACAAGCAAAGCTGCTCAGGGTGATGTCTTTAAGAATAAGCCATGCTGCTTGACAAAGAGCTCCGATTCACTGCCGACCGGTGATATTGTTTGAAAGCCTCCCAGATATGATATTTTTTCTATCACAGTCAAAACGCCTTATTTTGCACTCTTTGTAACTTGGCAAGGCTAGTGTCTGGTAAATAAAGACTCTTATAGGAGTCCAGCGTAGAAGACACATGCCAAGACCGTGAGCGCACGCAAACTGGCAGGAGGTACGGCAAACAAGCATTGGCCGCGCGGCCGCAAAAGTGACGCGGCCGCGGGGCCGCGAAAGTGAAAGAAAACAAGCACGCGAGTGGTGCGTGCAGAGAAAGCCAGATGGCAGCTCTGGTGGGTGAGGGGGAGGGGCGAGCAAGACAGAGAGACAGAGCGAGGCGCGCGCGGGAGAGCGAGAGGAAAGCCCGATGGCGCTCGTGCCTGTGCGCGTAATCGCGCGCAGAATGCCACACAAAAAGCTGTGGTCGCATTTCTGAAAGCCCACTGACTAAATGTCTCGCCCAGACCAGCGCAAGCGCTGGCTCAGGGCGAGACCTAAAAAGGAGGCGCTACAAAAGGCACTGAGAGCCTGGATAGCTGCCAGGAATGCCAGTGGGCATCAGGAGGATGAAGAGCAACTGATGGATGGTGTGGGGGAAAACATGGCTGATGATCAAGTTGATGGATCAGGCTCTGCTTTGGGAGGAAAGGTACCCTCCGAGGCAGGAAACAGTGTTTCTTCTAAAGGTCTGTCCCCAGTGGAGTTGGAGGACAGGTGTGAATCCAGGAGGCATGAGATGGAGCTAGAAAAACTCAAGATGAAGCATGAGGAGAAGCTCCAGTTGGAGCTAGCAAAACTCAAGAGAGAGGAGGAGAAAGATTAGTGGGCCATGGAGGAAAGAAAGATGCTTTTAGCTCAGGAGTGGAGCTTGAAGGAGCTGGATTTAGAGGCCAAGTGTAGCACAGATGGTGGCAGCGTATTTTTAGTGCACTCAGAGGAAAGGTACATATACCAAAGGATGTAGTGAAGGATTATCTTGTTGGCGATGGCATTGCTCACCTCTACTAATGTGACTGGCATCAGTGTTATTTTGCGAGGGAGCATCAGAGCTTATATTAGTAGGGCCCACTATTGTAGTAATAAGAGTAGTATCAGATAAAGGCGGGGCTGCTGCGGTTTCCTGACTGTCGGTGCTGTCAATACTGCATCGAGGAATACTATTCAGAGAATCAAATACTGCAGTAGTCTCCCTCTGACCCCTGAAGGATAGTTTCATCTACAAAGATAAAGTCTGACTTACTTCATTACTGATCACCCAAGGTCCTGAGAGAGCCCACATTGTTTGATTTTGAGGGTATCCTTCTGAAGTAGGATTCCAGTTTTTTGCTCTTGCTGCCACTGGGCCTGGCAGGGTGATGTACTCCAGTCTCAGCCCTTGATGTCTGTATTAGCCCGGGTGCAAATGATGTTAGAGAGCCCCCCCCCCGCCCTGCTCCATCTGTATGCAGCTGAGTTCCTGGCTTAATTTCAGCCCGAAGAGGGGGCGAGGGCAGAGTACTGGTGCTTTCGGAGAGCGGACGGGGTGCTTTGTACGCCCTGCCACACCAGGCGGCGAGTAATCCCCCAATACTCCACTTAGCAGGGTTAAGAAAGTACAAGGAATGCAAGGATATTGACTTCTGAAATAATATGGGATAAAAGGACCTATGGGCACCAGAAAGAAAGTGGCCCTGAATGTGGAATGGAGCATATGCCATGCATCCACAAGTCCAATAGAATTAGACAATTCTTAACTCATCATCACTTATCAGGCTCAATTTAGGCTGAGATATAGTACAGAAATAGTTGTAGTTTCTGTTCTTGATGATCTATGGAGAATGATGGAGGCCAGAGGAATAAAAGCTTTGGTTCTCCTCGACCTTTCGGCCAAGTTTGACACAATTGATCATGGCATACTGTTTAAAACGCTACATGACACAGGATCAATGGGACTGTTCTAGCTTGGCTTAAATCCTTTTTGAGCAATAGAATACAAATAGTTTATCTTCCCCATTTTCATCTTCATCTAAACAAGTTTGTTGCAGAGTCCCTTAAGGAGCACCCTTATCACTGTTGCTTTTCAACATTTACTTACGCCCATTGGCCCTGTTACAGCATCAGCTAGGTATGAAGTTGATTGTGTATGTGGATGATAGGCAGTTGATTTTCGATTGTTCCCTGGTGCAGATCAATCTAGTTCTTCTATGCTAATACTCCCACCTTTATAGCATACACATTTTCTTGGTACTATGCTTCTTTCGACATTCCCGTTTGCTAGTACTCAGAGTTCGAACCAACACTTATGCTAATTAAGCGTTCTCAGTGGTGGCTATCAAATGCTTTACTTTACTTGTGCAGTTGCGAAAACAATCCTCTCTCCTTCTTTTGTAAGAAATCCTTGAAATCATGCCTTGTTAATTATTATTTATCTGACACATTTTTATCCAACCAAGAGCAGCACAAATAAACCTCTTTGGTGAACTTTGTGCTTAACAAATTAACTATATGCAAAAGAAACAATTGATGGACGGAATGCTGGACAATGCAAACATTCACCTCCAGTCACAAGGATCTGGGTTAAATCCATAATTCTTTTGCTCACCACACCACCCCAGTTTGGACCCAGCCATATTCAAATCAGTCTTGACCCTGTTCCTTGTGGGAACACTCCAGCCCGAACTGCCAAGCCAGGTCCTTCGTGGACCGTAAACAAGCATCCTGGGACCGGTTTCAGGGCATCACCTTTCGTCAGCCAGGCTAGCTTGAATCCAGTGGTGTAGTGAGCAGGGGACCCACGTCTGGGCATACCCTTCCCACTTAGGGCGACATATGCAAAAGAAACAATTAATGGACAATTAATGGATGGAATGCTGGACAAATCAAACATTCACCCCCAGTCGCAAGGATCTGGGTTAAATCCATCATTCTTTTGCTCACCACACCACCCCAGTTTGGACCCAGCCATATGCAAATCAGTCTTGACCCTGTTCCTTGTGGGAACAGTCCAGCCCGAACTGCCAAGCCAGGTCCTCCCTGGACCGGAAACAAGCATCCTGGGACCGGTTTCAGGGCATCACCCTTCATCAGCCAGACTAGCTTGAATCCAGTGGTGTAGTGAGCATGGGACCCACGTCTGGGCATACCCTTCCCACTTAGGGCGACATATGCAAAAGAAGCAATTGATGGACGGAATGCTGGACAATGCACATTTTTTGGGCTGGACTGTTCCCATGAGGCACAGGGTCAAGACTGATTTGCATATGGCTGGGTTCAAACTGGTATGGCATGGTGAGCAAAAAAAACGATGGATTTAGGCCCAGATCTCTGTACTGGGGTGAATGTATGACATTGTTCTGCATTCTGTTCATCAATTGTTCTTTTTGCAGTTAACAAATTAACTAAACAAAACCACAAAACCTATTTGAAGGGGTGCGCCCTGGTTGAACTGCATCCTAAGAAAGGTAAATAGACATAATATCGAAAAAAATATATAGAATGGACAGAATATTGAATACAAAATATAGAATGGACATAATATCGAATGGACATAATATAGTGGTTAATAATATCGAAATGCAGGTAAGTAATATCGATTGCCAAAATATAGACGTACATAATATAGGCATTAAAAAATATCGAATTTTTAATAATATCGAATTTTTGTAAGTGTTTTGTATGTTAGTATATGAGTTAAAAATGTATAATATTTTTGTAATGTATGTTTAATTTTTTTTTAAAGTTACGAAATTTATGTAAAATAATTTTTGCGTATATTACTTCCGTAGCGGGTTGTGGGTTTATAGGGGAATAGGGTGGGAAGTAATTTAATTATAATATATATTTTTATAAATTAATTAAAATTAATGAATTATATGTTAATTAATTTTTGTGTAATTTAAATCTGTAGCGGGTTGTGGGTTTATAGGGGAATAGGGTGGGAAGTAATTTAATTTAAATTAATTAATTAAATATTTTATTAATTAATAATGTAATATTTAATAATTTATATTGTTAATTACGTTAATTAATTTATTATTAATTAATTATAATTTGACTAACAACAATAAATAATGAATTGGTAATTATGTTAATTATGTTAAAAAATGAATAATTAGTAATTAAAAAGATATTAATTATTAAAAATTATTTTGTTAATATGTTAATTGTGTACGTTTTTAGGAGCGGGTTGAGGGTTGATAGGGGAGTAGGGTGGGAAGTAATTTAATTTTAAGGAAATTTTATACTAATTTAAAAATAATATTTATTAAAAGTTATTTTATAATGTTAATTGTGTTAATTAATTTAGATTTGCTAATTATTAATTTGATTGTTAATTGCTATTAGTTAATTAATTAATTGTTAATTAATTATGTTAAATAATTAATAATTTAGTAATTTGGAGGTGATGTTTATAGGGGAAAATGGTGGGAGGTAAATTAATTTACAAAAATTAATTAATTGTTAATTAATGTTGATTAAATTGCTGGAGTGGGAATATTAAATTATTCCTATCCGCTATCCAACGCTTTCCTTACTGTTCCACTCGCTGGAGTGGGAATAGTAAATTTTACCCTCCCGCTATCCAACGCTTTCCCTACTGTTCCACTCGCTGGAGTGGGAATAGTAAATTTTACTCTCTCGCTATCCAACGCTTTCCCTACTGTTCCACTCGCTGGAGTGGGAATAGTAAATTTTACCCTCCCGCTATCCAACACTTTCCCTACTGTTCCACTCGCTGGAGTGGGAATAGTAAATTTTACCCTCCCGCTATCCAACGCTTTCCCTACTGTTCCACTCGCTGGAGTGGGAATAGTACATTTTACCCTCCCGCTATCCAACATTGAGGTAAACATTTTTTAACAGATTATATATATATTTTATATTAATTTTATCATTTTTAAATTAATTTTAAGTATGTTTTAATTAATTATATTGATTATTTAATTAAGTTAATATTACTTTTAATATATTTAAAAATTCGATATTTTTACAAACTATATTTAAAACAACGATATTTTAACTCGATATTTTTGTACTTACCTGTTTGTAGATAGGGAGACGATATTTTGTCCATTGATATTTTGGCGACGATATTCTGTCCAGACTATATTTTGGTCATCGATATTATGTCAGTGATCCCCTAAGAAAGCATCTGTTGAGATCTCAGTCAGTGACCTTATTAAAATCGATCACTTCTATTAGAATTCAGAGTGGAGAATCTAGTAAAACTTGGCCCTAGACAGACAAAAAGGTAGCGGAAATGGGGGGGGGTAGGGCATAAACATTCAAGTATGTAATGTAGTATCCCCAGGGAACCAAGGACCATTAGATTAATGCCCCACACCATCACATCTAATTTTCTCTATATGGATGGGAGAGTTACTGTGCAAATGAAATGGCACTTCAAAAGGACCCTTCATGAAGTCTGAATGGATTGCATTAGCAAACCCATATCTACGCAAAATGTGGACCTGTAAGCCATCACTATATATTTCCTGAAGGAACAAAATGTTGGGTGAGTGAGGACATGCCCTCTTTTGATCTTGTCATTGAGACCACTGACATTCTAGGACAAGATATAGAGCTGAGGCCTTGCCTCTAAGTCAAGAGTGGCTATCATCTGAATGAAGGAAGGAGGATGGAATAGGACTGCTTGAAAACCCAGAAGAGTTTCTGCTGCCAACTAGAGGATTTCTGTCTGATAATGATATAGAATACAGAGAAAAATGACAGCTTACATGGTACCTAGCCCCTTAAACCCCCCACTCTACACTTCTGACATGAAGTATCTATCGCCTGCACATGGTGATAACTGTAGACCCTAAAATGGAGGAGTGGTATGACCACAAATGTATACTCAACTGTGAAACAAAGGAAATATTAAGGAATCCAAGTAAATAACTATGTAACTATTTAAAGATTTGGCTCATGGAAAACAGTGATCATTTAGAGTTATACCAAAACAAAGACTGGGTCTGAGTATCTTAGGATAGTTGCATTGTCAAGAACAAAACGGAAAAGCAGAGAAATATTATGCTGCGAGACAATGGAGATTAGCTCCATTGACACCATGACCTCCAGGGAAGTGCTATGACCAGTCCTCTGGTTTCAGTTATCATTATTTAGAGGTACTGAGACACACAGGTTTTCTCTCAGATATCTGTCTCAGTCGTGGCAGATTTCTTGGTGCAATTAGACGTCTTCAATCAGCTTTGCATGGACAGGGCATCTGTATTTGCGTGAAGTCTCAGCCGGTAAGATTGGGTCAGATTTGTACACACCAGAAGGTGAGGAGCCCCTTGATTTGGACCCCCTTCAAGCTGTTCTTGACCTACATCTGGACCTTTGCCTCTTTCCCCAGCCTGTCTTGTGAGGTTGCATCAATGGATAACAATGAGAGAGATGTAATCACAAAGGCCCTCGTCTCACTCATTGTGCTCCTCCACTCACTCCCAAGCAGCTCAAGGGGAGTCAAAACAGAAGAGATTTAGATTGAAATACTACTTTAATTTGGGTTCAGCATGAGAGTTTATAGCATCGTTCCATGGCATGCAATTTCTGCAACTTCCTCAAATGACTTTCTCTGCATTTGTACCGGTCATATATAGTCCAGAACCACCTTAATGAAATAGGATTCATATCGCACATGCTCCAGATCACTTACTGCTTTCAAGATTTTATCCCGGTCCTTGAAACTGATTATTGTGGCAATCATTATCTGTCCCCTCCCCTCCTTGTTGCGGGTCTCTTTGCGAGGGTTTGGTCACACATTATGCTACAAAGCATGCAGACAATCTGTTAGAGAGGATAATGTCTCTGATCCATTGATCAGTGATGATTTCTGGCTGGAATCCCTCGGCACCCTCCAGAAACCCAGCAAAACACAGATTATTGTGCCTAGCTCGGCCTTTAGCGTATTCCACCAGGTCTTCTAAGGATTTAGGTGTTGCGACCAGGCATGTCACGGATGTTTGAAGGAATTTGACTGTGTGCTTGAGTTCAGAAATGCAGCCTTCTGCTTCAGTGACCCTGTTTGCAACATTTCCAAGATCACAGCGGAGTAATGATATGTCCAGACCAACTACCTTGATGTTTGTCTCAAGAGCTGTGCAGGGCATCTGTATTGTCTGAAAGACGGTATCAGCAGACACAAGGGAACTATTCAGAGTTTTAGTCTGTGCCTGGGTTGACTCCAAAGGGAGAAAACAGTATGGCCAGATCTGTTGTGTTGCTTTTTGCAAACCTGTCTATCTTAATCTGCTGGGGGTTGACGTTATGTTTGTCTTTGGTCTACAAAATTGCCGGCAGCACTTGCTCACTTTTTTAAAGTATATCAATCTGGGAGTATGTTTATTTGACTTTTACTGCTTTTATTCCAATTTTATATAAATGTCTGGGTGCATAGGTACAGTGTATTAACACTCGGCACGTAATGAAAATTTCCATGGATTGGGACCAGATGTTGGAAACACTGAAGGCTAAAGATCTGGCAGAACCTTTGGGGCCCTGGTGAGTGCTGTCCCATCTTTCACTAGTCGCTGAGTCCATGCGGTGTAGTGCAGTCCCCCTCTACAACACTTCCCCATTAGGGAATCCAGCACTAAAAGTACTTGTTAAGACGTGTTGACCCAAAATACTACGCACAACGGAACCCTATGATGATAAGTACAGGAGTGAGCCGTTTGGTGGGAGGGGGTGGGATAATGAGGTGTTTATAGAAGTTTATTAAGTTCCAGATTCGATTATCTTATTACAGAGTCCTCAAGCAGATGTAGAGACACAAAATTGATAAAAATGGTCGTAATTGAATATACATAAACTGTTCGAATATGGCAAGTACATTGTTATATGTCACTGAATGTAAGATTGGAAGACCATCTGTGTAATATGTTGCTGACTCCTGTACCCTACAATAATGCCAAGCTTGATTGTAATGATTACATGAAGAAAACTAATAAAACTATGTTTAAAAAAAAAAAAAAATGAGTGGAAACCCTATGGATGATAGACCATAGCTTATTCTTCTATATCTTTTCAAGGTTCAATCATTTATCCTATTTTCATGAGTACCTTGAATTTTGATATATCCTTCAATAAAATTCTTGGACTTTCAAAACTACTTGAATTTTCATTTAATATAACTTACTTACAACTCCTCTTTTTTCTCACATGATTATCTTCCCAACTCCGATATAATTATATTCTCATCGCATCCCATCACATTTCACGCATCTGCTCTTCCTCATGGGGAAATTCCTAGAAATGTTGAGAACCCAACCTATAGTTAGATCAGAATACAGTATCACATCTCATTCTTCATGTGAAGACCCCATTCGCCTGTACCTCTGAGGTTACTTGTTTTGTGCTGATAATGAATCCATTCAGACGCATCCTCAGAAGTCATTGTTTAATTAGCCACCTCATGGGTTACATTCATGTACTAGTATGTCTATATGTTAGAGTACACAATCAGTAGTATTTATCAGCTTAATCAGTTTCAGTATCATTCCAAAGAATAATGGAACCCTTTTATAACATCATTTTATCATTTCCAGAATCGAAATAAGCTATACATGAACAAAGCGACAGAACTTGTCCCCAAAAGAAAGATGATGTCTGGATAATTTTATCAATAACAAACATATAAATATCAAAGTAACAGAAGGTGCCATAATATTGATGAACACAAACTATTACAAGCACCTGATGATAGATCATGTTGAAGATTTGGATACAGACAGCTCACTGAGGTGGTGGTCCTATGCATGGTTACAATAAAGAGCTAGTCAAAACACTTGAACTAGCAAAACACAATGAAAGGCTGCCAGTCCTGCCGATTCCTCCAACCAACCTTTGCCTACAAGGGTGGAAACAAAGCAGTGAGCAGGTAATTCTAGGAGTTAGGGGCTTTGGCAGAAAAATCATATAGGGTGCCCAAAACCTGGCATGGTCAGTTAAATCCAGAACATTTTCCAGGAAGCTAGAAAACAGTATTGGTATATACGACAAGGACAAGGGTTTTGAGAAACATAGTGGTTGTAATAAATAGCATGTTGGATATCACAATACCCGAAATGGATGTGAAATGAAAGGGAATTTCAGAATATTGTCCAAGATCAGAATACATAATCTCAATGTCACAAACATATCAATCACAGTTTTCAACAATATTATACAAACTTATTAGCCATTTATTTACAATAACTATATACATATATATTTCCATGGATCACACCTAGGACATGTCAGAAACTATTAAGGCGGACAAAGCTATTGACACACAAGTGGAAATGGATGACAATACAATTGCAACTTCTACGCCCATTACTCCTACTCCAACTACTAGGAGAGCAAAGGTGTCACCACTACCAGACTTTGATCAAGGTGATGAGGAGCTATCACAACTTCATCTGTGTACAGGACACACAGATACCATAGGGTCCAACAACCAACAGTCCACAATGATAATATCTCTATTGACATGGCAGACAGTTCTCCATTGTTTGGTGGCCTGGAAAATGCATCAATAGCACAGTACAGCACCTGCAAGCCAAACAGATAAAAACTGTTAATAGGCATCTACAAAGCATGTCAAGGTCAATGCTGCAATTGCTGAAAGGACCACACAGTTGGATTACTGCCATGGAGAATGAGCAACATCTGCAAAGACACAGGCACAGGCAGCACATGGGAGGCTATGATGCTTTCACAAAACTGATCAATAGATTGGCAGTAGCCACAACCACTCTTGCCAGGAGAACTGTCAATATTCAAAATGACATGGGGCACTGCTGCCAAGATATTGTACGTGGGCTGGTCAAAGTGACTACAACTCTGGAAAACATACAAACCCATAACTTGACTGTCCCTAACAATTTGACGCCACCTGACAGTGAAGACGGCTCTAGCCTCAGTGCCACATCTGTGCCAGATGGATGCTGTACCAGGCGGACACGAAGACACACATCTGGAACAGATATATCCCTCAACTCGACAGCCAAGTCCTGCTGAGAAGGCAGCCAGCGCCAGAGGATGTAAAAAATGATTTTGTAGACACTCAGATTTATGAGACTACTTTGTTTTGTTTGTGTTTTGTTTGTGAGGATGTACTGATTAGACTGCAACATCACTAGCAGCTTATTGGTGGCATTAGAATCTCAAATAGATATCATCAGAACATTATCTCCCTTGGTAAATATACTGTTAGAGCTACATTTATGTGCCTTTGGAGCACTCCAGTCAGCTATTGGTCCAGCAAGTGCAATTTCCTAGCCATCTTCTTCAACCATCCCCACTCAAACCTCACTCATGCACTGTATGTTTGCTGGATAGAGCACCGCAAGTGAATCACCCATTTTATACCCTATGGATGAAGCCACCATCAATTATAAGACTGTAGACTTTTATTACTTAGCCAGTATACCCCATGTAGTTGGGATGATTGTACCCTGTATCTGACGTCAGCCCTGCAGTGTTTAGGCTGTGTGTGATGCCAAAACGTGCCTCACCAATATCTGTGCAAGGTGTCCAGTTCCAAAGTGCTGTTGAGGAACAGCATCAGGCCACAAATTATAGCAGACATTGGACCATAGAGGCAAGAGGCTGAGGCTAGATGATTATTCGGTGGGTATATTTGCACATCACTGGATGGCAAAGACCATATGTGACAGACAATAATATGTTAGGCATTAGGCTGGTGATTGTGGCTATCAAGCCATGTTGCCTCCTGTGGGAACATCTTGGCAAGAGTGGTGGTGCCCTTTTGTATTCTCAGGGAAAGGTGTTCTAACGTGTGTTCTTGTATCTTATAATGCACAATATTGCAGTATGCAGACAAGTCAAATTCTCCACTAGACTTTAACTTCTGAGAGGATGGTGATGTTGAGGCGAGGACACGTGGGAGATACGAATAAAGACCAGAATGCACAGATTGCAAAATGAGAACTGACTGAAAATTATTTCCTAGAAAAGTATTTAATGCAAATGTCACATATTCATTAAGACTGACAATGTGCAATTGTCATGTCCAGTGTTTCACTGAAAGCACACTGCCAATACAATACTAAATATTTCAATGGGACATTTATGACATTCAGTTATCATCACAGCAGACTGGTAAGCACATGTTTATTGTTCCTCACGGATGCTAAGGCACAGTTTGAGTGAGGTGATTTGTTATTTGCTGATAGACGCCAAAGGATCTTTGTCACTGTTGCTGTGCCACCAGTGTTGAGTTTGTCGTGTGTGCATATGTTGTTGCTTCCAGCACATAATGTGAAAAGAAAAGTGGTGCTTGAATTCTTATTCCCATATTTCATAAAACATGTAATTCTATCCTGTTCTTCAGAACCATTACATTGTATGTGAGTCCTTGAAGCTTTGCACAGATGTTGGAAAAGCACAAATTGATTTCACACATAGCCTGAACACTGATTCTTTGAAAGCGTTCATTCTTCTGGTACAGCTGCTTACGTTTTTTAGGTGATATACAAGCTACATGTGTATATTCACTTGCCCCAATTACAACGGTGCACCGGCTGGTAAAAGTCTGCCTTCATATCATTGATTGTGGCTATATCCATTGTGAAGTCAATCAGGCAATTAACTTGCTGCAGTCTTCCCTCTACGGTTTGAGTACGGGAGGCTGAGAAAGATGGCTTCCTAGATATGGCGCATTGTTCCTCTCTCCCTGTGACGCAAGGCAGTGCAGCAACTTTGGTGAGGCGTAGCGTTGTGTCAATGAATAGTAAATTTGTGCCTGAATCTCACACAATCTCACCCGCTGCCTGTCACTGACTCTCCTCACTTTTACTCACACTCGCATGCTTACACATGCAGAGACACTTGGTCACACATGCACATACCCTCTCTCATAAACACACTTTCACCTGCAAGCACGCGCACAACGTACATTTAAAACCATTTTTACTTACCACAGCTGCCACCAAAGATCCTGTTCCAGCTAAGTGTGCTCCTTTTTTAGTACACTAATAGTAAATGATTAAATATTATTCACTTTTAATATGAAAAACTGGCAGAAAATAATGAATGCGGAGTCATCCCTGTGCTGTTGGTGTTGATTTTGCCACCTCTGAGACCAGGGAATCTCAATAGCAGTGCCAGGTGTCGCAAGGTCAAGCCAGGGGTCACATATGCGACCCGTTGCAACCAGTAGTGGCTGCTACCGGACGGGCGTGAATCTAGTTTTTAAAAAAGGACTTACCTTTAACGGGCGGCCGGCCGCTGCCTCTTCTCTGTCCTCCGTCGTCTTCATCTTCCTGTCCCGGCCGGCAGCAGGAAGCACCCGGGCACACGGGCTCCCCGGAGCCAATCACAACGCTGCAATGCAGCATTGTGATTGGTCTGAGCGCCATGGATCGGCGCTCAGACTGAAACAGGGAGTCTGTGCATGTTCCTCACCAGGCTGTATAATGCAGCCTGGTAGGAACATGCAAAGTGCGCATGAACTGTTTGGTCGGCCCAAGAGGGCCGGCCATACAGTTCATGCGCACTTAGGGAGTGCACACCATTCCTCCCCTGGTCTGGCCAGCCCTGCCTCGCCCCACCACTGACTGCAATGGGGAAAATAAAATGATAATAATGATACGCTATTATCATTTTATTTTTCCTTTTGAGCAGTGGGACGCCACTGCTTGTGACCCTTAAATGACGTCTATGATTGAAACAAAGATTACACATCCCAAAATGCACTGGGTAAAATTCTCTTGACTGGATATTGATGTCTGCGATGATGTCAAGTTCTTTTGTAACAATATTTTTGGTGTGAGACACAAATCCACAGTCGTCTCCATTTACATTGGTCCGATATTCACAATACTTGAAGATATGTGACTTGATGCGTGCAATTTAGTTTCACTTTTTTGCCAGTGTTTTCATTGGTGGGCAAGCAGGTATTGTTGTATTTTCTAAATCACACGACCTTTGTAAATGTGTCACCGACATATCTTCACTACAACACATTGTATGCTGCAATGCTTACAAAAAAGGTGTGTTACATCACAGACATTACACAGAATAGATTCTTTGTATATTTGCTAGGTGCGTGCCATTGAGTAGGTATTTTATAGAGTGAGTGAATGCATTCGGATGTACTAAAATGCTCTGAAATGATTGTAGTACTAAATATCAACTCCCAGAATATAGTGGTACATGAATATTGTGGACAGGATATCAAGGAACAAAATATCGAATAGTAAGATCATATAGGGAAATATAGATTTATTATTCCTAAGTCCACATCTACATACCTTATATACATATATGTACCGCATAGGTAGATAAATGTGGAGTTAGGTATAGAAAATTCAGACTTACTTGCCTGTCAATATATTTTTTCAACATTTTGGCCTCGATATTGTGTCTCCTCGATATTCTGGGGTCGATATTCAGGGTGCACACCCTCTAGAATATCGCTTAATTTAATTTTTGGTTTGCCTCAGAACAGTGCATTTGATGCATGTTTGAATTGCAACATTACTGAGTTTGTTGTTTTGTGATGAACATTTGTTATTTCTGGAAAAAAGTATTTGTGTCAATACCCCCTCCATGCCAACTATGACTTCTGATGATATATTGTGCAGTACTTTTTCCTCCCAAGCCTGCAGGACAAGAAGTCCAAGTGAACGACCTTTAGTTCTCTTGGCATGTTGTCATGGTTTGTTTACTCTGTCTTGCAAATTGTTACACTTCTGCCTGATGTCATTCTGGGTGCGTTTAACTGTGGATACACAGTTAATTCTGTTTGTGATTCTGACCCACTGGGCTGTCTTGTGACTGAGGCTGGTAGACTGTACTAAGGATTTGAGATTCCACCCTCACTTTTGATCCGCCATGACCTCAGGCTCTTTAGCTGTGAACCCAGATGCTCAGAAACATGCTTGTTTACAGTAATCTACAGCACAAGGTTATGGCTAGCTGTGCATAGCCAGGGCTACCTCTTCGATGTAGGTATTTCCTTGTAGGTGATTCCGAAGTGGATTAGCATAAATTTGGCTCCATTCTTTTACGTTTGACTATGCCATGTATATATATGTACCATCGGCCTTATGTACTCGTGTGATGCAATAAAACCAACATGGTGCACTAAAGGTATAGAAGGTGCATTTATTGTGCATTGGAGACATATATGTGTGTGCATATTAATGTTTTTCCTTTTCAGAAACATCTGGATTGCTGATATTAATCTTATCTTCTAAAGGTTTATATTGTAAGGTGGTGCGCAAAAATGCATTTAATGCAGTGCATTCACCAGTGATTAGTGAGAATGAATCATATGTGTGTTCAATGCTTTCTTTATAAATTGTGACCAGTTGTCGTTTTTGGTTAATACTACACGTTTTAGTTTATTGTACCACAAATAGGAGTATAGTATCATTTATTGGATTATATGTAGGTTATAGAATGAATATGCATTTAAGAAAATTGTTAAGTCAGCGTGATTGTGGGACTTAAGCCTACAGTCGAGACATTTAATACTAACGGGAAAGCTGTTTTTCTGCATGGTTTATTCTCTGCAGGTGCAGACCAAAGGCATTAATTAGTAAAAAGCACATTGTATTTATGAGATAGTGAGGCGAGAAAGAACTGTCAAGGTCAAATAATTTTAATGAAGGACAAAGGGTGTGTTACCAGTTGGTGCTTTCAGATTAAGGGAGAAATCTAATGACCCCTTGTAAGCAGAGACTGGAATATGGGAGTAGTGTTCAAGGTGCCAAGTTCTTTCTTGGGAACTGGAAAAGTACTGTGTTGTGTATGAGGTTATATTTCTCGAAGTTCTTTGTGCATTTTAATTAGTGAAACCACCTTGGGTGTGGTCAGATTCCCTTTAGACATAGAGAGGTACAGACCTCTTTTGTCATCTCTGATTGTGTGGACTCATGCTATAGATGACTTCTTACCTTTCGAACTTCTACAGAGGTTCTAATGCTGACACCTTTCTTGCTTCCTTGATTCAACAGAGTTTCCCTTATCCTTAGTTTAGTGTAGGGTTTAGTAGATGTTGTGAATCTTTTTCATGTATGGGGAGAAGTATTGAAACCATTTGTCTAGTCATCAAATCCTATTCCCTATTTTCCACATTGCTGCCACAGAACTTCTTATATGCTCCTTGCTGTTGAGGACCAATATTGTACGCCACTTTGGTCTTCCTTTGATAACCCTGTACTTTTATAGTATGTTCTTGAGATTGATTTATATTAGTCTGTCTTTGAGTTTGTAATAAACTTTTTAACTTCAAGTTACTAACTCAGAATTTTATTGTGTGGTCCAAATGTTCACACTGTACTTTAAGATTTAAATTGTTGCTAACCTCTTTTCCTCTCAGGCTACTAAAAAGGTCTATTGACCAGAGTAAATTGGAAGAAACAGCCCAGAGCGTTCTCAGATGGTAGCATACCGAGAATGTTTAGTACCTGAAGCAGAGTGGTTAGAAAACTGTTACTTTAGATTAGTCCAGATCCAATCTCAGTCCCTAGTGTTCATGTCAGAGATGTTCCAGTGGGTCGAGAGTGAGTTGGAACAGCAGAGGAGTGAGTATCAATAGGGTTGTGTATAAGCGGCTTATGCTTAGCTTGCAGTGTGTGGGAATTGTGTGATGTCTTGGGAAGATTGTGTGATATGGTGTGCTAATGTTTTTGATGATCATGTGAGTGTAGTGCTTACTGTGGAGAAGTTGTTATCGCGTCCCACGTGCCCTAAGATCCCGGGATGATATTAAAAAGTGTAGAAGGCACTATATTGTAATTGTCTGCTGATGTTTTGTAGGGTTTGTCGTGAGACGTCATTGACAAGCCCAATCGAGATAGGGACGTTTATCTTGGTGTAAAAGTGAAGTATGATTAATGTGGCAGACCTTTTGTGCAGAGGAAAGCTGCACTGATCAGAGTGATTCCCCGCTGGACAAGGTTTCATGTAAATGTATGTTTGTGTTATTTTTGTATGATTGATTTCTTTCAATTATATAGTAAAGCAGACAATTGTTACTTGTTGGTATTGTATTGTATTTAGTTGCAAGTGTATTGCTGTAAAGAGTGTGTTCATGAAAATTGCAAAGGAGGGTGAGCTGCTGTGAGGAGTGAGATTCTCGTCACAGTGTGCCACACTGGGTTAGGTCAATTGGTGTAAAGCTGCACTGTTATTGGCTGTCTACATCACAAGGTGCTGCGCTGTTATTGGTTGTTGATTTGGAATGCGATTCTAAGTAAAATATTGATTTTTGTGATGAAACAACAAATTGTGATCGAAAATGAAATGTTTTAAAGTTGTACAAGATTTGTTTAGAGGAGATGTTCAGCTACCTCTTAGAGAGGGGGAAGAAGCCCCTCCCGAAGACACTGCAGGACATTATCTGACGATAAACGTAGGGTTACACACATGTATTTGGCTAGGACAATGGCACAAGATCACTGAGAAAGGAGGTGCACTGGCGTTTCCACATTATGGTACATTTAATCTGAGAATTGTTGACAATTTGAGGAGAATTCTATATGAAATGAAACCACAACCTAGACCCATACAAATTGCAGTGCTTAATGCTTGAGAGCATGCGGCTCATACGGGAGAAAAAGAGAGATATCGGGCACAAGTGAAAAAAGCAGTGCGTGCTTCTGCAGATGCAGGGGGTTGCGGAGCATAAAAAGTGGAGAACTGACATGATAGAAGGAGCGAAATTATATCATTATTGCAAAGCGGAGAAGGGGAAAAAGGGACCAAAAAGAGAAAGAAGGATAAAGTAACACAATCCGGAGAGAAAGATGGGAATAGTGATAGTGATACTAGTGACAGTCTTTTAGAAATATTAATGTCCGAGTGACTACCTCCATATACTGAGATTCGAATGGAGGGAGGTGAGAGAGAGGTTGCAGGTGGAAATACTGGATTGCCTACTACATCAGTAAGTATGAGCCCTGGTATGATAAGGATTCCTTCTGTGCAGAAGGAGCAGAGCATGATGGGGACTATTACAGTGAACCAAAATATGTTAGGAGGAAATCCAGGGACTTTTGTTCTTGGGACCCCCACTGTCTGTATAGTCCCAGATGCACTTACAGTTTCTGTTACCATTGGACTAGCGGTTTCTATATATAAACCTGGTTCTGGGGGAAATGGAATTCAAAACTCAGCTGTCCCCGTTCAACAACAAGCACTAGAAGTTACTCTCATGAGCCAGAGGGTGGGAGAATTCATTCCTTTAAGTCCAATTAATGCAAGTTCTCCTTCTGGTGCAAGTGCAGACCCATCTGTGCATCAGACTTGATTTGGACCTTTAAGGTCATTCCTGGGGTTACCTGATCTGGGCTCACTGACTTGGGAACCACCTTTAAATAAGCAGAGTAGTGCACCTAGAGTAAAGGTGGAATCTAAAGCCCCCTGAGGTACATCCTGGTCTTAATGTACAGGAACTGGAAACCTTTTTTAAAAGTTCTCATTGCTATATCAAATGAGAGTGGGAGTACCGAAGTGAGTCAGGGAACTCTTCAGTCCACTTTGAGAGTAAATTTGGTGGATGTCGGAAAAATTAAAGTTGGGATGAGATGATAAGTGGTTGTCTTGCATTGGATCAAATAGAAACAAATCAGCAGAGTGAACTTTTGTTCATGAGCAATTATGTTACAAGGAGAGCAAGACAAGCCCATGATAAATTATCTGAATTAGCTCAGAAATATGAGGTATATTTTGAGTCAACAAAGGCTTTACAGAAAGGTCACTGACTCGCTTTTAGTGATCAGGACATATAACATA
The DNA here is from genome assembly GCA_963921515.1 of Calotriton arnoldi. Taxonomy (NCBI): domain Eukaryota; kingdom Metazoa; phylum Chordata; class Amphibia; order Caudata; family Salamandridae; genus Calotriton; species Calotriton arnoldi. The sequence goes on along the minus strand of CAWUFW010000676.1, from coordinate 631,571 downwards.
TGAGAATACCAGGGATGAAGATGCAAATTCGGGAATTAATCCACAGCATTCAAATTTGGAGTGAATTAGAGAAGTGGGAAGTTAAATGATCAAAAAGAATGACTCCCAAGAGAATGACAGGAGAGCCGCCTCCTCCGGGAAGGGGGGAGACAGGAGCTACAAGCTTTCCTTTACATGAGGTACATAGTGGTGGTTTCATATATGTACTGTGGAGTAGGAGGGATCTTGCATCATTTACAAATACATTTCCCAAATTAAAAGAGAAGGCTGTGGAGTGGTATAAACAAGCTGAGGAGATTTGAATACCTTGTTTGATATTGTGGTCCCAAGCGTTTTGTGTACGGCTTGCAAAATAGCGATAAAGTGGCCCGAGAGAAAGCCAACAAGAGATCCTGCAACTAATGGTCCTTCAGCTATAGTGATGAGGAAGTATGATCAGGTAATGACGTGGTTGAAGTTTAAGGTGCCATCCCAAGATATTGACTGGGTCAAGATCGATCGTACGACCCTGGAACTGAAAGAGACGATTCATGCACACCATGAGAGATTGTAACAGACATTCAAACAGTAAATGGAATAGAAACACTGGAGCCTAAAGATATGGGACATTTTGTGTCCAGGTTTGTGACAGGATTGAGACCTGAGATTAGTATGATGATTCAACAGAATATGTCGGTTGACAAAATGTTGCCATATGCTAAATATTGCAATGGTGAGATTGAAATGAGGCAGAAAAAATTAAAGGAGAATTTGATGGTGGTACAAATGAAGGCTGCTCAGTGAGGAATGCAAAATACACCATTAGTAGGGAATGCCCCACCAATGCAGGGCGTGTATCAACAGGGAGCTCCAGCGATGCAGGGTGGAGGTGTATTTCAGTCACAAGGTAGAGGTCGGGGTGTCCCTATTGATCCAATTACTGGAATTGATGTGGCTACATTGAAGAAATCTAATCCATGCCACTACTGCAATAGGCTAGGGCATTGGAAGCAAAAATGTCGTCTTAATCCGGCAAATCAGGTTCAAAATTCAGGGTTTGTACCACCTCAGAACAGTAATTCCATGCAGCAACAGAATGTACCTAGACCTAGATCTCAGAATTGTTATGTGCCAGAAGCCCCAGTGATACAGGTTCCCCAACCTCCAATGCCACAGTAAGATGCTAATGTTCCCAGATTTTCTTCAAACCAGTTCCCGAATTTGAAACAGAATACTTTCCAGAATAATAATCCTTACCAACAATTTCCCATGTTCAAGACAAGTGAAAATTTCGGCATCGATCAGTCTTCCTGACGGTGCCTAAGGGGTAGGAAGATTGCATGCTTGCTGCAGTCTTGGAGGTAGGCCGGAGTGGCCCATTTATAGATGCTGAGGTAAATGGCTGTGACGTATAATTTTTTGTTGACACCACCAGTCATTTGATTTTGTGCCACTTTGTTTCAATTGAATCCATTCTTTATACTTTGTGTCCATTTACCACTTTTGGGGAAAATGTTACTATTTCAACAATGTTTTTAAACTGTTTTGAGTATGTATGGGAGTATGATTGACAGACATGAAAGTGAGTGTATGAATACCACAGATCATCCAATTGTTAATAATTAAAATTTGTATTTACTTATTTACTTGAGTTTTATATAGCGCTGGCTAGACCCGGAGGCATCAGAGCGCTTTACATGAGGAGAGTTACATAGCTTACAAATTATACATTGTTACATAAGGTACAACAGTTACAAGTTACATTTTTAGGTTAATGGCGTGTAGAGGGGTAAGGGGGTAATGTAAAAGGGTGAGGGGAGGGAGAATTTAGCGGAGCATAGGCATAAGGATAGACAAAGTAAGCAGGTGGGGAGGAATTCAGGGGAGAGAGAAAGGGAAAGGGGAGGTAGCCAAAGAATGAAGGAGGGAAGCGGAGGTGGAGGGGGTAGGGGACACAGCCTGGAGACGGGGAAAGTAACTGTGTCTGACGTCCGGTTGGGTGGGACAGGGATCATTCTCAGTCCTCAGTTATGTGTGATTCCCATTTTCACGGTGGACTCTCTCAGCAGGGTCGCTGAGACTCCAGGGCATAAGATGCAGGGTCCCTCCCCAACAAGGGGAGAGGAGTGCTTTGGTCACGGGCACACTCTGAGGAATGAAGGAGGGAAGAGGTGGGGGAGGGGGTGGAAAACCCAGCAGGAAAACAGTGTCCGACGTCCGGCAGGGTAGGAGACGGCTCCCAGTGGTAAGGGGATCAGTCCCAGTCCTCCACTAAGTGTGTCACCCTTGTCACTGTGGACTCTCTCTGAGGGGTCTCTGAGACTCCAGGGCGAAGAAGCTGGATCCATCCCCAACAAGGGGAGTAGGAGTGCTTTGGACAAGGGCATAGTTGTGGGGGCCATTTAAGGGAGTCAAGCTGGTAGAGAAAGGCTCTCCCTGTAAAAGAGTCTAATGGTATTGCCTCTTCCCACTTGGCTAGCGCCACGTTGACAAAGCACCAAATCGCCAGGCTGGAAGGTGGATCTCCGTGTTGCTCGTACAGTCGCCATTTTAAGGACAGGCAACCCGCTTTCAACGAACAGCCGCAGAGCCCCTAATGAAGTCAAAAAAATTTGGCAAATACCTCATCGGGTGTGCATCCGGTTGGATTAAGGTTAGTTCCTTGTGTGGTTCCAGTGTTATACTTTGATGGCGCCGCCTTCGACCGCAGCCGCCATCTTAGGGTCAGGCATTGAGCTTTTGTTGCCTCTCTCCCCTCTGGAGCGTGCTGCCAGCCGCAGGCCCGGTATCAAAACACGGGCAGTCATGAGGGGACCCGCCACTCGGGCACGCATCAGTCAAAACGTTCTCGGCCAGGCTACAGCACTCCCAGGTAGTAACTATCGTTCGGGGCCTCCCTCGCGGGTTCACGTCACCGGGTGAGTGCATTATTCCCCCTTACTTGGTTCCCGGTGGATTCCGCTACATTCTCGCTCCTCTGGGTCCCCAAGTCGCCGCCACACACTACCATCTCCAGTAGAGCGCTGCGTGCCCGGCACTCGAAACCTCCGTCTGTTGCGCCGCTCCTCCCGTGTCTCTACTTAGCGAAGCTCGATTCTTTTTTGAAGTTGAATATGAAGGAAAGTAGATCAACAAGCGAAACTACACCATGTTCTCCTGAACATCATGACGTTCACGAATGGCTGAGTGAGGATGACTGACCAAATGACACACAATCTCATCAACCCCAGTTTGTTTTTTCTCCTAAATGGAGAGTCAGCAAGAATTATGCCAGTTTTGAAGTGGGTGTTAATTTCCGGTTCCTTCCCTTCGATAATGGCCTCTTCTGACTGCTTTATGACCAGAAAACCAGATTAGAAGCAACCAGTTACTGGAAAGAAAGTTGTGAAACCTGAACTTTCAACAAAGGTCTATCGCTTCTGTGCTTTGTGGCAGATGACGCCTACATCGTGGCAAGTACAGCCAACACCGTCACCTCACACGTGCGAAAACCGTGACCATCCCTCTGCAGAAGGGCACTTAATCCTGTCAGCCCTGCCAGTGCCCGCGGTGCCCTCCTCAGACCCCTTCAACGCGCTGCTCCCATGCCCGCTGACAGCCTCTGATAAATGATATTTTGTATTTTTGATAAATAGTTGTTGTTGCCTTGGTTCTTTCCATTTCCTATTGTTCCTGTATTATTACAACTATCATAATTTGAATGGTTGCCTTAAATCTGTACATTGGTAGGCCGGAGTGGCCCATTTATAGATGCTGAGGTAAATGGCTGTGACGTATCATTTTTTGTTGATACTGGTGCTACCCGTTCTACTGGGAGATCAGTGGAAGTCCTAAACCTACCGCTGTCTGGAAAAACTATCCAAGTTTTGGAGTTGCTAATCAACAAAGGAAGAACCCCATTACTGAGGATGTCCCTGTAAAGATAGGAGGTTTTGAGGATAATCATCAATTTGTGGTTTGTGATTCGAGTCCTGTGAGTTTTTTGGGATGCAATTTGTTATGTAAACTGAACTGCACCATATACTGTACCTTGAAAGGAATAGAACTACAAACTCATGATGAGGACATTGCCTTTAAGTTGGCAAATCTGAATTTAATTATTTGAATGTATCTGATGATGATGATGACAGAAGACTTGTCTTTAGATCTCAGAGATTCAGTGAGACCAGAAGTTTGGGGTTTTTCAGGAAAGGACATTCGACTCATTAAAGTAGTTGAGCCTGCCCGTATTCAGATAAAGCTGAATGTGGAATATCCCAGAACACAGCTGTATAATTTGACCCCTGAACCGATTGCTGGAATGACCCCAATGATTGAGACAATGATTCAACAAGGTATACCGAAGGAGATCATGGGGAGCCCATGTAACTCACCCATTATGGGCCTGCAGAAGCCTAGCGGTAAGAACCGCATAGTGCAGGATCTTCACAAAATCAATAACATTGTGATTCCCTGTTGTCCTGTGGTACTGAATCCTGAAGTAATATTGTTTCAAATTCCATGTGACGCTGAGTAGTTTACTGTTATTGATTTGTGCAAGGCATTCTTCTTCATACCCTTTCATGAGGATCGTCAGTTCCTCTTTGCATTGAGGCTCGGGAACCGTATTTTGGCATGGTGCTGAATCCCACAAGGTTATAAAGAGAGCCCCTCCCTTTTTAATCAGATCTTTAAGAAAATTTTGGAGTCTTTTGTTATGCCCTATAATTCTACCTTAGTCCAATATATTGACGACCTGCTGGTTGAGTCAAATACTCTTGAAGCATGCAAAACTGAAACTATTGCATTGCTAAACCCCTTGGCTGAGAATGGACATAAGGTGTCCCTGAATACGTTGCAGTACTGTTTGAGGGAAGTCCTATATCTTGGTCATCATATCGAGAAAGGTGCGAGAAGGGTGTCACAAGAGAGAATTTCGGCGATCAAGCAAATTAATTCTCCAACAACACAAAGAAGTCAGGATGTTTTTGGGAATGGTGGGCTACTGTCATCAGTGGAAACCCAACTTTTTCCCAGTGGACAACCCTTTATAAAGGCTGACATACAAGGATGTGTTGGATCCATTGCCTTGGAACAATGACTGTCAGGTTGCCTTCGTAGAGTTGAGAGAAAGCCTCTGCTGTCCCCCGGCACTAGCTATGCGTGTTTTTTTTGTGGTTTTTTTTGTATCTCTTTATTGGCATTTTGTGTTTATACTTATATACACTGTAGGGTATGAAAATAGAGAATTAGCAGTTCAGCTTCTAATAATAAATAATATTCAAACATCTGACAAGAGTATGCGTCAATTATTTCCTGTAAGGCATGTTTCAAAGTAAGCACCTCTGTAATACACATCAAGCTTACGAACCCCTGGTAGGTCCCCTACTAAAGATTTGCGGTCTGAAGGTCTTCAATTGAGTCAACTTAGCTCAGCGCCCAAACAGTTGCAAGCCAGAGATTTTTTATGTCTAAGAATTCAAACATTAATATAACAAAGTTGCCTAGCCCATTCTCAGTCCATAACATCAGCGACCCCTATAGCGCTCCGACCACCCCACATGAGGCATTCCAGCAGCGAGCTGCGTACATATGTGGATTTTTGTATGGCGCATTCAGAGTCCCTGGGCCATCTAGACGCACACATGGAAGACAATTGCTGGCACGAGACCTGAGTGTACCCAACTCTACTCATGTACCGTGTCTCTGGTGGGGGAGTCTCCTACCACTGGGTGTGTAGTGAGTTGTAAGGCCCCTAGTATGGAATCCCAGTGTTTTGCAATGGGGTATTTTCGTAACCCCAGCGCATCCTCTCTGTTTAACACTATACTTTCCGCCTGTGCCCACACTAGGAGAGATTGTTTCCGTGCCATGTGGTGGGGGGAAGTCAGTGATTCCACCTGCGAGTGATTAGTTGCTTGGCTGTGATTAGTCCCAGGTCTAGAAATCTGGAAGTTACTTTGTGCTTCTTGGATCTGGGGAACAGTCCCAATACACATTCCTCCCAGGTACGCAGTTCCACACGGTCTGTGCATGTGGCTAAGCAGGACGTTACTTTCCGCCAGTGTTGTAGTAAAACGAGACAGGACTACAACATATGGAGGAGGTCGGCACCCACTAGACTGCAGCATGGGCAGGCCGTGGTGTGTAACTGAAAGTACCTATTCAAAGGCGATAGGTACACCCTATGGATAATGTAATGCTGTATAAGGCGGAATCTAACGTTCCGTGGGATGAGCGTAGGGCTTGCTAGTACCATATCCCATTCTCTGTCCGTCCATGGCCTCCCTCTGTCCACTTCCCACTTGCCACGCAGGGACATGAGTGGGCCTCTCAAATGTGCTAGTAGCGCAGCGGTTAACCAGTGTATTATGTGGCTGCCCGCACCCATTACGTGTAGATATTGTACAACTAGGTGTAGCTGGGGCTCAGTGTCCAGGTCTCCCCAGGCCCGCAACAGTGTGGTTATTAGTGAGTTGTATAACAGGAACTGGCCCGGGGGAATGTCTGTGCCCCAGGATAACCCCTTGTACATCAGTAGTGCTCCATCCTCAAACAAATCACCCAGCATCTGTATCCCTGCAGTGTGCCAGGGTGCAAGCTCTGCTCTTGCTGTGACCACCCTGCCCCTTGGCGTGCCCAATAGGGGCAGCGCCGGTGCGTACGGGACCATCTCCCGAGTAAGATACAGACTACGCCTATTGCAGAGATGAGCCAGAGCCAGCAGTCTCGGCTGTGGTGTGGGTGCTTTGGCCATGGGGTGAAATAGGTGATGTATGCTGGCCAGTGACCATGCCAGTAGTAGTGTAGCCGTATCATCTAGCAGCAATCCTGCCAGCCATTTCGATAACCACTGTAATTGTGCGGCTAAGTAATATAACTCTAAGTTGGGAACAGCTAACCCACACTGCTCTACCAGTGCATATAGTTTTCGTAATGCCACCCTGTGACGCCCCTTGTTCCAAATGAAGTCTCTGGTCCACTGTTCTAGTTCTCGAAATGTTTTGGCTCGAATGTATACTGGTAAGTTGGTAAAATAATATAACATCCTGGGCAGTACTATAATTTTTGACAGTGAAATTTGGCCCATGACGGGCAACGGTAATGTTTGCCAAAATCTAATTTGAGATCTGATAGATGTTATTGCTCTGGGAAGGTTGCTGTCTAAAATATCATCGGCAGAGTGATAGATGCGGATACCTAGATACCAGAAGGACGACGGTTGCCATAATATTGGTGCCCCGTTGACCATGAGTCCCGGGTCCTGTGTTTGCGTGCTAAATGGATATAGGCAGGACTTCCCCCAATCCACCCCAAGCCCGACAGTCTGCAAACCCCTGCAAGATCTCTGCAACCGTACTAGGCACACTGTGAACGTCCCTCAGATATAATAAAAGGTCATCTGCGTACAGTGACACGACATGTAAGCCGTCTCCCAAGTGAATTCCCCAGTCCTCTCCCCTGCCTTGTAGTTCTGCCACTAGGGGTTCAATCGCCAATGAAAATAACAAAGGTGATAGCGGACAGCCCTGTCTGGTGCCCCTGCCAATTGTTACAGGCTCAGATATTTGTTGGCCGATGCAAACCCTGATGAGAGGGCTTGTATATATTAACCGCATGAGCTGCAGGGATCGGTCCCCAAATCCGTACTGGCGGAGAACCGAGAATAGGTAGTGCCACTCCAGCGAATCAAAGGCTTTTTCCACGTCAAGGAGCAGGCAGCTCAATTGAGGCCAGAACTTAGGCGCGTATTCTTGGAGTCGGAAGCACCATCGTATATTTAGAGAAGTGTTACGGGCTGTTACAAAGCCATTCTGGTCAGGATGAACGAGAGATGGGACCAATGGAGCCAGCCTTGCAGCAATAATGCTGGCTAAGATTTTGGAGTCTGGGTTAAGCATTGCTAGTTGTCTAAATGACCCCAGTTCTGTTTTATCTCTGTCAGGCTGGGGAGGGAGACTAGGAGCGCCTCTCGTTGTGAGGCCGAGAGGGTGGAGTTCGAGAGCGCGGCGTCGTATACTACTTTCAACTGCGGCACTAGGAGTGTAGTATAGGCCTTAAAGAATTCTGTTGGTAGTCCATCGGGACCAGGAGTGTTCCCCGTGGCTAGGGCGCAGTTATCAGCATGTATTTCCTCTGATGTGATCGGCTCATCCAGCTCTAGTCGTTATTCGGGGGTAAGTCAGTGGAGCCCGACCGTAGTGAGGTGCTGCTGTATTTCCACCGGGGAGGCCATGGCTGTGGACCTGTATGGTGCCTTGTAATGATGGGTGAATTTGTAGAGTATCTCGGTTTGGGTATACACCAGCGTGGCGTTTGACGAGCGGATTTCTGTGATTGGCAACCGGGTGTCATCCTGATGGACGAGCCAGGCCAACAGGCGGCCTGCATGGTCCGCTGCGGTGTGCGTGCGGGCAGAGTGTGACTTGTAATTTAAACATCTCAGTCTCTCCAATAGGGAATTGAGCTCCGCTCTTTTAGCAGTGAGTTGCGTTTGCATTGTTGGGGATTCCACTACCTGGGTTTCTAAGCTAAGTAACCCGTGTTCTTTCTTCTTAAGATCAGCTTCCAGGGATTTTTGGATACCTGTTTGTGCTCCGAGACAGTGGCCTCATATAACTACTTTAAAAGCATCCCACACTGTTGTCGCTGAAATAATTATCGATGGCAGAGCTTAGGGCCTCATGAAATGGTGGGTCCTCCAGAGTCTCAGGTTGCAGACGCCATCTTGGGATGGCAGTCGGGATAGATTCCCAGGACAACCGCAGGTACTGTGGGTTATGGTCTGAGTGAGTTCTACCCATGTATTCCGTGTTAACTACTGCCAGAGATATGTCATTCGTACAGATAAGTCTGTCCAATCTCACATGGAGGCCGTGTGATCCCGAATAGTAGGAGTATATCCTATCCACGGGATGACTCTGATGCCAGATGTCTACAAGTCACCAGTGCGCCATTCATGAATTTAATGCTTTAGGGGCAAGCACCGTGGGAGCGCCAGGGAGCGAGGGAAAGGAGCGATCAACAACTGTGTCAAACACACAGTTAAAATCGCCGCCCAGTAGCCAGGGCAGCCTGTGCCAGTTGGAAAGCTTGCTGGTCAGCGTGTCGAGGAAAGACGACTGGTCTGTGTTCGGCGCATACAAGGACCTTAGTACAATGTGTCTACCATCCAGCCGGCCTTTTATCAGTATGTACCGACCCTCAGTGTCAATGACCGTTCCATCAATGGTGAAGGGGGTACCTGGCCTGATCCAAATTAATGCCCCCCAGGGCGAATGCCGAATAACCCGTGGCGTACAACTGCCCACGCCATCTCCTCTGTAAACAGGCAATTTCAGGTGACGTGAGGAGTGTTTCCTGCAGGAGGACTATTTGGGCCTGATGTCTCTTCAAGTAGGAATAAATTGAGTTTCTGCAGGCTGGAGTGTGAATGCCCCGGACGTTCCAGGTGTCATTTCAGTAAAAAGGTGTTTGCATGTGGTGCCTGTGGTACATGAGCCAGCTTGCACTGCAAGTGGGGGACGGCGTTTAAGGCACGCGGGGAAATGACTACAAGGGTCAGTAGTGGGCTCATGGCATGGCAACTCAACCAAAGTAAACAACAACACACATTAAACAAGTCTACAAATACCATAATGGCGGGCCTGCGACAAGCAGCCGTCCAAACCATAGCCCAGTATTTAAAGCCACTTATGGCTAGTGGGGTGAGGTGGCGATCGTAACAGATGCCGATTAGGTAAGAGCATAGATCCCCCCAGGGACGGCATCATTGGCGGTCCCAGTGACATATTCCTGCATTGCCCGCCCACTTAGTCCCGACAAGGCCCAGCCACTGCGTGTGCATCAGGGGCGCCCCACAGAGCATGTTAATGCTAAACATAACCCCAACATCATGACTGTTATTACTTGCAAAAAGACAGTACTACGTGTACAGTAAGACTGGCTACAAATTAGTGTTACTTGCATGTCTGCAAAGTCCAAACGGGACCCCACGGTCTTCTGGTCCTCAGCATGAAGTTATACTATATCATCTGCGGTTTGCGGAGTGACCTCAGGCGGGGCAATGGAGTCCAATGAGGAGGAGGAGGCCGCATCCACTGAGTCCTCATCGCTGCCTCGCTCCTGGAGACTCTCCCCGGAAACCGACTCTCTTCGGGTATCGCTTATGTCAGTTGCTACCTGTAGCGCTCTGCACTGGTCTTGAATCATTTGTTCAATGTTGGGAACGAGCCCTGTGCTGCTCTCCTGTGCCCTGCGCCTTCTCCCCCGATGATCCCAAGCGTTGTCTCCTCGCTGGGTCCCTCCGTGTGTCACAGAGGATGCAGCAGGGTGCCCGAGAAACACAGAGTCCAGCCACTCGCAGGCAGCCATGAGGGTGTCAAAGAAATGCGTTTTGCCCTTGGCTACTATTCTTAACCGAGCTGGGAATAACAAAGAGTATTTAAGTTCCAGGCTACGAGCCTGCGAATCACCTCCAGGAAGGAGTGTCGCTGCTTTGGCACCGCGGCCATATACTCCGGGAATAGCATGACTTGACTGTTGTTAACTTGTATTGACGGTAGTTTACGGGCTCCCTGCAGGATCGTGTCTCTGTCCCTGTAGCGCTAGACATCAAACAGAAACAGTCTGGGCCCAGCTCCTGGTGGAGGAGGTCTCTTCGTGTGCTCGATCTACAGCAAAGTGTTGAGTCAGCTTCCCAGCTGGCAATAATTCCTGGATCCAGTTGTCAACAAAAATGGGGGGTCCTTCCCCTCCCCGCTTTCTGGCAGACCTGATGATCTGATACTAGATTACTGCAAGGATTAGCTGACGTGGTGTGTTCTGTGTCTCATCAGACTGAAGCTGTGAAAGCCCAGCCACACCAGCAGCAGTGCCACAACGTAAGTCCAGGAGACTGGCTGGTGGTGAAGAAGCACGTACGGAAGTCGTGCTTGGAGCCTCATTGGCAATGGCCATACCAAGTCATACTCGTGACTACAACTGCTGTGAAGTATGGAGGTCACCCCAATTGGATCCATGCTACCCATACTTGCAGGGTTCCATGCCCCCTTGATGAAATAACAACACCTCCCCCAGAAGAGCCAGTGGTGGTCGAGAGATCACAAGAGCAGGTTAGTCAAGCTGTAGGGGAACAGTCAGAAACTGAAATAGCACTCGAGCAGCCTGAGGAGGGTTCTAGAGAGTTGAATGATGAGACCGGTGAAGGAGAGGCTAATCCAGTGGTCATAAAAGAGATAGACTCAGACCCTGATGAAGGGCCCAGTGCTAGAGAACCGTGAGGGGCAGCAGAAGAACTTTGGTCAAGAAGGCAGGAGAGAGGGAGATTGGTTCTCTAAGGAGAAAGTGATCTCCCAGATATCCCAGAGGATATAGAGGATTCAGACCTGAGTTAAGGAGAAGAAGAGACAACAATCAGGAGGTTGAAGCGAGTGAGGTGTGCCCTGCCGGAGGTACTCATCCTGTGAATGGACATACTTTCTTGCAAATGACAGGGAGAACGAGTTCTGGGAATTTTGGGATCACTGTGAAAGTTCAATTGAAACTTCGGGAACTTGATCTCCAGTTTGATCTTACCTTTGAACTTCCTTTGTTAACAAAACTGAGTGCCTTTAGACATCTTATCTTAGATGTGGCAGAATTTCCCTTTTTGGATGCAAAGAAGTTTCCTGTGCTAGTTGATGAACTGAAGCATTTCATATTGGGACTGATAGTGAGTGAATTAGAACCATTTATCATTAAAGACATTTTATAGACTTTGTAGCGAAGAAAGAAGAGTACCAAGGCTCATGAGAACCGACGGAGCCCAAAGTTGTCTTTCAGAAGAACACGGAGCAGGGATAAGGTAGACTAATGAAGATTCCTATATATATTTTATTACATTTTGTTTGAAAATTGATTTTGCTGTTTGCAAAGGTGAAAACCGTCAGAGAAGTCTCTGCAGGTGCTACGTTCCACCCAAGGTTTAGATTCCAACAAAGTAATAGAAGCCAATTTTAATACAAGTAGGTGTACATACATCATAATAGGCACACTAATGGCTTTAGTTGTAGTATAAGTCATAGTGCTTATAGGGCTATATTCAGCTACAGATAGCTCAGTGGAAAATAAGTCTACTGTTGCCCCTACCATGCCACATTCTTCTGGTAGTAACATGCAGTTGTGGGGGGTTAAGAATTTACACACAGATGTATCAAGATGGGATTATGCCTTGAATGTTTATTTTAGATTGCTTTATGAGTACATAGACACAATGAATGCTAGAAGTTGTTATGTTTGCACTCAGTTGCCTGCTTCTGCTTCAGAAGGATTGCTTATCATCATCTCCCTCATACTTATGGTATTTCTTGTAGTCTCCTATGAAGTATATTTTATGGAAAAGGTAGTTTTCAATAATATTTTTCAAATTATGATGTAGTTCTTCCACAAGTTCCCCTTGTCAAATATTTAAATAAGATTGCAGAGATTGTAGGAAAATATTTTGTATCACTTAAGTCATTAGACTCTGCGTATGCACATAGAAATAATTTGACTTGTTTGATGTCAGATATGGAAAATACATTTTTGGATCTGGTGGAGGATAGATGGAGAGACCTCAAGTCTCAGACTGAAACTGATAAAAATCTTAAAAATCACAAGTGGAGTAGCAAAAAAATTGAACGTCAGCAAAAAGGAAATTTATCCGCCTTAGTTTTTGATTGGAAACACAATAGAAAGTTGTGTGTACATGTTGATCAGAATTATATAGATCCGCTGTGTTTCTAGGGGAGAGCAAATGTGAACATACTTTTGAGGCGAAGGAAAAAATTCTGGTTTCCTGGAGGGACAGGAGCCTGTAATTCCTAGAGTCTATTTTATTTGTGGACAAAATGCATATTTCAAATTGCCACATAGATGGCATGGTACCTGTTATCTTGGTATAGTGTTCCCGAACATTTATCATGAGGAACATTTTAAAGATCTTGTATGGGAAGAGAAATCGAAAACTAAACGAGGTGTTAGTGCAGCAGAAGTAGTATGGGATATTTTTGGAGCTATAATCCCGTCTGTAGGTGTGATTCTGAATGACCTGAAATTTAGAAAGCTGTCTACAATAGTGGAAAATTGACTACTAGTACCGCAAATTCCTTATTACTTGTAAATACCGAGATGATTGCGATAAGGTCAATGGTTTTACAGAACCACCTTGCATTAGACCTTTTGCTCGCAAAACAGGGCGGAGTCTGCCGAATGTGGAAAGTTCAGCAATGCTATACTTATATTCCAGATGAAAGTAAGGACCTGGAGAAATATATTAAGAATATATCTGGGTTGACGAGGGATTTGAAAGAGTTGGAAGCGACAGGTGCTTAGGAAGCTATTGGAAATGGGTTTGCTTCAATAGGTCAATGGTTTGGAAGCTTGGGAAGTGTAACTATGGGAGCCATTTTGAAACCTCTTTTCATAATCGCCCTTTGTGTAATCCTATATCTGATCTTTAAGGGATATCAGCATGCACAAGCTAGACAGGGAGTGCACGGAGTGAGGCGAAAGAGAGCAGATGTGGAGTTAGAAGACGGTCAGAGCAGATAATATGATGATATGAAGCATCTGGAGAAGTCCAGATTAAAGATGCTTAAGACAACCACGTTTTCAGCGGTCTAATCTGATAATTATTTGATTGTAATCTGTGATGGATTAATCGCTGTAGGAGGCTGGTTCTCTATATATTGCATTAAAAAGAAGTACATTGTGTAGAGAGTCCAGTGGATCCCCGATCGGCCTACTGAGCCTAAAGTAGATAATACTAACGCTCTCTTTTGCTGTAGTGTGGGTGAGCAGTTAGGCTTATCAGAGTATAATACTAAGCATTTGTTGTACTCACAGAGGCAATAAATGAGACACACACTCAAAGAATAAATCGGAGACCAAATTTGAAAAATACCACTTCTTTTTATATATATTGTAAAACCAAGAACTTTGTTAAAGGTAAGTACTGTTTTTGTTATCAATTTTCACAGATAAGTAAATGTTTCAAAGTTGTGCGCCTTTATGCACAATGCAATCCTATGGAAGGAAAAGTCAGGTATGCGTAAAGGTAAGTACAGTCGGTTTCAGGGGTTCACCTTCTGGGTTTTGGAGAGTAGTGGGCCAAGGTCCAAAGTACTACCAGCAATTCTTTGTGAACTGCCCAGGTTTTGCCGGGAGCAAGGTGCTGGGAGGTTGGTAGCTGTGCACCGGGGAAAGGGGGTCACCTGAAAACAGGCTGCACAGGGGGACTTGGGGTCAAGTTCGAGAGCTCCCAAGTGGAGATTGGGTTGCAAGGGGTCTTGGAGCACGGGGGCACAGTCAGTTCTTCGGTACCCAGGCCTGGCAGCTCGGTTGCAGAGTGGTTAGGTCAGCTGGGCCGGATGCACAAAGTTGAACCTCACGGTTAGGGATAAACAACTGGCAGAGGCAAAATCAGGACATCTGGGCCACTCATGAAGTAGGTCTCAGTGATGCTGACATCCCTCAATGGCTGCTCGGTCATCGTGCAGTGAGAATCTGAATTGGACTCTCACTGTTGGTGTTTGGTGCAGGGCGCCCGGTACCCCGGGGGTTGTTGCTGCATGGCTCCGGTGGATCCTAGTGTCTTCACACTTGGTGGGGAGACAGATCTGACCTCTTCCTGGTCATCTTTGGCATCAGTCAGGTCAGTGGGCTGATTTTTGAAGTGTTGGCAGGCTATCTGAGGCTGTGGTAGATATCCAGCTTGCAGGACAAGTCCCTCTGTCGTGATTGTCAAGAGAGTTGCAAGCTGGCAGGGATCCGTGCCAAAAAGTCTGCAGCTCTTCTGCTGTTCTTGCCAGACAGTGACTCTTCTTCGTCCTTCTTCTCTTGATCCGTTAAATCTAAGCTCTTGGGTTCAGGGGTGCCACCTAAATACAGAAGACAAAAGAGGTACGGTGTACCTGGGTGGCAAGTTGGCCACCTGGTTAGTACTCAGAGTGGTGGGGAGGTGGGGAATACCTCCTTTCGGAACTAGGACCCTCACACACCCAGCAAGCTAGGTGTCATGCTTCATCATATGGGTCTGCTCCTCGTCGAGCCGGCGCTGCAATGCTCGACGGGCACCCATAAAGGGGCTCTTTATCGGAGATCTTTTGTTCCTTGCCGTATAGGTGCCGTGGGTGTGAGGGGCCTGGTAAGATGTAGATGTGGTGTGACAAAAATTACGCTCTACCCCTTAGTGGTCAACATGTTTCTCGCCTATAAAATGTCTCTAATAGATCAGTTGGCGATTCCTCAGGACCTAGTGACTAAATGAAAACTATCTACAGTGTGTGGTGTGGTTCTACATACCACTTCTTCTCTCGGTAGGACGTTGCCCCGGAGAAAAGCAGCCAACCTCTTAAGGATTCAAGTGCTGCTTCATCAGACCGCAGCGGAGTATATGGACACTCAACGTAGTGTCGCTGCTCCCGCTCAGAGCAGTCCGGCTCACCTACCCGCTCTGCTGCATCATAATTTTTGTCAGATTAAAACAAAATAGTCGCCCTCCTTCTTCTTTTTACTTTTTATTCAGGTTGTGACCTCTCCAGAATAAAAATAATTATAGAGGATTCCCTTACCTGTTTTAACCCACACACCACATCTACATCTTACCAGGCCCCTCACACCCACGGCACCTATACGGCAAGGAACAAAAGATCTCCGATAAAGAGCCCCTTTATGGGTGCCCGTCGAGCATTGCAGCGCCGGCTCGACGAGGAGCAGACCCATATGATGAAGCATGACACCTAGCTTGCTGGGTGTGTGAGGGTCCTAGTTCCGAAAGGAGGTATTCCCCACCTCCCCACCACTCTGAGTACTAACCAGGTGGCCAACTTGCCACCCAGGAACCCCGTACCTCTTTGTCTTCTAGTTCTACCCAGGGCAAGTACGGTGGACCTTTATCAAGCCCTCATTGTCCCCCTTGTTGTTTACTATGCCACCTAAATACTCCAGTTAGGGGTTTTAAGGGGAGTGACAGGTAGTAGCGAATGGGCTGACTACCGTTAAGGCATCTACACCCTCTATATGACCACTTCCTGTGGGAAGAGGGCATAACCCTGACTCTAAAAGGCTAATTCCATCCAAAACAAGATGGAGGACTCTGAAATGGCGGTGTCTACATCAGCTAGGCCACCAGAGGGGTGGTACACCTCCTAATCTTACTAATTTTCCACCCTGTCTTGCCTCCAAGAAGTGGGGCCTGAATAGGGGGGTGGGTTACTCCACTATCTGGAGAGACCTGGGTCACATAACAAAAGCGGCAGGGCCTTTGAAGCTACCCACCCTGGAATGCATTCCTATGTGGAGGAGGTGCAAACACCTTTACCCAGAGCAGGCTTTGTTCCTGACCTCCGAGATCAAAGGCCTCACCTCAGGGGGTCAGAAACTCGCCTGTGGTGGCTAACTTGTCGAGACCAGCCAGTCAACAAACTAGTAGTCAGTAGGTTTTCAAGGGGCACCTCTAAGTTTCCCTCTGGGTGCATTTATAAATAAATCCAGCACTGGCATCAGTGTGGGTTTATTAAGATGAGATGTTTGGTACCAAACATCTAGGGGTACATTGAAGCCTTTATGTAGCTTGGGAACTCACCATCACGAGTGTCCTTGCCCACGTACTCGTTATGACTTCCCTGTTCACTTGTGGTATCTAAGAATTGACTTAGATATCACAGGGACACATCCACTCACCCAGATATGCCCATACATGGGGTATAGTGCACCCTGCCTTAGGGCTGTACGACCTGCTGTAGAGGTGCCTTACCTATACCACATGTAGTGTTGTGCAGGCATGGCACACAGGGATTTATGCCATGTCGACTCTTCACTTTTCTCTGCACCAAGACATGCAGGCTGCAGTGGTAGTTTGCATGAGCTTGGTGATGAGTCCATTAGGGTGGCAACATTTACTAGAGACTTACATGGAGTTTTAAGTGGTGTCAATTGTGGAACAAAAAGTACAGTTTAGGAAAAAGAACACTGGAACTGGGGACCTGGTTAGCAGGAACCCAGCACACTTTCAGTCAAAGTTACATCAGATACCAGGTGAAAAGTGGAGGGGTACTGCAACAAAAACCCAGTTTCCTACAATCATCATCAGAGGGGGAATCTGAGTAGCATAATTGTGGCTCCATCCTTTTACGTTTGGCTATATATATATGTATATATATATATATATATATATATATATATATATATATATTCACTGAAAAAACCATAGGTTTTAGGGACAGTTATAGTTAGTTGGACATTGCACTCGTACAAAACCCGTGAAATTCCCCGTTATAGTTAGTTCAGCTAACTATAACTCGCGCCCCGCAATGCACTGCTGATGACGTCACATATTACATCACTCATGACATGGTCAGTGACATCACTGATGACATCACTGATGACATCTCAAATGACATCACTGATGACATCATCCAGTGACTGTGTGTTTCTGTAAAGTTTAAATATTTTTAATATATATAGGGAAAGGCGTATTGAAGAATGAGTGGGTGTATAAGTGTCTGTATGGATGATTTAGTAGGTGCGTGACTAACTCTATAAGTGAGTGATTAAACGTATCTTACTGAATGCATGGGTTAGTGACTAAACTGGGTGAATGTCTGTATCCGTCTGTCTGTTGCTGTGTAAGTGGCTGCATGGGTTTGTGAATAGCTACAAGAGTGTCTATATGAGTTATTGATTGGTTGTCTGAGTGTCTGTATGGGTGCCTGAGTGTTTGTGTGGGTGGGGTGTGTGCGACTCTGTGCATAGATGTGTGAGTGGGTGATTCACTGGGTGGATGGTTTCAAGAGTGCATCTGTGATAGACTGTATGGGTGGGTAAGTGTGTGTAAGAGTGTGTTAGTGAGTGAATGTATGTCCCAGTGGTACATGTGTGAGTAACTACATATGTGAAAGGCAGTATATATGTGTGTTGGAGTATATAAATAGCTATAAGCGAGAGTGTGTGATTGTGAGAGTGACTGTATGGATGAGTGTGTGCTTGTATCAGTGATTGTATAAGAGCGTAAGAATGTGCTAGTATTTGTATGAGTAAGTGAGCTGGTGTGTGTATAACTGTATAGGTGAGTAAATGGCAGTGTGTTTAATTATTTGCATGACTGACTAGGTGTGTGAGTACCTCTATGGATGAGTGGAGGTGTTTGAGTGTCTATAAAGGAGTATGAGTGCATATGATTGTCCTGTACTGAGTGACCGTAAGTATGAGTGACTGTACGGGTGAGTGAGTGGATGTGTGTGTAGACCTAAGAATCAGTGAGTGGGTATGTAGTTATTGGTGTTGGAGTGTCTATGGTTTTGCGAATGGCAGTCTGTAATTTAGAGTTGGTGTATCAAAGGTTATATTAGGGTGTGAGGAGGTGCATCAGATTATCACGTGGATGATGTCATCAGTGATGTCATCAGTGATGTCATTTGAGATGTCATCAGTGATGTCATCAGTGATGTCACTGACCATGTCATGAGTGATGTAATATGTGACGTCATCAGCAGTGCATTGCGGGGGCGCGAGTTATAGTTAGCTGAACTAACTATAACGGGGGAATTTCACGGGTTTTGTACGAGTGCAATGTCCAACTAACTATAACTGTCCCTAAAACCTATGGTTTTTTCAGTGAATTTGTAAGGTTTTTTTAAATGCTAATTTCTAACTATAACGTGCCTGAAACCTATGGTTTTTTCAGTGAATTTCAAAGGTTTTTTAAATGCTAATTCCTAACTATAACATGTCTGAAACCTATGGTTTTTTTTCAGTGAATTTCAAAGGTTTTGTAAATGACAATTTTTAAATGTATTATTTGTTATATTTATTTTTTTGATACTGATTTACTACATTTTTTTAAACTATTTATTTTTAGATATTTTATTTTTTAAATTACATTGTAATTACATTATACATTACATTACAAAATATACTTTCTCAGAAGGAATTACTTTAGTTTAAATACTTTGCAAATAGGCAATAGACTTTTAAGTACAGTAGTTACAGTTGTTGCAATGGGCAACACAATTTCAAACACAATGCAACATTGAGCTCAATGTGAATTTCTAGTTAAATGCAATTAGTTACCATTATGGATTACTTTTCTAACCACAGGACTGGATCCTAGATTCAGTCCTGGGACATCTCCTGTAAACAGTTGAGTAAAAGCGTTTTGGTTACAGTAGTGATTTTTAAGGAATATTATTGTATTTTAAAAGTTGACACTTGGAAACTTTTTCACATAGAATCACCAATGTTATCCTATGGGAGGAAATTCACTTAGCAGGTAAGTAGTGTTATCGTTACTTTTTCTTACTCAGTGGTGGATCCTGGATCCAGCACTGGTGCATCTCCTGTAAACAGTTGAAAGAATGCGTTTAAGTCATACAGGCGATTTGTAAGGAATATTTGTAGTTTGTGAAAATCGACACTTTGAAACTTTTCTGTTGAAAACCAGACAATGGATTCCTATGGAAGGAAATACAAGTTACTGGTAAGTATGGTTAGAATTACTTTTCAGGGTCAGTGCTGGGCTAAAAGATGCAGCCCCTGGTTCTCTCCTGATAACAGGTGAGTAAATCGGAATTCGTAGTTCGGCTGATTTTAGAGGAATATTATAAAGTTCCAAAACTCCACACTTAGAAGAATTTCCAAGTGAAACCAGTCAATGTTAGGCTATGGAAGGAAATTCAAGTTACTGGTAAGTACGGTTAGAATTACTTTTCAGGATCTGTACTGGGCTCAAAGATGCAGCACTGAGGTCTCTCCTGATAACAGGTGAGTAAATCGGAATTCGTAGTTCTGCTGATTTTAGAGGAATATTTGTATGTTTCAGAAATCGACACTTAGAAACTTTTTCAGCAAAAAGCAGGCAATGATATCCTATGGAAGGAAATTCAAGTTACTGGTAAGTACGGTTAAAATTTCTTTTCAGGATCTGTACTGGGCTCAAAGATGCAGCACTGAGGTCTCTCCTGATAACAGGTGAGTAAATCGGAATTCGTAGTTCGGCTGATTTTAGAGGAATATTATAAAGTTCCAAAACTCCACACTTGGAAGAATTTCCAAGTGAAACCAGTCAATGTTAGCCTATGGAAGGAAATTCAAGTTACTGGTAAGTACGGTTAAAATTACTTATCAGGATCAGTACTGGGCTCAAAGATGCAGCACTGAGGTCTCTCCTGATAACAGGTGAGTAAATCGGAATTCGTAGTTCGGCTGATTTTAGAGGAATATTTGCACAATGGTGAAGGAAGGGGGTGGGGCCTGAGGTGACATGTCTGCAAACACACCTGTGGAGCGTTTTAAGTTGGAGAATTAATTCCTCCTCAATCCCGAGGGTCCTTAGGGGCCAACTAGCCCACCAGATACCTCCAGTATGCGCCAGAGAGCTGCGTTGCAGAGAGGTGTTCAGAGGCCACGCCCTTTTACAACACTCTGCAACGCAGCTCCGTGGCACTTACTGGAGGTACCTGGTGGGCTAGTTGGCCCTCAGGGACCCTCAGGATTGAAGGGGATTTAATTCCCCATCTTAAAACGCGCCACGGGGCCTGTTTGCACACATGTCACCTGAAGCCCCGCCCTCCCTTCACCACTGTGCAAACGCGCCCGTGGCGCGTTTTAAGTTGGGGGATTAAGTCCCCTTGAATCCTGAGGGTCCCTGGAGTCCAACTAGCTCACCATGTACCTCCAAAAGCGCCACAGAGCTGCGTTGCAGAGAGGTGTAAAAGGGGCGTGGCCTCTGTACACCTCTCTGCAACGCAGCCTCTGGCGCATACTGGAGATTCCTGGTGGGCTAGTTGGCCCCCAGGGACCCCCAGTATTCAAGGGGAATTACTTCCCTTCTTAAAACGCGCCAGGGGGCGCGTTTTCAGACTGCTGCAGGGAGGGGGACCTCCGGCACGATGCTGGTCTTTTTTTTTTTTATTTCTTTTTTTTTGTATGGGAGGGGGGCTGCGTGGCCTGAGGATTTTCTCCTCTATTGGCCCCGGGGACCCCATCCCCGGGGCATGCCCTCTTTTTTTAAAATTAAAATCTTTGGAGGGGGCTGCGTGGCCCCCTCCTCAGGCCATTTAAGGCCCCGGGGACCCCATCCCCCGGGGCCGGCCTTGCTCTTTTGGGGGAGGGGGCTGCGTGGCCCCCTCCCGGGCCTCTAATGGCCCCGGGGACCCCATCCCCCGGGGCCTGGCCACTCGTTGGGGACCGTGGGGGGGTCCCCAATCCCCGCACGGTCCCGCCGGCTCCCCGCGTCCTGCGGGAGCCGGCATTGCTTTTCCATAAGGGGAGCTGCTGACATGCAGCTCCCTTATGGAAAGCAATCTGCTTTGCTTCATTGAAGCGAGAGCAGGTTTCCCTGCTCTCGCTTCAATGAAGCAGCAAGTTTGCAATGACAGGACGGGAGCCGCGAGGCTCCCGTCCTGCCATTGCAAACAGCAGTGTCCCGGGGTAGGCACCCCGGGACACTGCAGGAGCCGGCCCTGGGGGTGGCGGTCCCCAGGGCCACCACAGGCTCCAGGAGGGGGCCGCGCGGCCCCCTCCCTTCAATTGCACAGCCCCTGGGAGGTGGTGGTCCCGGGGCTTCGGGGTCCGAAACGGACCCCCAAATTTCTTTTCTAAGTGTCCCGGGAGGTGGCGGTCCCGGGCGTGTGGGGGCTGGAGCCCCCACACAGGTTATTAAAATTTTAAAAAAGAAGCCCCGAGGGGTGGCGGTCCCCGGGGCTGCGGGAGGGCAGAGAGCCCTCCCGCACCATATTTTATTTAAAGCCCCGGGGGGTGGCGGTCCCCGGGGCTTGGGGGGCCTTAGAAGCCCCCCCCATAAACTATAAACCCACCCCCCACATGCCCCCGGGACTTGGCCCACCCAGGGGCAAAATAGCATCGAAGCGCGGGAGACCGCGCTTCGATTTTTTTTTTTTTACAGCGGGATACGCGCACCCTAAGCGCATCCCACCGATTTAAAAAAAAAAAATGCTTTTTTCTGCCCAGGGGGTCCTTGTGGGGCCCCCTGAGCAGACCTAGGGGGTCAGGGTGTTTCTACCCTGCCCCCTTTGTGCGTTTTGCGCACTTGTTTCTGTGCCTCGGTTCTACCGAGGCATAAAATGGCTGCCAACACTTCCTGATTTGGAGTGTTGACAGCCACTTGACAGCCAATTAGCATGCAGCTCGTGATCGGGAGGGTACGCGGACCCTACTCGGCCATAGATATATATGTGATTTTACTTGTGATTTTCTCAGGAACTACTCAACGGATTTACACCATTTAAGCAAAAGGCACGAGTCTGAACCAAGGGCTACCTCTTTGCCAAATTTGGTGTAATTCCGTTCAGCAGTTCGGGCTGTAGCCGCGATGAACGGTTCCTATGGAAAAATGAATGGGGAAAACACGTTTTGGGACCCCCCTTTTTTCTCGGCCCCCGTTTGACGAATCACCTCGAGACTTTCAGGATAGGAGCGGACCGGAGCGCCCCAACAAGTTGGAAAATTTCGCGAAGATTCGTCAACCGACGCCAACGTTATTTCAAATAGAATGTTGCGGATTTCCTATGGAAAATAGGTCCTAACTATAACTATCTACTGGCGACCGCCAGTAGATAATATATATATATATATATATATATATATATATATATATATATATATATATATATTTACCATTGGCCTTATGTACTCATGTGATGCAATAATACCAATAAGATATGGTGCACTAAAGGTATAGAAGGTGCATTTATTGTGTGTTGGAGACATATATATGTGTGCATATTAGAGTTTTTCTTTTTCAGAAACATCTGGATTGCTGATATTAATCTTCTATAGGTTTAGATTGTAAGGTGGTGCGCTAAAATGCAATTAATGCAATGCATTCGCCAGGGATTAGCGTGAATGAATCATATGTGTTTTCAATGCTTTCTTTATAAATTGTGACCAGTTGTAATTCTTGGTTATTAATACACGTATTAGTTTATTGTACCACAATTAAGAGTACAGTATCATTTATTGGATTATATGTAGGTTGTAGAATTTATATGCATTTAAAGAAAACTGTTAAGTTAGCGTGATTGTGGGCCTTAAGCTTATAGTTGAGACATTTAATACTAACGTGAATGTTGTTTTTCTATGTTTTCTTCTCTGCAGGTGCAGACAAAAGGCATTCATTAGTTAGTAAAAAGCACATTGTATTTCAGAGATAGTGAGGCGAGGAAGAGCTGGCAAGGTCAAATAATTTTAATGAAGAGCAAAGGCAGTGTTACCAGTTGCTACTATCAGACAAAGGGAGGAATCCAAGGACGTCTTGTAAGCAAGACTGGGATATGGGAGTAGTGTTCCAGGCTCCAAGTACTTTCTTGGGAACAGGAAAAGTACTATGATGCGTATGAGGTCATATTTCTCGAATGTTCTTGCATTTAAATGAGTGAACCCACCTTAGGTTTGGTCAGATTCCCTTTAGACATAGAGAGGTACAACTTCTCTTGTCATCTCTGATTGTGTTGCTTCATGCTATACATGACTCCTTACCTATAGAACTTCTACAGAGGTTCTGATGCTGACACCTTTCTTGTTTCCATGATTCAATAGGGTTTCCCCTATCCTTAGTTTAGTGTAGGGTTTAGTAGATGTTGTGAATGTTTTTAATGTATGGGGAGAAGGATCGAAACCGTTCATCTAGTCATCAAATCCTATTCATTATTTTTTTTCTGCATTTCTGCCAAAGAAATTCTTATATGTTCCTTGCTGTTGAGGGCCAATATTGTATGCCGCTATGGTCTTCCTTTGATAAATCTGTACTATTATAATATGTACTTGAGATCAATTTTTATTAGTCTGGCTTTGAGTGTGTAATAAACTTTTTAACTTCAAGGTACTGACTCAGACATTTATTGTGTGGTCCTAATGGTCAAACTGTCCCTTAGCATTTAATTTGTTGCTAACCCCTTTTCCTCTCAGGCTACTAAAAAGGTCTATTGACCAGAGTTAATTGGAAAGCATGGCCCAGAGCGTTCTCAGGAGCTAATGCTCAAAGATTGGTGCTGTGCAGGTGTGTATGCCATGATGGAATTTGTTCTGGCAGACATACTTCCAAAAAACTGGGTATTCTGCAGCTGGAATCATATGGTCTGATGGCAACTCTTCCACACCAATGTGGTGTTAAGGTTTACGTATGGGAGACTTCCTTCTGCCACATCCACTTTAGCAGACATAGACCTGCTGAGGTGTAGAGATGGGCGAGCCAACAAACTAACAGGGAGAGCCAAGCCAATGGTCTGGATCAGATCTTAAAGCCCCAGCACGAGCCGAGCACTGAACATTTTTGCTATGTAAATCATACAACAAACATGACGTAAAATATGGTAAAGTCTCTTAAAAATTAAAAAAAGTGTATTTCTTTGACATTAATACGGCACATTGTAGCGCTGTACTGAGAAGTACTTTTTTAAACTGAAAGATTTGTTCAACTAGTATTCTGAACTCACTGATTTGAAAGTGCTTTCATGCGTGATAATGAAGAAAAAAAAGAGTTTTGGTAAAATAAAATATTTGCCTAATATCACACAATTTAAGAGGGGAGGCCACGATTTACCCATGTTTTTTGGTTCACTTTGTACAAACCAGTCACTAAATGGGCAGTGCTTAATGCAGAGGTCTTCAAACCTTTTTACTCTGAGCCCCACCTAAGCAAAATGTTTTGAGGACGGGCCCCCCTCCAAAACTTTATGGCAAGGATTGGGGGAGCGGGAGGGACATGGCTGCGTGCAAGGAGCTGGGCTTATGAGATGATTTCAGTAATACTTTTTCTATAGCTTATGAACCGCACTAAATTTGAGACTTATAAAACAGCAACTGCATCAAACAAAAACACATATTATCCCAAACAAACTGCTCCCCATAATTGGGGTGTTGTGAGCCCCTCACACTCTTTGACCCCAATGCAACTTAACCTGCTGCACTAATGATAACTGCAGTCCTGAGTAGCAGGCTATCTCCCCTGCATCATTTACCTCTTCCCCACCATGATGGATCATCACCTCGGTCCTAATGCTTGAAAGGAAAATAAGCTCCAATGCCCCTTTTTAGGTCTCGCCTACGCACCGCGCATGCGCTGCATAGGCAAAAAGACCTTTTGGAATCGCTTCGGCTTTTCAGCCAAAAACGTGCACGCGTTCCATTGCCTTCAATGGCAACGCGTGCACGTTTGGCGATTCACTTGCGGGAGCGAGCAGCTGGCGCCATATGTTGTCAATTATTGCGCCTTGCTGCTCGCTCCCGCAAGGGAATCGCGCAGGTCCCCTCCTCTCTCCCCTCCCCCTGCTGCCGCGCGAGGCGCGCGCGCTTGTTTATTTTGAGCGCAGGCGCTTGTTGGTTTTGGAGATTAAGTGATTTGCCCAGAATCACTGAATGTTGAGCGTCGGAGCGTCGTTGCCAAGACTCGAAACTGGTTCCCCAGCTTCGAGGTCGACCGCTCTAGACGTAAGGCTACATGGAAATCCATTGAAGGCACCGTTCTGGATTATTTATCCACTGGTACCCGATGATGTTTACCGGCTGATATCTCCGCTGCAACGGCTGGCCTTACAAGTTGTTACATCGACCTGGGAGGCAGCTGCTCGCATCCAAATTTATCAGGTGATTATACGAGCAGTTTTTCACCATTTTAGCAAAAATAATCTGACATTTTTTTACCTGCTTGGAGGTGGAAAATGCTGGCTAGACTGCTGGTGGGTGTGGGCGTTGCATCAGGGGCAGGAGTGACGGGCGCGATAGTGCTTGCCTGGGGGGAGGGAGCATTAACTGCTCGCCAGTCACCAATAGCATGTAGTGGGCAGGCAGGGCTGTGCACTGCTGCTTGCCGCAGCCCCTCTGAGTGAGAAGGAAGCCCTGTGTGTCCGGGCATTACCGGGTCGGAGGAATTTAGACCCGATAATTCGGACACCTGGAACACTAGTAAGTGCAAATTAAGTTATGTCACTTGGAGTTTCCACGCCAGGTGAAAAAAAGGCAACACGTAATAAGGGACTATCTTTAAAACGTTAGTTTCAGATTCCTCGCGCCTGGG
Source organism: Calotriton arnoldi (assembly GCA_963921515.1). NCBI lineage: Eukaryota > Metazoa > Chordata > Amphibia > Caudata > Salamandridae > Calotriton > Calotriton arnoldi. The sequence continues at coordinate 605,560 of CAWUFW010000676.1, read as the reverse complement.
GGCGTGCCTGGAGTTACTGGTGTTCTCGTGCTGAGTAGCCATGGCCTCGAGATCGGCAGGCTGATACTCTAACCACTAGCTAAAACTGATTTGCATAGGAATGTAACTTTTCTGCAACAGCACTGACGAACTACACACATGAGCTAGAACATGTACTGCATGGACGACAGAAGCAAAATGCTCCACAACAGACAAACACTGCATAGTTAGCAGAAAGTCAGGTTACTTTCATGCACGTGCACACACGCATACACATACGCATGGAAGCAGTTGTATAGCACGGGTACAAAAAGGACAACACAAAATGCAGTGGACAGGTGCAGCTGATAATTAATTTCCCCTCACTGTATAAATGCTTTAGTACCGGCAACAATAGTACAAGAAGCGCAACACTGAACAGACACAGTAGAAACAACAAAAGCAAGCTTCCCTCACACACTCAAAAGACAGATTGCTAACGCAAAGGACGGGTGCATCACTGAATGCAGAAGAGCAAGCTTCCTTCACAAACACAACAGGTACACACAACAGGCAGCAGCAGAGTGAGCTTCTGGACACAAACGGCAGGTGCAAAACAGACCGCTACAAACCGCAAATATGGCACATAGTTTGCTGCCAAGTTGTTCCATGCTACAATCATGTTTTACTATATAAAAGTGTCCCAAGCCAAGACATGGGTCCTCTTCTGCATATGCACTGTGAAGGAGAAGGACCAGGGCCTCGGCTTGTATATTCACTGCGAATATGCAAGAATAAGGCCGCTCTCTGCGTATATGGTCACTGTGAACGTGCAAGAATGGGACCTTTGCCTTTACAGTCGCTGTGAAAGTGCAAGAACAGGACCTCTGCATGTATGTTCACTGTGAAGGTGCAAGAACGGGACCTCTGCGTATATGGTCACTGTGAACGTGCAAGAACGAGACCTTTGCCTTATTAACTGTGAAGATGCAAGAATGGGGCATGTGTGTTTGCTATGAGACCATTCCAAAAGCAGTAAATTTGTTTATTTTGCAAACAGGTCTGGCACATGCACTTAATTAATACAACTGAGGTCATGCAACACTGCATAAGTCTTCCTCAGAAATTCCTTATAGGTGTGGTGCTTGAAACAGATTTAGCGGTGCATTTCTTGTCTCCTTTTTGAAGCTTCCGTTATGAAGTGTGTAAGTAACATTGTGACGTTGTAGCTGCCTGCCATTTCTCTGTGCGGTTGGCCGATTATTTCTTCTTGTCACCTTCATACAAAACAAAATGCTTGGCACAACTAAAAGGCTTGAGTTTTATTTATAATTATTATTATTTTTTTAAACACACCAGTAAAAGAGCGACAGTTTTTTTTTTTAATTCAACATTTTTATTGCACGCTCATGGCAGGCACATTTTAGTGGCGGCCTGTTTTCTTTTTTACGTCTTGCTTAAGACCTACTGGGGTTTACAAAAAACTTAGAGGGTTTACAGCCTGTACATTGCTTATCATTGGTTGGCTTTGTCGTCACCCATTTGCTTGCTCCTTATTCAAAGGTTTGTCTTGTCCATTAGGTTTCTCCCTCCTGTGGAGCACAGCCTCTACCACACTTTGGACTTCATGACTTGTATCCTTAAGCAGCTCACTTATAAAGAACTATTTTTTTCTTTTTGGTTAAGCACTTCATGAAAGATGTGTTTTCCAGCTCTCTCCCATTAGTGCTTCTTTGATAAGAACTCATAAGTGTATGTGTTTTCTAGCTTGTCTCTCCCTTTTGCGTTTTTTCCACAGGCTCTTAATGTGAAACCACGGGGGTGTTTATTAGGAAGGAGAAATGGCGGCCATTGGGTCAGCATCAGTATTAGATTATATGATTTCTGCGGTGCAACAAGGTGAGGGCAAACACCCGATACCCTCAATTTCTTTGCCCCTAGGACCAAACACAATGTGAATCTTATCCCATGCACACGCACATGTGTAAAAGTTCAATTAACTTAGAGTACAGATAAATCATAAATGACGGCGTATTGAGATTCTTGTGTTCTTTTTTGTATTTTCTTTAATCCAACGAATGCCCACCCAACACGTGTTTCGTCGTTCGAGGCGAACCCCGCGACTTCTTCAGGGCTGTGAGGCTCTCCAAACACGTATCACCGTCCTCTCCGCCGGTTGTACTTCCGACCCGGCTGGTCAAATTTGTATAAGGTGCACGCAATGCTTGTTCATAAGAATACCCGGAAGTGTTTCTGACGCGACTCTGGAACGTCGTATTGGCAGGAGGAGCGTACTCGCTTCGATTTCCGTCTGTTCGTGCCATTTGAGGCAACACTTGCATTCACGACCTCTACACTACAGAGGATTCGTCGTGCCTTATTGAAGGTTGACAGGCAGGTTATTCTTATGAACAAGCATTGCGTGCACCTTATACAAATTTGACCAGCCGGGTCGGAAGTACAACCGGCGGAGAGGACGGTGATACGTGTTTGGCGAGCCTCACAGCCCTGAAGAAGTTGCAGGATTCGCCTCGAACGAAACACATGTTGGCTGGGCATTCGTTGGATTAAAGAAAATGCAAAAAAGAACACAAGAACCGTATCCGTCATTTATGATTTATCTGTACTCTAAGTTAATTGAACTTTTACACATGTGCGTGTGCATGGGATAAGATTCACAGGCTCTTAATGTTGCTCTATCCCTCATGTGTTGCTCTCATGTGATTCTCCCTCCACACCCCATGTTGCTGTCTCCCCCCCACCCACCTGGCTTGATTTTTACTTTTTTTTTTTTTTTTTTTTAATTATTTCACCCTTTTGCCCCCAGCCACGCAACTGCTCCCCCACACCCTTCACAGGTATTGACATTTTTTTGGGAGGGTGGCCTGGTCATTGCCATTAGCTGTCAGGCATATCAAAAAATCTTTCGGAGTTTTCTTAAATCCTTTTTTTTAATGTACCAATACAAGAGCTGGCCCCATCTTAGATTGTTCAGTTAAAAAAAAAAAATGGCTGCTGCATCATGGAGCTGGTGTGCACATGCGTCGTGACGGATGCACATATACCACGTCATGACGCGTGCACGCCAGCAGAATAACACGGCTGCCAGGAGCAATGCATCATCGCGCCTACCATACCATTTATCCCCTTCCCCGATGCTTTACAGTAACAGCAAATGCTTTTTACCGATGCTGTACAACATCAGCAAATAAGCATTGCCAAAGCTAATAGGTTAACAAGACATGGCCCACTGACTTTGCCAAAGCATGTTCTCTGTTTTTGTAGCATAAGCTTGCTACTAAAATAATTGTTGCACCAGCATACAGAGTAAAGACCTATTTGTTTTGCCAATGCTTGTTTTACCTGGTTGAGTTTGCCCAAGCTACAGAATGCATAGTTAACCTGAAAGCAAACATTGTGAAGCCATGTTAAACAATTTTGAGGGAAGAGTTCCGTAGAAGGCCACACAAGATTCAGCCTGGTCAACAGAACATAATTTCTAAATACAAAAATCAAAGTTACAGTGTGTTATGTATTATCGTATTGTGTGAACTAAGACCTTTTATTACCATCACACCACCAGCACCAACAGTGGCTTTGAGGTTTGACACTACCGCCTGCGAGAACTACCATTCGCCCTAGCTAGAAATGAAGCACAATTCTGTGAGAGTGGAGGGGCAGTGGGCGTCCAGTGTAGGAGGCTCGCCCGGTCAAGAGCAACAAATGAGATAAACAAGGACCAGTGTTAGTGCTCAACTGAAAGGTGCTGAAAAGGTAGCCATAAGGAATCATTATAGGCCGAGCTTGGGACTTCAGGGCAAAGCAGTGTACGATCGCAGTCTGTGGGGGAGGGTTGATGGGAGGTAGGCAGCAGGAGTTTATCCACTGCTCTAAATACAAATAGACTGCACCTAAGCCAGAGTCTCGCTACACCCCTGTCATTTGCCATTCATCTATGGTATGTCCTGCACTCCCAGGCGTCCTCTTAACAGCTCAGGAACTGTTCAGTTTGTCGATTCCCTCTGTCAGTGCCTGCGGAGCACACTCCCCTGACCTTCAGACACTTAAAACAAGCATTGCCATAGCCAATCGCCTTTGGGACCTTATAAGTGTTTAGTTATCCAGCACAATTTCCTTGGTGCAACAACATCAACTGTTGCATGGCTAAACACTTATATTGTCCCAAAGGCGAGACCTATTGGCTATGCCAATGCTTGTTTTAAAGGTAGGCAGTCATAACTGTGATGCAGTGGGCCCCTCAAATCCCTGGGGCCCAGTCCTGCTGCATCTGCTTCCTTAATGATAACCAGCAGTGGCCACTTACACACTTAGCAGCAGTACCAGCTTCACTAATGAATGTCCCTTTAAAAAAAAAAACACATATTGTCCCCTTCTTTGGGGTATCTCTCTGAAGAAGCTGTCTCTGGCCATTTGTAAACACAAAAATGAGCCCCCATACAGTGCTCCCTGTTCTGGGCCTTCTCTTTGACAATATATAAGAATCTCGCTCCTTTCCTCTGTCTCCTAGACCATCACTGCGAGGCCCCAGGGATCGAGAGGATTAGGGCTCTGGATCTGAATGCAACCCTGCTGGCCTTCTACCTGCCACCCCATGTACTCAGTTTTCACAAGGCCCCTGAATGGTTAATACTGACTTTGAGATGCCTCTGCCTGAAATCGTAGGGTGTGGCGATAATGCAGAAAGTTAAAAAAGAAACCAGTCTTCTTACCAGCCATTAATTGATTGAGTCATTTAAAGCCAGTGCAACTGGAATTATGAGTTTCTGCAGCAGCAGCAGCTTTTTCCACATAATTATCAGTTTACTGCATTTGCTACATAATCTACAGATTTCAACAAAAAAAACTTGATTCTAGCTCAGACGGAACAAAAGTTACTTAAAGCATGACAAAGTGTTTCCGGAGCAGGGGAAAGCCCTTTGCAAAGATTTTTCCACATAATTATCAGTTTACTGCATTTGCTACATAATCTACAGATTTCAACAAAAAAACTTGATTCTAGCTCAGACGGAACAAAAGTTACTTAAAGCATGACAAAGTGTTTCCGGAGCAGGGGAAAGCCCTTTGCAAAGATTGACTGGTAATCTTGTAGTTGCTTACTGCTGTATTTGGGTGTTAAACTGGTACTAATGAGGTGGAATATTTCCCTGACAGCATTACCTTGAGTTAAAATGACAAAATAATGAAGTAATGCTAACCACAAAATGTGGCGCATTGTGCCGCATAATTGACCTTTTCTTGCTGCATAATTTAGTCAAACCTGCCACATAATGTGGTCCTCTTCTGCTGATTCCAGTGGCTCTGCTTAAAGTCTCATGGTGGCAAATGTGTATTCTTTTTGAGATGTAATGTAAGGGTGTTATCAGCTGAGATCTGGAATAGTGGAGACACTTACAAAAATGTCTGCATTAGACACAGTTTGATTACTTATTACTAAAAAGTATATTTTGTAAGAACTTGTTTTATCTCAATCACTGCATCATTTTGCAGCAGCCTAGCTTAGAGTATGTAAATACTGTTTTAAAATAATGACTTACATATTCACAGTGCTTTCTGCCACAGGCTGGGACCTCATAGCACTATAAACAGGGCCACTGGAATTATGCAGCAGGAGAAGGCCAAATTATGCAGCATGGTTGACTAAATTCTTCAGCAAGCAAAGGCGAATTATGCTGCATAATGCTGCATATTTTGTGATAGCATTACTGCATTAGTTTGCAATTTTTACACTTGTTAACACTGTCTTGGCCTTTTTTGCCCCTCATAAGTACCACATTAACACCCACATATATCAATAAGCAATAGAAAGGTGACAAGCCAACCTTTAGAAAGGGCCTTCCACTGCGAGGTAACATGTGTTGCTGCATTTTTAGTAACTTTTGAACCGTTTGAGCTAGAAACAAGTTTTTTTTTAATCTGCAAATTATGCAGCGGATGATGGATTATGTGGCAAATGTGGGAAATCCATAACTATGCGCTATGAGTGCAGGATGAGCGTGAAAGTGAAGGGTGGTTAATGAGGAGTGAGTTGTCTGAATGCAGGGTGCATTCCCAGACACTTGAAGTAAATCAGCATGTTATTGACGGTGGCGTAGGGTTTCAGATATAAGTTAAACTATTGCTATTAAGGCATTAATCAGGGATCGAGGGTGAAGGAAATAAATAATGTGCTGATCCTGCAACAAACTTCCAGTCTTATGATTAGGATTGCCAGCTCATTATTTTGATTTTGCAGACGGTACAAAAATAAACAGTCACGGGGCGTGGCCAACCATCATGGCTGATCGGACGTAACTCCGATCGGCTCCGCGCCGGGCCCTACAGAATCTGGAGATTAGGAGGCACTAATCAGCCTAAATTCGGGTCGCCTGCTCACCTGAGGCACCCGGAGTTGTGGAGGCTGCCAGGAGGCAGGAAAGGACCCCCCAGTGAGGCGTGAGGAGGACGATATCTCACCAACGGTCCCCGAGGCACAAACCAAGATGGCGGCTCCCGCCGCGATATACTGCAGAAGCACTCGCCGTGGCACCGGGCCCTACGAGAGACCACGCGAGTAGGGGGTGCACTGCAGGCTCCGGGGTATGAGCTCATTTAGCTCCCAGATAACCCCCGCAGTCTGACAGTGCCTGGTTTTCTCGGAGCCCTCGTGGGAGGACACGGCCAGCTAACAGTGACTCCAGATGGCGGAGCTGAGCCCCCCAAATGAGCGGAGATACCGGAGGACCCCCCCCGGATTCACGAGTCAGCTGCGGTGAGGAGCGGGGGGGCCCCTTCTACGCCGATGCGGCCTGCCTGAGCCTTGCTGAACTACACGGTGCCTGACCCTAAGATGGCGGCGGTCAGGCACCTTTCCTGAACCTCGTGAGGGGGCCCCAGCTGGAGGTTTCCCGCCCCGGTTGCCTCTCCCTGTCTTGGCGCCCTGTCGGTGCCCCTGAGAGGGCCCTGCTTCCAGCAGCACTTCCCAGTGATTCTTGCTGCATGCCCCGGAGGCAAGAGACAGCCTAGCCCTTTATCTAAGAAAGGCTGCAGTGATGTATAGTGGAGTATCCAGGAGACCCTGAGGGGCACTACACCCTTACTGGAGCAGAACACAAGTGACTGCCTAGGCATTACCCAACGGCCCTAGAAACAACGCAGGAATCCCCGAGCCGCGTGGGCTCTGTCTTGAACGCGGAGCATTCTAGGGCTGTGAAGTACCCAAACACCACCCGCTACTCCAGTGTGGCGAGCCCTGATCCCCACGGTGCCCTACCTCAACGCCACTGAGCTACTCTCACTGGATACGGAAAGGTCTCCTGGTCGGCCCCGGTGCGCAGAGCTGGCGAGCCGGGACAGCGCCCAGTTCCTCACGATACTTCCTACTGCGAGGTGTCCCCGAGCAAGCGATCGGCGGAGGTCCCTATGCCACCCAAAAAGACACAGCCCACTAAGGTCTCCAGCTTTTTCTCCCCCGCCACCAAGGGGGCAGTCAGCGACGAGACAACGCGGCCCGACGACAGTATGGCGCTCACACGGGAGGACCTGATGGCCTGGCTCCGAGAATTCAAGCAAGAACTCAGAGACGATATCAAGGCCGATATGGGGGCCTCCTTCGAGGCATTTAAGGCCGAAATGGGAGGCCGGTTGGTGGCCCTCCAATCTGATGTAGACTCAATTGGGGCCCGCGCTCTCGACCTTGAGGCAAAACACCAGGAGATAGAGGTACGCGTGAGACACTTGGAGGCCCAATCCGACGAACTGCGCGCTCAGTTGAAAGCCACGGTGCTCCGCTGTGAAGACCTTGAAAATCGCTCCCGTCGGGAGAACATACGTGTGAGAGACCTGGAAGAAAGCTGCAAGGGCCCAGATCTGGAGGCCTTTATGGTGGGGCTGTTCTCAACAGTACTTGGAGAATCTGACCCGGAGGTCCGACTAGAGTGAGTCCACAGGGTGGGGCCCCGAACCCCAGGAGACGCCAGAAAGCCTAGAGATGTGCTGGTGAAATTTAGCTCTTTTAAAACCAAGGAGTTGGTCCTCCAGAAGGCGCGAGCCCTCGACAAGGTATCCTTCCAGAACGCAGAATGTTCACTCTACCAGGATGTGGCACAAGCCACACTCGCTCGGCGCCAGCAGTTCCGACCCGTCACTGCAGCCTTAAGGGAACGCAAGGTGAAATACCGCTGGACTTACCCCTTTGGATTAGCTTTTACACTGGATAACAAGAACTATCACTGCACAGAACTAGAAGAGACAGCGGCTATCCTGGGTATCGAGATACCGGTCCCGACGCAAGCAGCGGAGTCGAGGAGAGTGGAGGCGACGGTGGGTCTGAAGAAGCAGGGGGGGGGCTTTGGCTTCAACAACGGAGAGTAGGCAAAAACACTGCGGGTTGACGAGTTCCTAGTTTATTCTTGTTCTGAGATTTTCGCTCCACCTGAGATAACCAAGACGACCAATGGTCCACGGGCCCCGGCGGGGCGCTGGGATCGCTCCAGACTGAACCCAGACACTTTGACTCTTGAGATGAGGTGATAAGGGGGTAAAGGCTTGAAGTTACCATGCCGTCCACAACTTTCAAAGAGTTTGTAAGTTTCTAGCTTATTTGTGCCTACAGAGCTACCTATGGGCCTTGGAGGCGGAATTTGGTCCGCCCCAGATACTGCTCGAAATGAGGTTCTCCTCTGGGAGTGAGAATCCCCGAGCTCAAAGTTATGGTCTATTTTTGTTAAAGTTTACTTTGTTATGGTGTTGCAGTACTTTTTACACTTTTTTCTTAGGTTGCTGTGGTGAGAGGGGGGAGGAGGGAGAATCGTTGTGGGTAACGCTCAGGGGAGAGAGGGTGGGTGGTCAAGCTATCAAGGTTTTATGACGACTGATGGGGGTTAACTGTTTAACATGGAACATAAAGGGGCTTAACTCCCCTAACAAGCGGCAACGGATCTGGAAATTCCTAAATGATCACCAGATTCAAATAGCGGCCCTGCAGGAGACACACCTCCTACGTAAAGAGGAACAACGCTTGAAACACAGGGCCTACCCACGGATCTTTCGCTCTTCGGCACACACTAAACACAACGGGGTGGCGCTTCTCTTTCACACTTCAATCCCCTTTCTCCACCACAACATTAAAACGGACAAAGAGGGGCGGTTCCTGTTGGTTAGGGGTGAAATGCTGGGCAGATTGTGTACTATTGCCACAATTTATGCATCCAACGCAGGGCAACATGAGTTCCTCAGCTCTTTTTTAGTCACACTGGAGGGGTTCGCAAGAGGCGACATTTTATTGTTTGGGGACTTCAATCTGATATGGGACCCATCCCTGGATACTACTCACTCCCACAGGGCGGCGGAGAGGGTACTCAGCAAGCCACTTAAAGCAACATTGCAGGGGATGGGATTGATAGATGTTTGGAGGAATGCCCATCCCACGACCTGGGACTACTCCTTTTTCTCACACTCGCATAGGACATACTCGAGGATTGACCACGCTTTCCTCAGTCAGTCCCTCCTTCACACAGTAGCGGGATCCAAGTTCCAGCCGATTTGTTTATCTGATCATGCGCCCCTAGAGATAGTTCTTGATTGGCCGCCCCGCGCTCTAAGCTTGCTAGGTGGTATTTCCCTAACTTCCTCTGTAGGGATCGGCTTCTAAGAGATGAGTTAAGAAAGGCAATCACAGAGTTTTTTTAACTCAACGACCCGGCGCAAACCTCCCTGGCCGACAACTGGGACGCCTTCAAGGCTGTTATAAGAGGGAAGTGCATCGAACTGGATGCCACCCTCAAAACACAACGTAAGGGGGAGCGTCTCCTCCTTGAGGGAGAGCTCCGAAAGGCTGAAGCTGCCCACAAATCTAACCCCTCGACACCAACCCCTCCATAAGACTACACAGGTCAAGGGGAAGCTCCAGGCTATTTACACTAATGGGGCGGAAAAAACCCTATTACGCTTGCAAGCGCGTAACTACGAAGGGGGAAACAAGGTTGGTTCCCTATTGGCACGCCAACTCCGTGCAAGACAGGAAAAGGAATACATTAAGCACATAATCGATGGGCAGGGGGTCTCCCACCAAAGCGAAATGGGGAAAGCAAAGGCCTTTGGGGAATTTTACCGCTCCTTGTACACAGCAGACTCGCTAGACACAATGGTTCAGGACCATTATCTCGAGGCTCTGGACCTACCTCAGGTCCCGGCCTCTGCAAATGAAGACTTAAGTAGCCCCATCTCTGCGGAAGAGGTCCAAAAAGCTATAGACTCTCTCAAGCTCCAAAAAGCGCCCGGCCGATGGCCTCAATGCCCACTTCTATCGTACCTTCGCATCAGAACAGGTGCCCCGCCTAGTGCAGCTTTTTAACGATATAGCTAACAGACAGGAGGTGACCCCTTCTATGGGAGAGGCCTTGATCTCCGTTATCCCCAAAGCGGGGAAAGATCCCACTAGGTGCGCCTCTTATAGGCCTATAGCGCTCCTGAACTTGGATGCCAAGTTATACTCTAAAATACTGGCTTCGCGCCTGGAAAATATCATGCCGGTTCTCGTGCAGCCAGATCAGGCGGGTTTCATCAAAGGAGGCAAACTCACGATAACCTCGGGAGGGTGGTCCACATCATTGAGAAAGCACAGAGGAAGGCCATACCTATGGTCCTTCTCTCGCTAGACGCGGAGAAGGCCTTTGACCGCGTTGACTGGGCCTTTCTGAACCATGCACTAAGTCGGTTTGGCTTCAACGAGACCTTCATTGGCATGATACGGGTGAACTATTGCGCTCCAAGATCCAGGGTCTTAGCAAACGGGGTAGCATCGGAACCCTTTAACCTTTCCAGGGGAACTAGGCAGGGATGTCCGCTGTACCCCCTATTGTTTGCGCTCAGCATTGAACCTCTTGCGGACCGTATTCGGTCCAATCCAGACAAAGGAGGGGTCCCATTTGGCATGGATGAACACAAGATCTCTCTCTTTGCGGATGATGTGTTACTCCCTGTCACAAAGCCGCAATCCTCCCTCCCAGCGATCCAGTCCGAGCTTGCCTCATACGCACAGGCATAGGGATTCAAGGTGAATCTCTCGAAATCTTTCCTCCTCAACCTCACCGTGCCTAAGGAGTCCATGCGCCTTATTGAAAGTGCATCCCCCTTTCAGACGGCGCACAAAGACATCACTTACCTGGGCATTAAACTCACCCCAAGCTGGAACACCTCTATGGAGCTAACTACCCACCCCTGTTGCGCCAGCTTAAGGCAGATTTGACTAAATGGAGAACTGCCTATCTTTCTTGGATATGGCGAATCAATGCTATCAAAATGAACGTCCTCCTGCGCCTACTGCATCTCTTCCAGGGCCTCCCTATTCCAGTGGATCGGACGCTTTTCTCCGAGCTGAAGACAATGATTACCAAGTTTATTTGGCAGGGGCAAAGAGCACGACTTTCTAATTGAGTGCTAACTAGGTCAAGCGAGGAGGGGGGGGTTGGCTTAACAGATTTCCTGGGGTATTATAGAGCAGCTCAGCTTCGGGTGATTCTGGAATGGTCCCTCCGAGAATCTGATCAACTGTGGCTTCACATGGACCGACAGATAGTGGGCAGGACGATCTGGGACCTCCTGTGGAAGCAGAAACACAATCGACCACGCAATGCCTATATCAGCACCCCTACAGCTACCACTTTAAGGGTCTGGGATGAACTGGCTAGATCCACCCCCATTGCCACCTTCCCTTCCCCGTACACGCCCATCCACGGTAACCTCAAGTTTCCTCCGGCGCTGCAGAAGGGGTCATTTGAGGCCTGGCGGGAGGGGGGTTGTCTCATGCTCTCCCATCTGTTCGAATGGGGGAAAATGATGTCCTTTGTAGAATGTACCAAAGCCTTTCACCTCCAGCCCTCGGAGGAGTATCACTACACGCAACTTAGGCACTGGGCTCTCCAACCACAGATATGGCAGGCTGCCACTAGGGAGCTACTCCCGATTGAAAAATTTGCTCAGTCTGGAGCCTCCTCGAAGGGGACCATCTCTTTCCTCTACTTACTCATACGGTCTCTGGGTTCGCACCACACCCCTAAGCATCAAAGGTTCTGGGACTCAATTTTAGCCACCCCATTAGAGAAGAAACAATGGACCGCTCTGCATAGAGACATCCCAAGTTTAACCGCTCCATGTTTTTAAGGGAAGCTCATTATAAATCATTCATAAATCAAACCGCAGCTCCACCAGTAAAAACACAAATTACCCATCAAAGGAGCAGAAACCTCAATGACATCCCCCTCCCTGTCCTCGAAGAAACCATAACATCACTTCTCCCACCCTCCACAGACAACCACTACACTGTACAACAGAACAATGACTACTGCTCTTGACCAACTAGCCCCCTTGAAACTGAAAAGAGTCAGAGACATCCCCTCCTGAGCCTGGTTCAACAATGACCTCAACTCCGAAAGAAGAAAAGTAAGAGCCGCTGAGAGACTCTGGAGAGGAAACCCATCCACAACCAACCTCTTCCAGCTCAGAAAAGAACGCAGTAATTACAAAAAACACATAATCAAGGAAAAAGCCTCCTTCTTCCGGAGTGCACTAGACAAAGCCAAAAACCGCCCCAAAGAACTTTTCAACATCATCCAGAAACAGACCTCCAAGCCCACCAAAGTAAACCCCCCTGCCTCCAAACTTCAGTATAACAACCTGGCCAAATTCTTCAATGACAAAATCACCAATATCGAGCTCTCCCTAGACCAGGACCCTCAATCCCAACACGGCAAATCCTCACCCATAACGAAACCTAACCCAACCCCAGCTCACAACATGCGCCCCGAAGCCGAGACCCCTCTTCTGTCAACCTCCAAAATAAGCCTTAACCCTATTCCCCCATCTTCCCCCAAGCATTGGAAGGACTTCAAACCTCTCTCCGAAGAGGACATTTCCAATGTGATTGCCAACTCCAAACCCTCCAACCACTACGCAGACCCTCTACCCGCCTCCCTGGCTAAGAACCTCAACCTTACCCTAACACCACTATGGACAAAGATTATCAACAGCTCCCTAAACAACGGACTGATGCCCGACTGCCTCAAACAAGGCCAAGTCATCCCCCTTCTAAAAAACCAGATGCTGACCCGAATGACCTCAAAAACTTTAGGCCCATCACCAACCTTCCTTTCCTAGCTAAAATCCTGGAGAAATGTGTTCTCACCCAACTGAACCAACACCTGGAATCTAACAACCTACTTGACTCACACCAATCCGGGTTCAAGAAGGGATGCAGCACAGAAACCGCTATACTGAGCATTACCGATGACATTCACAACTCCTTTGACTCTAACAGATGCTGCCTACTTGTCCTCCTCGACCTATCAGCTGCTTTTGACAAGGTAGATCACAATCTACTCTTGGACGCTCTACAAAAGCGTGTCGGAGCAGATGGCAATGTCTTAAAATGGTTCTCCTCATTTCTACACAACCGCTCCCAACTCATAAAAATCAAAAACTGGATGTCCGACACCTCCCCCCTCAACTCGAGGTGTCCCTCAAGGCTCAGTCCTCTCCCCCACACTCTTCAACATTTACATGGAACCGCTCACTACCATGCTAAAACAAGCAAACATCGCCTACCACCTCTGTGCTGATGACACCCAGCTGTACCTCGAGATATCCTCCCTCAATGACATCCTCCGTCTCAACTCCACACTTTCAAAAGTAGAAAATTGGCTAACACTCAACCACCTCAAACTCAACCAAGAAAAAACCGAAATCCTTGTCTTCTCCAATCACGAACAACCCCCTCAGATCCAAGAATGGATAAACAACCTTGACTCTCTAAACTGCAAACTTACTCCAGCAAACTAAGCCAAATCACTAGGGATCTCTCTAGACACAAGTCTCAACATGAACTCCCACATTAACTCCACAGCAAAAGGCGCCCTCTACAACCTAAAACTCCTCAACAAAATCAAACCTTTCATACCCCCCAATGACCTAAAAATCGCAACCCAATCTCTAGTTCTGTCCAGACTTGACTATGGAAATGCCACACTAACTGGGACAGCTAAAACACACATAGCCCCCATGAGAACCACCCTAAACGCAGCAGCAAGAATGGTCACAGGTACCAAGAAATACGACCACATCACCCCTGCATTACAGGCCCTAAAATGGCTACCCATCGAAGCACACTGCGCCTTCAAAACTGCCTGTCTCACCCATAAAGCCTTACACACAGGCAAACCGGACTACCTCGCAGCCAAACTCACAAAAGCTGGACAATCAAGAAACCTAAGAAGCTGCAACTCGCTCCTCTTAATCCCTCCAAAAAGACATAAACAAAAAGCCCTCTCCCGCTCTTTCTCAGGGAATGCCCCAAAAATCTGGAACTCTCTCCCTACCCACATCAGGACTAATCCCTCCTTCACGAACTTCAAGAGACAACTAAAAGAATTTCTCCTCAAGCGTCATCTCTATGCATCTGGCCAATGACCTAGATCTATGTGACCTCCAGTACTCTAGATGCTAGTCACTGTATTCTAATGTTTATGTTTCTATACATGTATGCTGTAAAGCGCTCTGATACCCCTCGGGTCTTGTAAGCGCTATATAAAACTCCAAAATAAATAAATAAATAAAATTATGTATGAATGGTACCTACACCCTCAGAAGCTGCACACTATCTTCCCTACTGCCTCTGACAGATGCTGGAGAGGATGTGGACTACTGGGGGACTTCAAACATATCTGGTGGGACACTCCGTATATCAGGCCCTTCTGAAAGGAGGTACTCTCCCAAATGAAACTAATTCTGGGATACCCAATCCCGGACACGCTAGAGCACACTCTCCTGGGAATTAGGGACCCCATCCTGAAGTGCCAAACACAGGGGGACCGCTCCGTGATGTGGCTGTGCCTCGGAGCCGCCAAGATGGCTGTGGCGGCTGCCTGGAAGAAACTGGAGGCCCCCTCTCTTACCCAATGGCATGCCAGGTTATGGCGGGCACTGGCGATGGAAAGAATGGCGGACATTGTGGAAGACTCAAGAAAAAGGTTTGACTACATGTGGGCTCCCCTGGTGGAATACCTATCGGAAGGACTACCTCTGTTTGCATGTGGGCCGTGCTTGCGAGCACTCCAACTCTTTCACATCTAGAAAGTCTGTTAGCTCCCCTGATTTGTAGGGGAGGTAACGGGGGTAAGGGGGGTCCCCCCCCTCTCCCCATAATCCAGCCTTCACCCGCAACCACATATGCTTTTTGTTTTACCGTGACACCATAGTTTGCTTTTTACGTTTATTGTTTGAGAGTTGGGGGGGGGGAAGGGAGGGATGACTGCCAGAACCTACGCTGACCTTCCATGAGATCTGATTGAGCTGTTCGACCTGAGGGGCACGTGGGAGACCTGGGAGGTTCTTGTTGAGTTTTTTAAGGGCTTGTCGAGTCCTAGTACACAAACAGTATATGATACTTTAGCTCTCTGTAACTCTCGGCATATATGAAGCATTGTTGTCTCCTTCTGTAGTTTGGTTTTGTGGTGTACTGTCTTACCTTTGAAACCAATAAAAATATTTTTGACAAAAAATAAACAGTCACCTAAAGCCCTATTTTCAGCACTTATCTGTGCATACTTCAAACAGCAAATATAAATAGAAAGCACTTTTAATTGTGTTGTAGGGCGGCCTGAATGATTCATGACTGATAATTAAAGGGAACGAAGACAGAAAAGTCACATTACAATTGAATACATACTTTTTTATTTATAACCCTATTTAGTGTCAAGACAAGGTCTTTGCAGGCTCTTTAAACATACATGGCTGGCATTTTTCTATTGGCAACCCTACTTTATATTCCTTTTTATGAAATGCATTTTCACACTACAGCAGTAAATGTAAAATACAAATGTAAGGAATAGGCAGAGTGGAAGCCTTGGTAACCAGTTTACAAAGGTATGCAAATGGTCTTTAAAGACCTGTGAAAATCTCGGGCGTGCCCGAGATAAGACTCCAGACACTGCCCAGCCAAGTTCACAACAGCACACTCACTGACCTCCGGCCCCACGTAAATGAAGACAGCCTGGAAATGCAGGAAATAAACATCGCTGCAGTTCCAGGCCATCTTCATTTACATATACTTGCAGAGGCATTTGCGCCCCCTGGGCAGGGCCGGACTGGGAACAGAAACCGGCCCTGGCAAACTGCTCAGCCAGCCCCCCCTGGGGTGAGGGGGAGTGCAGCCGAGCAGTTTGCGAGGGCCGGTTTCGGCCGATTTTGTTACAGGGGGCCGATATTGCTGACCCCCGGTAACAAAAACGGCCCCCAGGGGCACAAAACCGGCCCCCACCCTAGCGGCCTACCGGGGAAACGCCCGGTGCCCGCTACGGCCAGTCCGGCCCTGCCCCTGGGAACCATCCACGCCCCCCATGGGAGCGCGCCCCACAGTTTGAAGACCTCTGGCTTAATGTGAGCCAGTAAATGGGTATATATTTGTCTTTCCTTATGTTAAGGCTTTGATTATACCTCCGAGTGTATTTTTTTAAACATAGCATGAATTTGCACCGAAGGTTTTGGAGTGCTTTACACGAGCAGCAGTTACATTACACAAGGTAACATACATTGTTTATAGGCATGGGGAGATTACATGATTTGCCCAAAATCAAAGGTTGTTGAGCCGACGCCGAGACAAACCTGGTTCCACAGTTCATAGTCAGCAGCTCTGACTGTAACAGCACATCCTAGGTATAGGGAGGGAGGCAGGTAGAAGCCACATGAAAGCTCAGCCTGTTATGGGCTCGACGTTCCAACATGACCTTGAGCTGAGCCAGAGCCAGGCTTCAGGCTCGAGTCTGGCTTGAGCTTTCAGTGGCTTGCCCACCTCTACTGCGGAGGATGTAATCTCTTCTTGTAATCTTGGCCTTCTTGGTGCATCCACAAGCAGACACGCTATTACCTCCATGTCCATCTTCCTTGTACAGTCCTTACATAGGAGTTTATCTCCCTGCCCTGCAGATATTGATCATCAAGCACGACTTGATTTATCCCTTCCTAATATGGATGCCATTATCCAGAAGTACAGAAATATGTCACTTCCTATACTGAACTTCCTGTTTTTTTCTGCAACACACATTCTATGTACTATCCCAACTTCCAAGCAAACGCTTTTTGACTTTATTTAAAGTACATAATGTGAATTCTTGTTTATTTCCTTTGTGAGGCTTGCTATAGCAGTCTCAGTCTTACAGGTAACAGTCATTAGTTTTCTTGGAGCTGCATTAGCTTGTCATTATAGCAATAAACTCAAGCTGGAAGCTGGGGCTGGTTGCTTTTGGTGAACAGAAATACATCGCGAACTGAAGGAAGTGGTGGGACCCTCATCTGCTGTTCCCTCATTACAGATGCTTCAGATTATGATTGCAGCAGCAGTGGAGGTTGTTTTCCAGGCCTGTGAAGGCCCACCTCCACAGAAAACACCAAGGCTTGAGCCCCCTGATAACACTATGAACAATCCTAACTAGGATAATAAGATGATATGGTCAAGGGTTGATTTGTGTAAGGCTCAGAGTTTGTACAACATTTGAAGCAACTAAGGGATAGCTTGGGATTCGCACCTCCATCAGAGACGAGGGATGAAGATTAATTTTCCCAATATCAAAGGTTGGAGCTGAACACTCTGTCCTTGCACGGCACAGTACGCCGCAATATTATCTATGCACAAAAGGAAATTGATAAACAAAGTTCTCCAAGATTCCTAATGAAAAGGTACTTTTTAGAGAATTTTTCTGAATAGTTTCCACCTTCTGTTAAAGCGGACAATCCCGTGGCAGGACTTTCAGCACAAGGCACAGTAGTGTCAGAGGATGCCATTCCCGCAGATCAGGTTGATAAAAAAGACGAAGGAGTAATACAGATGAATTATACAGCTAATAATGTTGCCATTTGGGTCAGTACCTAATCTACCAACACCATTCAAGCGCTTCTCAAAGACTTCCAAGTGTTGGCAGAGCAAATAGAAGGACGTTATATGACTTAAACTCTGTTCATAATGGAGCACCAGGTGCACTTCTTCTCAGACATAATTTGATCATTTATATGCCTCGGCTGCGGCCACTGGAGCATCTATCACAGCCCACAGGAACTTATGGATGCGTTCATGGAAGGCTGATACAGCCAAAAATCCTTCTTGATGAGACTTCCATTTACCAGATTTAAATTATTTAGCTGGCAGTTGGAGGACATGGTCAAAGAAACAGTAGAAAACAAGACGCTTATAACTCCAGTTCATCTTTTCTCTAGAGGTAGAAATTTGATTTTCGACGTGCTTTGGTCCCCCAGCTGACGATATCAATAGCCAGTTCTTTCGAGATAGTTGTCATGGCCCCCTGTCATTGACAAATCAACCTCCTTCAGCCACCCTCTCCTCAACCCCCCAAAGCATGACTGCTCAAAGGCCAGTGAGAGGTCGTCTACTACATTTCAAGGAGATCTGACGTGAGTCGGTGTCAGAAGCCCGGGCTCAGGAAGTGGTCTCGAGTGGCTACAGAATAGAGTTCAGAAAACTTCCTCATTCTTATTTTCATCAGACTCCACCTCCATGAGATCTGATCTGTCTGAAAGTACTTTTGGAGGGTATTCAATTGTTACTAGACATGGCTACCGTAGTACCATTGCCTCTGGAGGAGATGTTTTTCGGGTACTAGTCCATAATTAGGCTATTCTGTTTTAGGTTTAAACCTATAATAACTGATAAAACCCCACCGAAAAGGAAATAGCCCTCACCAGTGTAAACATATAAATACTGATAAACACCTGTACAACCACAAACTAAATGCCATTCAAAGAAAGGGAAAGGAGAGTGAAGTAAGTCATTTGTATTTCTTCCTGAAGGGGCCAATACAATGTAACTTTGTTATACAAGGTAGAATTAAGAAAGACTGGGCTCACATTATTCTGCTTGCGTTTTGTTGTTTAGGGATGCCACTAAAATATTGTTTCTTCTTCCTTTTGCTTTTTTCAATTTTGTAGTCTTTGGTCTAAAGATGAAGCGTTTAGAAGCATGTTTTAGGTCTTATTTAATTATTTTATGAACC
Source organism: Calotriton arnoldi (assembly GCA_963921515.1). Lineage (NCBI taxonomy): Eukaryota > Metazoa > Chordata > Amphibia > Caudata > Salamandridae > Calotriton > Calotriton arnoldi. Next base: position 586,550 of record CAWUFW010000676.1, on the reverse strand, counting down.
AGGAAATATCAAAATCATATTTGATATTTTGGCTACGTTTTATTCTTTCACTGATAGGTAAAATGGCTGGTTTCATAAGAATCGTTCCTAGTATGTACCATCACATTTACCCACAGACAGAGAATGGGTGAAACCCTTTGATATATCAGTCCCCTTTCCTAGTGAGTCAGTATTGATAGTAGATGAATCGCCAAACACCCCAGGCTTTAAACAATCAATGTAATGTGTAGTGCTAGGTATATGTAACAAGCATTGGCATAGCCAATAGGTCTCGCTTTTGGGATCTTATAAGTATTTAGTTATGCAGCACAATATCCTTGGTGCAACAACATCAACTGTTGCATGGCTAAACACTTATAAGGTCCCAAAGGCGAGACCTATTGGCTATGCCAATGCTTGTTTAGAACTTGTGCCCTGGTGCAAATAAATTGCCAAACGAAAAGCGCAATTTATGTGAAAACGGGCACGTGGTCTCCTCCACTTGGGCACAGGTACAGTCGGGCTCATGATGTGGCCCCAAGTTGCCTTTACATGTCCAGCGGTTTGTGTCAAAGTTTCATCCTTCCTTGCTTCTTCGGAAACTTATCTGACCTTTCCCAAGATCACACGGCATGAAAGTGGAAATGCCAGGATTCAAGCACCTGCACTTTGGAGTGATGCCAATTGGCACAAAATGCACAAAGCATTTGGCTAAGTCAACCATCTGGAAATAATGCTTAGAGTAATGATCTCGGCAAAATTTTTGCTGCCCACATAACTGCTGATAGTATGGGGAAAAATGTTTATCATCCAGTTACGTGCCAGAATGCTTGCAATCTGGGGGGCTATCTGGAAACAACCCTTTCAAAGGTCACCATTTAAAAAATGCAAAACGCTGGGGAAACATGCTTCGAGAAAGAAAAACTGTGACTTTCGACCTATACGTTTAAAAAATGAAAATGTTGGCAGGTGAAATCTCCCAGCACTGTTTGGGGAGGTCTAAGTCTTTTATCCCGTGCGTCGTTTCGCGCATTCTTGAACCTGCTCCAGACAAGCAGGTGCTGCGCATCTAAGACGTTTCGCACTTGGCTCCTCTTCCCCTGGTAATCCCAAACAGGCCCATTTGGCAAAACCGTGAAAAAGAATTTCTCGTCACAGTTGGTCTCTCACCAGTAACAGTTTACATCTGAGGCTTCGGTTTAGGAAGAGTTATCTAAAAATAAACGTGATTCATTCCAGAAACAAAAAAAGATGCACGTCACTTGCTGTGGATGAAAGGTCTGTTCAGCATCGGAGAGCCTACCCTAGCCTTACCCTGGGACAGAATGCTGTCGGCCCGGCTGTAGTTGGGCACATTGGGATACAACGACGGCATATGACGTCTGTGATTGTCTTGCTAAACTCTGAGATGGGTCATAGCGCCTGGACCTCCGTGTGACTTAGAATGTGTCAATGCAAAGGTAGTCTGTTGAGAAGAGTCCAGATCCACCAGTAGGACCCTGAAGGCATTTCTCATTTTTCTCCCATTGCAGACAGTGCTGGCTTTGGGTTCATTAATAGGGTTTCTAAGGGTGACAGGCAATAAATCAACGCACAGGGATTTGAAGGGGTTTACAAGAATCTTACAATTTGATCAAGCGCAAAATTAGGTTTGCCAGAGTCAACACCTTATCCACTAAGACACATTGCCCCCATGTTTAAAAGGGGGCCTGATACGGAAGCCACTGGTGAGGTTTGGGGCAATTTCTTCAGAAGCAGTAACTCCAGGTACACTGAAATAAGCGGTCTACTCCAGGGCTATAACGCCAGTCCCTGCCGCCCCTGTGACGCAGGGGGCTCCAACCCTCAAAGGGGCCCCCAACCCTTCAAGGGGCCTCATTCAGCCCAAGTTCAATGAATATCTGTGTGATATTGGAGAGGCAGGGCCACCTCATCACTTTCTGCAGAAGTACATCATTTTGCGTTATGCCACTGGTCTGCCCCGGGCATTACCGAGCCTTCGACAATATGGAAATTAAGCTTGTCTTTAAAACAAACTCAGGAGCCCTTGGCGTATCATTTTAAACATAACCCTTCAAAACACAGTGAAGGATGTTGTAAAATTTAATCCAATTACTAAACCCGCGCTATTTATCACAGGGAAAATTTCACCCATGCTTTCCGTGTGTTCCCCAGGTAAAACGAATTTGGGGTTTGGGGTGATTCTGCCCGACTTCCCTATAAAAAAGCCCCCGGATTTCTGTATTAGATCGCCGTCACCACATGTAGGTTCCTCCAGACTGATCCAGATCGGCGTTGTTCGGCTTTGAAGCATGAATTGCAGTAGGGCCAGCTGTTAGAGCAGAGGTGTCTACAAACTGCTAGAAGCTCTTTGCAATGTGGAAGTGCAGGCAATTTTCCAAGTCAAGAGGCTCTCAAGTGGCAGCATGTTCGCTTTAACGGCTGCTCCCTGCTCACCCGCAGGTGCACTCAAAATAATCGCGAAATCATCTGCAGTTAGCAAAGAATTGCTGCGTTAACTCAGTATCTTGTGGTGGGTATTAAAAGGGCACAAAGGGACACAGATTATGATATATTAATCGCACATGCATGCTACACAGCGAATACGTTGCTTGGTGCTTAAGTAAAAGAATTATCTTTACGCTGTTCTGTGGTACTCATTTTATCAGCCTACGAAAGATTAAAGACTGTGTCATACATCTTCTGAAGTCACACCTGTTGCTGCAGCAGGGAAGCACCCCATAGGCTATTAAACCTGATAACCAATGACAATATACTGCTTTAAGTTATAAGAAGGTAACATAGTTACAGCACACTACCGTATGTTAGATTAAAGTCAGTTAAGCTATGTAATACTTTGCTACACGGTTCTATACATCAATTTTCCACCAAGATGCTTTGGGCGCTAATTGGCAGTTGTGTGGCAGTGAATCAGTGCTTTATCCTTGGTGGCTCCTGGGACACATGCTCAAACGGATTAGTTATCAATGGCATGGGGGCATAGGCACACAATGAAATGGGCAGTTAACACTACAGGGGTGCCACTATCTCAAGCTCTTCGATAGTAGGGTCCCTGGGCCAGGGGAGTGCTTCTTACCTGTGCAGGGCCTCCATGACTTCCATCCTCTGGCCGGGCTGCCGTGGACCCCTGCGCACAGGAGCAGAGCGCAGGCCAGCAGCAGCGCAGACATGGGGGGGCCGTCTCAGGCCGGTCCATCCACAAGACCCCTCCGGCCTCTTTTACCAGTCAAAGGTCCAGGTTGGCAGCTCTTGGAGAGAGGCGCCAGACCACGTCGACATAGTCTGCTTTAGTAGGGCGAGGCAGCCGCCGTGAGAAGCCCCTCCCCCGCGTCCACCTGCTCCATGGTGGGCCGAGAATCCAGGCTCGAGGTCAAGACCAAATATTTATGCGGAGTCCTTAATTCTCCTTGTCAACGGAGTCTGGTACTAAGTCGTGACCACGTGTGTTATGCAAGCCTCCGGGCGACCTCCAGGCAGAGGAGCGTGGCCTATGGATCTCCCGCGTCCTGGTTAAGGCCAACTGATGCGGTCTGGCGGCATATTTCCAAAACGTACAAAGTCTGCGGCATCCACTGCCCGCTCAAAGGACTCACTTGGTCGCGTCCTAAGCCTGATACAGATTGTCCTTCAAGCTGCCTCCAGCGCTGCTCTGTTCAACGTACTCTTCACGCGCTGAAGGCACGAGCGGGGAGGAGGGGGGGCGACGCGAGTGGTGCGCGGGCGCGCCACAGCGAGCGATCTGTTTCCAATTATCGCGCCCGCGTCTGGGCACGATAATTGGTAACAGATGTCTGCCGCGCGCGTAACCGCAGGGAAAAGGCCATGACGCACGAGCGTCTGGTCAGCTTTTCAAACTCCCTAACTTAAAGTCTCGCAGGTCAGCGCTTGCGCGCTACTCGAGGCTCGACCTAAAAAGTGTGCTGTCACCAAACATCTGGGATAGTGGTGAAAACATGACACCACTCTTTTTCAAAAACATGGAACGCAGTGTCACTTGTGCTTCTGCAAAAAGTTCATACCAAGTTCAACAAAGATTGGAGTGATATTGTTTGTATTTGCAGTGATTCAGCTACGTACATGAAAAAGTTGTATGATGACCTGTCAAAATCGATACCTAAGCTGAAGTGCTCCCTTGTAAGAGATCTTTGCCTCTTGCTAGATGGTATGCTGAAAGCATCTTTAAAATCTTCAGAGTTAAAAAGAATACTATTGACTTTGTAGTCTATTCTGGTGCACCGTTTCGTTATGCGCAGGAACAAAAACGCAAATATTTCTCATTTTGTACTTTGTGTAGCATCAAAGAAAGAGTCAACCCAACTGTGTCATTTAGCCAGTGGTCCCTTCACCAACCATGGCATTTGAAGTCAATGAAGCCTCACTGTAGTACTCTGCCCAAGTTCTAGATCCCTTCCATAAACGGGAATTTTCTCCGGACTTTGAAAAGTACTGCTTCATTTTGGACTGCTTCATTAACTCTGTGGGCATATGCGCACAGTTCAGTGCATTTGTTACAGACCCTGTCCCAGAAAATCACAATCTTCAGGTGCACCAGTATTGGCATGGAAAGCTATGTCAATGGCCAGAGTTAGCAAATTGTGTACTGGCTGTTTTGGCGTTGCCCGTGTCAAGTGCAAATGTTGAGAGGGCCTTTTCACAGATGAAAGTTTACATGGGAAGGAAAGATCGAGCGTGCATAACCAAAGACTCACTGAAGAAGTATTGTATGGTGTACTACAATAAGTTTGATTTGTAAAAATGTATTTGGATCTCATATACACTGTACGTACACTGTCTAAATACCATGCACTATAAGTGCAGAAAACAAGCAATAATAAAAGTAAAACATTCCATAAACACTGGAAAAACACTTTCTGTTGTTTTTAATGGCGCGAAAATGTGTAACCACTGATAACCACTGTTTTTTTATGGTATTGAAATCACTGGAAAACACTGAGAAAAAACACCAGAATTTACCGAAAATAGAAAGTGAAAATAGGAAAGTCTATCCGTAATGTTTTAGGTGCAGAAGTCCTGGGGAGATTTCTACCCGGTACTAGATCTCAAGGGAGTAAATCTCTTTATCCCTCACATCTGGTTCAAGAAAGTGTCCCTTCAAACCATTGTGCATCTGATCAAAGAGGGTGTTTTCCTATCTTGCCTGGACATGATGGATGCATATCTTCACATACTGATTCATCATTCCTGCCAGAAATACCTACATTTTGGGGTCATGGGGAAACATTATCAATTCAGGGTTCTCTCCTTTTGACTAGCTTCTGCCCCAAGAGTTTTTACCAAACTCTCAGCACCTCTGGTGGGTATCCTATATGTGCAAGTTATTTAGGTAAACCCTTCTCAGGATGACTGGCTGATTGCCTCTTCTTCTTTTACTAATGCTCAAGAATAGGCTCTACAGGTGTGCAACTTCTCCAACAACACAGATTCCTCCTCAATTTCAGGGAAATCTCACCTGACTCCCTCCTAACAGTATCTATTTATAGGAACCCTGTTTCGCATAGATTTGGTTAAAGTTTTCCTGTCTGAGGAGAGGCGGACAAAATTAAGATCTCATCTGGCTTCGCTTCTGTAAAAAGATGAAGCCACAGCAAGGATGTGGCTCTGGAAACAGGGGGAATTGACTTCAGCTTTTACATTCCTGCCCTGAGGTTGCCTTAATCTTTACCCCTCAGTCCACCACCTTCTTCGCTTTTGGAGCCCCTTGTCCAGGAACTACAAAACTCTAATCCCGACATTAGCAGAGATTCAGGAGGATCTCAAATGGTGGATGGTTCAGGAAAATCTGGAAAGGGGTTTCTTTCTATCTTCTCTTTCCCTAGCTGTTCTTACAACTGATGCAAGCAAGATAGGTTGGGGAGAAGTTCTGGGTAGTGCCTAAGCCCGGGGCAGATAGAAAATTCGAGAGCAGCTCAATTTGTACAATTGGAAGCAATTGGTGGCTGCATACAGAGCCCTTCTTTTTTTTCTCTCTCTTCTCCAGCATCATGTGAATTGCGTACAGACAATCAGATAGTCAGGCCGTCCATAAACCATCTGGGGTGGGGGTAGTGCCACTCTCTGTTTCTCCTTTCCAGGAAGATAGGCTTTTGGGTAGAGTAGAATCTCTGTGCTCTTTCTTCAGTCTATCTTCCGGGAAGGAGAATTGGCCTGTACATTTACTGAGTCGAACATTCCCATGGTCAATGTCCCTTTGTCTATTTCCCCTTATATTTCAGGAGATCTGGAAGAGGTTCGGTCCTCCATGGTTGGATTTTTTTGTGGTGAAGGAAAGTGCTCTGCTTCCCCACTTTTGCACTTTGATTCCTTCCAATCAGGCATGGGCCATAGATGCATTATCAATCATATGGCCTCGGGAACTTCTCTACTGCTTCCCTCCATTCCAACAGACTCCCAGGGTCCTGAGAAAGATTACAGAGTACTGGACAGAGATTCTTCTGGTTATCCCCATTTTGCCTAGGAGGCCATGGTACCCATTCTTTCTCCAGATATCTGTCCAGCCTCCTTGGAAATTTCCACTGCTTCCTTCCCCTGAGGCTGCCCCTGCTTCCTCTGCAAACTCTTCAGAAGTTGAACCTAAAGGTCTGAACCTGATGGCCTAGGGTTGTTCGGCTGAAGTAGCAGTGAGCATCCAATGGTCTAGGAGACCTTCCACCCTTAAGTCCTGTGGTTGTCATTGGCATCATTTTGATGACTGGTGTAAAGAGGAAGGGCTTTCTGCAACATACTCTAATCCTAGTTGAGTTCTTAATTTCCTCAGAGATGGGTCCTGTTGGGGTTTGCTGTATTAACCATAAGAGTCCAATGGGCAGCTATTCGAACAGTTAGGGGGAGCAAGAGAGTCCAATCTCTTTGCTCACTTCCCTCCTCTTAAGAAGCTTTTTTCTTAGATGGACAGCCATTCACACTTCAACTCCCAACTGGGAGTTGATGCTAGTCATACAGGCCCTTCAGGATCAACCTTTTGAACCTCTTGAGACAGTGGACCTCAGATTTCTATCAGCTAAGGTGGACTTTCTAGTAGCCATTTGCTCTAGGAGGATGGTTGGTGAGATTGATACTCTTCTTTCACCATTTTTGTGATTTCTCCAAGACAAAGTAATACTCAGACCAGGTCCTATTTTTTGGCCTAAGATTTCTTCCATCTATCACTGCTTGGAAGGTATAATTTTACCAGTTTTTCCCTAACCTTGCTTCAGAGGAAGAAATAAGATGGCATTCATTAGATGTCCCCAAAGCTCTGCCCATCTATTTAGCTAGAAATGCTTCCTTTTACAAGGTGGATTCTCTCTTTATCACTTATGGAGTTTCAGGGAGAGGTTTGTCACCCCAGTTCTTCCACTCTGTCTTGGTGGATCAAACTGCCGATCTCTAAGGCCTCTGAGCTCACTGGTATGGACTGTCCTCAAATTAATGGCAGATCTACTAGGGAGAAGGCTGCATCCTGGGCAACATTTGAGGATGCATCCTTGAAGGATATCTTCTGCATAGCGACATGGTCTTCTCTACATACATTTATGCTACATTATCGCCTGCAGTTTGGTGGTGTGGTTTCTGCAGATTTTGAGTCACATGTGTTAGCATCTATCCATTACATTTAAAGTATGTTGCTATGGTTGATACAATAAATCACAGGTGTGGCATTAGTATGACTTGTTGTCTTTCTTCTACTGCTGGTCAATCACTCAATTCTAGCTTGGGTATTTACTCATGCGTAAGGACTGTACGAGGAAGTCGGACAATGAGGTAATATCCTGGTTGCTTACAGGTAATCTTCATTACTCCGCGCCCAGGCCTTCCTTGTCATTCTCCTGAAACCCTACCTCCCTCCCTACGAAGTTGACTGATTGACTATCATGTTTGGATTTGAAATTTCAGGAAGTGCAGGAGGGGAAGTGACATATTTCTGTACTTCTGGGCAATGGTAGTCATATTAGGGCAGGATTATTCAGGTCAGGCTTGTTAATCAGTGTCTGCAGGGCAGTGAGAGGAACTCATACATAAGGATTGTGATAAGGAAGATCTAGACTCAGAGTAATTAGGATTACCGGTAAGTTACCGGGACATTCCCACAGCAGATGGGACACCACAAAAATATTGGTACCATTACGAGTGGCTGCTTAATTCTGAAAGGGTCATTAGCAGGAGCCACGGGGCCCTATTTGAATTATAAATTAATAGGAACACCAAATGTCTGGAGTATTTCATTCAGACAGTTCACCTGCTGGAAGCAGGCAAAGGCTCCAGGTAAAATACTGTGTAAAGTCATGAAGGAATCGGCATAGAAAGCCTAATTCCAGCATGTTATTCCCCAGATAGTTATAATAGCTGTTAGTCCTCTCCTGGAAGTATTGGTACTTCTGAGGGGAGAGGAAAAGTGGATAATAACGGACCACTTGTTACGTGGGCCTAAATAAGGTCTTACGTCTTCTCTCTAGTTCAAATACGTTCATCTTCCTCGTTTGTCTATGGATTATGTAGAGTCTCATGCAAAGAGTGCAAGGTCAGAAGTCTTTGGGCTGGTTAAGGTGAGTGTGCAGTTTGTACGCAAGCAAAGCACAGTAAAACACTGCCTTTTAGGTCTCGCAGACCTGCGTTGCAGCGCGCATGCGCTGCTCGCTCTGCGAGGCTTCTTGTAATCGGGATATTTCTGAAGTGGAGTTTAAGCCCCGCCCATCATTCTGATTGGCTGGCGTCATCGTTTATAGTAAACGCTGGCCTCCGATTGAAAATGAAGCTTCTTTGTTACCGCCCTGTCTCCTTTTTAAACAGCTCATCCGGACTGGATCTTTTACTTGCGGCGTGACACGGTCTCCTTCATTAGTCATGTCGGCACTATGTTTTTCCAGTCGCCTTTGGCAAGGGCGGCCGCGTGTTTATTTTTGCATCGCGCTTTCACTTAAAATGAAAGCGCGATGCAAATTTAAACAAGCGGCTGCCTTTGAGCAATGGCGAGAGCTTGTTTCCTTTTCTTATCGTTTCTCCCCTACGTTTTCAAGCCTCCTCCCTGCTTCCTCCGCCAGTTTCCCCTCTTGCCGCATGTCTCTCTTACTTTACATCAGGTCTCCCTCGTCCCCCCTGCCCTCCCCATATAGTTTACACACACGTTCCTCACCGGTTTAGGATGCTCTCTCTCCTAATCACACACTCACTTCGCACAGTCTCTTCAGTTCAACCCCCCTCCTCAGTGCTGTCGTTTACCCCCTCACCACGCGTTCCTTTCCTCCCAAAGTCACCATACCCCCCTTCACCTCGCCAGTTCTCCCCCCCCCCACAGTCCCACGTCCATATAGGTGTGTAACCCCTGGGCACCGGTGCTGCCGAATGCCAAAGACTCACTCACAGGTGGAGGAGCCCAGCTGTGATTTTACCAAACATGGATGTTTGACACACCCGGAGTGTGTCCTACGCCCCCCCTCCCCGGTAGAGCGCCTCTGCCCGGACCCGTGCGCGGCACACGTCAGATGTCTGCGGTGGGGGGTGGCTGGGTGAGGGTGAGGCAGGAGGGTTACCGGTCCCAAGGACGGCCACTCCCACCTCGACCTTTCCCCTGCAGAGTGCGCGCGTGACTGTGCCACTGAGCCGTTCTCGTGAATGTTCGTGTGTCTGTGTGTACCTCTGCGCAGGTTCCCCCATGACTTCACATTTCTGCGGAATGTTTATACACGTGCATAATGGCCTCTGTCGCCGACTGTCTGCCCGTCACTCCCCCTCCACAATGTCAGTCACCCGCGGTTCTGTCGCTCTCCCTGTTATTCCACTCTCCCCACGGGTTCTTTCCGTTGTCTTCACAATATGCTGTTGGTACGCGTCTTTCCATCAAGTGCCACGACTCAGGCCACCCCCACACCCATGTTTACTATCTCCCCCCTGTGCCCTGCCTCTCTTCTCTCTGTGCTCGTCCCTCTTCCTTCTTTGCGACATCTCACTCTGTGTCCTTCTTCGCCCTGTCTCTTCTTTGCCCCCTATCTACGCCTGTCTTTCTTTGGTGTCATGTTTTCTGTCTTTGTACTCTTTTTTTTACCCCCCTGGCTTTGTCACCTCCACTGTAATCTCACTCCCCCGGTCCCGCTCCCTCGGACTTGCCTATCCACCCTCTCTTTCTCCTGTACCATGCGTCTCTCTCAGTCTACACTTTTACACAGGAGGGGGGTCGGGGGTCCCTTCTTTTTAGCAGTTTTACATACCGCAAGCTCGACCCGAAGGTATTGGAGCGCTTTACATTCGCACCAGTTACAATACACAAGGACACGTTCATTTTAGTTTTTTAGGCACGGAGAGATTAAATGATTTGCCCAGAAACACAGGATGTTGAGTTGACGCCGAGACTGAAACCAGGTTCCCCGGTCTAAAGTCGGCAGCTCTGGGCCTTACGCCACATCGTTTCCCCTTTCCTTCCTCTAGGCCTTCTCAGTTGTCTTTACCCTCTCTCAAATGAACTGAGTCCCTTTCTTCATATATCTGCGCTGTCTCTTCGTGACCTCTCTCTCCTCTGTGACCTCTCTGAAGTGTGCCGCCTGTCCCTTCCCCTCTGGAAAGTGTTTATCTCTGCATGTCAGGCCCCGGCTCCAGCTGTCTCACTCCCTCGTTGCCGGGCGGGCCTTGTTTTTAAAAGATGCAGAAACGCCTCTCCGGCTGTCAACGGCTCACCTGGGTCTCACCTGAGTTACAACTGCCCCGCCCCTCCACAGAGCCTCAGCAGTTCGGAGCCGCCCTCTCAGTTGAAGATGCACCCTTCCCGCCCTGGGGGTCTCACCAGGACTCAGCTTGTCTGCCTCCCTCCCTTCCCCCACACTCAGGACTGTAAATCACAGATTAGTAACCTTCCTCTGCTCGTGCTGCAATTCAATTACTATTTTTCTTTGTTTCGCATTGTCCCTGTTGGTTCTTCCATTTTACTTCTTCCCTCCTACCCCCCCTTGTCCCTGTTGCTTCTTTGCTACTACCCCCTCCCATTGTCCCTGTTGCTTCTTCGCTAGTGTCCCTGTTGCCTTTCCCTCTCACCCACCTATTGTCCCTGTTGCCTCTTCCCTCCCTCCCGCCCATTGTCCCTGTTGCCTCTTCCCTCCCGCCCATTGTCCCTGTTGCCCCTTCCCTCCCGCCCATTGTCCCTGTTGCCTCTTCCCTCCCGCCCGCCCATTATCCCTGTTGCCTCTTCCCTCCTGCCCGCCCATTGTCCCTGTTGCCTCTTCCCTCCCGCCCGCCCATTGTCCCTGTTGCCTCTTCCCTCCTGCCCGCCCATTGTCCCTGTTGCCTCTTCCCTCCCGCCCATTGTCCCTGTTGCCTCTTCCCTCCCGCCCATTGTCCCTGTTGCCTCTTCCCTCCCGCCCATTGTCCCTGTTGCCTCTTCCCTCCCACCCGCCCATTGGCCCTGTTGACTCTTCCCTCCCGCCCGCCCATTGTCCCTGTTGCCTCTTCCCGCCCGCCCATTGTCCCTGTTGCCTCTTAATTGTCCCTGTTGCTGCTTCCCTCCCTCCCACCCACTGTCCCTGTTGCCTCTTCCTTCCCACCCGCACATTGTCCCTGTTGCCTCTTCCCTCCCACCCGCACATTGTCCCTGTTGCCTCTTCCCTCCCGCCCATTGTCCCTGTTGCCTCTTCCCTCCCACCCGCCCATTGGCCCTGTTGACTCTTCCCTCCCGCCCGCCCATTGTCCCTGTTGCCTCTTCCCGCCCGCCCATTGTCCCTGTTGCCTCTTAATTGTCCCTGTTGCTGCTTCCCTCCCTCCCACCCACTGTCCCTGTTGCCTCTTCCTTCCCACCCGCACATTGTCCCTGTTGCCTCTTCCCTCCCACCCGCACATTGTCCCTGTTGCCTCTTCCCTCCCACCCGCCCATTGTCCCTGTTGCCTCTTCCCTCCCACCTGCCCATTGTCCCAGTTGCCTCTTCCCTCTCACCTGCCCATTGTCCCTGTTGCCTCTTCCCTCCCACCCGCCCATTGTCCCTGTTGCCTCATCCCTCCCACCCGCCCATTGTTCCTGTTGCCTCATCCCTCCCACCCGCCCATTGTCCCTGTTGCCTCCTAATTGTCCCTGTTGCCTCTTCCCTCCCACCTGCCCATTGTCCCTGTTGCCTCATCCCTCCCACCCACCCATTGTCCCTGTTGCCTCATCCCTCCCACCCACCCATTGTCCCTGTTGCCTCATCCCTCCCACCCGCCCATTGTCCCTGTTGCCTCTTCCCTCCCACCCGCCCATTGTCCCTGTTGCCTCTTCCCTCCCTCCCACCCGCCCATTGTCCCTGTTGCCTCTTCCCTCCCACCCGCCCATTGTCCCTGTTGCCTCTTCCCTCCCACCCGCCCATTGTCCCTGTTGCCTCTAATTGTCCCTGTTGCCTCTTCCCTCCCACCCGCCCATTGTCCCTGTTGCCTCTTCCCTCCCACCCGCCCATTGTCCCTGTTGCCTCTTCCCTCCCACCTGCCCATTGTCCCAGTTGCCTCTTCCCTCTCACCTGCCCATTGTCCCTGTTGCCTCTTCCCTCCCACCCGCCCATTGTCCCTGTTGCCTCTTCCCTCCCACCTGCCCATTGTCCCTGTTGCCTCTTCCCTCCCACCTGCCCATTGTCCCTGTTGCTTCCTTCCTCCCACTTCCCACTAGTTGTCTGTGTTGCTTCTTCGCTCCCAACTTCCTCTTGTCATGTTTTTGCCTCTTCTTTCCTACCCTACTGTTGTCTGTGTTGCTTCCCGCCCACTGGCATAACAATAAACAAGCATTTGCAATGCAATAGGTCTCGCATTTACGCAAGTTTAAGCTATTGGCATTGTAAATGACACTGCCTTTTATCTATGTTTTAAAAACAAAAACAAAAATAAAAGGCATTGTTATTTGCAATGTCAATAGCTCAAACTTCAGCGTAAATGCGAGACTCTATTGCATTGCAAATGCTTGTTCTAAGCGGTAGCCAACAACAAGGTAAGAGGGGCTGGGGTGAGTTTTACTCTAAAAGAGGCGGGAACCTGTTCTAAACAAAGAAAGAGAGGGCAGCCTTTCCTCACCCAAATATAGTTTTAGGAAGAATGCCTGATCACAGGGATGTGCAGGGTGTCACGTTTACCTTGGACAAGAGTCTGCTGTGCGACCATCATCTTGTGCAGGAATGCACATGGTTTGCCTTTGGACAACCAATCACCACATACAGTAAAACTAACGCATGCACCAAACACACATGCCACTCATATATGTCCCAAAAGTGAGGATACGCAATGGACCCCAGTTATGAGGGCTGGATGGACCTTTACAAGAGAAAGTCAGAAGGGAGTCTCTCCTCCGGGGGTGCAGGTAAAAAGGCATTTACTCATAAACTAGCATTTCGGCCACCACTACCCTTTTCCTCATAGTACGGGCCGTGGGGCTGTATCCTCACTTACCCGTTGAGGGTAGGGGGCAGTGCTTTAAATGGGCCGGTACTGTCCGGTACTGAGCACCAGCACTTTTTTATTTTGAGAGCGAGAGTACCGGCTCGTCTCAAGAGAAATGTAATACTTTTAATTGGAGAGTACCGGCACTACTCAGAAACAAGCAGGTACTCTGGTACAAAGTACCTGCACTTCTATTATTCCATTTCAAGCACTGGTAGGGGGTCACTTTATGAGACCAGCTAACAGAAGAGCCAAACTCTGCCGATGAACATCACAGCAAGTGTGTCTAAAGCAACAAGGAAACAGCCAACCTGTACAAAAACTCCCCGGTTTTTGTGATGCACCATCCACCTTATATCTCCTTCCCAATAGTTTGAACCTAACACAGAGCCTTATACTTGCATCGTGTGCAACTCTGCTACCCCTGCCGTTCCTCTCGGGGCGGTTAGAATAACCAAAAATACAATTGTAACAGCTGCAGGTTGCACCACCTTACAAGAAAGTCCATATAGAAGTACATATACGAATGTCCGGCCAGTAGTGAGATAACAAAAAAATCTTTATTCTTCTTTACAATGTTGACAAGTGTACAGCAAACAGCCACAACAGCCAACGCGTTTCGTTCTATGCCAAGAACTTCATCAGGGCTGTAAAACAATGTTTAAAAAAGATAGATATATAGTTTACTTTATTGCAATGCATATTACTAAGCTTATAGTTCATTATATACATGTAATAAAAGCATAGCATAAAAACACATACGAGAAAATTTGCCTGAACACAATATTGACAAGGCTCTCGTTTAAAACCTAAAACCTCACAGTTGAATATGTTTATTAAAAAAGAGAAAACTAACATAATTCACTTATGTTATCTTTCTGTCCTTTTACCAATGACCTAATTATCTGCTCAATGCCACACACACTGATATTCCTTATTTAGACCCTCTATATGTCCATTGCATTATTGCCCACAAGTTGAGCACAGATCATTTCAACAAAGACGAAAATTGGTACATTATAATCCCATTTCAAAACCTACCAGAGTCAACATCAAAGCATTTCAGAGAGCATTCCCCATTTTCTCTGCTACCATGTAACTAATGATCAGAAACCAAGTGTACATCATGTGTCATGTGTCACTTGACAAGTTATATATCAGGCCCCTTATATATTAACACAATGTTGCACCTACCAAGTATATTAGATGGTTCCAAAGAGTTGACCAAAAATTGCATACATGATCCACTAGTGTACTCCACTGGACATTCACCGTGGACCACCGATTTTCTTTTTTAAGAGCTGCAGGCAAAGACTGAATAAGTCGAATTATGCCTGCAAAAGTATTGAAAAAAGAAAAATACAAACAGTAATCAAGTTGCTAAGGCCATTAGGACATTATTAGTCCAGGACTTCTAACATTTCTTAAAACAGAGTAAATGGATGGCAATAGCCTCCGTTAGACCCGTCATCGCTACGTATTAATATCATTTAATAATATTCCACCGGCCTACATCGGACGCATCATAACTTGAAAGCAACAACATTTAGTCATATTGCTACAATCCCATACAACTAACTCCATATTCTCAGTCACTAAGAGTACCCAATACAAAAACCACTCGCTTACCTATTGACTGGACTGCATCCGGCCCAAATCCGGCTCGGAGGCTCTAATATAAGGAGGGCTGATGTGCCTGCAATGCAATTTATGAAGCAATGAGCAACCGACCTTATTATAATGTGGTATTCAAAATCTTTATACGAGGGAATACAATATACGGAGATGACTTCCCAATTAAAGTGAATAATAGGATATTTTGATCTATACTGGAAAACTATCCACACAGCAATTCCCCCTCGCCAAACAAAAAATTTCAATAACCCTTAAAAAGGCCTGTACAGCCCCAAAAAGACGGTGTGTTCTTTGCGTCAATCTGGTCAAAAAACACACGTTGTCATAGTGCCTTGGAGTTGACCATAAAACCGTTCCTATTCACCCCCCAGTGTATTTCCAAAAGGGAGACCATTACGCCACACCTTTTTTAACAGCAGGGGAGCGAGGAGCTTATCAAAAACGGGTCTAAGTTTAACGAGAAAAATCCCTTTGTTCCCAGTATGTTTTAAGAACTAAAACAATTGTACCCCCCCCTGTTTGATAAAGGGGGAGAAAAGAATTCGTCTAAGACGGGTTTGAGCTTACCAGAAAAGTCCGGTCCTGCGCGACGTAACCGACAGATAGGTCGTTAAGAGCGCGAAAAAAAAAGCCCGACTTGATTTGTCCTATTTAAGCACCCATTTGCGTCAGATAACGTTAACCGCCAGTATCACCTGTCTCATTATCACAAATAGGGTCCAGCAACAAAGTGTCGTTGTCCCCTTCTTATTTCAAAGAAGCGGGATCTTAAGGTCAACCAACAATAAATAGCGAACAAGCCTCTGCTCAATTCGCGTCACTAGAACGCAAGGCATATAAAATCCTCCATTTGCAAACGCCCACTAGCCGGTTGAAAAATATAGTAATCACACCCCGAAATTCCAGTAAGTGTCACGATGTCCCCTTACTATATCGTGTTCACGTATTTGATCGTGATGATTGCCATATGTTCAATCACCGTTAGCAACACCTAATTACCTAAATCTTACATGGGGAATTCAAAGATAAGATGTAGCTCCACCAACAAAAGCGGAACACAGTCAACTCCCCAACCCCAGTTCGAATCCCCTCCAGGGAGACAAAACAATAACAGTTCTATTCCACCCACTCAATTTCATTATCTCGTTTATGAAGAATATGTTGCCATTGTGTATATTTTATATCCAAATACCATGTACACATATTAGTCCCCATATCTTACCTGGGAAATCCAATAAAGAGACGTAGCTCGAATAGCAAGGGCGGGAATTCAAAAAATAAGATGCAACTCAACCAGCAAAAGCGGAACACAGTCAACTCCTCAACCCAGGCTTGAATCCCCTCCCGGGAGACAAGGCAAAAGCAACTCGATTCCACCCAGTCTACTATCATATTTCGTTTTGTTAAAGAATATGACGCCATTGTGTATATTTTATGTCCAAATACCACTTACACATATTAGTCCCTAAATCTCGCATGGGAAATCCAATGATGAGACGTAGCTCAAATAGCAAAGGTGGAACACCACCCCCGTCACCACTAGAGTTCGATTCCCCCCACAGAAATTAAAGCGGTAGTAACCAAATTGCACCCAGTCTCCCTCTTAAATCAACTTTTGAGAATTAGGTTAACATTGTGTATAATTTTAACCAATTGGAGCCTTGGCAAGATATGTACAGGCATATTACAACCACATTGCATTGAATTTGACAGCCAATGTATTCAATCTCTTTGTTTCACAGTTAGTCCGGGCAAATTAGCCACATCCCATTCTTGGATTATATACATATCAAATGCATTTATCATCCCAAATAATATTTTGGCAAAAACAAAGTATACACATCCACCAATATTGCTTCAGTATTGGTAACAGTATATATAATCACTTCCTTCCACATCTGGATGGAAAAGAGGATAGCCACATTGACTTTCAAGGACATAATTCTCAAGAGATATTTCCAATGACAATCTTATTCCCTCTGTGATCACAGAAAATAGTGTAACTCCTCATCGGTGTTGTGTCCCAAGTGTGTGCAGCCCCTCTAAAGATAATGTTCCATACCCCGTTTTCAGCTAAGGATGTTGGGCACGACTCCTATAAAGCAGTGCAGGATACGGCAGTAAAGAGGGGACAGGCACACATACTGAGGCTAGCTTGCATGCTTGATGTAGCACTTAATAGTAGGTTTTACACTAGCCACAGTGACAAAAACAGCAATGTGCACACCAGGGCTGGACTGGCCATACTGGGCATTGGGTGTTTCCCCGGAAGGCTGGTAGGGTGGGGGCCGGCTTTGTTACTGGTGGACAGTTTTGCAGCAGTGCTGTAATATCGCCCCCTAGTAACAAAAGCAGCAAGCAAGTGTTTGTTGCCGCCCAGGGACAGGCAGTGCTTCCCCAGGTGCTGGACCGAGAAAATTGCCTGGGCTGCTTTGGGTTCCCAATCCGGCTCTGGTACACCAGCTGTGGTGTAGAAGATGGCGAGCTTCACCGCAGCTGCGTTAGGGAGAAAGATCACAATACCATCATTCTCTGTGGTGGACCTCATGCCAGCTAGAAATGAGTTGGTCACAGTGGACACTTTAGTGCTTGACGTCCAACAGAGTGAGGCAGCTAGCTAGACAGACAGAACTGTCGGTCGGACTCTACAACCTAAAGGACATCTCCACATATGTGCCAGGTTTAGATGCAAAATTTCTGTTAACATGACTAGCTGAAGGATCACCGAATAGGGGGCCTCATGTACGAAGCATGCATGAGGTGAAAGAGGTTGCAATTTGCTCACAGACTTTTACCGAATGCATTCAGTTCACAAAATACAGAATTGTAGTGGATCGCAATTCGGCCTACCTCATAAATATAAATGAGTTAGGTCACAGATAGCGACCCACTAAGATTAGCTGCAATCACAGGCATGGTGGCCTCCTAGCCTTACCAAACCACCACATCTGGGATTGCTCTTTAAAAAAAACAGGCTCCACAGTTCATATTTTTTGACATGGCTGGTATTCCACTAAGGTTGTGTTTTGGTCATTCCAGTGCTTAACAAGCTCCTGTGTGGCCTCCATGTGTTTGTTAGCCCATTTCATATACTCAACTATGTGGGGACATAGGCCCAGCACATAGTCAATAATATCCTGTGCGGGTTCCTAGCGAGGTTTCTCCCACCATTCTCGGACAACACTTAAGGAACCTCTGATAGGGGTCCATGTAAAGGCCAAAGGGCTTAAGCCCACTCCCTTTTGTGGTATTTACCTGTAGCCAAATAAAAGGCATTGGAGGAGGACATTTTTCTATGGCCAGTAAAAGAGGTTGACCAACCTGTCCCAGGTTTTGGTCTGCCCCAAATACCCAACCAAGGAGATATCTTGGGTTGTGTTTAAGAGGAATGCTCTTTACAGCTAGGGGAACACCAATATTCTGGTAGCCCCAGGTTTTGAATCCTTCGCCTCGCTGTACTGGACACCTTTTTCCTAGTAGATCCTGTGGGTTTCACTAACATCCTCCAGTTCATGGCTTAAGCCTGGCAACGAATGCCTTCAAGGGTCATGTACTCTTTCTGCGCTTGGCGCAATTCCTCCCTGAGGGTCCTCCTGCTCTATGCAACTCAGAGAGTTCAGACAGGTCTGTCAGGGTAGGTTCTTGTTTCCATTTAGGCTCCAGACCTTCCCCCTGGGGTTCAGATTCCTTCTGGTCCGTGTGAAGTTTTGAGGCTGTTTTCCCACACACTTGCCCTTCCTCTTCGTTTTGGGAATCTGTGCAATTGTTCCAGACACCAGAATCCCTCGACTTCCCTGACACACTGTCTGGGCCTTTGGCCACACCCAATCACTCAGGCAGACCCAACATTTCGTTATGGGTCTTCCTTTCCACTTCTGCCCAAGGAGAGGTTACTAGATTGTTTCCCAACATACACTCTACTGGAATAGCAAGGCTCTCGGCTACCTTCTTCAGGCAAGGAACCCTGCCCCACTCAAAGATGACCACGGGCATGGGATGAAATTTCACCTCATTGTCAGCGTGACTACCCTATAGAGAACATGTGGGATAATCTGCTCTGGAGAAACCAGCTGGTCCACCACAGTGGGAATACTGGCCCCTGTATCCCTCAAAGCCTCTACCTTGGTCCAGTTGATGACTAGCCATTGCCTTACTTCACCATGCTGGGAAGTAAGGCAGCTAGGGCTTCAATATCCACCATATCCACTGAGACTAAGGTAACTTCAGTCGAACCCCTGGTTTCCCCTGGCCAAACACCCACCCCAGTTCCTAAATTGCAAACCTTTGGGACTGCCCACCCGCTAGGGGCTTCTTGGAACAGACTGAGTCTCCCTTTTCATATTCTTGCTTGTAACAGTCCAAGCATACGCTAGCCTTCACTGGGTCAAAAGGTTTTTTATCCTTGTACTGCTGCTTTGCCCTGACGAGGAGTTCTGACTCTCATTTCACAGACTTATGGCCTGATTTACATCTCGGTGGTAGGGAAATCTCTGTCACACACGTGACAGATATCCCGTCCGCCTTATTCCGATCCCATTATATCCTATGGGGATCGTAATACGGGGGATGGGATAACCGTCATGTTTGTGATGAGGATTCCCTCTGCCGAGATCTAAATCAACCCCTAAGTCTGAAGGTAAAACTTCTGACTGGGTAGAGCCTGGTTTCTGTAACCCAACCACGCTCCAACGCAGTCCGCTTTAAATCCCGCCTAGATACGGGTGAAGCGCAACCAGTTGACAATAGTTGGTATTTCACGCTTTTTAACCGGTTAACTGCTTAGAACGTTCCGCGCCAGTGCGGAACGTTCTATTAAGCGGGCGGGGCCGCGTCGGCCAACGGACGTGCGCAGCACTACCGAGGTAGTGCTCGCGACGGCCGTTGGCCGACAGAAGCACTTAACGGGTTAACATAACATGTTTATTTGTAAACAGCACGTTCACCAAGGGTATGTTGGTGCTGAATAACAGATGTTTATTGTTACCCAACTCAATGGTACTCATTCTGTCGACCTCAGAACGACGAAAGGCTGAGTGTACCTGCAGGGATTTGAACCTCTGACCATGAGGTCAAACACAGGCCCCTTTAGTGGATGCATTAGTCCACTAAGCCACCAGGCCCAGCTTTTGCACAATCTTTATTTAAAACTTTTAAAATTCCCATCTCTTGTTCCCCTTAATGGATTTTTTTCGTTTTGGTGTCATTTTTTCATTACGTTATTCTTTATTTTTATAAATTGGAGTGGGAGTTTTTGACTTTTTACTTGTTCTGGTACTTCAAAATGCTTTACACCTTTTCTAAAGTTAAGCCTGCCTTTTTATGTCATAGCTTCCAGGGGCTGAACTGAAGGTTTAAATTATTCAACACTTTACTGGACCTCAGAAGAAAAGTGCCCTTAGTACTTGAGTCGGACTACCAACTATACAAATAATAATCTACTTTCTTACACATATCAAGAAGGTCTTCAGTACCAGTCTTTGGGCCTGATTTGATCTGGGTGGACAGGTTACTCCGTCACAACGGTGACGGATATCCCATCCACCAAAATATAAATCAGGTTATATCCTATGGGATTTATATTTCGGTGGAAATGATATCCGTCATCGCTGTGATGGAGTAACCCATCCGCCAAGATCTAAATCAGGCTCTTTGTCTTTTGTGTGAGGGAGAGAAAAGGGGCAATTGCCTTTGCTTGAGCAGCCATTTGTCAGTGAATGGCTGAGCAGGCAGCAAATTACCTCAATGGGATGACAGTACCTGTCACCTCTGGGTCCACTGTTGTGGACACTCTCAACTGATAGTAACAGCAACCCTGCTTACCTATGGGACCTTGTGTATCGTAGACAAATCTAGACCTCTCAACCTAAGTAGCCAACAAGAAAATGGAAGTGAACCTTCCAACAAACACAAAGGCTCCCTTAGACTTCAATGGACTCACACACCTTGAAAATCTTACACTCTTAAAATAAAGTTTATCTGTTTATTTCAGTGAAACACTCCCCAAGACCACTGTACCTCGTCCTCCTTGTAGGCTCAAAGGTTTGAGAGGTATGCATGCAAGCTACATCTATATGATGACAAATTCGTATTTACAAATTGCTCAACATGGTAAGGAACTGATTCCGCATATTAGTGAAGGAGGTTTTTTACTGAATGCACAATATTATTAACACGATAAATAATATGTATTTGAGACAAAGGCATTAGGTTGAGAAAACTGTGCTTATTCTATTGTTGCGATACAAAAGGGGATGATGGACGGAACGTTTGAGCCAATCAAACACTCACCCCCAGTCAACTGATCTGGGTTTAATCCATCATCATTCTTTAGCTCACTCCACCACCCCAGTTCAGACATGGCCATATGCAAATGCGATACAAAAGGGGATGATGGACGGAACGTTTGAGCCAATCAATATTATATCGCTTTGTTCGCCCTAAGTTGGCGGGGGTATGCCCAGACGTGGGTCCCTTGCTCACTTTGCCACTGGATTCAAGCAAGCCTGGCTGATGACGGCTGGAATGCCAGAAACCGGTCCTAGGATGCTTGTTTCCGGTCCAGGGAAGACATGGCTTGGCAGTTCGGGCTGGACTGTTCCCATGAGGCACAGGGTCAGACTGATTTGCATATGGCCATGTCTGAACTGGGGTGGTGGAGTGAGCTAAAGAATGATGATGGATTAAACCCAGATCAGTTGACTGGGGGTGAGTGTTTGATTGGCTCAAACGTTCCGTCCATCATCCCCCTTTTGTATCGCTTTATTCTATTGTTGGACAATGTAGGCCTTGATTTAAAAATGTTCAGTGCTGCTTGTCGCCATCTTTCCAGCATGTAGTCATCTTTCCGCTTCTGTCTCACCCTGCACACAGAAGATTAATGAACAAGTAACTTTGTAAATATGGGGGCATATTATCAAGAACGGTGTTAAAATTATCGCCGGTTTAGCGGCAGAAAACTGCCGCTAAAGCGGCGATAATGAGCTTGATAATATGCCCTGGAGAATTCCAATAGAAGCCCATGTTCACACCAGAACATGGGCTTCTATTGGAATTCTCCAGAGCATATTATCAAGCCCATTATCGCCGCTTTAACGGCAGTTTTCTGCCGCTAAACCGGCGATAATTTTAACGCCGTTCTTGATAATATGCCCCATAGTTTTGAGATGTAATGTTACTTTCCCATGCACAGAATGATTTTTAGGTTGAGCCTGGGCATTGCATGAGCTGCTCTATGAGGCATGCGGTTTTCAGGTATGGAGTACAAGCTCCGCCCATTTCCCGCCCATCTTTTCAATTGGCTCCTGTTACTGTCCTTTCGAAATCGTTTCTTTTGATTGATAAATAGGCTTAGTAGTCCCTCCTTGGTACCGCCTTGTCTGCATTTGTAACCTCCCATGAGGACTGGACTTTTTACTTGTGTTGTTACACAGTCTGCTTTATCGAAGCTGTGAGCACTGCTTCTTTAATGATCTAACACTATTCCACCCATGACGTGCTTTGCTACAAGGCAGTACGCCGCATGCTTTTATATTTTTAATAGTAATGTATTTATTTAATTTACAGCGCGGTCTGCTTTAACTATGGCGGCCGCGCTTATTTATTTATTTCATTGATAGCGTGGTCCGCTTTCACTATAGCGGCTGCGCTTATTTATTTATTTAATTTACAGCACAGTCCTCTTTCAGTTTAGCGACTGTGCTACAGAACCTTTCTTTATTCATTTATTTTTTCTTTTGGGGTGAAAGCCCCCCATACTGCGCTTTCACTTTAATGTTGGCCACGCCACTTTCTTTAGACGCTGCTCACTGTAACCTGAATACGGCGAGCAGTGTCTAAAGAAAGGGGCGCGGCCACCATTAAAGTGGTCTTGCATTTGCGAGAGTTTGGGCTATTGGCATTATAAATAACAATGCCTTTTATATGTGTGTTGCTTTTAAAAACACATAAATAAAAGGCAAGGCATTGTCATTTACAATGCCAATAGCTTAAACTCTCACAAATGCGAGACCTATTGCATTGAAAATGCTTGTTTTTCTTTACGTTCTGTTGTACTCTATTCCACTGAGAATGAATTTTCCCATGGCCCCATCTATTGGGACCACAGTGTGATTCTTTATTATGAGAACTTGTGCTTGTGTACTAAGTAACAACATTTGTATCAGCAACTAAGGTATCTGCAGGGAACCAGAGATGGGAAAGACGGAAACTGCATTTAGTGACTCTTTCGGATAATATTGAAAATATAAGCTGAGAAACTGTATTGTTATTTCATTAACGTGATTGGTTCAAAATATGTGATCCTTGCACATCTGTAACAAATGTATACTTCAGTTGTATAATATATTATATCAGAAGCCTTTCATGAGGTTGATGGACTCATTTAGGAGGCAGCACCACCTGCTCTGACCTCTGTTATGTGTATTTATTAGAGCTGAGCTGTAGCTGATTTTGTCAGCTTATTTCCTACAACGTACTGTGAGCGTCATACTATTTCTTGATATAAAGAACTATTGAATGCCTTCTAACAATGTACTTTACCTTCTGTAAAGATTTCACCCCTCAATAAATCTTCATGATTTTATTTTACTATTTGTCTCATTTTCATTGTGAAGCCTAATGTGCTTTACAGCTTGCATTATAATCTTTGTTGGCTAGTTTCGGATGAGGAGCAACAAAATCCTTGAGGGATTAACGCTGCTCCCGGTCTATCAGAAACACCTTAATTTGACATAATAAGAAAACGCACCATTAGATTTCGTAGCAGAGGATGGTTTTAAAGGGATCTTGAAAGGTAGAAACTTGAATTAGATGATTCCGACTGGATCTTGATACTGCAGCCAACTAAATACAAAAACTAAAATTGACCTTATTCAGTCTATATTCCCAAATTCAAATGGTCCTGTTTGGATTGATGGCAGTATTCTGGTGCTCCTGAACCAGGTCGTTCAATTAATGAGAAGTGAGTATAAATGGGGCGATACATTGTCATAGAGTGTGCCTTTGGCAGTATAATATTGTATGTTGAGCAGTGCATTGCGGGATTTGTAGTTTGAAGTTTTTGATATCATGAAAATTGTATACGAGTTGTGAGTGCTTTGTTTATGCAACTTTGATTTGTGGAATGGTAAGAGTTTTAGCTATTGTAAGCTTGATGGCTTTTGCCTTATTTCAAGTTGAATTGTCAGTGTTTATTAAGTGTGTTTGTGCTGATTATATTATCAGAATTCATTGTATCATTTATGTTTATTAGTTTGTTGTTAAGGTATTCTTGATAAATATGTTTTTGTTTTAAGATTTGGTTAACTGATTTCATTCACAATCCAAGATCTTGACATATAAACTTGTTATTGAAATTTGTCTGCTTAATTTTAAGGTGTATCTTGTGAGACGCCACATCCACACCTTAATAGAGATTTTCTTGAATTCCTAAAGGTTTAGTTGTGAATGCGTTCTTATTTAGGTTGGTGGTTGTTTATTCTTTGGTGAATAGGACTAGACATACTAACCAGAGTGGGTTGTCACTGGTCAAAAAACCTGCCCAGTCTGCTTGATAGTGCCGTGAAGGTGTTATTTCTCTTTTCTAAAGAGAGTTTGATTTCTTTTCCACTTCTTTAATCAGACAAAAGATTTTTATTTATTTAAATATTCTTTTGCTTACTTGCCTGAAGGCATTGTGCTGTGAGCCACGGTGTGATTGGTTGGTTACATCATCTAGGCCGCGCTAGGATTGGTCGGTTGGAGTCGAGAGTCATGCTGGGATTGATTATCGCCAAATGATGCATCGAGATTGATTGATTGCTGTTGTTTATAACACATGGTTCGAAAGAGCAAATTTCAGTAAGGAAAATGGGAATTTCATTTAAGAAACCTTCCTTTCCTATTTGTAAGGGACATAAGAGGCCACCTGAAGGTACACCTGTCTATGATATGGCACTCAATAACGGGTTACACACTTGTCTGTGGATTAAAGATTGGAAGAAGATCCCTTCTGATGACAAGAACATACAATTTCCTCTGAATTATACTTTTGAAGTGAAAAAACGTGAGAATTTGAGATTAGTGATGTATGAAATGAGACCCTAACCTCGACCTGCCCAATTTGAAACATTGAATGAATGGGGGCATGTTGCACATAAGAAAGCATGCAAGAGGATAAAAACCCAGTTTAGACATACTGTTAGCAATTGGTTGAATTTGACAAGGAATTTGTGATAGCAGGCATTGTATGAAGATATGATTGAAGATGTAGGTGTCTTCCCTCCAGTTGTAGGGGAGAAAGAGAAGAAGCAGACAGACGAGGAGGAGAGTCAAGTTAAAGATGTGAACAAAGAGGAAAATACAGGGTCTGATGATGATGAAAAAGATGGGTTGTTAGATGATTTATTGAATTGAAGCCCACCTCCATATCAGGTTTTACCCCCTCCTGTAGGACCACCACCACAGGGGTGGTGGCAGGAGGACTAAGAATCAGTACCACTGAAGGTGCAAGTGTATCCATTGTCCTAGTGCACCAAAAGGGGGATACCTCCCTTTATATCAAGTACATCCACAGATGCACCCAGCACAGCTACTGTTAATGCTGCTGTACTCACGAGATCACAGGCTCACCCTGGCCAAAGACAATGGCCAAAGAGATGAACATATTATAGACATAAAGACAGAATTTGAAGATATTTTGAAGGGTACTATTGGCATAGAAAAACTTAATACATATGATGAGGGTGAGTTGAGATACTTAAGTAAAGAAACTACTAAGCATGCCTGTGAGGCGTATGAGAAATTGGAGTGTGTGGCAGAAGAGTATGAGAGTGACCTAAATTAGAAGAAAAATTTGCAAACGAATTTCAGAATGACAATGACTGATGAAGAGATAAAGGAGATGAGATCGCTCAGCTTGAACGTGCATATTAAGTCATTAGTGAATTACACAAAAAAATGGGGAGAGTTGAAGAAATGTAATGATAGATGCACAAAGAAAGAAGGAGTCAAGGCACAGAAGAAAAAGCCAGCAAGTGAAGTTGAGAATGAAACAAGTGCAGAAGTGCTTGGAGGAATATATGTGCATGTACCTTGGAGTTCCTGTGATCTTCTTTCATTTACAAAAAAATTACAAAGCTTAGGGATAACTGGTACACAGAAGTAGAAAGACTTGTAAACGTTTCAAATGTACTTTGGGATCATTTCAATATGTTGTTTGAGATTGTGGTTCCTAAAGATTTATGGATGAAGCACCAGAGGTACGACCATTTTTAGTAGTCACAAACGGAAAATCGGGCAGTTTGCAAACTATAAAAAGGGTTGTAGCATGTACAAACCCTTTTTGCGAGTCGGTAACCTATTACCGACTTGCAAACTCTATTTTGCTATTAGGAGGGGGCGTGCCAAGGGCGTCTCTTACTAATAGCGAGTCACAGAGGGATGTATGATTGTTTCGCTACCGCAAATACCGTTGCAAAAAATCCCAGTTACCACGAATTTAAAATTGATGGTAAGCCAGTCACAAGCAGGAAGGGGTCCCCAGCGGACACCTTCCCCTTTGCGCTTGCCAGCGAAAATATTTTTTTAAAAGCAGGCAGTGGTCACACGGACCTCTACCTGCCCTTAAAAAATGAAAAGAAAACTTTTCATTTTTTTCTTTTAAATGCATCCCATTTTCCCATTTCAAAAGTTGCTTTATTTAAAAAGCAAACACAGACATGGTGGTCTGCTGTCCCCAGCAGGCCACCATCCCTGTGATTGTAGCCCATTCACAATGGGTCGCAAACTGTGACCTGAATCATGAATATTGATGAGGCAGGTCATTTGCAACCGAATTGGGACTCGCTAAATGTGTCTGAGACACATTAGTACATTCCGTTTTGCAAGTTGCAAATTGCGAGTCACAAAAAAAATCGCAATTCGCGACCCGCAAAACGGAATAGTCGTACATCTAGCCCATAGCATGTACAAACCCTATTTTGCGAGTCGATAACCTATTACCGACTTGCAAAATAGAGTTTGCGAGTCGCTATTAGGAAAGGGCGTGCCAAAGGTATCCCTTCCTAATAGCGAGTCGCAGGGGGATATGCGATTGTTTCTCAACCGCAAATGCGGTCGCAAAACAATTGCAGTTACCACCAATTTCAAATTGGTGGTAAGCCAGTCGCAAACAGGGAGGGGTCCCTAGGGAACCCCTTCCCCTTTGTGTTTGGTAGCGAAAATATTGTTTAAGAGCAGGCAGTGGTCCCAAGGACCACTGCCTGTCCTTAAAAAATGAAATGAAATCTTTATTTCTTTTTATTTTAAACGCCTCCCGTTTTCCTTTAAGAAAAAGGGGCTGCATTGAAAAATTGCTGTATTTATGATTTAACTCTTTTTTATTGTAGGTTGCCAATGATAAAAACATTACAGTAGGGCCACTCTGGGCCTGATTGTATTGAGGGCAACAGTGTGATAATTCAATAGAAACAATAAACAACCCCCCTATGCCCCCAAAAATAGAAAAGGGAGTAAGAAGATAGAAGCTACCCACCCCCTCCCACCCCTGGTCCAGGCTGGTGGCAAAGTGATAAGGCAAACGGCTCAGCAGAGCTAGTGTTCACTCTGCGTCGTGGGAGACTCCGGTGCAGTGAGACGTAAGAGGCGTAGATAGCGCGGACAAGTCAGCTCACGGAAGTCCTGTGTAAGAAGAGCAATGAAGGGTTGCCATAGCTCACTGAATGAAGTGCCTTTCCCGGCTAGGGTTAAAGAGATCTTCTCCATCCCCAGGACATGCCATAGGCGATGGTACCATCCGGTGTGTGTAGGGATATCAGGGGACCTCCAGTGGGTTAGGATGTTCTGCACTGCCGAGCCCAGAGCTATGGCCATTTGCTTCCCTCTCCTAGCTTTGAGGGGGTATGTGAGCGCATTGGGTACCCCAAGGAGAACATATGCAGGGAGTCTAGGGATCTCGGTGTCCAGGTGAGTATCTACTTTGTCCAGGACATGGGCCCAGTATGTTTTAAGATGTGTGCAATCCCACAATAAGTGGACTATGGTGCCCCTCTCCCCACACCCCCGCCAACAATCTGGACTGTGTCCCGCATCAACCCGGTGAAGCCTCTCCGGGGTATAGTACCAGTAGTAGACCAGTTTAGTGAGGGTTTCTGTTAGTCCTATATGTGTCGCTGTGTGGCGAGCCCTGTAACAGGCGCCCTCCCACTCCTCAGGGGTAAGGTCCCGTCCAAGTTCCCGTTCCCATCGTGCCCGCCCAGCGTGGCTAGCTATGTGTGTATTTACATTGGAGCATTTTATATAAGTCCGATATCAATTTTCTGTCTGATGTCCGAGTCGCCAGCCAGCGCTCATAGTGTGTCAGTCGCCGAGCCGCGTGCGGGCGGACATCTGGATGCAAAGCCCAGTGCCGTACCTGGAGGTAGTGCATACGTTCCGGCTCTGGGAGGCCAAAATCCTCCCGAAGCATGGGGAAGGTTACAAAATCGCCGTTAACAAACAGGGGCCCAGTGCCCAGCAGCCGGACTCCGCCACTGACGGAAAGAATGCGGGTCCAGTCCCGGAGTAAAGGCCGGATTATCCAGAATGGATGTAAACGGTGAGGGGAAGGACGTCAACTCGTGGCTCAGATTCGTCTGATCCCACACTTTAAGTAGTGAACGAGTCACTTGAGAGGCATACAATTTGGGAGGACGATGGATCCTCTGGAGAAAGGGGACCTTCCGCAAAGAGGTACCCGCCACCGCCCGGTCCTGAAAGAGCCAGTTCTTTTCCGATTCGGCCTGGCTCCACTCCACCAAGTAACGTAGCTGCGTTGCCTTGTAGTATAGGGTGAGATCGGGGACCCCCAGGCCCCCCTCATTCGGTGGGAGAAAGCTGATCTCGCGTTTCAACCGAGGCTTACGACCCTGCCAGATAAAGGATGAGAGATCGGATTGCACCTTCTTAAGCCACCCTGTTGGGGGCGGTAGGGGCAGTGTTTGAAATAGGTAAAGGATCTGGGGAAGGACAGTCATCTTTATAGCGGCAACCCGCCCCAGCCAGGATATCTGGTGGTGTTTCCATCGCTGTAGTTCGGCCTGAATCCTGAGTCGCAAACGGGAAAAGTTGGTAAGCCTCATGCCCTGCAGTGTGGGCATCAAATAGATGCCTGGATATGGGACGGGGTCCTCGGACCACAGCAACGGTGAGCGAGCCTGTAGATCCGCTTTCTCTTGGGTCGACAGCGAAAGGTTCATCGCGGTGGATTTGGACAGATTTACTTTGAACCCGGACGCTCCAGCAAAAACCTCCAACTCCTCGATGAAAGCTCCCAAAGCTCTACTAGGGTTTGCTAAGGTCACCAATACATCGTCTGCATAGAGACTGATAGTGTGGGTGTCCCCCCCAAAGCGAATGCCAGTGATTTGCGTGTGGTTCCGGGCCCTCTGCGCTAGAGGCTCCATGTAAAGAGCGAAAAGCAACGGCGACAGAGGGCAGCCCTGCCTGGTCCCCCTGTGTATTGGGAGAGGAGCGGAGGTCTGTCCATTAACTCTGACAGTCGCTGTGGGTGAGCGGTAACAATTAAAGATGAGCGTCCGCATTTTATCCCGGAGGCCTATGTGTTGCAACACACGCTCGAGATATGGCCAGTGGACCCGGTCAAAGGCCTTCTCCGCATCCACCGTCAACAACATGTATTTCCCTGGGACACGGGAGGCCTTCTCAATAAGGTGTGAAACCCGTTTGGTATTGTCGCTGGTCTGACGCTGTGGGATAAACCCAGCCTGATCGGGGTCCACCAACCCCTGCATGTAGGGGCGAGGCAGGACGCCAGAATAGATGTGTAAAGCTTCAGGTCTAAATTCAGCAATGATATGGGCCGGTATGACCCACAGACAGATTTATCTTTCCCAGGCTTGGGGAGGACTACTATCGCCGCTTCCAACATGGACGAGGGAATGGACCCTTTCTCCGCAAAAGAGTTAAAAAGCATAGTTAGTAAGGGGACCAGCACAATGCCAAACTGCTTGTAAAAGGCCGCCGTATACCCATCGGGGCCCGGGGATTTGCCCAGCTTCAGGCGGGCGATGGCAGCTAGAACCTCTTCCGGTCGGATCTCTCTCTCAATATGCTCTGCTTGGTCTGGCGTCAAGGTCGGGAGATTAGCCTCCGAGAGGTAGGCAGTGATGTCCGCCTCCGCTGGGAGCTGCGCATCGTACAAGCGCACGTAATACCTGCGAAAGGTTTCAGCAATGGCCACATCCTCAGTGAATGTATGGCCCTCATCGTCCCTAATTGCTTGGACCCCGTCGCGAAGTCGGGCCTCGCGCAGTTTATGCGCTAGGAGACGCCCGCATTTGTCCCCTCCTACATAAAAAGAGTGTCGGAGCCGCACAGCGGCATATTCTGCCTTGTCCAGATCCAGTGCTGACAATTGCTTCTGTGCAAGAGACAATTGCCGCCATATGCGGGGAGCCCCGGTTCGCTGGTGCATCTGCTCCAGCTCGTGAACGTTTTGCGTCAATTCCTCTCTCTTCGCTTTCCGAGCTGCATTCTCCGCTGATGCAATGGCAATGGCTTCCCCCCTGATAACTGCCTTTAGGGCCTCCCACCTGGTTGAGAGCGAAGTGTCGGGATTATCGTTGTTTATGAGGTAGTCCCGTATGGCACTCTGTAGTTGGGCTACCGTATCTGGACGGTGCAACAATGTGTCCCGAAAGCGCCACCGCGGGGGGGCGCGACCCGTCCGCGGTAAATTTAATGAGATTTCCACCGGGCTATGGTCAGAGAGAGAGGCGACCAAAATATCAACAGAGTGTGTAGCCGCCTGGATGGTCTTGGTGTCAAGAAAGTAGTCCAGCCGCGCATAAATTTTATGCGCGTTTGAATAATAAGAAAAGGACCGTGATTGTGGGTGGCGTTGTCTCCAGATATCAGTAAGGTCGAGTTCGCTCAGCCATAGGGCCCCTGTCGGGGACAGAGTACCCACCTGGGTAGTGCACTGCGCGGACCTGTCCAGATCAGTATTAAACACTATATTGAGGTCTCCCCCTATTAAGATGTTGCGTTCATGTGTTGCGGTAGCCGCCATAAGGGCCTCTCGTAAGAAGCGTTCCTGGCCTTCATTAGGGGCATAAACCGAACCCACCACTATTGCGTGTCCACCCACTGAGAATTGATAGGTGAGAAGCCTGCCCTTTATCTCAACCCCCTTTTGTATCATCTTCCCCGGGAATGCTCTGGAGACCAGAATTGCTACCCCCGCTGTTTTAGTGGACATAGAGGAGAAGAATTGGGTTGGGAAGGCGCGCGACCTTAGGCGATAGCAATCTTGTGAGAGGAGATGCGTCTCCTGTAGGAGGCATATGTCCGCGCGTGTGCTTTCCAAATAGGAAAGCAGGGCCCTGTGCTTGTTAGGGCTATTGAGCCCTCTTACGTTGAAGGTAAGGACCTTAATCGGAGGTGTAGACATTACCCCTCATCTGTGTCTGCGGGCCCAGCATGTGTCCTATCGCCGTCAATGGCACACAGTGTTGCATAAAAAGAAAGCCCCCCTCGTGCCCTGGACCAGGCCCCCCCATTGAGACAAAGAACAGTAATAGGGAAAAGACATAGAAAGAAGAGAAAAAAAGACCCCAGAGAAAAGGAAAAAGAAAAAACATTCAAGGCGCAACAAGCACCAGATCTAATAATAGAGGTATTAACCCAAAATCGAGAACAACATAGTCTTTCATCCCAGGATGAAAAGGAAAGGGTCATTACGGGTTCCAATCAGTGGCCAAGATGTACCCTCCCCGCCTCCCGCCTTAGCAATGATAACAGATAGCCAAAGTCAGGATTTTGCCAGTGTTCCAGGAAGGGACTCGAGGGCGGCCTTCTGCCCGGATGCTATCTCCGCTGGGTCTGGTCGTCTGGGACGGCGGCGTCGGCACTGGAGCCGCCAACCCGATGAGGTCACCCCTGTAGCTGGCCCCGAATCTTGGGGTTCCGCCTCTTCTTCAGGCAGGGCAATGTCCAGTATCTTGCAGGCCTCCACCAGCGAGCGAAGCTGGTACTGCCGCCCCTCGAGACGAAAGATCAGACGGAACGGGTGTCCCCAGGTATATTGAATGTTTCGTTGGCGGAGGTAGGCCGTGACGGGTCGAAAGCGCCTCCGTTTGTGCAGGGTGATAGCTGCCAAGTCCTGGTATAGGGTGGGGGACTGCCCCTGGTAGGAGATCGGGTGCATCGCTCTAGCCTTACGGAGGATTTCCTCTTTGGTGCGAAAGTCCTGCACGCAGGTAAGAATGTCCGCTGGAACGGCCGCATCCGCTCTAGGGGACCCACGCGGTGTGCCCTGTCCAGGGCCGAGATCAAAGTCCGGAGCGTTTCCCAAGATGTGGTTGAACAGCCCCTTAACAAAGGCAAAGATGTCACCCGTCTCGGCGTTAGAACGCACCCCGCGAATCCGGATGTTATGGCGTCGGGAACGATTCTCGAGGTCCTCAAGATGGGTTTGAAGGTCGACCTGTTGCTCATGGAGCCTCAGAACCTCCTGCTGCAGCGACGAAATTTCTTCGTCCCTGGTGTCGCCCTTCTCCTCCAAAGCCGCCACTCTTTCCCCGACACCATCCACATCCCTGCGGATGTCCTTCATCTCCGCTGTGAGGTCTTTTTTCACCGTTTGAGGGTCCTCCCGGAGCGACGCAAAAAGCGACTCGAGGAATGAGCGTGTAATGGGCGCCTCTGCCGTGTCGTCCGGCTGCATCCCCGCAGCACTCCCGGGATTGGAAAGGGCCATGGCTGGGGCGCCCCGGGGAATCGATGCGTGGGCGAAAAGGTCCCTCAATATCCCCTCCTGTTTGGTGGTCCTCAAGCTCTTGTCCCTTTTGGCCCTGGTGGAGGTCATAGCCTGAGTCGTCGCCAGAGAGGATGCCAGGGGGGAACAGCCCCCGTGATCCCACAATGGGGCCCTCCAGACCCCGCCGGGTCAATGCACAGCTCCCCAGAGGGGTCCCCGTTCCGGTAGGGCCAAATCGGTCCAATCAGTCCCAGACGCAGCGAGTGCCGAAGCGCCAACTAGACTGGGCGGCCCCCGTGCAGCCGACCCCTCTGTGGTGCGGTGTCAAGCTAAGAGCGGGTCCGTGTTTGGGATGGTCACTCCGGTAGACGCCCTCTCCCCCCTCGCCGCTGTCACTGCGGCGCCGTGCAGGCCGCGTCTCACAGCAGGCCTCCTCCTTCCAGCACCCCAGAGGCCTGCACTGCTAGGGAAGGGCCACTTCCGCCTTCAACTGGGACACCTCCGCGAGCACCAACACGGCTGGGGCGGTATTTCTCGGTTCGCCGCACACTCGTCGCACCGGTAGGCCCCACCACCTGGTCCCTCCGCCCGGCCGTTGAATACAGCCCGGGCTTAGGCGAAGGCTCTTGCTCCAAATCTGCGCGGCTCCTCACGGGCCCAGCTCCTCATGCCTCCGGGATAGCGTTGCCCCCCAGGCACTCTCGCAGCCTCTATGTGGGAACCGGCAGCGGCAACGTTCACCCAGCAATCGCCCAGGGGCCGTGTCTCCCGCCCGTGGCGCACTCACCCTCCTCCTGCAGTGTAGAAGGTGTCGCTGTCAGACGGGCGCGAAGAATGCCGCCACTCGGGGCCTTAGGCCGCACCTCCTCCGATGCTTCTCCCCGCGTGCCCGACCGCGGCCGCGGCCAGGCCTCAGTGCGCCTCAGCGGGCCGTCAGGAGATGCAGGGGGTCCGGAGGCTAATGCCCCCTGCGTCGATGCCACAGGAGGCCCAACTGGACAACGCTGGAAGCTGATGGGTAGCGGCGGGACAGCGAGGCACGCCCCACCTCACTGCCGTCTTCTCTGCGCCGGTACCGCTTGGACTCCCAGGTCACTTTTCGCCGCCGCCGCCTAGCATTCAGCGGCGGCGGGTTCTGCCCAGTGTGTGCCTCGGGATCGGAGCCCTCCACCTCCAAGCGCCCAGCCAATGGGTCAAGCCAGCTGGCTCGCCGAGCGCCGCAGCCCAGGAACGCAGGCCGCGTCGCCCGCGGCGTTGCTCTCTGCCGCGCGCGCCCAGCCGCTGTCTTAGCGGGGCCGCCGCTCGCTCCTGCGGGCCACCAGGATTCACAGGGGATCCAGAGGTAAGCTGCCTCTACTGCAGTGCTGCGTGGGGCCGGTAGGCCGGTGCTAAATGTCGGCGGTCGGCGGAGAGGTAGCGAGACACGTCCTACCTCGCCGCCATCTTGGCCACGCCCCCCTGAAAAATTGCTGTATTTAAAAAGCAACCACAGACATGATGGTCTGCTGCCTCTAGCAGGCCACCATCCATGTGATTGTAGCCCATTCCCAATGAGTCGCAAATTGCGACCTGCCTCATGAATATTGATGAGGCAGGTCATTTGGAATCGCTAGATGTATCTGAGACACATTAATAAATTCCATTTTGTGAGTCGCAAATTGTGAGTTGCAAATAATTGCAATTTGCAACCCGCAAAATTGAATAGTCATACATCTGGCCCGAGATGTTAAGTTTTTGTGAATTGGCCAATACAAGAAACGGCGAAAGTTGCCCCAAATAATAGCCAGTCTCGGAATGTGATGCACAAATACCGAGCAGTACTTGAGCATCTGAAAGCAATGTTTCCGCAGAGAGAGGTGAAGTGGTCTAAAATTATGTGAGAAACACAACAGCCAAAGGAGTAAGTGCGTACTTATTATGAAAGGCTAATGCAGATCTATAGACAGTAGAGCAGAGTTGAAGATCCAGGTTGCAAAAGCTTTAGTGGATTTGGTTCACTATTTGTTCTTTGCCTTCACCCTGAACTTATGGCCAGATGTACAAATCTCTTTTGAGGTCTCAAACAGCCCGATTCACAGAATAAGGCCGTTTGTGATAGCAAAAAAGCATTTTTAAATTTACAAATGCCCAATTTGCGATTTGGTATCCTATTATCGAATTGCAAATTGGGTTTGCGATTCAGTATTAGGAAGGGGCATGTTTAGGGCGTCCCTTTCTAATAGTGACTCGCAGAGGTACGTGTGAATGTTTTGCAACCAAAATGCAGTTGCAAAACATTCGCATTTTAGAGCCAACTCAAAAGGGAAGGGGTCTCCAAGGCGCCCCTTCTCCTTCGTGAATGTTGGGGAAAGCATTTTTTAAGAGCAGGCAGTAGTCCCATGGATCACTGCCTACTCTTTAAAAACAAAAATAAAACTTTTCATTTTACATTTTGAGACGCATCCCATTTTCATTTAAGGAAAACGGTTTGCATTTAAAAAAAGAAGTTGCTTTATTGAAAAGCAATCACAGACATGGTGGTCTGCTGACCCCAGCAGGCCACCATCCCTGTGATTTTTGTGATTCCCAATGGGTCACAAACCAAGACCTATTTGATGAATATTAATGAGGTAGGTCTATTTGCAACCCCCTGGGAATCGCTAAATGTGTTAAACGCACATTTGTACATCACTGTTTGTGATTACCAAATAGTGAATCGCTAAAATTCGCTATTTGGTAATCGCAAACCCTAGGATACGTACATCTGGCCCTTGGTTCTCAGATACACCAGAGTGTGATGCAGGCCAAAGTTTTGGGCAAAATGTTCAAATATGCAAAGTATCGTAGTGATACCTATGGTGCAAAGCAAAGGAAGATTAAGGAACAGTACAAGTTGGCACAAACAAAGCTGGCTCAGAGGAGTGGGCAGAGGAGTTCTTCCATCCAATACTCTGGTTTTGATTCTGTATCGAGTGTGAATAAGTGTATGCAAGGAGTTTGTCAGTCAGTCAAATTCTTTATTTCGCCTTGCGTGCCATGAAAGTTTCCAAATCACAACTCATCACCAATAACCATCATATAAAATATCTTCTCTTAATTAATTTCTATGAAATCGCACTGATTAGTTTTTAAATTAATAACAGCATTAAAATGATGTGCAGACACAACCTCTGTGAATTTAAAATACAATATAAAATATAAAATGCATAGGTACAACAACTTTACAGTTAAATCAGTGGATCAATCTCAGTCAGATCTCCTCAGTTATTACAACTTTATATCCTTCCATCTTGGGCTCTTTTCCTTATGCACCACATGCATCCGCGAAACTTAGCAACAGCGCAGGCGAACAATGATCTTGTATCTGATTTAAGAATTCGCATATCTACCAGGTAATCATGTGTGCCCATTTGTTTGCAAATTGGTTTTAGCCACTTCGATCTAGGCCGTGCATAAGCCAGGCATGCAAACATAACATGGGCCATGGATTCTATTGAGGACTTGCACCCAGGACAATTTCCTGATGCTGGTGTATTACTGTTTCATACTTAAATCAAGAGTGGGGAGAGAAAGAAGAAGCAATGATCCATTCAGCTTCCTTAGTAATAATTCAAAATCAAATGGGAATGGATCACTTGTACCTGCTACCACTTGTCAGTCCAGAAAGATGGTCGACATGTTTCAGCCCCTTTAGGTGCCCCTGGGGGGGAATCGGGGGGCTTTCATCAGGACCTATAAGTGATGAAGGAGATGGAATTGTCCAAATCCAATATTTTTCTCAGAGATCGTGTCTCTAAATTGAAGGCCAGAAGTACCTTAAAAGTCCTACTCAGGGCTTCATCGGAAAGTGCAGCGGACTCATTACATGTCCAACTATGCACAACACAATTTTTATTCTTTCCCATGCCCCAAACTGAATAAAGGCTTAGTTTAGGTGGCATGCGGACTTCTTTTTAAACTCACTCCACACGAGCACCCTCACTTTTTATTTTTTGATTTCTGATCACTACTGTAATAACCAGTGGTTCCCTCCAGGTGGAGGAAGCATAAAAGAAACCCAATGATGATGCTGTCACGTATCTGACTAAGGCGGAGAACCAAGATATACCGCCTACCAACCTGCTTACGTGAATGAGGGTTTTTTAAGCAATGACGGGTAGAGACACCTGAACCCTGGTAGCAGGTACAAGTGATCCATTCCCATTTGATTTTGAAGTATTACTGTTTCATCCACTTTGAAAGTCATGCAAAGGGAGGGTGCCAAACCTAAACTGGATATACAACTTTCTGTCATGTGGTGTTTGGATTAGGTATAGATAGGGCTCCAGGGAGTTGGTCTGTTTATGGAGTCTAAATTCTGCTGTTAACTTCCCACAAGAGGATTTCCGGCAAGCTTCCTGTGCAACCCACTCCCAATAGTACCTTTTTACTATACTTTTTTGTACCAGGGATGTGTTGGGGTTGTCCCATGCTCCCTGTAGCCCTATGTCTGTTAGGAACCTCCTTATATTATACAACCAGCTGATTTTATTGCATTTATCAAGGCGGATTACTTCCGTCATAGCGTTGGCATATATAGAGAGTTCCGGTGTCGACCTAATT
The DNA here is from genome assembly GCA_963921515.1 of Calotriton arnoldi. NCBI lineage: Eukaryota > Metazoa > Chordata > Amphibia > Caudata > Salamandridae > Calotriton > Calotriton arnoldi. Next base: position 549,226 of record CAWUFW010000676.1, on the reverse strand, counting down.
CTAACCCAAAATAGCAATGGCCGAAGCTTGGCAATATCATTGATCGGTCGCCTGCCCATATCCATCAGTAGGGGATGAAGTGGGGTGCTCTGGGGTAATGACACCACACTTCTTAAGAATTTATGCTATGATCTTGTGAGCTCCTCAGTTTTATCAAAACCCCATAATTCTGACCCAAACAAAGCAGAGCTAACTGCCTTTGCGTCATAAACTTGCAGGGCGGCGGCTACCGGTTTGCTTGACGAAGAACGGTGTTCTTTCCCCAAAGCCCCTATTATGTGTTTGTGTTACAGGGCCATCTTTGAAACATGGGGCCTCCAGCACATTTTTTCAGAAAGTTTAATACCTAAGTATTCGAATGTGCTTACTCTTTCTAATGGTACCCCTCCCAAGATTGGCCTACCCCTATAAGTTTTATGGGGGTTTAGGGTCATAAATTTAGTTTTGAAGGTGTTTATCATTAAGTCCTGCATATTGCAGAAACATTTGAATCTATTTAAAAGTAGCTGTAGCCCCCCCGGCATTTTGGACACCAATAGTGTGTCATCTGCGAATAGGAGGGTCAGAATCTTTTCCCCGCCTAATGTTGGAGCATCGGCAGGCTTTTGGGAGAGGAATTACACTACGTCATTCAAATATAGGGATAAGAGCGTAGGCGCTAACGCGCATCCTTGTCGTACTCCCCTGCTGACTGGGATTGGGTCTGTGAGTTGCCCCTGCAAACCCCACCTCACCCTAGCGAAGTTATCTTCGTGAAGCCTAATAACTAAGTTGAGAAGTTCATTTGGAATTCCCATGTCTTTAAGGACTTGCAACAGCTTCTGTCTAGGAACCAAATTGAAAGCTGTCTTCAAGTCGATGAAAGCTATACACAGGCTGCGCTTGCCAATAACCACAGTTTTCCAATATAGGAGAAGAAGGCGAAACACCTGATCAATTGTCCCCGTTTTTTCTCTGAAGCCTGCTTGATAAGGTGTTAGGATGGCAATTTCGTCAACCCACGCCTGTATCTTTTGTAGAAGGGCTCGGCAAAATACTTTTTGCATTGCATCTATTAGGCTAATAGGCCTATAGTTACAGGGTAGTTCTCTGTCCCCGTTTTTGTATAAGGGGACCACCTCTGCCCCTCGCCATGACCTTGGGATCGGGGCACCTCTTGCTATAGCATTCGAGAGTAATAGAATGTAACGAGACCAGCTCAAGTTGTCATTGTTGGGGAGAGGTGTGGCGCAGCGGCCAGGGCGGCTGACTCCGGAGTGTGGGGCTCACAGTTCGATCCCAGGCACCGGAGGCAGATCAGCTCAGCATCATGTGACTCTGGGCAATAGCTCACTTAATCTCCCCGACGGCCCCAGCGTCTTGAGACCCTTCCGGGTGATTAGTTCGCAATTTACAAATACCGGGTTATATAGAAAGAGGTCCCCTGGAATACCGTCAGGACCTGGGGCTTTTGCCTGGACTATTCTGACAATTGAGGCTTTAATATCGCTCAGGGAGAAAAGATCACTCACTAACTGTTGTCTCAGCTATTCCAATAGCTACCCTGGGCATTGTCGGTATGTTGATATCTAAGTAGAGTTGTTGGAAATGATCATACCAGACTGATGCCAAGATATGATTTGGGGGAGATGGCGCCCCTGCTTCGTCACCCCATACAATTAATGAGCAAATCTTTTTTGAGTCTCTTGCATCACAGGCTTCCTTGATTAGCTGCCAGCGGGATTCGTCCCACTCTCTTTTTGCTTTATGTAAAGATGACTTGTATTTCTTCCTTGTAATTCTAATTTGCCCTCTGTCCTTAGCTTTGATTGGCTTAGCTAGCTGGATTTGGGAAGTTCTACACTCTTTGTTAAACTATGTTCTTAGATCCTGTTTATGTTCCCAGGTGCTGAGTAATGTCTCTTATTCTGCATTCTCTGCACAGGGGTCAGTTGGGCTGGGGTTGCTGACTGCATCGTCCCGTTCTGAGACATTACATTCATTTTCTGAATTTGAGAATTTATCTGAGCATCATTTTGTACTCTGTTAGGATTCAGTCTACACTCCTGTTTCCAATGTCCTATTTTACAATAATGCCATGGTGTGCTCCTTTTCTGGGCCCAAATATTTGCATTCACATTAGAGTTATCATCAAATCCTCTGCCTCTTTCTTGAGGAATAACATGCACTGTTTGTGCACATTCCCTGTTTGTGCATACTGAATGCCACCTTGAACACAAACTCCTTGCTGGCAGGTACGACTAAATTAGAGTCACTGTGTAAGAAAACAGGAGGATTAGTTGAAGTAGACAATGCTCATACTAATCTTTTTGAGCAACTAGGCTCATACTTCACTGTAGCCAGGCAATACTACACAAAAATGCCAACATTCCACAATCCCCAATGGTGCAGAAAAATATTCAAAGTAAATAAATTAATTTTCAATTAAAAAAAGCAGATACCCTTAATAATTAATAATAGCTTTTCCCAGTTTCTAACAAGGTCTGAAAGTCCCACTGGACTTGGACCTAACCATTCACAATGAAAGTGCCTGAGAGGGGAGGAAGATGCATGCGTGGTGCAGTCCTAGAGGTAGATGTAATGTCTTAATGTGCATTATTTCTGTATTTCTCCCTTACCCTCTCTCCCTCTCCTCCCTTCCTTCCCCACCTTCTTCCCTGCATACCCATGGATCGCAGGTCTTGTGCTCAGAACATTCATATCTGAGCGTTCGGGAATTGTCAGTTAAACGGTTTCAGGGATTATGTATGTACGAGCCGAGAAGAAAAAAAGACGTGGAATAAAGACACTCCTTCTTCCTTACCTTGTGTCCACTTCATTCTTCATCTTAGGATGCAACACTTTTTGTGGCGACGATGGACGGGATACTAAACACGCGCTGTGAGGACATGGTGCGGTTTGCTGCTGCGGTGAAATCGGCTGCACTGATCCTGTGCGCTGCTTCTCTGCCGTCCATGTGATCCTGGTTGCCTGCTGCCAGTGGTCCTGCGCAGTGAGTGCTCAGCATGGGGTGTGCCCTGCTGCCGCTGGTGGGCGGGTCCGTTTTGTAAGGAGTGCCTTGCAGGCTATCGCCTCATAGGAGGGGCAGGGAAATCTCCTCTTCGTGTGAGGAGTAAGACACCCGGCACTCCAAGCCTCGTTTTAGTTTTTGGCAGACATTTTAAGTTTCTACTGAAAATCCTTATACTATGCGTTCCAGCACCAGCAAAAGCCATTTTACAATGTCTGAGATCAAATTAACTTAACCTCAGAAAAAAAGGGTCTTCATTGTCCTTCAAAGGAATCTTTAGTGACATACACATTCATCATCAAGGGCAGAAGCCTTATTTTATTCACTTATTTTCTTGGTATAGGAAGTTAGCAAAGGATGAACATGCAGTTAGACCCTTCTTTGAAGTTTTTACAAACAAAAGGTGAACCACCTGTACCCTGGAAAAGATGGAAGGACGAGTTTTTAACATATTTAATGGCGATTGATGGTAATAGTATGCCAGTTATGAGGAAAAAAGTATTCTTTTGCATTCTCTAGGATCTGAAGGACAGGAAGTCTTTAGATCTTTGCCGAAAATTGAGAATGAAAACGAAGATGAGGCATTGAATGAATTTGATGAAGCTCTTTTGAGGCTAGATGCTCGTTTTAAGGCCACTATCAGTACCTCACTTAAGAGGTATCATTTTTATACGAGGAGACTGAAAGAAGGAGAATCTTTTGATACATTTTTAACTGCACTTAGAAGTCTATCCAACACTTGTAAGTTTGGTAACACAACTAATGAAATTATACGTGATCAGCTCATGATTAACACTAACAATAAACGTATCCAAGGACGTTTATGGATCATGGGCGATCCCACCATGGATGAAGTGGTGACTCTGCCAAAGCCGTAGAACAGTCCCTGAACTGGGTGAAGGAAGTGAATGAATCTCCGCTTGGCAAGAAGGAAAATTAAGTTTGTGCAGCTATGGGAAAATTTGTGAAAAATGAAAGTCAGAAGGGTAGTTGTAAGGACAGCAAGACGTATTGTTTTAGATGTGGTGATCCTAACCATTTTGCATCTTCAAGGAATTGTCTGGCACTTAGTTAAATGTGTAATATTTGCAATAGAAATGGTAATTTTTCAAAAATGTGCAGGGAGGCTAAAAGACAACCCAGGCATTGTGTTGCACAAGTATGTGATGGGACATCTTTGAGAGGTTTGGAATTGGACGATGGCGTTGAGGAAGAAAGAAATGCAGTATTAATGGTGCATGGTGAAAGCAAGGAAGAAGATGAAGAGTTTATTAAACCACCTTTGTGCAATTTGCTTGTGTTGGGGTTAGAGTTGTCGGTTACTGCAGACTCTGGTTCTCCATTTACTATAATATCCAAAGCATAATTTGAGAGCAAGTTTGAAAACGGTAAACCACATTTGTTAAAACCAGACGTCATAGCGGTTACTTTTGATGGACGATGCATTGATTTTGCAGGTTATTTTGAAGCCATGACAACATTTAAGGAAGAAATGCTTGCTCAGTTGAAGATTTATGTGGCAAAGAAAGGGGCAAATGTGCTTGGATGGAGGGAGCAAAGATGACTTGGCATTAAGTTAGATCCCAATGCTGCGGATCCTGTTCTGGTTGTACAAGAATTGCAGCCTAAAGAAATAATTATTTCCTCTTTCCCTGATGTATTTAGTGAGAAATTGGGAAGGTTGCAAGGGTACGAACATGAGATCAAACTTAAGAAGGGTGTTGAGCCCATTAACCAAAAAGTGAGAATGGTACCATTTAGCGTGAGAAAAGATATGCAATATCTGATGGATCAAATGCTGAGAGAAGATGTAATCAAGGAAATAGAGACGTCTGAATGGATTTCTCCCGTAGTTTTGGTGAAAAAAAGTAATGGCAAACTCCGTTTATGCATAGACTTGAGGGCACTTAATGAGAATATCATCGTGGATAGGCACCCCTTGCCCAAGATAAATGATTTGCTGTCAGTGTTTAATGGTGCCACAGTGTTTTCCACTTTAGACTAGCGTAATACCTATCATCAAATAAATTTGGCCAAGAAGTCAAGACATTTGACGAGTTTTATCGCAACTTGTGGAGTGTACCAGTTCAAAAGGATGCCTTTGGACTGGCATCGGCATCTTCTGTATTTCAGAGAGCTATGCAACATATGTTCAGGGATATGGAGGGTCATGTTAGATGTTTCCAGGGCAATATTCTGGTGTTTGCCAAATCGGAAGAGGAACACTTTAAAATATTGCAAGAGGTCTGTAAGAGACTGTCCAAGAGAGGTCTTGTGTTACGTGTTAAAAATGCAACTTGTCTGAGTCCCAGGTGGATTACTTGGGTCATACTGTATCTGCTAAAGGTGTAGTGCCGCAGGAGAGCCTCGTGGATGCTATCAAACATGCATCTGCACCTGATGACAAAGAGAAATTGATGTCCTTCATTGGGCTGTGCGAATACTATGGATGGTTTGTAAAGGATTTTGCCACTATTATGGAACCATTGAGAAAGTTGCTGCGCAAGAATTGTGAATATGTGTGGGGCACCGATCAGCAGTGTGCGTTTGAGTGTATCAAACATCAAATAGTGAATACCCCTACGCTTCAGCCTTATGTGGAATGAAAGAAATGTGTGCTATCAGTAGATGCTAGTGCTGCTGGGCTTGGCGCTGGGCTTTCGCAGAGAGATGGTGGATCAGAATGGGTGGTTGCATATGCTTCTAAGACATTAAATGAACCGGAACATAAGTATTCCGTTATTGAGCGCGCATTACTAGCTTGTGTGTGGGCCACTAACAATTTTAGACATTTTGTGTGGGGAAATCATTTTGCCATTGTGTCAGACTACAAGCCTCTCATACCTATGAGAAATGCCACAGCCCACATTGCCAGGTTGTCCTCCAAGTTACAGGAGTACAATTTGGATATTAGTTATGTGCCTGGCCGATTAAACCAAGCAGCAGATTTTCTCTCCAGGTTACTCTGACGTGATGAAAAAGAGGAAATGTATGTAGAGGAGGAATTTGATGTTGTGGCCAGTGTGGCTGATGTGTGTGGAGGTAGTGCCAAAACTGACGATGAGATAATGTGGATTTGCGACTATTCAAAGGATGTGGAAGTCAACCTGGTCAAAAAATACGTGGTTAAAAGGTGGCCTAGTATTAAAAACCTTGTTGGTCCCTTACATACCTTTGCACAGGTGGCTCCTGAGTTGTCAGTGAATGGGGAATTTCTGTTCCTAAATGACAAATGTATTCCACCTGTGAATTTACGGAATCGTATTCTCGAATGGAGCCATCAAGAGCATATGGGTATCACTGCATTAAAAATTCTGATGCAAGAACATTACTGGTGGACAGCGATGGATATGGATGCTGATCGTTTTGTGAGGCGGTGTGATGTGTGCAAGGTTGCAGACAAAAATTGCAAGTCTCGGGTTCCTCCTATGCAAGCTACTCTATGGCCGGAATGTGCATGGCAGAAAGTGGTATTAGACCTTGTGGGACCACTAGAGAGCTTAGCAAGTGGAATGAGGTTCACCATAGTCCTTATAGACTATCATTCCAAGTGGCCAGAGGTAAAGTTTGTGGAAGACATAAGCACCAGTACCATGATTGAATTTCTCATGGAGGTATTTAGGAGGGACGGCTTTCCTGAAAAACTGGTCACAGACAACGGGGTGCAATTTATTTCTAGTGAATTGTCTCACTTTCTCCATACCCACAAGATGAAGCATGTACCCATGGCCTTGTATGATCCACAATGTAATGGTTTGGTTGAACAATTTAATCGTTATTTAAAAAGAAGCATACACTTGGCTGTGATGGGAAAAATTCCATATATTGTCTCTGTTCGGGAAAGATTGTGGGCATATAGAATCACACCCCATGCAGTCACAGGTGCATCTCCTTTCATGCTTTTGAGAGGTAGACAACCCACTTCACTGATTTGTCCTTGGTGGTTCAAACTCAAATTCTCCAAGCAGAAGGTTATGAACAAGCATGACATGCACGTTATTAGAAAGAAGGTCAGTGACAGGCAATGTGTGTCAAAGAGACAATATGACATGGCACACAAAGCTGCTCCTTGTAATATCTTTGCAGGCGATTTTGTGAGAATTAGATGGGGCAGAAGAATGTGTAAAGGTTTGAGCAAATTCTCTGAACCCATCCAAGTGATTAAAACCAACAAGAGAAGTGTTATCACACAAGATGGCAAATGTTGGAGTATGAAGAGGTTGTCTAAGTGCACATTTGATGAAGGTAAAAAAATGTCTGGGGAATGTGAAAGTGGCACAGAACATGATTTCATGGATGTACCCAGTGAAGTGGGCAGTAGGTTTTTGGTTGAGGAGAATTCACAGGCTAATGAAGACTGTTCGAAACCGTATGAGAAAAGTATTGAGGAACCAATGGCAGAAGGAAGCTCTGTTGTCTCTGAAAGCCCGGCAGTAATTGATGAGGACTCCATAGCCAACCGGGTGAGAATTGCTCCTAGTGGTAGAATCCCATCAAGGATAATATTGTTTGATGATTAATCCTTCTTTATTCATTGTTGTTAAGAAGGGAAATGTGTAATGTCTTTATGTGCATTATTGCTGTATTTTTCCCTTACCCTCTCTCCCTCTCCTCCCTTCCTTCCCCCACCTTCTTCCCTGCATACCCATGGATTGCAGGTCTCGTGCTCAGAACGTTCATAGCTGAGCGTTCGGGAATTGTCAGTTAAACGGCTTTAGGGATTATGTATGTACGAGGCGAGAAGGAAAGACATGGAATAAAGACACTCCTGCTTCCTTACCTTGTGTCCACTTCATTCTTCATCTTTGGATGCAACAGTAGACTAGAGTGGTCATATGTAGAAGGTAAAGTCAACGGCCACTCAGTATCGTTTTGATTGATACAGGTACTACCCGCTCCCAGTTCGTCCGATAGAGGTTCCAAACATACCCCTCCCAGGAAAAGAAATCCAAGTTGTAGGCCTTTCCAATAAGCAGATAACTAATAAAGATTCAGAAAAGGTCCCTGTAAAGATTGGTCTCATTTAAAATAACCATGAACTCATAATATGTGACACCAGCTCTGTTATTTGTTAGTAAGAGACCTTTTGTGGAAGATGAATTGCACAATTTTCTGTACATAGGAGGGAGTGGCAATTCAGACCCAAGACGAAGACTCTGACTTTGAAATTAAACCGCAAAAGTCAGATATCTGTTTGTTCCCTGTCTTGACAAAAAAATACTTACCTCCTGATTTATAATGTACAGTAAAGGAGGAAGTTTGAGAATTTACATATAAAGAAAGTGGACTGATAAAAGGTGCAAAGCCAGTGAAAATAAGACTAAAACCAGATGTGTTTTATCCCAGAACGCCTCAATTTAATCTTATATCAGAGGCATTGGCAGGAATGATGCCAGTGACTGAGCAAATTATAGATCAGGACATTCTAAAATAAGAATTGGGTAGTCCCTGCAATTCCTCATTTATTGGTCATCAAAAGGAAAATAAAAAATCTAGAATAGTACAGGAACTTAGAAAAAGTAACAAAACTGTAATCCCAAATTTTCCTGTGGTACCAAATATTCCCAGAATCCTTTTTCAATTTCCATCAGATGAGGAATGTCTCACTGTCGTTGACCTGTGTCAAGCGTTCTCTTCCATTCCTCTGCACGAGAATAGTCAATTTCTTTTTGGATTTTTTGAATTTTTAAGCAAAATGTTAGTTTGGTGTCGGGTTCTACACGGCTGTACAGAAAGGCCTTCGATTTTTAATCAGATATTGCAGACAAATCTTGAGATTTTACAGTTGCCCTGAAATTCAGTGCTGATACAATATATCGATGATATATTGGTTGCATCCAAACAAAGGAGGGTTTCAGATTAAACACAATTGCCTTGGGAATCACCTCACAGAAAAGGGACATGAGGTATCTACAAACAAATTACAATACAGTCAGAGAGAGGTTATCTATTTGGAGCACCAAATTGAAAAGGGAGTGAGGAAGGTGTGCAGAGAACGCATTCTTCAATACTGAGAATGAAGCCTCCTGCAACACAAAGGGAAGTAAGGATGTTTTTGGGAATTGTTAGTGTGGTATTTTTTTATTTAGCTATGCAAAGCCATTTCATTTACCTTATTGGCTCTTATAAATATGTTTATGAACTCATGTAAATGTATTCTAGAATGTTGGTAGATGTTTAGCTGCAAAGAGAACAGTTGAGACTGAGAAGAGGCTGATGCAGCAATAAAATTGCACTTTTCTTACAGACTTCACCTGTGTGTATTCTTTGATCATTTCTCTGGTGACGATCAAACCTTAAGGATCTAATCAATCTACCCGCCACAAAGCCCTCAGCAGCACATCAGGAGTGAGGCACAGGGCGAGCTTTACTTTAAATCAGCACTTGGGCGACTTTCCAGCAAACTACATTTGATGTTGTTTGACATCCTTCTATTTTTAAATTCAACATTGTTCAAACTCACATCTAAGATTGAACAGAAAAGACCTATTTGTCTTTTATCAAATGAGTGATCTTTGAGAAGTTTATTTTTTATATTGGTGGTTACTCAACAATAGTGAGGGATTTTACAGCTTTCAATCAGGAAAGAGTAATAGAGTTGTGTAAACATGCAGAATATCACACCTCCTACTTTCTTTCTGAATAATCCAGGGGAACCACCAATAAAATGGGCAAAGTAGAAGAAAGTGTTCTATAACTATGTTTGGGTGTGCAGAAATTGATTGGCTGCTGAGCGCAAATTAGCTCTTTTAATGCACACCCTAGGAGCTGAAGGTCAAGATTCGGTAGAGAATCTTCCAGAACTTGAACAGGATGATGCACGTGGTCACAATGAGTTTGAAGTAGTGATAAAGAAACTAGATCTACAGTACCTACCAGGGATGGCTACTATGTTAGAATGTTACCATTTTGGCAGGCAGACGCAAAGAGACAACAAGTCAATTGAGGAGTATGTGACAGGTCTAAGAAAATTAGCATCCTTCTTTAAATTTGGAGCTCTGGTTGAAGAACACATTAGAGATCAGTACCTGTTGCACTGTAAAAGCCATAGGATAAGAGAGGAGTTGCAGTTGAAGGATGAACCACCTTTGGAGGATGTGCTTGCCACTGCTAAGAGAATTGAACACATGTTAAATTGGGTTGATGAATTATGCAAAGAAAAATATGTGAGGGCAGTAGATACTAAAAATGTTAATATGAGTATGGGAAAGTTCAAAGGGAAGTACTTCTGATGTGGTCAAACTGGACATATGGCGAACAATAGTAGTTTTCCATCATTAAAAGTTGTTTGTAATCAGAGTGATCATAAGGGATACTTCTCCAATTGCTGTCGCACTCTTCACAAATTGGCAAAAACTAATAGGAAAACTATCAAATACAGTGTTGTAAAAGAAATTGTGAGGAGGTTGTTCTACAGGTGAAGGATTCAGTAGAGAGTGACGAAGATAACTTTATTTTACAGGTGGATGAGAACGTTTCAATTGACCCTGAAGATAATGTTTTGTTGAATGATGTGGAAGTCAAAATGTTATTTGCTTCTTGTTCTAATCCCATTATCAGTCAGTCAAGAATACTTTATTCGACTCTAAAAGAGCCATAAAAGGTTGCACATACATATTTTCATTTAAGAAACAGCAAATCCACATACACAAAATTTATAGATTATAGAAATGACTAATATTTCCTACGAATCTTAAAAACAGTAATAAGATCATTTAAAATGCAATATATAATCTCATTTGTTCCTAGGGAGAGTAAGTATTCCATTGCCAGTTTATAATTTCTAATCCCTGCTGCAAGTAATAATGGGCGAATGAACTGCTTTCTCTGGGGGGTGTAAAATCTACAAAATAAAATAAAGTGCATAGTGCTTTGGCATGAGCAACTGTCACAAGGACAGACAGGGAGTGATGCAAACCATGAGCCTTGAATAGGGAAAGCAACTAAGAAATGTATAGTTTTTAGATGCAACCTAGTCAACAGAAATTTCCGTCTTTCATTTAAGTCAATTTGCAAGTATAGGGCGGGTTCTCTTTGTGGCTGGGAGAGAGGCTCTGGGTGATCAGTCGAATTACACATAGTGCCTGCCCGCTCATGACTTTGGTAGAAAAATGACTTAATAGTGGCAGGCGATACGTTTATTAAGGTTTCGGGGTTTGTATAATATTCTGAGACACCCATTTTGGCACAACTCGTTTTGACATACCTTAACCAGGGTATGTCTAAGCTATTATCCAGCTTTATGCAGTCTGCCAGTATTGTCCTGCAGAGGGCGGCCTCTGGATTCTTCCAGGTTTTTAGCCAGAGCAACAGTGGTTGTAGCGCAATATGGTCTTTCAGATAACTCAGACAGACTTCTTCATGACAGAAAGAAACAGAGGAGCTCTGGGGCATTGAGAGAAGTTTTCTTAAAAACGTGTTCTTTATTATTTGAAGTGATTTACATTTTACGTGTCCCCAAACCTCGGCCCCAAAAGTTACCCTTGAAAGGCTTTTACTCTTGTAAATACATAGAACCTCTTTAGTTAGTTTATGGCCCAATCTTTTAGCAAATCTAAAAATAGCATCAATCGATTTCTGAAATTGCATAGTTCTGATATTTAAAACATGTTTCCAATTAAGATCAACATCAAATGGTACCCCCAGGTAAGTAAAATGCAGGACTTTCTTAATTTCTTCACCCCCCAATAAAGAAATTCTCGTTTTGGATTTTTTTGGACCACATTTCATGATAAATGATTTAGTGCGATTAACTTTTAGCCCCAGAACTTTCATAAAAACATTAAAAGAATCAATCAGTATTTGTAGGCCATTTGCTGTCGTAACTATCAGGACAGCGTCGTCAGCATATAGTAGCACGGGGATTTGGCTTGAGTTGCATCTTGGGGTGTCCTTCCCCACCTTACATAGTTGGTCTCCTAACCCATTAATATATAATAAAAAGAGGAATGGGGCCAGGACGCAACCCTGCCTTCCCCCTATATCAGAGGGGAATTCTTCGGTCAAATCTCCCTTGCTGCTATAGCGTACTGAGGCTGAGGTGTGTTCATGAAGCCTACTGAGCAAGGTAATAATTGCTCCATCAATCCCCATTTGTGACATTATGGACCATAATTGGCTCCGATTCATTGTGTCGAAAGCACTGGTTAGGTCCATAAAGGCTAGATGAACACAGCCCTTTTGTGCTTTGGTATACTTTTGGACAATTAATGCCAGATTTAATGTTTGTTCCACAGTTCCAAGTCCTGGCCAAAATCCGAACTGATAAATCGAGAGCGCCTGATGTTCAAGTGCCCAAAGTTCTAGTTTAGCCAAGATTACCCTGCCCAAGATTTTAACTGAGCTGTTGAGCAGGGAAATTGGACGGTAGCAGTGAGGTTGAGTTTTATCCCCCTTTTTAGAAATCGGAACTATAATGGCTTCTTGCCAGGTCTTGACTAGTGGGCCCACTATTGCAGCCTTTAGGACATTTCTAATCAAAAAGGCCCAAAAATCTGGTAAATACTTGTATAGGTCAACCGGAATTCTGTCCGGGCCCGGGGCTTTCTCTGGGCGACTATTCTCTATAGCCAACAGTACCTCACTCACCTCTATTGAGTTGCTTAGGGCCTAGGCGGAGCTTATATCACAGGGGGTATTTAGGGCAGAAGATCTACTTACTATCCTTGGTTTCAGAGAAAAAAATTCTGAAAAATGATTTACCCAGGCTTCAGCTGGGACTATGGAATCTAGTTTTGGCATTTCTTCACCAGACATGGAAATTGAGTTTGCCACCTCCCAGAAAGCACGCAAGTCTTTTAGGGTCAAGGCAATTTTTAGATCTTCCCAGGCCTTATCCTTCAGGTACCGTTTCCTTTCCCCAATTACCTTTTGATAATCTTTCCTGGCTTTTGTTATTTCATCCTTATTCCTCTGGGTCTTTTTTAAGGCCGACCATAGCGCCTTATGGGCTTCAGAGCAGCTCTTATTAAACCATCTTGAGTTTTCAGGAGCTTTTCTGCTACATTTAGTTAGTTTATCTGCCATGAGGCCATTTAGATTTGTAAAGGCCACTATGACGTTCTCCGATGGGCGGAGTCTGAGAGCGCTGTCTCAATATCAGCCTTGTTATTTGTCATAAGGTCTGTGAGAAAAGCCATCTTATCAACTTTTTCCCATTTAATATTAATGCCCTTATTTCTGTTATATGCTACCCTGTCCTGCATTCTCTTGCCCTTTTCCGTGCGCACAAATGGATTTAAAGTTAAGACAATGGGATTGTGGTCACTCATACAACTAGCCTTAACTACACATCCCTTGTAGAATTGTGTTAGATCTTCGCTAATTAAAATATGGTCAATAGTCGAAGACGATAAGGGACCCATGTATGTTGGAATCTGGGGAAAGATAACCTCATCCAGGTCTTGTGCAAATTTCAAATTCTTAGCAAAGGCAACTCTATTCAATGAGTCCCCATACGGCGTATGTTTAAAGTGCTTCAGGGGCTGGTCCCTCTCATCGCAGATGCCACAAGATTCTTGGACCCCGAGGTCACAAGTTCCTATATTAAAATCCCCCGCCCAAATTATTTGCAAATCTTTTACATGATTATTCTGGGCTTGGGTTATAACATCCTCTAAATCATCTATGTTGTTTGTCGCTTTTGAGTCAAAAACATTATAATAATAGTTAATTAAAAGCAAATCAAATAACTTTGGCGTAATAATTAGAAGCAACTGAAAATATTGAGATTTGCACAATTCTCTTATTGAGATATCTGTCAGTGCCATTGAAAGGAAAGTGACTAAGCCCCCTTTCGCTCGGCCCGCTCTTGATGGGACAGCTGGTACATAGTAAGAAGCTTATCCGTCAATGTGTAAGGAATCCATTGTCCAAGTCTCTTGGCAACAAACAATTTGGTGTTGATCAAGCAACATTTTCCAGTCCGGATTGTCTATCTTGAACCGAAGACCCGCAATGTTCCATGAGACAATACTAAGACCCTCTTGTCGTATGTTAATCGCAGGGTGAGGTGACGCCGGTAATACAATACAAAGCTCTTTTGATATTTCTGTGCCCACATTATAATTTCAGAATCTGTTTATGAAATGTTTTTGGGAAAAAAATGTTTCTTTATATCACATGTACATCGGGACAGGTGGGTATGGTGGATAAGTGAGTGAGATGAAAGGGTATTTCATGACCAGTATGCAGTATTGTGGACATATCATTCCTGAAAACATTAATGTAGCTATTAAGGGAGATAATATATTGGGTTGGCCACATCAGAAAGAGCTAGTTGTCTATCTTGATTCCAATAAGAAACCATAGGTCATTATAAGACAACCCAAGGGGTCTTGTGCTAACTTTGTAAATCTTTTCCCTGAAGTTTTTACTGATACACTGGGTTTGTGTTAAGAAATACATCCACTGTATAAGCTTAAACCAGGGGCCATTCCCTACACATCTAATGTAAGAATAATCCATTTGAGTGTGCAAGACTATGTACACAAAGAGTTAGTCAGATTGGAAATTCTGGGGATACTACACTTGTTGAGGCCAGAGAATGGTTGTCACCAATTGTAGTGGCTCATAAATCCACAGGAGCCATTCGTTTGTGCATTGACCTTAGAGGTCTGAACAAGAAAATAATAGATAAGTACACTCTATCAAATATTTCAGAAATTATGTCTACTTTGCGGGTGCAAGATACTCCACTACACTTGATCTCACATCTGCCTACGATCAAATTCGTTTGCATCCCTCATCACAGATCTTAATATCAATCTTGACTCCCTTGGGGGCATACAAATTTCCAAGACTCTGAGAATGCATTTTGGCCTGGTTTCAGCAGCCTCTGTTTTTCTGAGGGTTATGAATTCTATTTTGGGTACTCTGAGTGGAACATGCTGTATTCGGGATGATATATTACTATAGGGTGAAACTTTAGAGGAGCATAATAGAAGAATGTTTGATGTTCTTGAAAAATTTAAGGATACAGGTCTCTAGTCTAAAATTGGAAACATTTTAATTTGGCAAGGGTGAGATCTTGGGTTTGGGACATGCATCTGCTAGTTCAGGAGTTAAACTAAAAGAAGATTTGGTTGACTCTATTTGCAATTTAAGCTCTCTTTGCAACAAGGAGGATGTTGTGTCATTTCTAGGCATGGTGAATTTTATTGTAATTCATAATCAATCTTTCAAATAATACCAATGAAATGTGCAATTTGTGTAAAAGAGTCATAGATTTCTTAAGGACTGCAGAATGTCAAAAAGACTTGATTTGGAAAAAGCTCCAGATCTTAAGGCTTTTGTTACAGGAAGCCAGACTAAAGTATTCCCACGTGAGCAGCAAAGGATTAGGATCTGTGTTGCTACAAATCGTTGATGGAGAACAGAATACTATTGCCTGTGTATCACCGGCTCTTAGAGATGCAGAGAATAATTGAAAAGGAGGCATTGGCTGTTTGTTGTCTATTAAGAATTCAAACATTTATTACAGGGAAGAGATAATAGTTCAGCAAGAATTCACAAATGGGGAGTTTAATTGCAAGAGTTTACATTCAATGTTGATATCATTCCTGGTGTTCAAAATCGTACAGCAGATTGCCTTTCACGTTTGGTTTCTGTGAATGGAACAGAGGATGAAGTATCTGATAATGTAGCATGGTCAGATGAAAGTGTATGTCTGGTGATAGAAGATGCAATATCTGAGTGGAAATGAGAGGTAAAGCTTTATAGTGTCCTTAAAACCATAATTTCCTTCATTTTGAATGGTTGGCCGCTAACACTTTAGTTGAATGAGAGTATCTGTCTATTTTGGATGGTTAGGGAAGAATTATCATTTCATGATGAGTTAGTGTATAGAAGGGATTGTTTGGTAGCTCCAAATAGTGTAAAGAACAGAATTATAGCTATCACCCTTGAAGAACATTTAGGCATAGTCAAGACCAAAGAAAGAATTGGAGCTGATTTTTGGTGGTCGGGTTTGGATCTTAACATAGAGAGGAATACACATTGTGAATGCAAATAAAAGTGATAAGATTCATAAGTTAAAAAGTGTGACGATGGTATTTACAGAAATTCCTATTTGACCTTGGCAGGATATTGCCCTAGATAAGGGTGGCCTGTTAAAATGAGAAAGGGCAACTCCGTATTTATTGGTGGTGGTGGATTTATTCTCTAGATGGTCTGACATTGTGTGTGTAGGGCAAACAACAACAGGATCTGTTTTTCGATTTCGAGAGAACTTATATTCAGAAGAAAATGTATCCCTAGCAGCATTTCAACCGATAAAGGGGAGCAATTTAGCTCCAATAAGTTTGAAGAATTTCTTTTGAAATTTGGTATTAAACATATGAAATCGGTTTTATATCATCTCAAAAACAATGGCATGGTAGAGAGATTCAATAGGACTATCAAAGAGGGTTATCAGCTTGCGAAGAATAGTGGTTTGGATTGGAAGAGAATGTTGCGGAAACAATAGCATCTTATCGCCTTACCCTGCACTAGTGGGAGATCTCCATTTGAATTATTTAGAGGAAGAAAACCCAATTCTGTACTAGTTCCAGGATTAATGGATTTGAATAAATGTTGGGTGAAAATTTCTGCTAAGAGTGATTATAGGAAGAAGGAACAAATAAACATGTTGGAAAAAAATATTTTGATACTTACCATGTTGGAAGAGAGTTACGTGTCAAAGTTAGAGACTTTTTTGGAGGGGGAATTTTATATAGCGCGAACTAGACCTGAAGGTATCAGAGCGCTTTACATGAGCACCATTTGCAGTACAGACGGACACATTCATTTTGTTAGGCACGGAGAGATTAGGTGATTTGCCCAGAATCACAGGATGTTGAACGTCCCTGCTGAGACTTGACTTCGAAGTTGACTGCTCTAGCCATTAGGTCACAAAAAGTCTCTAACTTTGACAGGGAACTCTCTATAGCAGTGTGTAGCCGGGAGTTGGTGGAATTGTCCCCCCTCGCACCCCTTCCAGGCCAGGATCTAGTTGGGACAACAGATGCCTTTGACTTTGCAGGGAAGGCTAGCAGGGCACAGTCAGTACCAGCGCCTGTGCTTGGCCATAGCACGAACATCTCTAAATCAGTGGTGCCCCGCCCTCTTGCTCTAGGGGGAGGTATTGGTACCAATGAGGGTACAGGGCCTGGGGCCAAACGCAAGCTCTCCTTGACAGGGGGCAAGGTAAAATGCCCTAGAGCGGAGGCTTCGACGACTACCTCAATGGGCGTTCAGGCCCTGACTATGGATGACCTGGCAGCCATGTTGGAAGCTTTTGTGGGTTCCCTTCTGGCAGGACTAGATTCTAGATTGGAACCGATCAGCTGCGCTTGGTCTCTATCGAGAAGGAACTTCTTAATTCAGCCCAGCATAACTCAAGGGTCAGCTATGAAGACAACATTGGTCCTGTCATTACATCGGGACACCTTGGTAATAAGGATTTTAGTCAGCCCGGTCCCCATGTCTCAAATCAGGAGGCCCTTTTTTCCCACCCCCACTTGCAGGAAAGTATCCCACCTCTGAACTCAAAGGAAGCATGCAAGGAGGAGGTCTCCCCTTTGGAGTACCCCAGAATGAGAACTCGACCAGGCAGCAATAGGGTTTCCAGGAGGGTGTCTGGGTTAGGAGCAGAACCCATCTCACCAAATGAAGTGCCAAAAAAGCAGACCCAGGATCAAATCTCCCTTCATCTACCCCTGTAAGCTATACCGTACGTTGTGGTCCTGGGTAACGTACCCGTGCTAAAGCCTGGTGCCAAAGAAGATTTCCATCAGTTAAAGAATAAAGTACTGTACTGGCTGAATAATAACACAATTCTGGGGTTCCGAACGGAGAGATATATCAATATGGTGTGGAGAGTTGCCTGGGTAGGGGGGTCTAAAAAGAACTGCAGCGGTGACTGTGTTGCAATCAACTTCAATCGACCACATCTTGCAGAGAGAATTCTCCATGCGGCTAGCCACCGTAATACCACCTTGGGTCCTGTCACCTTGATCGTGGCCCTCCCTTTGGGTTTCTTTCATAGACCACGGCTACCTGCAACATCTTCAAGTTCATGGTGTCAGCCGAGGCCTCCTGGTCTGGCCACACAGGAGTGGCAAATGGTGACCCCACCTGTTCAAGCCTTAAATGTTTTTGCCCCCGGGGGCTTTCAGACAACTCTGACTGACTCCCAGCTTCAGGGACTGTGAATCTGATGACTCCCACCTCGCACACCGATCCGATCCACCAGCTTGACAAGGGTGGTCATGGAGGAAATTGCCTGGACGTTAATTACTGTAAACTCATTTCATGGAAGCAGGTTTGGCAAGCAAGCTTATGGGCCCTAAATGGTGCTGTTTTGTAAAAAAAAAATTGATGTTATATGTTTGCAGGAGACACAGGCCATTGAAAATTCATGCTTCTTGGAGGGGTATAAGTCCTTTTTTGTGCCCACTACCCCCTTGAGGGCTGGTCGTTCCAATGGTGGCCTGATTGTCTATGTCTCCCTTAGACTGAAATGCAGTATCGCTGTACTTACCACAGACAATCCATGTTTGCAATCCCTGTTATTCTCGAGTGGGACTTACAAATTATTACTCTTGATTTTTTATAATGCTACCTCGCCTAGAGGCCTGTAACATATCCCGGCTGGACGGTTTCATGACCAATTTTAAGGCTTCCATCCGCCATACTACCCAATTTGTATTGGTGGGCGACTTCAACATTAATTTATGTGGGGACCCAAGAAAGCCTGGTACAGGGGGTCTAACCTGTCCCCGTTTTTCTGAGATGCACCTAGAACACAGCGGTCAGGGCAATACTTTAAACGCCCTAGTGAGCGAATTCGACCTCCTGTCAGCCATGGGCAAATTGGATCCAGGTCAGCTTGATATCTGTCCCACTTTTAAAGGGAACGGTAGCGACTCCTTCATAGATTTTATTTTTGTCTCTATCCCCCTTTTTTACTTAATCTCGGAATTTACCATCGAAGCAAGCATCCATAGTGACCATAACCCCTGTGTCTCAAAGCTAGTTGGCCCTTACTAGGTCAGAACAAGGGGGGAGAAAGGGGGGCTTGCTGCAAACCACAGATGGCGGTAGAAGGCTCAAATGGGCTCAGATCACTCCTGATTCTTTTCATGACACCCTTCTAGCCAAATTCCATAACGAATTTCAGACATGTTTGGCCGCGCAGTCGGCACCAGGAGAGTCTATTGTCAATGCCTTTGTAGCTATTTCTCGTTCCATAGCGGACCTATTAAAGGCTCCTATTCCCAATGGGCACCCAGATAGGGTTTCAAGATGGTTCGATTCTGCCTGTTCGCGTGCGGCTCGTAAGCTTAAGGAAGCCGTGTGCTCCACCCCAAGAGATGTTTCCTTAGTTAGAACCTGCAGAAGGCAGTATAAAGAAGTCTTGGCCAGGCGCAATGAGGCACTGAAGGAGGATGCCTGGAGTAAGCTTATGGAGGCCAGTACCATTAAGAGTAGCACCAAGTTCTGGAGTATCGTTAACAGTCCCTTTTTGGCATCTGATACAGCAAACGCCCTTGATGCCCATATCACAGAGAATGAATGGGGAAATATTCTGGTGCCCCCCGCCCCAGAGTGTTTCCTGTGGAGTGGGAGCAGATAAACCAGCTCTGATAGTCTCTGAAGGTGAAGTTAGGCTGGGTATAGTTGGGTTGACTAGAAACAAGGCTCCGGGACCAGATGGAATTCCCCTTGATCTCTACATCTCCAATCTGGAGCTGGGGGCCCCTGCTCTCACCACAGTCATCAAAGCGGCCATTAGTACTGGCTTCCCGAGCTATTTCAATCATTGTCCCAGTTTTTAAAAAGAGGACAGCATGCATTGTTACAGGCCCATTTCTCTGTTAGATTCGGTGGTCAAAGTGGTTGGTCGTATTCTACTAGATAGATTATCTAATTGGGCTCAAGAGAACAACATCTTGTCAGAAGTCCAATATGGTTTTCGCCCTGGTTTTTCAACCATAGATCAATGTCTGAATCTGTTCATGATTTTGAATAAATACACAGTAGCTCGTCCCGGCATAATATACCTGGCCTTTATGGACCTGTCCTCCGCGTTTGACTGTGTAAATAGATGCAAGTTGTGCAGACCTTGCTATCTCTGGGGGTGGACAGGGACATTGTTCTCTTCTTACAAGACCTCCATTGAGATACAAAGGCTGTGGTTATATATTCCAGTGATCTAAAGGTAACGCGCTCGTTTCCTATCCAGAGAGGGGTTCGCCAGGGCTGTATTTTGGCCCCTTTTTTATTCAATGTATATATAAACAATTTAGAGATGGCGTTATTGGAGGCCAAGGAGGACTACTGAAAGGGCCGAGTTCCTCCCTACCAAATTACTATGAAACTCACGGCCAATGGACCTTTATTGCCTGCTGAGAAGTGTAGAGGGGAGAAACAATTCATTTAGACATTGTCACAATTTATAAGGACTATGGGCCACATGCATCAACATAAGGAATTGCGATTCCTAAATAGCGATTTTTAAGGAATCGCTATTTAGGATTGCAATTCCTTATGTACGTAGGAATAGCAAAATAAATTGTGATTCCTAAACATTACCTAATAGTGATTCACAAATTGCGAATCACTATTAGGTAATGTCACTCCATTCATGCCTATGGGCCTATAGGTCCATAGGAATGAATGGGAATTGCATTCACAAATTGCGATTACCAAATTGGTAATCGCAAATTGCGAATGCAATTCCATGGGTGCCAGTGGGCCTAAGGCCCCCCTGATGCACCCCCCCAAAAAGGTAAGTGTGCACATGTGGCGCACACACATGCCCTAAGGGCATGTGTGTGTGCCCCATTTCACTTTGAAAAATGCCCTTTTGTGCATTTTTCAAAGAATTTGCAAATTACCATCAACTTGAAGTTGATGGTAATTCGCGTTTCCTAAATGCACAGTTTGCATTTAGGAAAGGCTTGATGCATCGCCTTTAGGGAATCGCAATTTGTGATTCCCTAAATGCATTCGCAATTTAGGTAATCGCAATAAATTGCGATTACCTAATTTGCGAATTCAAAGCATTTGATGCATCGGAAAAAGCCTTTTTCCGGTCGCAAACGGGCCGATTCTGCGAATCGGCCCATTTGTGACCGGAAAAAAGCTTCATGCATGTGGCCCTATGACTCTGAAGATCACAGACTCCGAGTTCCAAGTTAGTGGGGTTTATTACAAAGCAAAAAACAACTGGATGTACAAGCACCTCATTACGAGGTTGTAGAAATACATGGGAACTAATACAAATCCAAACCTACGGGCTAACTTTATGCGATGGATCATAAACAGAATGACAATCTCCAGAAGCAGAACGCAGGCAATAATTGCCCCCACGTCAAGTTCGGTCTTCATCTGCGTAGAATGAATAAAAAGCATTAGTCTGTCCCTACACTACCAGTATTGTGACATCCCTACTTAGCATTTCCCAGGCAAGATCAGGAAAAAGGTGTCAGAGCGTGAAGACTTCCTAAGAAGTACACTCGCGTTGTATGAGTCAAGTAGCCAAAGCTACAGAGCTCGTTCTAAGATGCTCCTTCTCTCTCCTCCGATCCCCTCACCTCTTCTCCTGACTCCACCCAGGGATACTATCCCTAATACAAAACACAAAAATATAGAACACGCCCACAGATCACCTCATCTCGCTGGACACTTCCCATAGGTGATTTTCCACGCGGTGTCGGTGTTTCCAGCTCCTGGCTCGATGACCTTGATTCCCAGTTCTCCCTCAACAAGAAAGAACACCGGTTCCCAATTATCAGCTCTCCTCACCAAAATGTATCGCATCCTCCTGAGCCTAACTTCTCCTAAACAAAAGAAGTTATTCTAACTAACAACAACGACTTTCTCTACCTGCAACAGAAACGTGAGAACAGAGCAAATTCAACATGCACATGAAATTTCTAACAGCCCTACTCCAGAGCCCCCAGGGAAAATAAATTTCAGGCCTACAGAAATCGGCCAACATAAGAGTGAAACACATAGGCCTTTCAAATACACACATAAGTGAACATTTCATTTAGGCCTTTCTAACTCATTACATTGCAAAAGCACATCAAGTTCATGTTAACTGTGAGCGACTTATGAAATCCTACACGTTAAATGCAATTTAGTCACGTCTATGTGCAACTTTTTAATATGGTGCACGTTTAAATCATACACATCACATCACATATAAGTAATTTCGTTAGGCAAATGACATTGAATACTATGAATTACAATATTATAACATGAATGCTACGTTGTCTCTTTACATGGCATGACACTTTACCTACCATTCACACTTTCCCATGTTATTACTGAACACCTTCTAATGGTCAAATGTTAATACAACATAAGAATATATGCGGGTGCGGACTATCCGTGATTATGATGCACCCTTACAAATTACAGAACACCATCGCGCTCCATCAGTCCCCCCCCCTCTGACGACAAGTGTCATCACAACAGATCACAGCTCCCTGGAGAAAGAACCGACCTAAACAGATGTTGTAGCCTGTCTTCCCTGTCGGAACTTCTCTAGGTTCTTGAGATTCTCATAGTGACTGTCCTGCAGTCTTTCCATTCTTCTTTCTCGCTCCCTAAGAGATCTCTCAACTTGTCCTGCCTTATACCATTTGTAGGCCTTCACAAATCCCAACAATATGATCACACAACCCACAACTATGATAATGGGCTTCAAGATATAACCAAGTATTCCTTTTCAAAGGTTTGCAAACTAACTTCCTACCTTCTGGAAACCTTTTCCAACCTGGTCCCAAACACCCTCTGTGGCCAAGTCATGTATCTCACTATGAATCTCAGTGATGTTACTTATATACTTTTTCAGATATTTGCTGTTGTCAGGTATATAAGTACAGCACTGTTGAACCCTCAACATTTTACAGACTCCACCTTCTTTCGCCAGCAAAGCATCTAAAGCAAGACGGTTCTGCATCACCATAGCTCTTATCGACACATCTCTCCATCTACAAGCAACAAAGACTGAGCTGTATTCGCTGACAACTTATCCACAATCGTTGACAACCTTCTAATTTTAACATCATTGAGAACCACTCCTAGACTTGGTATCATCGCTCCAAATACATCTCCAACTATCTCTCCTGCACTTTTACCCCTTTTCTCTCTATGATGCATTCCACCTTCCAAGGGTCCTAGATCCTCAACATGATATATCTTGGGAAACACCACCGCTACATAACATGTACCATACCAATTCAACGGCAACCGCACATAGGCATTTTTTCCACACACAAAATACACATTTGGTACCACTTGCACTGTCTCCTGCAAGAACTTCTTCGCAGTTGCTTCAATCGTGAAAATGTGATCACATACACTCTGTCCCACATAGATATTATCATAATATGTCTGTACCTGTCTAATGCAAAGATTCCCTCTTTGTTCGAAATCTAAAGCTATTGGACCAGAACTCCCTCTCGCCTTGTGAGCTATTTCCTCCTTGGTCCATGCAGTTTTCCCCTCTCTACTGTTAGTCTTCACTGACGACTGTCTATGTCTATCTTCTACTTGATCTACAAATTTCTTCTCTATGTCAGTTAACATACATGTCAAATTATGACGATGTGCATAAGCCGTATCTAAGGTGACGGTAGGTATGAAATACTTTCCCACTCTATCTTCTTGTTTGTAATAATCATACTTATTCAGGTGCTTATAGGCTGGAACCTCTGAAAGCACCACATCAGTAGTTCGAGAAATAATATTCATAATGTGCCTTACCGTAAAACATACTAAGCAACAAACTACATGTAATACAATATGTCAAAGGAAGATGATGATAACGAATACCTTCCTCCACAGACGCAGGCAATTGCATACACACATAGCAATCTCTCACATCCATCGTATTCACGTACTCATATAGCAGCTTCGCGTAAGTTTTAAGCATGTAATCACCTTTAGACAAATCTACGTGTAACATACGACTAGTCTGATCTAGCATAGCCTTTTCAGCTCCTACGATACCCTCTTTTATGCTAGAAGTAACAGGTGTGGTTGTCCCCTTCACTTCCACCCCTTCAACTTCTGCATCATGTGAAATTTTTACAGAGACAATAATAACTACCGCTATTACTATTAGCACTCCTACTATGTGGGGACCTATCACGCACTTAGACCTACGATTCGAATGTCCAGACTCCATTTTCAATTATCTGTTGGCACAGCAAGAGGATTAGCACGAAGTCTCTTTCTCCGCCTCTTATTGCTGTTATCCAGTTCAATGCAATTCTCTCAAGTTCTGGAAATATAAATATCCACAGTTCATTCTTTCTTTTTATTTACACAGTTCAAAAGACTTCCTTAGCCCTCTTTCTTCTTCTATGGAAAGATCCCTTAATGTATTCTTCTTCCACTCGGGCCTAAGTTATCTTCTTTTAGAGCATCTTATTTACAGTTCACAGTTCAATCAACAGTCTCTTATGAGCTCGGACCCAATTTCAACTATGCAAACACAAGGAGATGATGGACGGAGCGCTGAAACTTTTCAGACACTCACCCCCAGTCAAAGATCTGGGTTGAATCCATCATCGTTCTTTAGCTCACTTCGCCACCCCAGTTCAGACACAGCTATATGCAAATCAGTCTTGACCCTGTGCCTCATGGGAACAGTCCAGCCCGAACTGTCATGCCATGTCTTCCCTGGACCGGAAACAAGCATCCTGGGACCGGTTTCAGGCTAACAGCCCTCATCAGTCGACAGGGAAGACATGGCTTGGCAGTTCGGGCTGGACTATTCCCATGAGGCACAGAGTCAAGACTGATTGCATATAGCTGTGTCTGAACTGGGGTGGAAAGTGAGCTAAAGACGATGATGGATTCAACCCAGATCTGTGACTGGGGAGTGAGTGTCTGAAAAGTTTCAGCGCTCCTCCATCATCTCCTTGTGTTTGCTTTGTTCGCCCAAAGTTGGCAGGGTATGCCCAGACGTGGGTCCCTTGCTCACTTTGCCACTGGATTCAAGCTGGCCTGGCTGATGAGGACTGTTAGCCCGAAACCGGTCCCAGGATGCTTGTTTCCGGTTCAGGGAAGACATGGCTTGGCAGTTTGGGCTGGACTGTTCCCATGAGGCACAGGGTCAAGACTGATTTGCATATAGCTGTGTCTGAACTGGGGTGGCGAAGTGAGCTAAAGAACGATGATGGATTCAACCCAGATCTGTGACTGAGGGCGAGTGTCTGAAAAGTTTCAGCGCTCCGTCCATCATTTCCTGGTGTTTGCTTTGTTCGCCCTAAGTTGGCAGGGTATGCCCAGACATGGGTCCCTTGCTCACTTTGCCACTTGTTTCAAACTAGCCTGGCTGATGAGGGCTGTTAGCCCTAAACCAGTCCCAGGATGCTTGTTTCACGGTACAGGGAAGACATGGCTTGGCAGTTCGAGCTGGACTGTTCCCATGAGGCATAGGGTCAAGACTGATTTGCATATAGCTGTGTCTGAACTGGGGTGGCGAAGTGAGCTAAAGAACGATGATGGATTCAACCCAGATCTGTGACTGGGGGCGAGTGTCTGAAAAGTTTCAGCGCTCCGTCCATCATCTCCTTGTGTTTGCTTTATTCGCCCTAAGTTGGCAGGGTATGCCCAGACGTGGGTCCCTTGCTCACTTTGCCACTGGATTCAAGCTAGCCTGGCTGATGAGGGCTGTTAGCCCGAAACCAATCCCAGGATGCTTCTTTCCAGTCCAGGGAAGACATGGCTTGGCAGTTCGGGCTGGACTGTTCCCATGAGGCACAGGGCCAAGACTGATTTGCATATAGCTGTGTCTGAACTGGGGTGGCGAAGTGAGCTAAAGAACGATGATGGATTCAACCCAGATCTGTGACTTGGGGTGAGTGTCTGAAAAGTGTCAGCGCTCCGTCCATCATCTCTTTGTGTTTGCTTTGTTCGCCCTAAGTTGAGTTGGCAGGGTATGCCCAGACGTGGGTCCCTTGCTCACTTTGCCACTGGATTCAAGCTAGCCTGGCTGATGAGGGCTGTTAGCCCAAAACCAGTCCCAGGATGCTTGTTTCCGGTCCAGGGAAGACATGGCTTGGCAGTTCGGGCTGGACTGTTCCCATGAGGCACAGGGTCAAGACTGATTTGCATATAGCTGTGTCTGAACTGGGGTGGCGAAGTGAGCTAAAGAGCGAAGATGGATTCAACCTACATCTGTGACTGGGGGTGAGTGTCTGAAAAGTTTCAGCGCTCCGTCCATCATCTCCTTGTGTTTGCTTTGTTCGCTCTAAGTTGGCAGGGTATGCCCAGATGTGGGTCCCTTGCTCACTTTGCACTGGATTCAAGCTAGCCTGGCTGATGAGGGCTGTTAGCCCGAAACCGGTCCCAGGATGCTTGTTTCCGGTCCAGGGAAGACATGGCTTGGCAGTTCGGGCTGGACTGTTCCCATGAGGCACAGGGTCAAGACTGATTTGCATATAGCTGTGTCTGAACTGGGGTGGCGAAGTGAGCTAAAAAGCGATGATGGATTCAACCCAGATCTGTGACTGCGGGTGAGTGTCTGAAAAGTTTCAGCGCTCCGTCCATCATTTCCTTGTGTTTGCTTTGTTCGCCCTAAGTTGGCAGGGTATGCCCAGACATGGGTCCCTTGCTCACTTTGCCACTGGTTTCAAACTAGCCTGGCTGATGAGGGCTGTTAGCCCTAAACCAGTCCCAGGATGCTTGTTTCCGGTACAGGGAAGACATGGCTTGGCAGTTCGAGCTGGACTGTTCCCATGTGACACACTGCTTCAGCAAACGCACGGAACCGTGGATTGAACCACGTTTGCCTGAACACTCGCACCATGGCATCCCTCCCAATGTGAACGGCTCCATTAATCTGTCTTGCCATAGGGCTCAGTAAATCATCTGGTAACACTGCTCGACCATTAACTGAAACCCAAATGCCATCATCTCTTTTCTCACAACCTGTTTAATCCAACCAGCTTCTTCCTGTCCGGATACCTCTCCCTGCAGGCGCTTGAGCTCATCCCAAGTGTCTGCTATGGCTAACATCATGCTGAGCTCAGTTCTTTCTGGGCTCTCTCCAGTATATTCTCTTGTGAAAATTCACCCTTGTTCAGCACAGAAACGTGCAACTTCGTCCGCATACCTATTCCCAAGCGTGACAAAGTCCTCCCCCCACCCGTGGGCTGCACATTTAACCACAGCAATTTCTTTTGGACGTTGCAAAGCCTCCAACAACTGCCTCACATATTCCCCGTTCCTGATCGGAGATCCTGATGACGTCAAAAATCCCCTCTGTGACCATAGCTGTCCAAAGTCATGAACCACACCGAAACCGTACTGACTATCGGTGTAGATGATGACTCGGATTTGCTCGGCAAGCAAGCAAGCACGTGTCAGGGCAATGATCTCAGCCACTTGTGCAGAGTATACTCCCTGTAAACAAGCAGCTTCCACAACTCCAGAAATGGTGCATACAGCAAACGCTGCTCTCAGATGGCCCACATTGTCTCTTAAGCGTGAACCGTCTACAAAGAAAATTTCATCAGATTCAGACAGAGGTTCATTGACAATGTCAGGTCTCGGTTTGGTGCAAAGTTCAGTCACATCGAGACAGTCATGGTCCTCACAATCTTCATCATCAGCATTTGGCAAAGGCATCAAAGTAGCAGGATTCAGTACAGAACATCTTTTCAGAGTCACATTCTCTGAAGCAAGTATGACTTGCTCATAGCGTGTGAGTCTGCTATTGGTCAAATGCTGAATCTTTGTTCTCCTCATCAGGAGCTCAACTGAGTGTGGAACGTACACAGTTAAAGGGTGACCCATGACTATGCTCTCACATCTTTCAATGCTGACACCTGTTGCCGCAACGGATTTGATACATCCGGGCAATGCTGAAGCTACTGGGTCTAAGGTAGCTGAGAAGTAAGCAACTGGTCTACGGACACTTCCATGAGTCTGTGTTAGTACTGACAGTGCGCAACCTTCTCTCTCATAGCAAAACAGTGAGAAGGACTTGTTGTAATCAGGCATTCCCATAGCCGGAGCGCGTCAAAGGCTTTCTCTCAGCTCCAAGAACGCAACTAAACAGTCGTTATCCCGTGGTACTGGATCACTTATGTCCTTGTGTGTCAACCTCTGCAAGCGATTCGCCTTCATTTAAAAGTTGGGTATCCATTGACGGCAGTACCCAACCATTCCCAGAAACATCCTTACTTCCTTCTGTGTGGTAGGCGCAGTCATATTCATGACACCTTCCTCTTGCCTTTCTCAATTCGGTGACCCAAATACTGAACCTCAGTCAAACAGTACTGTAATTTGCTTGGAGACACCTTGCATCCATTCTCTGCTAGATGATTTAACAGTGCAACGGTATCAATCCTGCAAGCATCTTCCGTTTCAGACGCAATCAAGAGGTCATCAATGTACTGCACGAGAACTGAATTCTGCGGCAGTACTAGACTCTCAAGATTCTTCTTCAGGATCTGATTGAAAATCGATGGACTCTCTGTATACCCTTGTGGGATACGACACGATGTTAACACACGATCTTCCAGACTGAAAGCGAATAAAAATTGGCTTTCCTCATGCAAGGGTATTGAGAAGAATGCTTGGCACAAGTCAATCACTGTGAACCACTCATCTTCGCACGGTATCTGAAATAAAATCACTGATGGATTCGGTACCACAGGACAACATGGAACTACAATCGTGTTGACCTTTCGCAGGTCCTGCACGATTCTAAACTTTCCACTCGGCCTCTGCAGTCCCATTATAGGGGAATTACATGGGCTCCCCATTATTTCCCTCAAAATCCCTTGTTCGATCATGGACTCAATCACGGGCTTAATTCCTGCCACAGTTTCCGGCGTCAGATTGTATTGAGGCGTTCTTGGGAACTCAGCATTTGGCTTGACCTGAATCTTAACTGGCTCAACCCCTTTGATCAATCCTATCTCTTCCCCTGCGAAATCCCATACTTCCAAAGAGACGGAATCTCTCAAATCAAGTGGTAAGTCCTCAACTGTCAACACAGGGAACATCTCTATGCAGAGATTCTGGTTTGCCAGTTTAAATTCAATGTCATCATCATTAGTCTGCAACTCCAATCCTTTGGGCGTGCAATAGATGATGCAGTTCAATTTACACAAAAGATCACGACCCAACAAACAGACTGGACTTGAATCGCACATCACAAATTGGTGTAAATCGTGAAATGTTCCTATTCTCACAGGTATTTCATCTGTCAATGGATTGATCGTTCTCTTATTTGCAACTCCTACTATTTGGATCGATTGTCCTGAGAGGGGTAGGTTTGGGACTACTGCAGATCTTACAGTAGAACGGGTAGCACCAGTATCAATCAGAAAGGTGATAGGGTGACCGTCAACATCTGCCTCTACATACGGTCCTCTCTGGTCTACCTCCAAGACTGCTCAAGGGTACAGTCTTCCTCCCTCCTCAGGCACCGTCATTGTAATGGGTCTGGGTCGAACTCATCGAAGGTCTCAATGAGTGGCATCTGCTGATACGTTCTGCTAGCTTGTGGGATTATCGGCGGTTGGGGAACTTGCATTTGTGGCCCTAAGCTTCCCCCTTGTACAGATCTGGGTCTCACTGTGGTATTTACCGTCTCAGGTACCTGTACTATCTCTTCATCTTGTACCTAATTAGCGGGATTTAACCTGCACTCGCGCTTCCAATGCCCGATTTTGTGACAATAATGGCATGCAGTAGTCTTCTTCAGAGTACCAACATCTACTCCTGTCTTGGGGTCTACAGGTTTCCCTCTTCCCTGACCTGACGAGTTTTGGGCCCCCCTCTGGCCGTTCCTCTGTCTTCGTTCCAGTGTTCCTCCGCTCGGATGTGCTTGATCTATCCTTTCTACGTTTCTCATTTGGACCAGCATCAACTTATCTTTGAGCTTCTTATGCTTTGAGTCTACTTCATCACTACAGTGTCTGGCATTCCGTAGGATTTCATCCAGGGACTTGTTCTGCCAACAGATCAAGTGCTGTTGAATCATGAAGCTAATCTCTGGTCTTAACCCTAAAACAAATTTGGAGATGAACTGCCCCATATCTTTGGAATCTACGGTGTCTAGTCCATTGTACTGCTTAAAAGCTTGCAAAAGCCTCTCATAGTAAGCATGAACTGATTCTTTGGGTTCTTGGGTAGTTCGATCTATCTTAACCCAATCAATATCTTGTGGCGAAATCTTTGACTGTAACCATGTGATTACCTGCTCAAACTTTTTCATAACCACAGGTGAAGGACCATGAGTAATAGGATCTCGTTCTGGTTCTGACGTTGGCCATTCAACGGCGATTTTACAAGCTGACCACAAATCACTTGGTACTACAATGTCAAACAATGTATTCAAATCAATCCACAAAACCTTCGAAATTTTGACAAAGCGATCAACTTGCTTGTACCATTCAACAGGTTTTTCCCTCAGCCGAGGAAAATCATTTGTGAACGCTGCCAAATCACCCCTGCTTCAAGGAACATGCACATACCCTCCACTCGGTACCTCTCGCAATGGGTAAGCCTCTACTCCTGCTGTTTCTCCTCCCGGAGGCGGCGTATCACCTATACCCTTTTTAACACTTCTCTTCTTAGATCACCTCTCCTCCCACTTGTCAAGCATGCTCCATGCACGTATTCCTACAATCAACTCTCAAATGTGTGTTTTCAATCCTATGACTCTTTTCTCTTCCAGTTCCTGATCACTATAATTTAGTCTGTGACTACCCTGCAACATCTTCGTTTTGGACAAATCTACATTGTATCTTCGCGCTAGTTAGGACAATTTCTCATGAGCTTTCCTTGCTTTACGGGTCACATCCTTCACCACAAACAACAGCTCATCTTGTTCATTAAGTTCCATTCTTTCCAAAGGCAAGTTTACGCTTATAATTTCATCCGCTTCTGCCTTCAACCCCACCACATCTAGCACTTTGGCCCTTATAGCAGCTTTAATTGTTCCCTGACTTGATGTACTGCTTTGCTCTCCACTTTCACTGCTATGGTTTCCTCTGTCACTCTCTTCAACTATGCACCTTGAGACACTTTGACTCCCCGAAATTCCTTGATCCATTCCTCCTTCTGCTATTCTTCCCATAGGACCTCTAACTGGGGGTTCCCACATTCTCAAATCAGAACGTGAGTCTGCTAATGGCCCTGATCTTACTGCTCTAGACTCAGTATGCCCTCTAGAAGAGTCGGCAGTAGCTGGCAATGGAGTACTAGCCTGTAAAGGTTGCAAAGAAGGACCAGTTCCACTCACTGTACCATTTCCTCCAGAACTAACGCTGTCTCCTGCTACTGGTAACTGTGGGAAGTCCTGCTGCTGTTCGGTCTGCCCTCCGCTGTTTGCCCTTTGCTGGGGGCCAAGGGCCAGGAAGAGGCGAGGAGTCCGGGACCGGGGAGTGCAGGACTACACTCCCCAGCGTCCCCTGCGGCACCCAGCGTACAGCCGCCAACATTCCCCTCGCACCAGGAGGCACCTACATAATCTCGCTGGGGCTCCCGCAGCGTGGGAAGCCCTGCTGCTGTTCGGTCTGCCCTCCGCTGTTTGCCCTTTGCTGGGGGCCAAGGGCCAGGAAGAGGCGAGGAGTCCGGGACCGGGGAGTGCAGGACTACACTCCCCAGCATCCCCTGCGGCACCCAGCGTACAGCCGCCAACGTTCCCCTCGCGCCAGGAGGCGCCTACATAATCTCTCAGGGGCTCCCGCAGCGCGGGAAGCCCTGCTGCTGTTCGGTCTGCCCTCCGCTGTTTGCCCTTTGCTGGGGGTCAAGGGCCAGGAAGAGGCGAGGAGTCCGGGATCGGGGAGTGCAGGACTACACTCCCCAGCGTTCCCTGCGGCACCCAGCGTACAGCCACGAACGTTCCCCTCGCACCAGGAGGCGCCTACATAATCTCGCAGTGGCTCCCGCAGTGCGGGGCGGGCGTGCCCGGGCCAAGGGCGGGCCCGTCTGCGCCCGTCCGCGACTGTCCGGGGCTGGGCCTATTCTCTTGGCTGTACACCTTGGGATAGCGTGAAAGTTCACTTCATCACCTTCGCCATCGCCAACGCCGCATGCCAACTAAAGGGGTTGTAGCAGGTCTTTCGGACTTGGACTTGGACCACGCCGTGAGTAATCCTTCTTTCCGGTCATTCATCTTGGGAGCCTGTATGGATTTTTAATATTACTTTGATTATAATCTGATTATTTATCGCCCTGCACTTTTGCTGCCCTCCTTGTGACTCTTTGGTTTTTGGCTTCTTTGTTGGGGGGATCCGCTTAATCCAGCAAAATGGGGAAAAAGACCAAACCAGCAACCCCCAAGGGCCAGCCATGCCGCACTATCGACACCTTTCTGGCAAAGGCTGTGGGCGCTATTAACCAGGAGATAGTTCGGGCTGAGAGATGGCTCTCACTGGATATAGGGGGGTCAGGGGTAAGCTCGCCATCTATTTTTCAAAAGACCCCTATGGACCAGCCTCAGCCCACCGCTTCCCCGGCCCCAAACCTGGTACCCATTGAGGCACCCTCACCTGAGCCCCCTGTTTTGAGGCTCGAGCTTCCCCCCCACCTGCCACCGCCTACTGTATCGCCTAATTTAGTGAATTCCCTCACTCCCAAACGGAAACGGAGGGTAAAGAAGCCTTTGGAAGCTGCTCCGATCACACGCCAGGGAAAGGCGATTGCTGCGAAAGGGTTGATTGTAGAGGAACTGCTGACCCGCCTGGCCCCAGTCCTACATAATATCACAGAGACTTTCTAGGACCTTTTATCCCCACTCTTGAACAGACTGGATAAACTGGAGGCAGCAACGAGGGACTTGGCAAGCAAAATGGATACTTTTTTGTCATTTGTAGAAAAACACCCATCTTGTTATCCGCCAGTGTGCCCTTCTCCAATTGATATTATACCCCTTGCTACCCCTTTGTGTAATAGTGGTGCCCCACATGTTAATGTTCTTCCAAAGTCCAGGGGAGTTGTGGCTCAATCTACAAAGCCAGTGTCGGGTGGTTCTAGCTTCCCGGGAGATGGCGCACCCAGCGTTGTGCGGGTCCGCCAGGACCTAGGTTCTGAAGACGCCCCCTACACAGGGAAGCAATTATCTAGGGTTTGCCAGCCTACCGTGATCGACCTTCCCCCAGCATGTGCCCCCTATTCTGTGGTTTTGTCAGGGGTACCTGGCTTATCTGCTCATAAAGAGGAATCCACGGCCCAACTAATTAACAAAGTCTCTCCTTGGTTGGACCTGCATTCCGGGTATTCCATTAGGGATCACAAGGACATCTTGATGGCGCGGAGGGTGGCATGGATAGGTCCATCTAGGAAATCCTTTGAGGGAAACTGTATTATAATCTCGGTACGGTACCCCGAGTTAGCACGTAAAATTCTGTTTGGCGCTTCTAAATCTTTTTTCCCAACCTCCTGCATTAAATTGCTCCCACTGGGCTTTTTCTACAGACCTCCACAGTGATGCCCGGGGGAGGGATTGCCCGCAAGGGCTGGGCTTGTTGAGGGAGGTTTGGGACGGTTGTTGCCCCTTGCAAATTCTTTTGCCCCCCTTGCTGACTTGAACGAGCTGGATTGACTCCAGGAGGTTGACGAGTAGTGCATCCACCCCCCTCAGCAGACTGATGCTTCAAGTCAGAGGGTAGAGGAAGTTTGCTCCTTATTAACATCAAGTCCAAACGAGATCTTGGTAGTGCCATTATCCCATGTGTCCCCTGTGACTAGTGATACGTCCCAAGTGAGGCCCCAGCCACTATCCTTTACATCCCCCTCACCGGTTATTGTTAACCACACTACCAGTAGAGATTTTAGTCTTGTATCCTGGAATGTGGCTGGGTTGTCTTCTAAGTTCACTGATGACAGTTGGATATTGTATGTTAGGTCATATAAAATTATATGTTTACAGGAGACTTGGGAGACCAAGAACACCTTCTTTTTGGATAGGTATAAGACCATCTTTTGTCCAGCGTCAAACTAAACAATGGGACGAGCCAGCGCAGGCCTTATCATATTTGTGGCTCTAGAATTTTGTAAAGATTTAAAGATTTTGAAATGGAATTCTCAGGTATTCCAGGGCATAGAATTGCATATGGGGAGAGCACTCACTCTTGTGATTATTAATTTTTATAATGCTAAGAGGGGCGAGGGGGGACCCTCCAACCTTAACGCTTTAAACTGTGTTATGGATGACTTAAAGGAGGATGGTTTTGGGCATATGAACTTTATTTTAGCGGGTGACTTTAATTGTCATTTGTGTCCATCTTTTGTCAAAAATCAGCTGATTGCTCAGCCATGCCCACTTTCGGAGGACCTACACATGGAACACACACTGGAAGGGAAGGTTTTAAATAACCTGTTACTTACTCACAATCTGGTGAATACCCTAGACCTCTGGTACCCCGGGCCTATTTTCCAATTGCCCCCGTCCTATAAAGGAAGGGGGGCTGCAACCACTATAGATTTTATATTTGTGACAGCGTCTTTGGGGGTGGCCCCGGATCATTTAACAGAGAGGATAGTGCTTTTAGCGACCACAACCCATTGACATTGGTACTGATGGGGTTGGGCCAGCCCACCTTAGGTTCCTGTAAGCCGCAGGTATCCTTAATTTCCACCGACCAGGGCAGGCGCCTCAGGTGGGCGAGCATAGAACTAAAGGCTTTTAATCATAGCCTTTTTTCTTCATGCCAGAATGAGATAGGTGCTTGTCTGAATTTTAGCACCGCGAGTGAGGAGATTTTAAGTTTGTTCTCCTCCATTGCCCAGATAGTTTCTGGTTTTTTAACTGCACAGGCTGGGGGGGCGGGTACAGGCTGCACCGTCATGGTTTGATCAAAAGTTCTCGCAGGCCTTAAGGAGGCTTAAAGAAGCCCTGAAACAGGTGCCACAGGTGAAAGCTAGAGTGTCCCTGTGTCGACGCCTCTACAAAGAATTGATAAGAGAGCGCAGGCGTCATCTCCAAAAGCAGGCATGGGAGGACCTAGCTAAAGCGGGCGAACTGAGGGATTCTTCCCTATTTTGGAAAATTATTAATAGTCCCTGTTTCGCAGAACCGACAAACCCGATAGTATAGTATGCCATCACATTTCCCCAGACCAATGGGTGTCCCATTATGAAAAAGTCTATAGTGAAAACTGCATTGGCGAGCGTAGTGTAAACATTCCCCTTTGCGTGGCGGTTCCTCCAATTAGCTTCTCTTCTGAGGAGGTAAGCTTAAGCATCGAGCTTCTGGCTTCAAATAAGGCCCCAGGCCCTGATGGTATTCCCCCGGATCTCTTTCGTGACAACCCATGGGTCTGGGCTCCTCTATTAACCCAAGTTCTAAATGCGGCAGCCTTGAAGGGGACATTACCCTCCTGGTCCACCGCCACTATAGTGCCGATTTTTTAAAAAGGAGACAAGGATAAGCTGCAATCTTACCGCCCAATCTCTCTCATCGATGCTGTGGTTAAGGTCCTGGGCCGGGTACTTCTATCTAGACTGTCTCTTTGGGCCACAGATAACCATATCTTATCGGAAGTTCAATATGGTTTTCGTGAAGGCTTGTCAACATCGGATCAATGCCTCAATCTTTACCTTCTGATTTCTAAGTATACTGTGGCCCAATTGGGCGCTATGTATCTGGCCTTCATGGACCTTACGTCCGCATTTGACCGGGTAAACCGGTCTAAGTTGTGGGA
This sequence comes from Calotriton arnoldi, assembly GCA_963921515.1. Classification (NCBI taxonomy): domain Eukaryota; kingdom Metazoa; phylum Chordata; class Amphibia; order Caudata; family Salamandridae; genus Calotriton; species Calotriton arnoldi. The sequence continues at coordinate 513,544 of CAWUFW010000676.1, read as the reverse complement.
CATTTTAATCTCATTAGGAGTGGATCACCGTATAGTACATCTACTCATATCACTCCACGCCCATACATCGGCGGCAGTGAGAGTCTCACACGAGGGAGATCTTACCAATCATTTTAATTACACACGGGGTGTGCCAGGGGTGCATTTTAGCTCCATTTTTATTTTCGGTGTATATTAACGGCATTGAGGCGGCACTCTTGGACCTCCAGTCAGACTCCCCTAGAGTAGGTAGGAGAGTTTTGCCATGCCTACTCTATGCGGACGATGCGGTGCTCATGGCCCGCACGGGCCAAGGCCTGCAGGTCTTAATAGACGGTTTTGTGGGATTCATGGACAGGCTGGACCTGTTGGTGAATTATACCAAGTCTTATGTACTAGTGGTGGGCCCACGGGGGTTCCGGTCAAAAAGCCTTAAAACCGGTAATCATATCCTTGGAAAGGTCCCGGCCTTTCCCTATTTGGGAGTGCTATTTGAAGACAAGTTACAGTGGGAAGCCCTCTTAGAAGGGAAGCTGAACGAGCTGTATAAATCCCTGGGTGCCATCACTAGTTTTGCGAGTAGATTGGGTTCATGGGCCCTGGAGGTAATATTAAAACTGTACAAGTCCAAAGGTATCTCAAGAGTAGTATACGGTAGTGAAATCTGGGGGTATGTGCCCTCACACAGGTTACAGGTGGCGGAAAATAAATTTCTGCGCCGGATCCTACGAGTCCCCCAAGGTACGCCAGTTTGGTCTATACATGAAGAGTTAGGGGTTGGTTTCCTGGCGGACCAAGTGGCAATTAAACCCTTAGTGTGTTGGATAAAGATTTGGACTTCCGATCATAAGAATTTAAATCGCATGATTTTATCGGATTGTTTGAAATTGGAGCATGGTAACAAAATACCCTGGATACATTACGTAAAGGAGTCTTTTCAGGCTATAGGCAGGTCCGATATCTTTTTTACACATGACTCTTTAAGTAAGGTGGACGTTAAAACCATAAAAGACCTATACCACAAATTTTTAACTGTGAACCGTGAAAATCTTGAACTCAGCAAACCCTCAGTTAGGGCATACGCAATGTTAAAATCGGTCCTGGGGGGGGGCGTGGCTAGCAGCCGAGGAAAATGGCCGCAGCCTAGGGAGTCTCCGTCGCCCGACTACCTTTCCCCAAAATCCGGGCACTAATCCACCGGCATTCAGCACCTATAAGCAGCACACGTAGGGTCGGAAAGGACCATTGATCCGATGCTTGTGGTCCGGAACCGATTGGACGCTCTCCGTTGAAACGGCGCAGAGAAAAAGAAGTGAGGCCGCCAGTAAAAACTCAAGCCGGGGACTGGAGTTGGCCCGGAGCCGATCGTGGCAAGCAAAGCGGACTGGCAGGCGCTGCAAACGGAGCGTGCAACACGAATGAGAGCGGCGGCCTGGCTAAACTCCGACGATACGCCCAACAGGCAGAGAGGTGCGGTAACGTCGGTTCTCACGACGGAGCCAGACGAGTATAGCAGGGGAGGCGGAGCAGATCGCGCTCCGTACCACGGCCGGTGCTTGCAGAGGACCGGGACCGACTGGCAGCCGAATTGCAGACCCATGGCGCGAAAAACGTGTCGGAAGTGGCACCGGTAGACATCCTACTGTCCGAGCCCACGTGGAAAAAAAGGTCAGAAGAAGCCGGGAATGGTGCGACCCGCCTGGGGCATAATGGAGCAGTTCTGATAGACTGTGCAGCGCGAACACTGTGGCGCTCTGTATCCACTCTTGTACTGCTGCTGAAGCCGTGAATCGCCCCCCCCACCCCTTGGGGTGGATGCTAAATCCGGGAGCTCTGGGGCGAGGGTGAGGGTGCGCGCCCACGCTACTGGTCTGACTGTGAAGGAGCGCGCCGCAACACACGGACACAGCGGCATTTAGTAAATGGCAGATGCACCGGCCTGGCACAGACGAGCAGGAAGGGGCCCATAAACTCCGCAATCCACCACAATACAGGCGCAACGGGCCCTGCCACTGGCCATACAGCCTCACAGGGAAATGACAAGGTGCGACAAGTCGCATGACCCCTAATGCTTGATTGATCCACTGGTGACGGGCAAGTCCTACGACAGGTCTGGGGTGGAAAACCGAAAGGCTGCGTGTGCTGCGGTAGCGCACTGGCAGGCAGCGGTGAGTACCACCCCAGCCCCGGTACATTGTGAGTAAACTTGACCACGGCTGCGATGGGGGGCAGAGGCCAACGGGCCCCGAACCACACAAAGCTCAAGAAATATGCCTACACCAAGACACAGCCGGAGCTCGCGGACCAAGGCACCACCCCCACGATAAGCCCTACGGTAATACAGAAGCCAGAGGTCACGTTGCAGGACATTCTGACCACATTAAATAACGTCCATACCTCCCTAGATTCCCGTATTGGGTCACTCTCAACTGAACTTTCCTTGATCCGGGCTAATTTTAATAAAATGTCCACCAGAGTGGCGGAGGTAGAAACCACTATGACGACCCTCACGAGCGACACGGCCGCTCTTAAGAAACAAGTTCGCCAACTCGAGGCAGACAACAAAATGATGGCCGCTAAACTCGAAGACCAAGAAGGCCGCTCGAGGAGGAACAACATTAGGATCATAGGCGTGCCGGAACGGACAGGTGACTCAGCTCTTGATCTCTTTGTCGAAGACCTCATCAACAATCACCTCCAGCTGCGAGGTCTCTCCAACTACTTTTCAGTGGAAAGGGCGCACCGTGTCCCGGGGGGGAAACCAAGACCGGGAGCACCTCCAAGACCCATTCTTGCCCGCATTTTCAACTACCGTGATCGAGACGTGATACTACAGACAGCACGTATCGCTCCCCCACTGCGTTTCGATCACAGCACTATCACAATTTTTCCGGACTACACGGCGGCAGTCACGAAGCAGCGCCGTGGATTCCTCGAGGTAAAAAAGGAGCTCCGGAATCGTGGACTCAAATACTCAATGCTGTTTCCAGCTAAACTGAGGGTAGAAGCCGAGGGTAAAGCATGGTTTTTTATGACGCCCGAGGAGGCTCAGGAGTGGCTGGAGGGATGGCGCCGGATCTCGAGGCCCGATCGAACTGGCAGAGGCAATGGGCAACGTGTGCGGGATGAATCGTTGGAAGGGTCAGGAGAGCCAGGAACAACGGAAAGATCATCGCAAGCGAGCGGAGGAGAGTAAGCACACCCGTACGAACAATGAACACTGACACTGGGGGGATGGCTGGAATCACACGCATATATTTCTGCAAGGCCGGACCCAGAACTCAATCGTCGATTGGGTGACACTGTGGCGGACGTCTCTCTGGAGAAGGTTGGAGGACCACAAGACATTTCTGAGATAATATACCATGTTACACTGTACGCATTACTTATTGCTGCATTTTTATTGCACTACCTAATTAACATGACTATGTCACTACGGTACGTAACGAAGCAAGGGGGGGTTATAAGGGGCTGCGGACGACTCTCCCCCCATCACGGTATTGGGGATGGGCACTAAGCACTCTGCGCAGTTGGGGAGGCGGGTAGTTTTAAATCCGCCATGCAGGGAGGCAGGGAGGGGGAGGGCAGGGAGGGACAGTTAATTGGTTTATATTTTTTGTTGTTTAAATGTTTTAAATGGGTAGCGGTTAAGTATCATGACTTATGCATAGCGCCTCTGACACATTGTCTCTATATTTCCAGCGACAAGCGTAGGGGACATGGCAGACACGATAGTGCAGATTGAGCAAGAGACCGATACACCATTACCTCCCCTCACATCGAGTACCCCCCTATCACTGCTCACATGGAATGTTCACGGACTTGGCGATAAGATTAAGAGGGGGCTGGTTTTACAATACCTGAAGCGGCATGCCCCGGCGGTAGCCCTGCTTCAGGAAACACACTTAGTGGGCTCCTCCTGCAAAGCTATGGATCGATGGGGATTCCAGATGGTGGTGCATTCCGAGTTTACCTCTGGGTCACGGGGGGTTGGAATTTTAGTGCGGAAACAATTCCCGCTTGTAATTAAACGGACATGGGCGGATGAGCAAGGCCGCTTCGCGGCCATCACATGCCAGTGGGAGGGACGAGCCTATAACATAGTGTCAGTGTATATCCCTCCAGCACTTCACTCGGTAGCCTTCCCAGCCCGTAGCGCTTTTTTACTCGCCCTTCCGGAGGGGAAACTCTTGATTGGTAGCGATTTTAATGCCATAGTCAGTGGCGTTCTTGATCGCCAACCCCCCAGGGACCAGGGTGGTGGGACCTCCCGATTCATGGCGTTCATTGAGGCGCTCGGCCTCATAGACGCTTGGCGTTTCCGTTACCCCTCGACACGACAGTTCACCTTTCATTCTGGGGTACACAACAGTCTCTCCCAGATAGATTACATTCTAATGTCGGCGGACAGTCTAGGGAACATATTGGAAATTACCACCCTACCCAGAGGCATCTCTGATCACTCCCCAGTGGTGCTGACATACGCATGCCGGACTGTGACCCGACGCCGTACCTACCCCATATACCCGGGATATCTACATAACCCCAAAATCCTTAAAGGCATCACTACCACAACGCAACACTATTTTCGTGAAAATGAGCACTCTGTCACTTCCCCAGTAACCCTTTTGGAGGCCTATAAGACAGTCCTCCGGGGCCAGGCCAAGGCATCTATTACAGGTCACACCAAAGAAAAGAAGAAGGAGGTAGAGACCTTGAAACTAGAGATGGCCCATGCGGAGGGACTCCATGCCAAAAACCCAACGAACGTGACAGCCCATGCTCTTACTCTTAAACAACAGGAATATAGGGGATACCTAAGGGAAGATACTAGGTCCAAGCTTCAGGATACGCAGCATAAAATATATGAGGTCGGGGATAAGGCGGGGAAACTACTGGCCTGGCTCGATAAGAGAGAGCACGCCAGTCGGTGGATCGCACAACTATGCACAGGCGATAACGAAACCGTAACCGTAACCGAGCCCCAGGAAATAGTGAATGAATTAGCAAAACATTACCAACAGGTGTACACACCGACATCCTCGACGACGGTCGAGGAAGCACAAGCTTTCCTTAAAGATATCAAAATGCCCACACTGACAACGGAGACATCCTTGACGCTCAAAGCTGACCTCACCACAGAGGAGCTGCAACTAGCTATAGGAGCCATACAGTCGGGGAAAGCGGTGGGACCAAATGGTATACCCATTGAACTCTACAAAAAAACAGCCTCCACTGTCACTCCGCACCTCTTAAATATGTATGTGGCCAGCCTATTGGCAGGGGAACTACCGCGAGATCAGCGTACCGCCACCATAGTGGCGATTCGTAAACCAGGGAAGCCTGCCGAGGAATGTACATCATACCGACCCATATCGTTAATTAATGCAGAGGCCAAAATACTCGCTAAACTCCTGGCAGCCAGATTGACCCCCCATCTCACTGCCTTAATACACCCGGACCAATCCGGCTTCATGCCGAGTAGGAATACGGCCCTTAATTTGAGACGTCTGCATGGTGTAATGGCGCGTATACCCTTTATTCAGGAGGCAGCAGTCCTCCTCTCCTTAGACGCTCGTATGGCCTTTGATATGGTTGAGTGGCCCTTCCTCTTCGCCGTCCTGAAGCATTTAGGTTTTGGCCCCAAGTTCTGTGCCTGGGTGCAGCTGTTGTACTCAAAGCCCCTAGCTCATGTAACAGCAAACGGCCATATGTCGGAAGACTTCCCGCTGGGGCATGGACCGCGTCAGGGGTGCCCCCTCTCACCACTTCTGTTTGCTCTTGCTTTGGAGCCACTGGCCGCATGGATTAGGTGGGCACCGACTATCCGAGGCCTCCGTTGGGCGGGAGGTTGGGAGGACCGCATATCCTTATATGCTGATGATGTGTTGTTGTATATGGCATCTCCCAGACAATCCATCCATGCGCTCCTGAATATCTGTGACTTATATGGCCATGTTTCTGGATACACCATCAATTGGACCAAGTCGATTCTATATGTCCTTCATGGACCGCCACCGCAACTCCCGAAGGGGTGTAATCTACAAATAACAAAGGGAAGTTTTAAGTACTTGGGAATCCATATCACACCGCTAGCGGAAGAATTTATCAAAAAAAACCTCATGCCACCTCTGGAACGACTCAAACGTGATGCGACACACTGGCAATCCCTGCCGTTGACAATGCTTGGGAAAGCGGCACTTTTTAAGATGATGGCGCTTCCCAGATTTCTTTATGCCCTGCAGAATACCCCGTTTCTTGTTCCACTGAGTTACTTTAAGGCCATAGCGACGGAGGTATCCAATTTTCTTTGGGACAAAAAGACGGCCCGTATCGCCATGAATAAATTGGTCAGGGGCTGGTACGATGGGGGCATAGCACTTCCAAACATACAACTATATTATTGGGCATCCCAGTTGATGGTACTTAATCAATGGATTCACGCCCCGCAATCAGACCCCGCGTTTACAGCGGACAGACATGGGTTGAGGGAGGGGGGGATAATGCGGGCTCCATACACTAGAAAGCAGACTACCCCACTGATTGGACCCACGGCACACACAGTCCAAATTTGGTATATAGCGCTTAGAAAACTGGGCTGGGACGGTGTCATAACCCAACTTACCCCACTCTGGGAAACACAACGACTGGGAAAGCTTCGGAATAGTAAGGGTTTCCACCGATGGGACTCCATCGGAATCTCGACGGTGGGTGATTTGTGGATCAAGGGTGAGGTGGCTACCTTTGCCCACCTCCAGGAACAGTATGAACTGGCGCCCTCTGAAATATTCAGATACACACAAATTAGGCACGCACTCATGGCAGCTGTACCTGCTGGCACCACACTTCCGGAGGCCTCCCCCCTGGAGGATAGATTGTTGATAGACTACATGGCCAAAAAGGCCACTTCCCTCACCTACCGCAAACTCATTAACAATTTACCAGATCCCATGACACCCCTACGTGAAAAATGGTCCAACGAACTTGGGGAATTAGATGACACAGACTGGCAGGAGGCGCTCTCGTCCCTGCGCGAAGTAGCGATATCCTCTAGACTACGACTGGTCCAACTGAAAATACTACATCGTACGTTCTACACCAGGGTGACTCTACACAGAATAAGGGGGGCCGAAAATTTGCTTTGTCTGAGGAACTGCGGGGCAGAGGGTACGTTTTATCACACACTATGGCAGTGCCCACAGATAGTGCCCTACTGGGCAGCGGTGTTGCGAACTGTTACTCAAGTGGGTGGGGTCTCAGTTATGCCAGAGCCCAAAAGATGTCTCCTAAATGTTTGGGAGCCCACTGATCTCAATCACGCATTAGGACTGGGCGACGCTTGGAATGATGTTCGCCAAACGTAATATAGCTAAATTCTGGGGGTCGCAGTCATCGCCGACACACCACGACTGGTGCAGGGACATGGATGGGGCCATGGTGGCAGAAAAGGCGACGTATGTACGCCGCGGATGCCCCAAAAAGTGGGAGCGAGTATGGGGAGCCTGGAACAAGTACAGGGGGAACATCTGTACGGCGCCTCTAACCGCGTCGGACGCGGACTCTGACTGAGGGAGGTGTGTGAGAGATGGTGGATCGTAACTTTCTACCAAACTTAATGTATTGATTGTATTGTTGCCATGACTATGTCAATGTGAGATGAGACGTGAGATGTCTATCATGCTTCAACTTGTAACCGTTTTTTACTGTTGCCCTGTCTTCAATAAAAAGAGTTTAAAAAAAAAAAATCGGTCCCGGGCATTGAACCATACTTTTTGGCCTTAACTAATGCTCACGATAGATTTTTAATCACACGTTTTAGATATAACCAGCTCCATCATCTTTTAGCATCCCGGGCGGGTTTCTTTCCCTCACCAGATCAACGAGGTCCCTGTGGCTGCGATCTTCGATCTCCTCAGGACACGTTACATTTTATACTATTGTGTAAATATTTTTCATTCCCCAGAAAACGTTTCCTCCGGCCCTTGTTAAAAAGCTTGAAGTTTAGGCATGCTAAAGTGGCCCTCCTGCATTTACAGTTGTTACCCAACCCTCTCACACTCTGTGCAGTGTTAAGTTTCTTGCAGGCCGCTTATAAATCCAGATTATCCAGAATTGACTGATTTTGTGCTGCAGGTTTTTATTCATTCGTATTGTTTTAAAATTTTACTGTATCTGTATGAACTGTTTGCTTATTTATTATATGATGTACTGTATCTTTTATGGTTGCTTTGCATCCAAATAAAGAAATATATATATATACTGGTAACTGTGGTTGACTATTTCCTGCTTGACCTGGATCATACACTGACACTATGGGACCAATGGTGACCGGCACCGTAAGGGCATTCGGTAACCGTGTAACTACATTAGCTCCACTCGTCTATGCATCTCTCAATTGCTGCATCCCTATTCCTTCCGTTCCTGTTGAAATCTTCCCCACTACTCTCGCACTAGGACTTGTCTGCGATTCACATGTCCCTTCTGTAAGCGATTGTCTTCCCTCCTCCGACGCTGGATTATACGGAGGCGGACGCTCTGCTAACATCCTTTCCAACAAGCTGTCATCCGTGTCACTATCATCTTCTTCTTCCTTCCTCTTTTGGGCATCACCTACTTTCACTAACATCGGGAATAGCCTCTCTCCCTCAATAGTCTCTACTCTGCATCTTGAAACGCCCTTATCGACTTTTTCACTCTTTCCTGGCTTCGGTCCTTTTTTAGGTCGAGCCTCAAGTAGCGCGCAAGCGCTGCTTAGAGGCGAAGACTTAATGTAAGCGAGTTTGAAAAGCAGTCCAACAAACGCTCGTGCGTCGTGGCTGGCCTTTTTGAGATGGGTACGCGCGGCAAACATATGTTTCCAATTATCGTGCCCAGACGCGGGTGCGATAAGTGGAAACACATGTCTGCCGCGCGTACACATCCAAAGGCCAGCCACGACGCACGAGCGTCTGGTCAGCTTGAGCGTCTCGTCAGCTGAGCAGGCTGCCGCGCTCGCTCGCCCCCGCTCCTCTGTGGTGCGCGCGCACCACTCGCGGGCTTGTTGTCATTCCGATCTCTCTTTCTCAGTCACTTAGCTCCTCTTTAACACTTCCTTCCGCTTATTTCTTTCCTTCATTGTTTACAATTCTATAAACAATTGGCTGTGATTGGGGCTGCATTATTATCGCCAATATCATAAAACATCGTGAACCTAGTCTCCACACTCCGTCTGTAGCAGTAAATGTTAATTCCTGGCTGTCAAAGACGAGAAGCACAAGCAAATACATTGTATTCTGTAATACTGATAACTGGAAAGAGAAATCGTTTGAAATAGAGTACCATACCTTCAAAACATCGTTGCAGCCATTCACGTCTGCAGGACCGGAGTGAATATACACCGCTGCTATATTTAAGCAGCTCCTTAAGTTTCGGTTTCGTTCCATCACGCGCGGCACTCGTGATGACGTGTCAAGCTAGAGGGACAAAACAGCTGACATATGATCATTGACTTTGTTCTTCAGGCAGGCAGTTGCTAACGCAAGAAGATATAGCGACGGGGAGAGGATGAGGCCAAACGGTCAGAACTACCGGCTTTGGGCCGACAGAGCCAACTTCCTCTCTCGCTGTTTGCTCAAGATCCTGCAGGTTTGGTGCTTGTAGCTGAGCTAAGACTGCTGCTGGCAGGCAGCTCACTGCTACATTGTATCTAATTATTTCCTGTGGCGCCACTCTCAGATAGCTTGACTTCATTGTTAGGCCAAATGGCTACTACCGTCACAGCCGGGGCGGGACAGACCGGTCAGATTAAGTTGATTTATTTTATAACGTCTTGCGCCGCGACGGGGGGAGACGTGACGTCCTGCTGCCAAAGGCGGGGAGTTTGTTATGGGAGAATTTGCGGTGGGGCTTTAATTATGGCGCGTGCAGCGCTGTCTCCTTCTGCTTCTCGCACCGGCCCGGGCTGCTGTGTGCAGTCTAAAATGTAATGTGACCGGCGCCGCGCCTAATTCAGTTACAGCCGAGCTTCACGTCACAGCAGTGATCGGCGATTGCAGCGGACGGCGGTCGGAACACAACGCAAAGAAAGAAAGAGGTAACTGTGTTTTACTCTTTGGATTACTTGTAAACTGTGCCCCTCCTAACTTAAACGTTGTTGCTTCTGATAGCCCTAACTGCTGCCTTTGTTGGTGCTGCTCCATTGTGGGGTTCAGCGGGCAGAGTCTTCGGGATGTCTGAGGGCATCAGGATGCCAGAAAGATGTTTCTGCACATAAAATGCGTACTGTTGGTTCAACTATGGGGCGAGGGTACAGCATGCCCTGTTACAGCTGAAGTTAGTCTCTCTAAGTCACGTGACATAAAGCCCACCAACTCGTGTTGGGACGGTCGGGGTCACTGAGTCACTCTGTGACTGACTATATGTGGTGCTGCTGCCTGTCCAATTACTTTCAGTGCCAGTGGTGTCACCAAAGTCAGCAGAGCCTCTGTGATAGCCGGTGGGTCATGTTGATGTGTGCCGATGCCTGCAGGGTTGGGCAGGTAGCAGCGCAGCAACGGGGCGGCCGCTCGGGGTTAATGATTTTATTAGTGTTTGAGTGGAGTTCATTTGTGATATTTACAGTTTTGTTAACAAGACGCTGTACTCATTTGCGTAAAGTCTTATTTATTCAGCCTATACCTATTTCCCTCATTTTCATTGCTTGATTTTGCGCGCGAGAAAGTGTCACTCATAGTCATTAAATGTCACTCATAATTCAACTAAAATTATGAAAATGTCACACATAGCAATCTGAAACCTTGGCAGCTGTGTAAACCATTCTATATATTCACACCTTTCATCTTCTCCCTCATTATCTTTCATTCTTTCCAAATCTGAATTCATAGTTCATAGACGAGCACTTTAGATTGAAGGCTCCCTGCTCATTAGAGACAAGCATTGGCATAGCCAATAGGTCTCGCCTTTAGGACCTTATAAGTGTTTAGCCATGCAACAGTTGATGTTGTTGAACCAAGGATATTGTGCTGCATAACTAAATACTTATAAGGTCCCAAAAGCGAGACCTATTGGCTATGCCAATGCTTGTTCTCACATGTGCTGCTCTTATCCATGCATCTAAAGCCTCAAACTGTGTTGGTCTGGGTGGAGGTCGCAATGAAGCCATCACTGCCCTCGACTGGTACAATACATCCAATTTAAATGACCCATAACGTGGAAAAGCCAACTCTGCCTCCTTTTCAGTAACTTTGTGCCAATTTTGAAGCCAAACTATGGTATGGAGTCCTACATTCGTGGCCATATAATGTGCTGGTGAGTCCTCGGGTGGAGCCTCTTCACCAACTCGAGTTACTACTCCTCTATCTCCCCTACAAAGGTCACGTAACACCCTAAAGCATCACATGTTTAGACCAATTCCTTTCCCTTACAAAATGTTTTCGTTTTTACTTCTTGAAAACAATCCACCAATCCCAGCGCATCTTTACACCAACCGACCTATCGCAGCGCGGCACACTCCGACGTCACTCTTCCTCCTCACTCAGCTCAGCAGTTCACCCTCCTTTCAATCTCTTCCTTACACATTCACGCACCTCATTCATAGAACCAAGTAACTGTCTGTCCACCATATGACCGGACAGTCACATAACCGACTGTCTGTCCATGAAACGACCGGACAGTCTCACAAGTAATTGTCTGCCTCACCTCTGGGAACTGTCTGTCCACGAAACGACCGGACAGTCACCTCAACCATCTGCCCACGAACGGCCGGACAGTCATATAACTAATTGATAGGATCCACTCGCTCAAGATCATTCACACATACATAGTGACCCACGACCTGCGTTGGCCACTCGAATCGCTGTGGTCCGCCCTTGTGCACTAGCTTCCCACACGACTCTCTCAAGCTCTCTCACACACGTTCCCTATCTCCCATTGGGTTTTGTTGATGACGCCTCACGACTCCCACAATCACTGGTCAGACAATTACAGCTCTGGTGTCTTCTACACCACAAATCTATCCCGGGATCTTAGGCTACTCGTCGAGCCTGACATCAAAACAAAACAAATTATATCACATGGACCGCACGCGTTCGGCCCGAAACCACAATCACTCGACTCTCAACCCAACTCCGCAAGACATCACACAATCAAATCATCACCGCAATCTAACACACACATCCCTATTCATACTCACTCCACTGTGAACTGCTGTCCCTGCCGCACCGTCACTCTCCATCGGTCTCCGCCGAAGTCCGTCGTCCTCCGCCTTCAATCCTCTGACCTTTCATCCTCTGGGCTTTTTGGGGCTCTATGACTAACTTTCCCTAATATTCCTATCTTCTCCCCTCACTGGAGAGGCAACCGTCACTCTGCTACCAACTGAAAGGGCCGAGTTCCTTCCTACCAAATTACTATGGAACTCACGGCCAATGGACCTTTATTGCCTGCTGAGAAGTGTAGAGGGGAGAAACAATTCATTTAGACATTGTCACAATTTATAAGGACTATGACTCTGAAAAATCACAGACTCCGAGTTCCACGTTAGTGGGGTTTATTACAAAGCCAAAAACAACTGGATGTACAAGTACCTCGTTACGAGGTTGTAGAAATACATGGGAACTAATGCAAATCCAAACCTACGGGCTAACTTTATGCGATGGATCATAAACAGAATAACAATCTCCAGAAGCAGAACGCCCGCAATAATTGCCCCCACGTCAAGTTCGGTCTTCATCTGCGGAGAATGAATAAAAAGCATTAGTCTGTTCCCTACACTACCACTATCGTTACATCCCTACTTAGCATTTCCCAGGCAAGATCAGGAAAAAGGTGTCAGCGCGTGAAGACTTCCTAAGAAGTACACTCACGTTGTATGAGTCAAGTAGCCAAAGCTACAGAGCTCGTTCTAAGATACTCCTTCTCTCTCCTCCGATCTCCTCACCTCTTCTCCTGACTCCACCCCGGGACACTATCCCTAATACAAAACACAAAAACATAGAACACGCCCACAGATCACCTCATCTCGCTGGACACTTCCCATAGGTGATTTTCCAAGCGGTGTCGGTGCTTCCAGCTCCTGGCTCGATGACCTTGATTACCAGGCCTCCCTCAACGAGAAAGAACACTGACTCCCAATTATCAGCTCTCCTCACCAAAATGTATCGCATACTCCCGAGCCTAACTTCTCCTATACAAAAGACGTTATTCTAACTAACAAAGACGACTTTTTCCACCTGCAACAGAAACGTGAGAACAGAGCAAATTCAACATGCACATGAAATTTCTAACAGCCCTACTCCAGAGCCCACAGGGAAAATACATTTCAGGCCTACAGAAATCGGCCAACATAAGAGTGAAACACATAGTCCTTTCAAATACACAAATAAGTGAACTTTCATTTAGGCCTTTCTAACTCATTACATTGCAAAAGCACATCAAGTTCATGTTAACTGCGAGCGACTTATGAAATCCTACACGCTAAATGCAATTTAGTCACGTCTATGTGCAACTTTTTATAAGGTGCACGTTTAAATCATACACATCACATATAAGCAATTTCGTTAGGCAAATGACAGCGAATACTATGAATTACAATACTATAACATGAATGCTACGTTGTCTCTTTACAGCCCTTCTGACCCGTGTCCACCACAAACTTTCAAGACAATTCTTTTAACAACCTCTGCTGCCACTCCAGTAAGAAGAATCATCAACGATTCCTTAACTACCGGAATATTTCCAGAAGAACTCAAAAAGTCATACATTCGCCCTTTACTGAAGAAAACAAACTTGGACCCGCTGAACCCTGACAACTACAGACCCATTACAAATGGACCTTTCCTGGGCAAACTGATAGAAAGAGCAGCGTTCGCCCAGATGTCACAATTCATTGAAGAGAATGACATACTTTCAGACTTCCAAACAGGTTTCCGTCTGGGAAGAGGCACAGAGTCTGCCCTCCTTGCCGTCTGGGATGACCTGAAGAACACAGTAGACCGCAACGGGATTGCTGCACTTCTCCTCTTGGACCTCTCGGCTGCCTTTGACACGGTTGACCATGACACTCTGATACAAAGACTCTATGAAGCCGCCATAGAGGGGACTGCTCTAGACTGGATCGCGTCCTACCTTCGAAACAGAACTAATGTCATCCATACCCCACCTTTCTCATCCAAACCATACTCCACAAAAGCAGGGGTCCCTCAAGGCTCTATCATCTCGCCCATGCTTTTCAACATCTACATGAAGTCATTACTGGTACTGATCAATCAATTTCACCTCACGTGCTATAACTATGCAGATGACACACAAATACTCCTTCAACTGGAATGCCCCAAAGACATTGGAAACTCCCCAATTTTCAGTTGTCTCAGAGCCGTGGATCAGTGGATGACTTGGAGCCACCTCAAACTAAATGCTTCCAAAACGGAAATACTCACGTGTGGCGATTGGAAACATTATGACCCGCTTGCCGCCTGGCCTGATGAACTGGGATCACCACCTAAAGTATCGAAGGAAGTAAAAAACCTCGGAATGACCATGGACTCCGAGCAATTGATGAATGCCCAAGTGGACAAACTAGCAAGATCAAGCTTTGTCACTATAAAAACGCTGCGACGAATTTTCCCTCATTTGGGATTTCCACACAAGGTCCAAGCTACCATCTCCCTTGTTCTGTCCAAACTCGATTACGCCAATAGCCTCTACCACGGATCACCTTTAACAACCATGAAAAGACTACAACGGATTCAGAACTCGGCTGCCAGACTACTCTTGCATATCAAACCGCGAGACCACATCTCACCTGCCTTGAAAGCCCTGCATTGGTTACCGGTTGCCAGAAGATCCACGTTCAAGCTGCTTTGTATCACCCACAAAGCAATACATGGAATGGGACCGCTCTTCATCAAGAATAAAATCACCAAACACATTCAACAAAGGAACCTCCGCTCTAAAATGGCACCTCGCCTCAAAATCCCAAGATACAAGAAAAAAACCATGGGTGGCACATCCTTCTCTGTTCAAGCAGCCAAACTATGGAACTCTTTACCCCCCAACATAAGATCCACGGACAGCCACCTTATCTTCAGAAAATTACTCAAGAATTGGCTCTTTCCCACATAGGCACCATACGCAAACAAAAATTCACAGCATATCCCTCTGTATATAATCATTTATTTTTACTATAGATATGTACCTATCTTTGTGTATTGCTTTGTATAAACATGTAGAATAATTATGTTAAAAACAAAAAAATTCAAGTACAATAACACTTGAAAACCAGAGTTTATCTGGTGCATCTTTGGTTTACATGTGCTTCTTCCATTGTGCATCTATGTACCTTCCATGTACTTGGATCTGTGTGTTTTGTTACTTTCCTCCTGAAAAGCATATCCAATGCACTACCCTATTTCTCATCCTGTACCTCTATCAATATCTTTAATCTACATATACCTACCTCCTTTATGCATCTATATACTTTCAATGTACTTATGGATCTATATATTTATCACTTTCTTCTAATTCAGCATATCCAATGCACTACCCTATTTCTCACCCTATACTTCTCTCAATATATCTTCTAACCCAACTTTCTGACTCATCTCAAACTTCTTTCTACTACTCTTTCCAATGCACGACCCTATTTCTCACCCTATACATCTATCAATATATCCTCTACACCCACTCTCTCATTTATCCCAAACCCCATACCACTACTATGATCCCCAAAATAACCCTCTCTAGACTCTCCCTTACTCTACCCCTCCTTGCATCATCTGACACCTCTTTTTACTATACCGATCCCCAAAACAAACCTTTCTAAACTCTTCCCTCTGACTCTTCCCCTCCACAACCCCTTTTTACTCAACCAAAAGCCTCCTCCTACTGCTATGACCTCCCAAAAAAAAAAAATCCTTCACTCTCCTATCCCTCCACTATCCTTTTCAATCAAAATAACAGACTAACATGTTCACTTCTCAAATTTCATATTCCACAATACTAATTCACCACTAATCCTTTATGGGTCCCAGAGTAGCGTGCTACTCGCCAAAAAAGCGCTTCAACACCTCATCAGAGGTAAGCAAGCATTATATAAATGCAAACCTTTTTCCCTCCTCTATACCTCCGAAACCTTTCTCTATCAGACTGAATAACACATCCACCACTCAAACTACTTTCATATTTCACTATACTAATTTTCAACACTAATCCTTTATGGGTTCCGGAGTAGCGTGCTACTCGCCAATAAAGCGCTTCAACACCCCATCAGGGTTACAAGCGCTATATAAATGCAAACCTTTTCCCTTTTCTACCCCTCCCCAACCCTTCTCAATCCAAATAACTGACTAACATATCCACCACTCAAATTACTTTCATATTTCACTATACTAATTCAACACTAATCCTTATGGGTGCCAGAGTAGATTGCTACTCACCAAAAAAAGCGCTTCAAACCCCATCAGGGGTAGCAAGTGCTGTATAAATACAAACCTCTTTCCCTCTTCTATCCTGCCGCTACCCTTCTCTATCCAAATAACTGAATAACATATCCACCACTCAAATTACTTCATATTTCACTATACAAATCCTTTATGGGTTCCGGAGTAGCGTGCTACTCGCCAGAAAAGTGCTTCAACACCCCTTCAGGGGTAACAAGCGCTATATGAAAGCAAACCTTTCTCCCCCTTCTATCCCTCCGCTATCCTTCTCACTCCAAATAACTGACTAATATCCACCACTCAAATTACTTTCATATTTCACCATACTAATTCACCACTAATCCTTTATGGGTTTCCAGAGTAGTGTGCTACTGCCCCCCCCCCAAAAAGGCGCTGCAACACCCCATCAGGGGTAACAAGCGCTATATAAATACAAACCTTTTTTTCCTCTTCTATCCTTCCGCTATCCTCCGAATCCAAATAACTGACTAACCTATCCACCACTTTAATTACTTTCATATTTCACTATACTAATTCAACACTAATCCTTTTTGGGTCCCAGAGTAGCGTGCTACTCGCCAAAAAAGCGCTTCAACACCTCATCAGGGTTACAAGCGCTATATAAATGCAAACCTTTTCCCTTTTCTACCCCTCCCCAACCCTTCTCAATCCAAATAACTGACTAACATATCCACCACTCAAATTACTTTCATATTTCACTATACTAAGGTGGCGACAATCAAACTTGGTCCATTAACTGACCATGTACTTAGTAATACTAAGAGTAATAATAAAGATAACTCACTCCAACTAAATCGAAGGGATTCCAACTTATCACTGCCATGTATCGACCTACCTCCTGCTTCTACCCCATATGTTGTCGTACTTGCAGGTGTTCCAAGGCTAGATCCAGGATATGTGGAGACTTATCCAGACCTAAAAACAAAGTTACTCATTGGCTTAATGAAAATAGACCCCTTCCCCTTCATACACATAGTGAAATTTTATTCACACGTAGGGTTGGCTGGGTGGGACAGAGACAGAAAGACATCAAGGGAGACTGTGTGTTGGTTAATTTTAGAGACAGTCGGGTGACCCAGCACATCTTCGAATGGTGCCAACCCGGGATGAGTAGTGCCATCCAGACCCTTCCTTTGGGCTATTTTTACCCTCCCAGTCCCTTGCCAGAGAGAATGGGAAGTGTGTATAAGAAATGGGAATCAAAGGCCCAGCCAAGTAGTGTACAAAGCAGGGGATGGATTTCTAATTTAACACCTTTCTTTCCCATCCCTGTTAGTAATAGGTACAGTCCCCTAGATTTGGTTGACTGACTAACCTTGCACCCCACACAACATTCCTGCATAGGCACCCGTAGAGACAAGCCCCAACTCCAAGAGAGATTAGAGCATTTAAGTAATGATACATCTGTCCCTAATGACTATGCAACGGGAAACAACTTAGCTCCCCCGGGTCATTTTACGGGAATACACCAGGTAATCACCTCACGGTCCAGCATCTTATGTGCCCCCTCTAGTCCACCTAGGGCCCTTGGTAATAGCCTTTTGAGTCAAGAAGCGACTCAACATCAAGATTTGCTAACAGAGAGGGACCTTTTGATTACACCTCCAGGACCTGTAGATAATGAGCAGAGTTTTAAAATTCTGTCCTGGAACATAGCGGGTTTAGCCGCCAAAATGGACCTCCCGGACTGGGGAGAATTTGTAGAATCCAATGGGGTATGTCTCTTCCAAGAAACATGGGCCACAACAGCTCTGCACAGGGTAGGGTATGTTACTTACTCCATTCCAGCTGTTCGGGGGCCCAAGGGGAGACCATCTGGAGGCCTATGTACTTGGGTCGGTACCCATCTAGGTTGTACGATTAAGTTGATAGACACGTTCTCACCAGATATTCTATGTGTCCTTCTTTCAATCGAAAATCTTCCTAAGTTGGCCATTATTAACATCTACTCTCGTCCGGTGAGGCATGGGCTCACTTCACCTACTCTAGATTCCCTTCTTCTATTTCTTCCCACTTTATCCAACTCCACTAAAGTAATAATTGGAGGTGACTTTAATTGCCATTTTGAGCCTCTTTCTGGCATGACTCCTAACATCACTAGTGAGGAAAACTCCGTTTGGTCAATTCCGGAATGTAACACCTATCAGATAAGAGGGTGGACCCCTCTTGTCCTCCAAATGAATACCTTGACACTTAGCCACTCGCTTAGGGCAATGAATGGTCGCTTTCCCTGTGATAGTCCGGGCAACTTTACTTTTGAGAAACCCGGACAGGGCTCCATAATTGATTATATCCTAGTTGATGTTGAGTTATGGCACAGAATTCGCAGTTTTTCGGTCTTATCTAGATGTGAGAGCGATCACAACCCACTGGTCCTAACCTTAGAGCAACCACAAAACATAGGGGACCTTGGTGTGAGGCACCAACCTCCCTCGAATTTAATAGCAATTGAAGGGGGCAGAAGAATACACTGGGCAACAATTGTGCAAGCCCCGGAAAAAATGGCTGCCATGTACAATTGTATTATTCCACACCTAGTTGCCGCTTTTTCAGCTTTTGAAAACAGTGATGCTCTAGAATTTTTCTTGGCATTAGGTAAGAATCACCAAGATCTAGTTTCAACCCTTGCTGAGTTTTTTTACAATGGTAGGAGCCCTGCCACTTCTGCATTGAAAGCTAGAAATCCTTGGTATACCAAGGCGTGCAGGGCAGCTAAATGCGCCCTGACATTAAAGATCAGGGAAGGTAACAGTCTGGGTATCAAGGAGTCTAGAGCGCACTATAAAAATATTCTGGCGGCAGCAAAAGCAGAATGGGAAATCGACAGATGGGACGCGATTAAGAAGACGTTAGAATCAAGGGACATGAGATCTTTTTGGACCTTAGTCAAAACAGGGAAATTGGAAGGTAATACGGCTTTGGAACCAAATTTGGGGAGGAAGTCTGGAGATCCCATTTTAAAGTTTTATATTCAAAATCTAAAGATAGTGATAAAGATAGAGATCAAGATAGCAGGGTCCTCGATTCCAATGAAATTGCCACTAAACAGCATCCCCCACCTCTGTGCACACTGGCAGAAGTCTTATTGGCATTGTCCAAACTACTTCCCAATAAGGCTCCAGGGTTGGACAGGATTCCTGGTGATCTTTTTAGAAATGAACAAGTGGTTTGGGCCCCCTATCTACAAACTCTATTTAATGCCATCTTGTGTGGTATGGCTGTTCCATCAACATGGGTAGGGGCAGAAATTATCCCCATTTTTAAAAAAGGCTCTCCATTAGACCCAGCAAACTATAGACCAATAAGTCTCATTGATGTCAGCCAAAAGTTATTTGCTCGTGTTCTTTTGGGTCGACTGCAATCCTGGATGGATGAGACGGCAGTTTTAACACCACTACAAGCCGGATTTAGGTCTAAAATATCAACAATGGATCAGTTATTCAGGTTGCAGTTGATCCATTGGAAAACTGTTATTCTGGGTGGTGGTACCCTTTACTTAACTTTTGTGGATCTCAAATCCGCGTTTGACATGGTCCCCCGCGATCAACTATTGGCCCTTCTTCGCGATATGGGAGCCCCAGTATATTTATGTCATCTCCTGAAGCGCTTACATGAAGGCACTTATGCTAGGATTAGATACGGCAAGCATGGGGAGCTGTCAGCTCCATTTCCGGTTGAGAAGGGGGTGAGACAGGGTTGCGTCTTGGCTCCGACCCTGTTCTCCCTCTTCTTGAACGGTTTAGTGAAAACCTTGCTTTCAGTTAAAGAGATCGATTCCCCAAGGCTAGCCAACCGCAAAATGCCAGCCCTAATGTTTGCAGATGACACGTTGCTTCTATCAAAGTCGCCAATGGGTATGCAGCGGGTTTTGAACGAATTTAGTCTCTTCTGTAAGAGAAGAGACTTGGAGATTAACCTCCAGAAGACCAAATATATGGTATTTGGAGCTAATTCTAGAAATTGCCTGCACCCTCGCTTGGATGGTAGACCACTTGAGCGAGTATCTATTTTTGACTACCTGGGTCTCACACTCAACGACAAGATGGAGTGGGGGACTCAAGTTAAGAGAGCTAATCTTAAACTGACCCAGTCAATAGGGGGAATCATAAAAGTATTTAATAATTGCACTCATAAAGTACTAGCCCCCCAGTAGAAATTTATAAAATCCAAGCGAGGGGAGCCTCACTATATGGTGCTGAACTTTGGGGCCACTCCCCGACAAATTTACTTACAAAAACCGAGAATACCTTCATCAGACAGCTGACAGGGCTTCCCATGAGTACTCCTTTAACCCCACTAAGGATGGATCTGGGTATTAATCCAATAGCCGATCAAATTGCCTCTCGTCCTCTCCACTATTGGCGAAGCCTTTGGAGTACGCCCGAGCTACAACCATACAGGGAGGAACTACAGGATGTTATGTCTATCTTGGGAGCAGGTAACATACCGTGGTTGACTTACATTAGGAACACGTGCCACCAAATGGGTTGGGCTAACATGTGGACAACTCCTGAAGTGACCTGCTCAGCTACCCAAAAAAAATCTCTTACAATTGCTTTTAAAAACTTCAAGTTAGCCTTAATTTCCCAGAGCTCAGCTTCTTCCTCCTTGACGTCCAGGTTTTTGGACATTAAACACCAATACATTCTTGAGCCTGTCCTGGATAGTATCCAATTCCCCATGGCTAGGAAACTATACTTACAATTTAGGCATGGGACACTCCCGCTACGTGCACTTACCAATAAATGGAAGGGTGCTAGAATCCAAGAATGCCCGGGGTGTACCTATAATGAAGAAACTGAGCTTCATGTCATCCTCTTTTGCCCCGCATACAGGAATGCGAGGTCTAAGTGGATTCTCCAGCTTTGTAGGAACCTGGGGATTAGACATTATGTTGAAGTGTTCAGGCTTTTAAAATATGACTTGCAGCCTCTATTTGTAATTGTCACCTCAAGATACCTCTTTGCAATGTGGAACATATGGAGAAATATTATTAAGACGCAAGAGTTGGGAAATAACCCAGTTTCACTTTCCATTTAGACAAATTAGCATATTTGCACAAAGTTTAAAAAAAAAAAAAAAAAAAAAAAGAGAAATTTTGTTTCCTCTCTTATCTAGGAAAGCTTGCCTCAATTGGTTTTTAAAACTATTATAAGATTAGACATTATCAAGTCTTTTTATCGTTTTTAACTTATATTAAATACTTTTGATATTAGAGGATTCATAGTCTAGTTTTAACCTAGGTGATGACCTGGAATTTGGGGATGATGATTGATTTCTTATTGATGAGGTGTAATGATGTCCATTTGTTATATATTTGTCTTACAAATGTTCTTTTTATTTTCATTATCCCGATCATAAGTGTAACCAATCTTAAATTTCTCTAAAAAAGTTTGTTTTAAAATTTTTTATTGTACTTTTATGGCTGATTAGCCGAAATAAAGATCTTTTGATTGATTGATTGACTATACTAATTCAACACTAATCCTTATGGGTTCCAGAGTAGCGTGCTACTCACCAAAAAAAGTGCTTCAAACCCCATCAGGGGTAGCAAGCGCTATATGAATGCTAACCTTTCTCCCCCTTCTATCCCTCCGCTATCCTTCTCACTCCAAATAACTGACTAATATCCACCACTCAAATTACTTTCATATTTCACCATACTAATTCACCACTAATCCTTTATGGGTTTCCAGAGTAGCATGCTACTGCCCAAAAAAAAAAAAAAAGGCGCTGAAACACCCTATCAGGGGTAACAAGCGCTATATAAATACAAACCTTTTTTTCCTCTTCTATCCTTCCGCTATCCTCCGAATCCAAATAACTGACTAACCTATCCACCACTTTAATTACTTTCATATTTCACTATACTAATTCAACACTAATCCTTTATGGGTCCCAGAGTAGCGTGCTACTCGCCAAAAAAGCGCTTCAACACCTCATCAGAGGTAAGCAAGCATTATATAAATGCAAACCTTTTTCCCTCCTCTATACCTTCGCTACCTTTCTCTATCAGACTGAATAACACATCCACCACTCAAACTACTTTCATATTTCACTATACTAATTTTCAACACTAATCCTTTATGGGTTCCGGAGTAGCGTGCTACTCGCCAATAAAGCGCTTCAACACCCCATCAGGGTTACAAGCGCTATATAAATGCAAACCTTTTCCCTTTTCTACCCCTCCCCAACCCTTCTCAATCCAAATAACTGACTAACATATCCACCACTCAAATTACTTTCATATTTCACTATACTAATTGAACACTAATCCTTATGGGTTCCAGAGTAGCGTGCTACTCACCAAAAAAAGTGCTTCAAACCCCATCAGGGGTAGCAAGCGCTATATAAATACAAACCTCTTTCCCTCTTCTATCCTGCCGCTACCCTTCTCTATCCAAATAACTGAATAACATATCCACCACTCAAATTACTTCATATTTCACTATACTAATCCTTTATGGGTTCCGGAGTAGCGTGCTACTCGCCAGAAAAGTGCTTCAACACCCCTTCAGGGGTAACAAGCGCCAAATGAATGCAAACCTTTCTCCCCCTTCGCTATCCTTCTCACTCCAAATAACTGACTAATATCCACCACTCAAATTACTTTCATATTTCACCATACTAATTCACCACTAATCCTTTATGGGTTTCCAGAGTAGCATGCTACTGCCCCCCCCCAAAAAAAGGCGCTGCAACTCCCCATCAGGGGTAACAAGCGCTATATAAATACAAACCTTTTTTTCCTCTTCTATCCTTCCGCTATCCTCCGAATCCAAATAACTGACAAACCTATCCACCACTTTAATTACTTTCATATTTCACTATACTAATTCAACACTAATCCTTTATGGGTCCCGGAGTAGCGTGCTACTCGCCGAAAAAGCACTCGACGCCTCGTCAGGGGTAGTAAGCGCTCTATAAATGCAATTACAATACAATACAATACATGGCATGACACTTTACCTACCATTTACACTTTCACATGTTATTACTGAACACCTTCTAATGGTCAAATGTTAATACAACATAAGAATATATGTGGGTGCGGACTATCCGTGATTATGATGCACCCATACAAATTACAGAACACCATCGCGCTTCATCACTATCCTCAGGTAGGACGGCGTGGCCTTCCTGTTCTGCTTTATGCAGACGACGCCGTCTTGATGGCCAGAACGGAGAGGGGTCTCCAAATGCTGTTAAACTCTTTTGTCCAATTTATGGAAGATCAGGACCTGCTGGTTAACAACTCAAAGTCTACGTGATGCAAGTGGGTGCACGTTCAAGTAGGCCCTTCACCTTCAAGGCCGGGACCAGCTCGGTCCCGAAGACGAGTGTCTTTTCATACCTTGGGGTCCTGCAGGATGCAAAGATGACTTGGGGGCCCCTAAAAATCTGCAAGAAAAATGACCTCTCACAGGCCATCGCAGTCATTTTTAATTTTGCCTCGATTGGGAAGAGTTTCTGAAGATGGCCGCAACACCTCCCCCGACTTTATCAAGCCTATCATTCCTCACAATGGAATAGTTAGGGGGGGAGCAGAATATCGCAGATAATGTGAGAAGTGTAATTAAACTGGGTCTCAATGAAGATGAGCAGATCAAGTTTGTATTGAGTGATGGTATCTGAGATTTCCAGCTTGTGTTTTGTTCCAGATCTGCAGTTGTGAATCATATAATGCAGCTCTGAAATGACTGTTTTGGTGTATGGGGTGTCAGGACATTTAGAGATGATGGGAGTGGTATTTCTATAGGTCGGTGCCTAGGTTGTATATGGACAGACATGCCAACCCTCCCGATTCAGGCGGTAGACTACCGATTTCAAGGCTAGTCTCCCGCCTCCCGATTCCTTCAAGCAAAAACCTGATTACTCAGGGGTTTCAGCTGACAGGGCTTGGTACTGTGTAACGTGGTGTATGCACTGCCAGCAACCTGCTCCTGCAGGCCAGTGCACAACCACCCTCTTTCTGCCTGCTGTAGAGAGCCATCCGGGCTCTCTCAAACAGTGTTGCAGTTTATTACACACACACACCCCTCGGGGCGGGCTTGACCCGAGGGGATAAATAAACGGCGGAAGACCGCTCGGGGTCTTCGCGCCAACTAGCTACTATACAGTGTGGTTGTGCAGTTCTTCTGTGGAGCCCAGCTACGGCCTACTGTCTTCTGGTGCCCCACGACACTGGCGACGAGGCCGGTCGTACCGGCACGTGTGCGCGCCTCGCCTGCTGCGGCTGTTGTGCCCGCCCGCACCTCCCAGCGCCGTCGCTTACCCGTAAGTGGCGCCCGCCCACGCGTCTCCTGGCCCAAAGGGAGCGTGTTCAGCTGGCGGCGCCCACTCCGGAGGACGCCGCCGAATCCTGCTGCTGCTGCCTGCGCCCGCCCACGCATCTCCCTAGTCAGTGGGAGCGCGTTCAGCCGGCAGCGCTCGTCCATCGGCAGCGCAGGGGCGGGTGAGTGCGTCTCTCTGCGCGACCGCAGGAGAGGCTCCCGCTCGGCGGTGGCTCACGCGCTCTAGGCCACACCCCTGGGAGCGTCCCTGCTGCCTCAGGCCCCCAGGGCTGTATGCAGCACCGCCTGCAGAAAAACGAAAATAAATAATAAAATAAAATGAGTTCAACTGCAGTGTCTGCAGCAGAGGAGGGACAGCAGAAAAAAAAAAAAAAAAGACAAAGGTGAAGAGGCCTCCTTTGGAACAGGACGTAAGGGGGACATCCCGGCCTTAGTGACCACAAGGCTCAGAATACGCCGGCACGCTGCCCCACAGCGGCGTGGGAGGCCCCAGCCCCACCGCCTCACCGCGCCCACAGCAGCAGTTACCCTGCCCCCGCACGCAAGCCAAGGGACAAGGGGAACACGGAGGGTCTCCCCTAGCAAGTGGCAGGCCACCGAAAGATAAGGAGAGCGTGAGGGCCACCTACAGCGCCGTTAGTCCCATCATCGGATAAGGTGCGGAAGGCGTACCCAAGATGAGCAACAACCAAACGGCCGGCGCACAGGCTGGCGCTCAGGCTCAGGACGGAGGACAGGGTGCGCTGCCCCCCAGAAGCCATCACACCGCTATTGCTCCCCTGCCGCCGTTCAGTGAGGCTTTAGACCCGGCTACTGCCGCGCCGCGATGGAAGGCGTGGGTAGGGCGGCTGAATCTTTATTTTAAAGGAACAAGGGAAACGGACGGCACTGTCAAGCGGTCGCTCCTCATCTACTATGGTGGGCCCGAAATCTATGATCTGTTTGAGACGCTTCCGAACACCGGGAATGAGGATGACTACGACGCGGCGGTGAGGGCGCTCGATAGGCCCTTCGACCCACAGCTGAATCCGGACTTCGAAAAGTTCAAGTTCCGAAGGGCCTCACAGACAGATTTGGAATCTGTCGACATGTTCTATGCCAGACTGCGCAAGATGGCCAGCACATGCGCATTTGTGGCTCCGCAAACGGAGATCAGGGATCAGATCATCCTGGGCTGTCGCTCAAAGCTCTTACGAAAACTCATCCTGCGACAACCGGGGATCTCACTGGACGAGATCCTTGTCTTGGCACGCTCCCACGAGCTTTCGGATGTCCGGGCAGAAGCAATGGAAGCAGCACTCCACACGCCCGTAGCTGCTCCATGTACACCAAGATACCCGGTCGTCAAAGAAGAAAGGGTAGAAGCAATACAGAGGCGCCCCGCCCAGGCCCGGCAAATGCAGCCGCCGTCGCGAGGCGGTCAATGCGGATACTGTGGGGACAAACATGCCAAAACAGCAGTCTGCGGGGCGAAAGGAAAAACGTGCTCCCGGTGCGGGAGGCTTAACCATTACGCCAGGGTATGCCGGGGTGGACGATTCCGGCAGGGCCCGTCAAGACAGAGGAGCATCACGCAACGGGTACAGCAGGTATCCCTAGAGGATTCGCCCCCTCTCGAAGAAGCCAGGCAAGTGTGGGAAGATGAAGACGATGACGTCTTTGTGGTGTCCTATGTCAGCCGAGCAGACAGACGACGGAGGCCTCCCCCGATGTGCTCGGTGACAGTGGAAGGCACTGACGTGCAGGCCCTTATTGACATGGGCGCCTCAGTCAACGTCATGGACTCGGAACAGTACGATCGCCTGTCACCGAGGCCCCCGTCGAGCCGTCCACGGCGAGGATATATGTGTACGGAGGAACCGATCCGCTCCCGCTGAGAGGGGTCATCCAGGCAAAAATCGACAGCGGCGCATACACCACGAACACCCGCTTCCACATAACAGAGGGACGGAAAGGAACCCTACTCAGTTGCCACACCGCAGAGGATCTCGGACTGGTATTCTTTGCGAACCAGATACATGAGTCACACGCAGAGGCCATACTGAAGGACTTCCCGGCACTCTTTACAGGTCTGGGGAAACTGAAGGGCAAAAGGTTCCAGCTACATATCGACCCTGCTGTTAAACCGGTGGCACTCCGGCATCGGAGAGTGCCATTTAATCTAAGGCCACAAGTCGAAGAGGAGCTGAGAAAATTGGAAGAGCTGGACGTAATCGAAAAAGTCTCAGGTCCCACTCCCTGGGTGTCTCCGTTAGTGGTGGCCCCGAAACCCAAACAGCCGGGGGCCATAAGACTCTGTGTGGATATGCGCCTGCCCAACGTGGCAGTGAAAAGGGAACGGCATATAACCCCGACAATGGAAGACATTGTGGCCGACCTCAACGGGGCCAAATGGTTCTCCAAATTGGACCTAAACGCTGGATATCATCAGCTGGAGCTAGAACCGGAAAGCCGGTACATCACAACGTTTTCGACCCACGTTGGCCTCCGGCGATATAAGAGACTCAGTTTCGGGATATCCTCGGCAGCTGAAGTTTTTCAGAACGCAGTAAGAGAGGTGCTGTCAGGGCTGCCAGGGGTGATCAATCTGAGCGATGATATCCTAGTCTTCTCAAGCACGCTGGAAGACCATCACAAGCATCTCTGTGCGACGTTGCAGAGGCTAGAGGACTCGGGGTTGACGCTCCACAAGGCGAAGTGTTAGTTTTATCAGGACACTGTGGAATTCTTTGGCTATGTATTTACGAGGGAAGGGCTCCGGGTGGACCCGAAGAAGGCAGCTGCCATCCGGGTGGCCAGCACGCCGAAAAACCCCACGGAGGTGAGAAGTTTCCTGGGCATGGCAACGTACTGCGGGCGTTTCATCCCGAATCTCGCAACGTTGTCGGAGCCACTCCGGGCCCTGACGAAACAGGGGCAACCATGGGAATGGTCGAGTGCGGCCAACAAGGCGTTCAACGACATCAAGGAGAGGTTGCAGGACAAAGCGATCATGGCGTATTTCCATCCAAAGAAACGCACTGAGTTGGTCGTGGATGCTAGCCCCACGGGTCTAGGAGCGGTGCTCCTGCAGGAACATGACCCGGAAGTATGGAAGCCGGTGGCATATGCGAGCAAGGCCCTCACGGACACCGAGACCAGGTATGCTCAGATAGAGAGGGAGGCTCTCGCCATCAAGTGGGCATGCCGGCACTTCCATCTGTACCTGTGTGGCCAGGACTTTCAAGTGGTGACGGATCATAAACCTTTGATCCCGCTCTTCGCTGGGTCGTCACGGTTGGCGCCCCCAAGGATTGAGTGGTGGGCCGTGCAGCTGCAAGCGTATCAGTTCAAGGTTGTGTACCGACCCGGAGCACACAACCCTGCCGACTACCTATCACGCCACCCCGACCCTTCCTCGCCCATGGACCCGTCAGCCGAGGAAAGGGGCAAGGAAGAGTTTGTGAAGATGGTCTCACAGCACGCATGCCCGAAGGCCATGACCCTGGAGGAAATCGGACAGGCCACGTCGGAAGACGGAACACTGTCAAGGGTGAAAGGAGCTCTGGAGGAGAACACGTGGGCCCGCTTCATGGATGGAAGTCGCCTACTACGACCGGAGGTTGGACATGACCGACAGCAGCTCTGGAGGGTGCGGCATGAGCTCAGTGTGGGGGAGCATGGTGTCCTCCTGAGAGGACACCTTGTTGTGATACCGGAAGCCCTACAGCAACGCATTATAGAGCTCGCTCACGTGGGCCATCAGGGCATGGCCAAGACGAAAGCGAGACTGCGGCAAAAGGTTTGGTTTGCTGCCATGGATACGAAGGTGGACGAGATGGTCCGAAGTTGCCATGAATGTACTATCACAGGGGGGGACCCCCCCGAAGGCGCCAGTAATCACAGAGGATCCGGTCAAAGCTCCCTGGACCCATGTCAGTCTCAATTTCGGGAGTTTCCCAGACGGCCGTCAGATGCTGGTTGTGGTCGACACCTTCTCGAAATTTCCAATGGTGGAAGTCGTGGGATCAACGGCGTTTCCCCACGTGAAGAGGGCTTTGGACAGGATATTCGCCATGTTCGGGCTGCCCGAGGAGATCAAATCTGACAACTGACCTCCATTCCAGGGCAGGGAGTTTCAGGAGTATCTGGAAAGCAAGGCCATCCGACACCAGAAGATCACGCCACTCTGGCCACAAGCCAATGGGGAGGTGGAGCGGCTGATGAGAACTCTCAACAGGGCCCTGCGTATAGCGGTAGAACGAGAGGAGGATGCTGAAGCAGCTCTGGATCAATTTCTCGGAGTGTACCGACAAACGCCTCACAGCACCACTAGGTGTGCACCCTCGCACCTGATGTTTCTGCGGCCACCACGAGACAGTATACCAGCTGACCCGACGTGGGCTCCCCCAGTGAGAGACGATGAAGCCTTTCAAGCCCGCAGAGAGATCACAAACCGGAAGGCCAGTGAGACCCGGAGGGCTCAAGAACCCCGAATCAGTATCGGAGACCGAGTGGTAGTCAAAGATCGACACCCTGGGTGGAAGTTCCGAACACCGTTTGAGCCAGAAGCATGGACCGTAACGGAAGTGCAAGGAACGATGGTCACGGCGCGAAAAGGACACCTCCAAGTCACAAGAAATGTGTCGTGCTTCAAGCGGATCGCCGGGGGCGGCCAAGACAGTGAAGACTGTGACAACTCGGCAGAGAGTCCCAGCGCGTTGCCCCCGGAGTCTCCCAGGGCTGGTGGCCTAGTCCACGAAGGAGGGTCACCCGAGAACAGAGAAGCCGTCACCGGCCCTGACGTTGCCGTTTCTGAAGACAAGGTTGGCTCACCCGTGGGTGTCCCGGGTGGCGTCGAGAGCATTGTTGTTCCCAGGAGCCAGAGATACAGCCTCCGGGCGAACCCGGTGCCGAGCCAAAAGTTCAAGAACTTTTTGTATATGTCCCCATGAACAGTACTGACTTTGGTGATGTTAACCAAAAGAAGGAAGGGATGTAGAGAGCCATCCGGGCTCTCTCAAACAGTGTTGCAGTTTATTACACACACACACACCCCTCGGGGCGGGCTCGACCCGAGGGGATAAATAAACGGCGGAAGACCGCTCGGGGTCTTCGAGCCAACTAGCTACTATACAGTGTGGTTGTGCAGTTCTTCTGTGGAGCCCAGCTACGGCCTACTGCCTTCTGGTGCCCCACGACACCTGCCATTGCACTCCATGCTTCTGAAAGGTAAGAAAAAACGGTGCATTTGCGTTTCAAATGTCCGATCCTGCAGCAGCACACTTGCAAAGCCCATACATGACAGTAACCCGATTCAAGGCCCCATTCTCCCGATTTTTTTTCTTTAATCTCCCACTTTGCTCTTCTAAAATGTTGGCATGTATGTATGGATGTCGTTCTGGTAGGATTAGGGAGATAGTTGGTATAGAGTGGATTTGAGTTGTTGGAAACTTGTTCAATACCAACGTGATAGAGCGTCCGGAAATCCATTTCCTATCAATTATATGGGATAATACGCCCCTGGGTTGGCATACCAACAAAGCCTGAACAAAGTCCATTTTCTTCATGACACTATAGCTTCTTTTTAGTATCTAAAATGGCGGCCATGTCTGTCAGTCAATAGACCAACTACACCCCTCAAGAAAGCGATCAGCAAGTAGGCGCCGTTATTAGGGGCCGGGGTAGCACCTTGGAAATGACTGGCGCGCACTGTTCACCCGGATAGAATTTGAAACGTTAACGAAAGCTTATCCGAGCTTGCGAGTAACAGTGACGGCCATGTCAGAATCAGGCAGAAGGTGGGACTAGCGCCCAACACCCTCCCCTATATGCAGAATAGAACTACAGCGGACATCAGCTCACCGTCATGAGCACCGCCCCGACATCGCCTTTCTTGTACGCCAATTGGTCAATATAAGTCGTCAATCTTTAATGTCCTACAGCTTCTCTACAGCGTCTAGCAGGTTTTCGACTAAAATTAGGCGGAGTCGTGCCATCGCGCGCGTTATTAGAGGGGTAGCACTTCCGCTCTATGGTTCTTTCTCTTCGCGCTCTCAACCAGGCAGGAGCTTCGAAGCAGACGAGCAGTCACCGCCTACACTGGTCAACCCATATAATCGCCACCATGGTTTGGAGGGTTTTCTTTGATGTCACGGCTGATGGCGCCTGCTTGGGACGCATCGAAATGGAGGTGAGCGTGAAGCCAGTACCTACGAAGTCCCTCGGTACTGGGATGGTGGGCTCCTAAACGTGGTTGGTTGTACTTCCTGTTCTTATGACTGTAGACGCACGGGTTCTTTGGTGTGAGTGCGAGACAGCGTGGAGAGTTGACTTCAGCAATTGTTATCGAATCCATTTTACCGGCCCCCTGTTATCGTTAAGTGGCCCAATCAAGTGTAAAGTGCGCCTAATAAATACCCGTTTTTTTTTATTTAGTGTTGGTGAGCTTGCCTTGTTTCTCGCACTCCAGTGGTCTTTAGTATTAAAAGTTTCTAGTTTAGCGCTCGTATTCTTAAGCTTCCTTTTAAAGATATTTTTCGATCGTTCGACTTGGCATTTGCTTTTGTGTATACCCACATGGGCGCCATCTTAGGCTCATTTTAAACACACATCGCAGTATGATCCCTTTCCCTTATGTGGCTGGGACACTTAACGGTTGGGTAATGTCTAGTTCTGTGCCCGGCTCTTTTTGTTAGGCTTATGTTGGGCAGGTTTGGACTGCATATGCAATAGAGGGCCTCGTGGAAACGCTTATAGGGCGGTGACCCGTCGTACTTTGGGAGTGGTGCCCATCCTAAGGCTGGAGCGTTCAGCAGGCCCTGAATAGAAGTGACCGTTCAGGTAAAATGTGCCGCCCAGTTTTGTTTGAATGATCTTCAGGTGGTACTACAACGCGCGTTTTACTGACCGTTGACCTCTCCAGTGATTGCTCTCAAGCCTTGGTAGGTTCCCCGATCGCAATGCGTTTTCTATTGTGCTGCATTAATCTGCCACTTTCAGAGTGCAAAAAAGAGCATTTACTCGTAGTTATGGGCATTGTCTGTAAAAATGTGTTCTATTTCTTGTTTGTGTTGCGAGGTTTTGTGGCAGTTGACTTAACACTATTTTTGGAGGGAACGCATGACACCGGCAAACTGAACTGCTTGATTATGTTATCTGTAGTAGACGAGGCTTTAAATCTATGAAGTTGCCGCTTAGTTGTATCGACCTGTATCTAACCCAGCAGCGCGTTTGTCTGCGGTTGCCGGGGTAGGCCTTCCCTTGCTGCCCAGCCGTTTAACACTTAACTATATTAACTGATCCATCTCCCAATGCGCATTGTCGGTTCTTGTCTACCATACATAATGCACCAGGCCTTTTATCATTAGCCCGCGTTATCCTGTTAAGTAATCTTATTTGCCCCTTCAATTATCTCTGCACGTTTAATTGTCGGTGTGCCCCAGTAAAGCTAATATGTGAATGCTGAATTTACCTATACGCGAGTCTTGCTGTTTTACACCCCTCTCCGTGTTGTGCTATTTAAGTTTCCCATATAACGCATCTGCTTGTTTGCTTTCAGCAGTGGGTTTGCTTTTAGCGCTTAAGCCATTCAATGTGCGTTTTTACCTTGTATTTCAAAGTGATTGTAAAACGGTGTATTAGTTTGTTAATGCAACGGCAACCGACTATCCTGTATACTAATTTTATTATTTTTACATCTGCAGCTCCGGGATGATGTTGTGCCAAAGACAGCCGGTTCGTATTTTTCCTTTTTCCAAGCACATGTCATGCCTACCTCATTTCCCTTTATATCCAATGCGGTCACGCCCCGTTATTGTTTATCGCCAAGCATCGAAGACTGAGTTCAAGCCTGGTCCTTTTCTGCTCTGATCATACTATTTAGGTCCTTGGGTTTTTATGAAACCCCTGATTGTGGCTGGGTTCTGTCATGAATCAATCATGCAACCAGTTGCCTTGCTCCAGACAACCTTTATTTCTATTTAATTTTCTTACAGATAACTTCAGAGCCTTGTGCACAATGGAAAAAGGGTTTGGTTTCAAGGGATCGTGCTTCCACAGGATCATTCCCGATTTCATGTGTCAGGTAAGTTGTACTCCCATCTACGACTGTACAGTGCACACGTAACTTTTTTTATTTTTTATTGGTAATCTGTGTTGCACTTGCGTTCCCTGAGCAATTGTGGCCAGTGCCCCTCTACCAACCCCCACCCCTTGCCTAGTCTGGCTTTAGGATGTGGCTGCATGGCTTCCCCGGTGTGATAACAAATGCAGTCTCCACTTGGGCTTTAATTGCGATTCTTAACTTGGGGTTTACCTCGCTGGTTGATCTGACACCCCCTCCACCCGAATGAGTTATTGTCTGTCATGTATTGCATATTTCCGTTCAACATATACGGCGTTTCCTAAAAAGCCTGCTGCTGCGTTTCTACAACTAGAGTATTTTGGAAAATAACGTATCCATAACTAAATCTTAACTAGTCTGTTCTTTTACTTAGGGCGGTGACTTCACGAACCACAATGGAACCGGTGGAAAATCAATCTATGGTGCCAAGTTTGCCGATGAGAACTTCACACTCAAACATACTGGCTCAGGAATTCTGTCCATGGCTAATGCTGGGCCTAACACGAACGGTTCTCAATTCTTCATCTGCACTGCCAAGACTACGTGGTGAGTAGGACTACGAACTTATTTCAAGTGCCACTGTCAGCGGGTGCGACTCTAGCTCTCGTTGAAACGGAGCTGTGCACCCCAAAGCCAGTAGACATCAAGAATTGTCACTTCCCATAGTTTTTTTTTTAACGGCGTGCATCACAACGCCTGGCCCACGGTGCCAGATATGTTCTTTCCTCCTTGCATGGTTCTTTACTATTGGAGCCAAGCGTTTCCCTATGCATATTACTACTATGGCTCAAGTTTTGGTGCAATTTGACATGTGACTGCTCCTTAGTATGTTGCCCCAGGGAACAATGCTTTGTAAATCACTCACCTAAGGTGAGCCTACTCAAACTTTATTTTGCCGCAATTGTGCACTGACAAGACCAACATTGCAGCGTGCGCCTGTTAAGGACCTCAAACAGCTTGGTGTTGCTGCAGCTCTCTTGCAAGTGGTGCCTGGCATTAAGCCTTGTAATGTGGAGCATTGTGTGGCCCTCAAGAAGAGGACACCCATTACATTCCGCTGTCTCATTGGCTACACATCACAAGTCCCCACCATACTTCACCTTGTAGCTATATTGCCATGAACTGATCTTCCACACAACTTGAATCACTTCTAGCAACGCATCTAAATGACCTCTTCCTGGTGACCTATACTGATGCTGCTTAAGCTTTTTGAACCAAGGCCCAGTTTTAAAACAGCCTTTCGCGACTCACCTGGCTTTAATAGACAGGAGCCAGCCATTTTTAATGTTGCTAAATCATACTATTGTAGTGCATTGTTTTGGACAGGCCTAGTTTACTGAACTATATTGTATACGTGGTAAATCTGAATGCTGTGAACATTTATCATGTGTACATCACAAAGTGAAGTGTCTTGTTTTGATCCACCAAGTTACCGATTTACTGAAGTGCTTATTTTTTGCTTTCCTGAAGGTGTACCGCTCATTTGCATGTATTTACGCTTTGTGGTTCGAAAAAATGACATCCTACAGCCTTTCATTTGACACATGTAACCAGTCAAGATTGTCGAATATTTCACTTCACTTTCTCAGACTACAAAGTGAGGCGTTGGAAAACAAACCCCATCTTAAAAATCTGCAATTTGTCTCTTGTAGCCTGACAATTGACATCGGTTCCTAAAGCACAGCAGATGTGACGGATAAATAATTTAAAGGCATCTTTATTGCCTGGACTTATGCAACCCACCAAACATCGTCTCGTGAGTCGACCCACCCCCACGGTTCGGGAAGCGTCCAATATTAACCTCTCAATTTACCCCACCATTAGCGTGCAACCACGAATTGGATGTAAACTTGGTCCGTTTGTAAATAAGTGGAAAGATTGGCCGTGTGTAGTGTTTGGAGTTCATTCGAGGTCTCAGTAGAAGGCAAAGGGCATACAGTTCACTCAAAGGCAGTGAAAGGCGCTACAGACCACGTGTGAGCACGATAAACCAACCATTGGCACACCGTGCACCCCTCGCCGCTTTTAGTTGCATGGGTTGGCAGTACGCCAATGTGCATGACGTACTGTACCCACTAGTGCTTTCCATTGCTTGGTGCTGCTCTAAGTAGCTCAGATCGGCAATTTGTGGCGAGTAGCTGATCTTCCTGTGTGCCATGATAACCCGATGGTTTACTTTTTTTTTTTTTTACATGGTGGTTAATGCACTGTTTTTCTTTGCAGGTTGGATGGTAAGCACGTCGTATTTGGCTCCGTCGTAAAAGGCCTGGATGTTGTAAACGCAATGGAGAAGTTTGGCTCAAGCTCCGGGAAGACGTCGAAAAAGATAGTGATTGCTGATTGCGGGATGCTGTAGTTTATTTTCTGGCTTGCCTCCGATCATTCCTTGTGTAGCTGGTGAAAAGACCACCCATGCCACTTGGTTTAGTTTTCAGTCTTACTTGTGCTCTCCAATGAACTGCATCTGTTGAATTTCTCTGGCTTTCCCCCTCATCCCCTTTCCGAACGTCAATGTAGCCTGCAGAATTACATGAAAATAAAGAGATTACACCGTTTGTCTCGGAGCTGGTGTTTTTGCATGCCAGTAAGGTTATTTCAAATCACTTTGAGGCAAATCTTGTACAGAGAAGCAACGTGTGGATGACTGGACTGGCTGAATAGGCGGGTCTAGCCCGTTTCAGCGTTGTCCCTTTAAGTTATCTTACTCTGGGCAAAACTCGACCAATTACTAACTTTGAATTCTAAGTGGAAGGTTGACCTTCGTAGTGGGACATTCTGTGCCCCTTCACGTGGCATTTCGAGTTAGAAGGCAGTTTACTTTAAAATCTTTTTGGTGCACTGTGCCAAGTGGCTTCAGTCCATATTGGAGAGCTATGGATGGGCCATTTAATTTTACTATCCCTGCTTTAAGTTATGAATAGATCTGCGTGATCACCTCCCAGTTGTCAATGTGATCATGAGCCACCGAAGACTGAGTGGCAGAATGGGAGGAAACCGAAACATTGGAATGGGTCTCACCCGTTATTGCCCCGACCCTTTGATTTGGAGCTGCAGTTTAGCGCGCAGTTACTGGTGTGTATGGGGCAGGCCGGAGCGTGCTTCGGCAGCCCGATAGGAAAGGGGCGTGGATCGTAATAAGCACTTGTCGAGAGTATGGGAGGGGGGTAGTTTAGAATTTTGCGTGGTAGGGGACATAGTATTGCACAGTCCTGGAGCCCCACCGCCTGGCAGCAGTCGCCTCCAATGTTGAAGCCTATTAACGGTGCGGCCTAGGCGTTTGGATATGCTTTCAAACGGTGGCATATTTGGCTGATTAGG
Organism: Calotriton arnoldi; assembly: GCA_963921515.1. Classification (NCBI taxonomy): domain Eukaryota; kingdom Metazoa; phylum Chordata; class Amphibia; order Caudata; family Salamandridae; genus Calotriton; species Calotriton arnoldi. Next base: position 477,413 of record CAWUFW010000676.1, on the reverse strand, counting down.
TCACGGTACTAATGCTACTTCTCGGTGGCCATGTATAGGCCCCATTCCCTAAATCTGAAGTTAATGGTCTCCAGCTTGAGACAGCAGAGCTGCGCTGAATCTTACCTGCTCCAAAGTGCTGCAGGTTAGGATTGCTTTAAAGACCAGGGCTTTAAATGGTTGGGGTAGAATAGGTGTGGCGGTGAAAGGTTGGGGTTAGCATCGGGAGCAAACTAGAGCCTCGCAGGCCACCCATTCTGGAAGCAGGCTGAGGATCTGGCAGTGTTGTGGGCTGCCCTGTAGATTACCCTGGGGTGCAATTTCTCAGATAACTTGGAGGCTTCTAATTCACCTTTGTGGCAATTTGGCAGGATATGGTTCAAACTGTTACAGAAGAAAAATGACCATATTTCATGTATGGCTCATGAGGCCTGTTTTCGGGACCGATTTGTTGCTAACCCGCAAGTCTGTAACGAGCTGGTTAAGCCTTGTCCAGTGGCTACCCACCTGCCACCCATAAATCTTAAAGGCTATTTTTGAGATGTCCTAATAGGGTATGACCACTACTGCATCTATTAACTAGACAGCTGAGTGCATCTGTTTCTTTGAAGACTGCCCTACCTGGGCATCTGTTACTGAACTGGATACAGTCTCTGCGCCCTAAAACTCCACCACTTACTACTGTAGTGACTCCTTGATAGTGGAGGGGTTGTGGGTGGGAGACATACTATTCTACTGGAAACTAGCTCGAAATTCAGCCAACTGAATTGTCCTTTTAGAGTTGGGCATTTTGTAGCTCAGTGGGCTCTGCTGTATTTTGTCTGGTCACCTCTGCCCCGCTTAGTGATCCCTTTGTGAACGTAGTAGGCTTGGGATTCGTGCGTCACTTGAGCACAGACCTAGAAAAGCTGCATCTGTTGCATGAAAGCAAGTTGAATCCTATATCTGTTCAATCTCCTTTCTGTATTAGTGCACCTGTCAGTTTCCTGGATGTAACCAGGGCCACTGGAATTATGCGCTTGTGCAGCTGCAGAGTTTGTCACGATTATAGATTTGCCACATAATCCACGATCTGTATTTTCTGCAGATTTATCTTTCTAGCTCTAACGGTTCAAATGTTACTAAAAGTGCAGCAAGATGTGTTGGTGTGCACAGGAAGGCCCTTTGCAAAGATTGCCTTACCTTTTTGTTGCACGTTGCTATGTTTGAGTGCTAACGGGTCTGAATTGGTTGCACCCAGTTTGTTCCAGATATGTGTAAAAATGACAATTGCCTAATCCCAATGTGCTGCATAATTTGGCTTTTCTTGCTGCGTAATTACCTCAACATAGCCACATAATTTGACCCTCCCCTGCTGCACAATTCCGGCAGCCCTGAGTAACTTAACCTCAAAGTGCCTCTTTTGGGGGGGTGCTCACCTGCCCAAAGTTCTAGCACCTTTTTCTTGGTGTAGTTCTAGATTCATGTTTTTATAGAAACACAACTGTTCTTAGTGCACTGTTTGGGCTTTGAGTATTTTCTGTTTCCAGCTTACCTCCACCTAGAAGTCTTGACTGATCAATTTTGCGAGTGCCCTAAAGGGAGTAACTTGGTTATTAAAGCGGAGTACTGGATTGTGCTATCAGGAGAACTACTCGCAGGGTGCCCAGGAATGGCTTTGGACTCTGTTTAATTCGGATCCCCAAAAATTGGACGCAGTGATATCTACCCTGAGAAGCATTGCTTTACACAAATCCACTAAACATCAGATGGAAGGGGAGGTAAATCTGTAGCACAGACATTTAAAATACAATCCTTTTGTGTTCCATCAGAATTTCTTGGAAAATGAAACCATATTTAAATTATTTATGGCTGTGTACAGTGGTTTTCGTGGGCTACAATTATATTGCAACGCATGCAGATATTTCTTTCTGCAGAATTGCGTGCAATCTCGGGCTCTGCAATATTCATACCAGGCATTGGCACCAAGAGATCTAGCTTTAAATGACTTGTATGTTAATGTGAAGTGTTGCACGTAAATAGAATGGCAATAGATATGATTTGTGTGGAAACTAATAACTGTAGAATATTGGTGTAGGTTAAAAGGTCAGGTGGCTTGCACTGCCAAGCAAGACCTAAAAATCCACATAGGTTAATGTCTGCCATTAAACCATCTGCAGCTGGAGAAAAGCAAAATATATCTAAGACACTAATAGCATTCCAATGTTGTGTCCCTGAAAATTCAAGCTTAAGCAGCTGGGTAAAGGAACAATGATTATGCATGGTGGGCAAGCACTTTCTTGTGGCAGCACAACTTCTGTCCAATCAAAACGTGCACTGCTCACTTCCACCATTTGTGTGGTGCCAAAGCCCCTCTAGTGATAATCAAAATGGTCTGGTGACGGCTGCACTGGAAAGCCAGACCACTTGCTCAGGCGTTGTAGGAGAGGCGATTCGTTCGCTGCCAGTCCGAGAATCTTACCTGGATCTCGGAGGAATAAATACCTACTGAGAACTAATTAAAGTACTTATTGATGAACTCATTTAGTTGACTACCCTGGTAGATTATTTCCCAGGCTCTTCTCGCCAGAATTTTTTTAGCTCCGGTGTACCTCTCAAACCACATTAATTGTTGGATATATATATCTACGGTAGAGGCTACTTCTCACCATTATCACTGGCTGTTTTTCTTGGCCCAGTCCTGATGAAGACCCGAGGTGATTGACATTTCGACCCATAATGTGTGTAATTCAAACTGCTGGTATTCCCTTAACCTGCCAAGCTATTTCCATTTCTAATGTAACAAGCATTGGCATAGCCAATAGGTCTCGCCTTTGGGACCTTATGTGTTTAGTTATCCAGCACAATATCCTTGGTGCAACAACAAACTGTTGCATGGCTAAACACTTATAAGGTCCCAAAGGCGAGACCTATTGGCAACGCCAATAGGCCTCGCCTTTGAGGACTTAATGGTTTTGCTTTTGGGCAATGTATAGAATCGGCAACAAGCATTTTTTGCCAATGTTGTGCATCATTGGCAAAAAGAAAACTTGTCATGGCTTGCCAAAAGCATATTTTCATAATCACGCTTATGTAATTAACTATGCGCAGATTTATGCACGCTCGTATGACACTTTTTTTTGTGCCAAACCTGTATCAATCAGTAAATAAAAAAAGAAATTGTAGTGTGAAAGCGATTTACCTACAATGACAACATCCAGCTGAAATTGTAAATATCAATGTGAAATTATATAACAAAACATGTTAAAGGAATAATAATTAAAACATTCGGTATAAACCAAACAGCAGAATGTCAGAAATGCCACGACCAGACACTCCAGTTTGAAATAAAATGTTAAAGCATATAAGTTGTGAAAATCGCAGTCAAAAGTTCATTTTCTAAACCTGGAAGCCATATGGCTTCTCTTGGAAGCCTGAAACAAGCAACACGTTTAAAAGCAGTGCACCTTCTGTTGTCTAGAGAAGGTGCAGAAATGCACATACGAAATCAATATATTAAGAATGCCTGGTACAGGCGTCAGATAAAATGTCACAACGTGTTTGCTGACCCATGTGACTAAAAAGCATACATTAACGATAACCAGTGAACTAGCAAGCCTGCATATTTATTTTTTGAAAACTAGATGTGGAAGGAGCAGGGACTTTTAACCAAGTATTATCTCCTGATGCACTACCATGGAAGAGATTTTGGCAAAAGTCTGCAGACCACTAAACTTTTAACAAAGCTCTTACTAATAGCTCATCACTAGTGGGATGGGGGGGGAAGGTTAATTTGGACCTGTTGCTTGATGTTGGTATATTGTGAGACGAGCAGTTCTGAGCAAGCTGAAGTTTGCTAATGAGGTGTACAAAATCTTTGCATTCATTAGCAAAATAAAATGCGGCCTGTCCCCAATACATTGTGAGGGCTTTGCTCAAATATATGGGACTGTGAAGTTGCACTATCGTGCTGCCCTTCCCAAAACAAATTGTTTTTGTCCTCCTAGGCGGAGTACTTCACAGAATGCAGCAGCACATCCTAGAGCGCAATGGAAAGCCACTATGTCCGAACAGCATGAAACGATCACACTACATACCAGCGAAAACAAGCGGTCTGCACTTTTCAAGCACTCATGCTTGTAGCGGCATCCACCTTGCGGGAGCGAGCAGCGGCGCGCATGGGCCATCTGTTAGTAATGAACGTGGCCGCGTCGCTGCTCGCTCCTGCAAGGTGGATGCCGCCACAAGCATGAGTGCTTGAAAAGTGCAGACCTAAAGGCCCTCTCCTAGAGCAGCGCATGCGCGCTGCCTAGGCGAGACCTAAAGGACATCTGCTTGTGCAGTCACCTGTCTCTTTGGCATACACTCAAAAATAATCGTTTGTAACCATTGTATCTGTCAATGGTGTTTAAGTCTACAATTCTATGTACTCCTGTTTTTGCATATGTTTTGTCCACTTTTATTATTGTATTTCTCTCCACAGTCCTGTGTGATTATGTGACCTGTTGATTTGTACATCAGTATACAATATGATGTACTGTATTTGCAAATTGTGTTGGTGCCCTATAGTATTTTGTCCATACCCAGGCACAATTGATTTGCCAGGCCGAAGAGTGCTAGCGAGTAATTATTGCTCATACTAAAGAAATATAACCTCCCCCACAGAACTAACTGTTGCTGCATAATACTAGATTTCCCAGGTTCTGAGGTATACTGGGTCACCCCATTTTTTTAAAACCCTGCTTGAAAACTGACTTAAGCTTCCAAATCTGGATTCTTTATCTTTCAAACGACTCTCCCACCCTCTGCCTGCCCCCACTCTGAGTACAGCTTACACTAAATCACTTGCATGTCTGCCTTAAATTTTACTATTGTATCTCTGCAAATTGCCCACACCTTATTTTTGTCACAGCTTCTTCTTTAAGCAGTGGTGGCTGGTGACATTTTAAAATAGTGGGGCAATAATGACTGGTATTGAATTAAGTGGGCCATGCCAGCACTCCTGAAGGGGGTTGGGAGGGGTCATCAAGAGTTTGCCTCAGGAATCTTTTAAAACTAGAAGCATTGTGGCGCTTTAGACAACGCATTCCCCAAATAAATTGCATGCTGTATAGTTTTAAAATGCAATTCTGAAGGGGCACTCGTCCCTGAAATATTTCAATGCTTCTGATTTTGTCCCAGAATTATTATTTGCAATAGCAAATACTACTTCCAGCAGCAATAAAAATGGTATGTAGTATCAATATGATAAAATACAGGCATAGAATATTCCTTATCTTCAGATAAGGCTTGTGGGATGGTTTTGTATAGTACTTCAAACTGGTTTTGCCATTACTTAGAACTATAGCATGTTACGGATATTACATTTAACTGCACTGGGACGAAATGTTTTGTTCCTATAGGGATTTCAGCTTCTGCCCCGCAGATCACAACCGATGTTAGTAGTAAATGCGTTACTAACGTTAACTCATGGATTGTGTCAGAAGTTATGCTGCTTTTGTGAACTGTCGAAACTCAGAAAGCTGTACCTGGTTTGGCACTGTTTGTGTAGCCAATCAGGCCTCTAGAGCAGCTGGAAAAATAATTACCAACAAAGTTGCATCCCGAGGACCATTTGTTTCCTCTGATGGTGTGGCTGATGGCTCAGGAAAAGCATTCCCAATGACCGATCGCCTGCACGATAGCAAATGTTCTAGTAAACATTAAAAGCAGACTTGGAATGCGGGATTCTGTTGAATATGAAAAGGGTGGAGCACGTCGTATGACGCAGAGCTTAAGCCAGCAGCGCCCGGACAGGCTTCAATACATTAGCGCCATGCACCACTGCCTTTTTCTGGAATCGAGGGCTGTAAAAGGTATGCCCTGCGTAATGGTGTCAACACTGCGTGCGGAATTGGCCTGCTAGTGCCTGGCTCACATCGGACTTCAAACCAAGCAGTCTGGCACAGATATATTGCATTTTAAATACAGGGAAAATATTAATATGGCTTTTAGACCAGAGGGGCGTGGCCTCTGCTCTTTAACACCAGTCACTACTGCCTTGAAGTCATGCCCTGCACCCTAACCATAACTAATCTGCAGCACGTTAGTTAATACTGCCATCAAAAGCTTGAATTCATATACCTCCTAGCGATCACCCAGTTCATACTAATGTAATCTGCCACATAGAAACTGGAGTAAAGACAGAATGGCTTCTGTAGTGCACAAGACTAACCCCAATAACTAGCTAAAAAAAACACCACTAACCCTGGGATCTGGAACATCGTGCTGCCCAGCCTAAAAGCACAACAGTGCCTCATCAGGGCTAGTAAGTGCTTTATATATTATAATGCAATTACAATGCAGTATGTAAACCACATTAAAACGAATTCCATAACGCTCAGCAGTTAGTAGTTCATACAGACTGCTTAATATCCCTTTTACACAATACAAAACTAAGGGGCATAACTCATCCAGTACTACCCCGCCCTATGCAATTCGCTACCCATCACCAATTGAACAGGCACAGAATAACTCTGCCACATAGCCCTGGACAATGGATGGCTCGAGTATAGTGAAACTCTGCGGGTCCCGACTGGCAACATGCTTCTGCCACTTCTTGGCATATGACAGTCTGATTTGGGCTATTCAAGTCCTTCCTTGCAGATCTCCTCACCACGTCTCTCTAAGGTATGTCTGCTCAGGACCATAATCTTAAACACATCTCAGAATGGCCAACCCAGTGCAGTAACCAGCTAAGTGGACTATGAACATAAATACCAAAAAGGGACCTTCAGAGCTGCCAGCTTACTCAAAACCATAAACTGTGACTGTTTCTCACACTGCTAAGTGCTATTTCCCCTAACTGCGCCTTCGAGCATGATATGGAAGCACTTCCCACCTAGGATCAAAACGGCCATCCAAACACCCTACATAGTGCACCCTAATGAAGGCAAGTGATTCAGCGCACCACCCGGGGGTGGTAAGTGCTACGTAAATGTTGCAATTCAAAGTGCTGGCCGTTCTTACCGGTGTATGCTCTTAGCTATCTTCAGTGCACAGCATCTGAGCGGGCTGTTGTCAGGCCAGGAGTGGGAAAGGAGGCGCAGGTCCAGGTTTGTGCTTTGGGAAGCTGTGTGGGTTCCAGCACTGTCAGTGCGTTTCAGCAGGTCAGGGTTTTAGTGCACTAGGAGAGTGGGCTCCATTGCTGAAATCGGATGCCACACTTCAGAGCCGTAGGTTGTTCACCCCGAATGCTCTGGGATATTTTCATTCCTGCCCCTTTCATGGATAGGAGGCGAGATAAAGGGAGCAGACATCCCGTGATGATGTAATGGTCAATGATAAGCTATGGCTCAGGGCCCCAAACACTGAAATTGGAGCACCCGGCAGGGATCTTCCTGGGTGTTCCCTGCCCCCCTTAATCTAGGCCTCTACTCTCATTGGCCCTGAGCCCTAGCCACGCCTTCCTCGTGGGTGGGACTGGCCATGGGGTGGCCTATATAATGGGTGTCTCTAGTTGTCCTAGTACAGTCCTGGAGCAGTGGTACCCACAGCTATCAGAATGGTCAACCCACGTGTGTTCTTTGACATTACCGCCGATGGCATCCCCCTTGGCCGGATCGTGATGGAGGTACTTGGCAGAAGAATGGGATGTTGCAGCATTTTGTGTCCCTTTCATTTTTAGCAGTTATTCCACTGGAATTGTGTGGGGTTCATCATTTTAAGTATAGGAGAGGTAACGGTTTTATTTTTTGTTAATTATTGGAGGAAAGTTATGCGTTTGCTACTGTTTGCTCGTCCAGTATACACATTATTTGTTGAATGTGAGACTTCCCAATGATGGGGCCTGGGGCGTCTCGCATCATCCACCAGAGCCATCTGAGAACGAGCAGTGGGTATCTAAAGGTATGGAGGCTGTACTGTTCAGTGCATGGGTAATGGTGAGGTTTAATGTTTGGCATTGTTGGGATATAGGGAGCTACTTGTAATGATCAATATAGGGAGGGCTATTGACGTATTTAATGCTGTGTAGTGGTGGAATATTGCAGTTTATGGATGAATATATATATATCGCTCTGTGGCACATATGTGCTTCTGGACACAACAAAATGAAAGGAAGCTAAAAGGGTACCACTAACTGAGGCTGGAAGACCCAGGTTTTCAGATATGTATGGAAAATATGTAAGTTTGGATTTAGTGCGGAAAGGGACATGGAGGTCATGCCAAACGTTTTAGGACCATAAATGATAAACGACCTGTTCTAAAACAGACCATCGGCAGTTTGTTTAGTGGACCTGAGAGCGTGCCTAGATACGTGAGACGGTAGCTGAGGAGCCAGAGATGCAGGGCGATGATGGAACAGCGCTTTATGGAAAGTGCACTAGAGTAGGACTTTTCTACCCCTAACAAAGCCTCAAAGCACTCTGCATATCAGTAACTTTCCCAGCTCCATACATGTCAATCTGGCCAGTATTTTTCTTAAGATTTCAGGGCTTGTTGTCCTGCTTTTATGATGAACTAACACAAGACTACAAGTCCCAGAATTCAAAGGAAAAAAACTGGAATGGAGCAGCTAGCCACACACGTATTTGCGAAACTTGACAGGGCTGTTTCTGAATAGTCGGGACGTAGCTACTGAGTTAGCTATACATGGTTCTTACTGTTGCCTTGCGGGGTGACTCAAGAATGGTGTCTTTGCTGCCCTTGCATGAAGTTAATGGTACGCTCCAAGCACGTCTTGGTGACTTGTACTAGCCTTTATGTGTGAATTTCGAAAGGGAACGAGAGACAGTACCTTAGTTTGTGTATACATACCTGGACATCTTTTAGCCTACATCTGATACGTTTTAGGCAAGAGCTTGATCTTTTGTGATTGGCTGGTTTCTGATTATCCTTGTTCCTGCTGTAGGGTCAGCCAGGGCTTAGCTGTCTGTACAGAGACAAAGCCCAGTGTTACTGGCACCGAAGCACTTAATAAGAATACCCCTATATAAGACTTGTACGCTTTATTTGTTTCTAGAACTTTCCCTCTTTTGGCCCCCTTTTTTATTGCCGCTCTCCCAAATCAGACTGAGTTTCCTATGTGGCAGCATCTTTTGTGCGCCGAATGAATCTTGCTCACTTTTGAACCCAGCCCCAAAAGTTGCATCTCTTCCTATCTGATTATCTGCTTTGAGAGTTTCTGATTTGTCCAAACTTTAAAGGTTTGAACCTAAAGCATATGTATGCAGTTTTCCAGATACATTAGCCCAGTCCCTTCCTGAAAAAGATCTAGACTTGTGGCACTCTGTTATTTGTAATTTCGTAGCATTCAAATGTTTTCCTTCTTCTGTAACCCAGTAGGGGTTGTATGCAGCACCTTTATGCCGGGTTTCTGTTTCCATCAGTGAGTTAATGCACCAGCTGCAGAGTTCTCTTTAAACTGCAAGTTAAAGCTTACAAGCTCAGTAAGGGAGCTTTGTGTGTTTGGTTTAAATCCCAGTGAGATCTAATTGCAGCTGGTGCTGTAACCCTCTGAGCTTGGATTGGAAACTGACATTCAAGTTACCTCGGCGCAGCTGGTGCATTGACGTGTTGGGATAAAGGTACGGAGGAATGCACTGTTTTATCCCCGTGCACTTTTCCAAAGCAAATAGTCACACGCACAGACAGTTAAGCGCATCTTAACAGGACCGGTTTCGCGTCACTGCCCAGAAACTCATCCATGACAACCAGGTGTTTTTCTCTCTCTCCCCCCCCCCGCCAGCCTGCGCTCACTCTTCAAGTCGTGGTTGCAGCACACACACACACACACACACACCCCTCCCTCCCTCCCCCCCCAAATAACACAGGTCAATGTGATAATGAACCTGTGCGGTGTGTACATAGGTTGCAAATCGAGGTTTCAACTCCCACTGATGTAGCTCAGTGGGTTGAGCACTTGCATATGTTTCTAGCTAAAAAATATCACCGGGACCAGCTCAATGTTATCCTAAATTAACTATATCTATCCGAGTACCACTTCTTATGTGTGGTAGTGCCTCTCGTTATTTCTAGCTAAGATCTGCCCAAAAGTGTTATATAAAAATACTTAGTTATGTGACATCCTATCCCAGAAAAGCCGGATGGAGCGAAATTAAGAACCACGCATCATAGCGCAGGCCATCTCAGTTGTGTCAAAGGACATTGCAAATTGAGAACTTGAAAAGACCTTTGAAGGCAAATTTTCAATTACCAGTGTGCTCTTTAGCTCCATTTTTTGCTCGTTGGTGTTTTTAAATTGAATTTTGAAACGCAGGCGTCGGCTTGCATGGTGACTGGCGCACACGCTCGCCTCCTATGAGCTAAAATGATTTTTTTTGTGGCTCCAATATATTCTCACTATTATAGTTGCACTTCGATATCCTAGAGGCACGAGGACATTCTGAATATCCAGTTTTACGCCCACACTGTCAATATTATGAATGGTCCTGCAAAAGTCCTTGTTGAATTTAATCTAAAGCTTGACAGCTTGCTCATATCCCCTCAAAATGTGATTTACTCTCCCGTTTTATGAGCGTTAGGCTATGTAGCGTTTGGAGCAACGGCCACCGTCTTAGAACAATGCCTAAGTGTCAGGAGGGCAGGCCGTCAGGGGCATAGCTGTCAAAAGTGCATCCGGTGCAGTGGCACCGGGCCGCAGGACTGTTAGGCGTCCACTTTGCGCCAGTTTGTGTTTCCACCAAATCGGGGGATATTGGGCCCAATGCCATTACTTGCATTAAGGCGCATATCACAGTTGCTACGCCACTGCAGGACACATTTGTGTATTATATACCTGACATCAGTCAAGCCGGTTCATGCCCCCTATAGCCCCAAAGGCATTGAATGTATGTGAGGTATGGGAGACCCAGGGGCCACTCAACACATTCTGCAGGCAGAGCAGGGCACAGTTTTGCGTTACGCCATGGCACAGAGCTGTATAGATCCTAGTACTGAAATAGAGGGTGAAGTAGGTCGGGTTGGTGTGCATCAGTACAGTTCGGTGGGTCTCAGTACAGAGGTAGCAGGTGGCACTGAGGTACAGCGGTAGAGCTGTATGTGACTCCCAGCATTAGAGTTTCTGGGGGGATTCAGTTCATGACTGAGGTACAGTGATGGAGCTGTGTTTCCCAGTGTCTAGGAGTCATTCATGTAAGGACTGAGGTGCAGTGGTGGAGTGATGTGTGTGTCTCAGCGTTACAGTTTATGGGGGTGATACGGTTCAGGTTTGAGGTGCAGTGTCAGAGCTGCATATGTCTCCCATCATTACAGTTTCTGGGGATGATTCGTGTTAGGACGGAGGTGCAGTGCTGGAGCTGTGTGTTTTCCCCAGGGCATAAGTATCTAGGTGATTCATTTCAGGATTGAGATGCAGTGCCGGAGCTGCGTGTGTTTCCGTGTACATAGGTATCCGGAGTGATTCATTTCAGGATTGAGATGCAGTGCCGAAGATGTGTTTCTCAGTGAATAATAATAATAAGACATTTGTAGAGCGCGCAGCTACTCCACATGGGGTGTCCCGGCGCTATAGCAGACAGTGAGCAGGGCAGAGGACAACGCAAGACTAGTCATTCCGACTAAAAAGCCAGGTTTTTAAGGCCTTTCTGAATTCCTGTTCGGACTGCATCATGCGTAAGTGGGGAGGGAGGTTATTCCAACATTTGGTGGTACGCACCTCAAACGTTCTGCCACCCATTCTTGCTTTCGCAAAGCGTGGTGTGGAGAGAAAGCGTTTGAGGTTGGATCTTAAAGGTCGGTCTTGTTGATAAGGGCGGAGTCTCCTCCTCAGATAGATAGGCCCTCTCCCTTTGTCTGCACGAAAGGCAAATGTCAGGGCCTTAAATTCAATTCGCTTGGCTATAGGCAGCCAGTGTAGTCGCCTGAGATAAGGAGTGACGTGGTGTCGAAGCGGGGCCCCGCAGACCAGTCGGGCTGCCGCATTTTGAATGATCTGGAGTCTGTGGATCAGACCAAGCGGCAAACCAATGTACAGGCCGTTCGCATAATCAAGGTGGGAGGTGATTAGAGCGTGGACCACGGTTTTGCGGGTTGAGTCAGGCAGAACATTTATAAATTTCCTGATAATTTTGATTTTGCCAAAACAAGCCGCCGAAACCGATTGTACATGGGTCAAGAGGGACAGATCTTTGTCCCATCTCACGCCTAGATTTCTGACCGAGTCCTTCGGGGTGGGTGCATCACCCAATTCCGAAGGCCACCATATATTGGACGGGGGGGGGGGGGAGAGGGGCGGCGTTGGTTGATTAAAAAACAGGACCTCAGTCTTATCCGCATTAAGTTTCAAGAAATTGCGGTTCATCCAGTCAGCAATGTTTTTGAGGCATTCTTTTAGCGGGTCGAAGGTGAAGTCTGACATTCAACTAAACGTAAACAACAACTGAGTATCATCAGCGTAAGATGTCACCTTAATCCCCATTTTGGTGATAAGCTCAGCTAAAGGTGTTAAATAGACATTAAAAATCAGCGGGCTCAGGGCCGAACCCTGGGGTACCCCCCATTTCAGAGGTTTGACGGGTGAAGTAAAGGGGTGGGTCAGGACCTGTTGGTTACGGCCGTGCAAGAAGGATGTCAACCAATTCAGAGCTGTTCCCTGGATGCCTATGTCCTTCAGGCGATCTAACAGAATGGGGTGAGAGACCGTGTCGAATGCTGCAGATAAATCTAGCAGCACCAACATGGCCTTAGAGCCTCCATCCACTGCCCAACGTATGGAATCAGCCATTTCAATCAGAACAGATTCTGTACTGAATCCTGGGCGAAAACCGGACTGAGACTCATGCAAAAGGCTGTTAGACTCGATAAATGCTGCCAATTGCTGGTGTACTAGTTTCTCTAAGACTTGGGGCGGGGAGCAGAGATATCGGCCTATAGTTGCTGGCTACTTCAGGGTCAGCATTAGCTTTCTTCAATATTGGGAGAAGAAAGGCATGCTTCCAGGCTGAGGGATAGACCCCCTGTCTGATAGAGGTATTCCAGATGGTGTTTAAGTGGGGGTTAAGACACTCAGCGAGGGCACTGTACAGTTTGGCTGGCCAAGGGTCACCAGGGGACCCTGATTTACATTTCTGAAGTTCTATCAGCGATGCATCCAAAGAAATATCAGCAAATTCTGAGAAAACTGGCCTAGGGGTCTGCACCAGTTTGTGAGTAATTGACATCTCAGAGAGGCAGGGAGATGCCGGGAAGGACATGTAAATCAGAGCGATTTTTTTTTTTCCTCAAAAAAGTCTGATATTTTATTACAAAGTTTCTGAGATGGGGGACAAGTGTGAGTGAGCGCGAGTGGATTCGTAAAAGACCACTATTTAAAAAATTTCCCTGGATGAATTCTTTGCATTAGTAATCTGTTCGGCAATGAAATCTCTTTTTTTTCAATAAGGAGTTTGTGATACTCTTTCAGTGCTGCACGATAACAGGTTTTTCTATCCTGAGAGTATGTTAATCTCAATCTGTGTTCCAATCTTTTACATTCAGATTTTTTAGATCTGATCTCAGAAAACCAGGGTGCGGAGGGGGACGTTCTCGCAGAGATAACCGGTCTCAGGGGAGCTATTATTTCAAGAGCCTCACTAACCCAATTATTTAGATTCGTGATGCTCGTCTTTAAGTTGTTAGATAAAGAGGGCGTGGAGTCCTGGAGTTGTTGGGCAAGTGACTCGGGGGTAACCCTGCTCCAATTCCTTCTAAACTCCTTAGGGATGGAGGTGGCTCTCCCTTCGGTTTTTAAGTGTAGCCGGAAAGGGATCAGAAAGTGGTCTGACCAGATCACCGGTTCAGGAGGGAGAACCGTGATGTCGGGTAGATTAGAGCAAATAAGGTCCAGTGTGTGACCAGCCTTGTGTGTAGGGAATAGCACTCGTTGGGTAAGATTACAGCCGGCCAGTGTGGAGATGAAGTTAGTGCTATGCTGGCAAGTGGAATCATCCACATGAAAGTTAAGGTCTCCTAGCATCGTAAAGTTTGAGTACCGCGTACTGGCCTGGGCAATATAATCCACCAGGGTGGGGGAGGATTTAAGGCTACAGTCAGGTGGTCTATAGAGCAAGAGTCCCGAGTAGGAGGTAGACGCAGAGAGTTTGATGCAGAAGGGAAGTCCTTCAACGTTGTCAATCTGCTTAAAGTTGGAAGTTGCGATCTCCCATATCACTTTATGGATTATCGCTAAGCCCCCCAACCCTGGTTTCTTGCTTTGTCTATTGACACAGACTATGCCATATCCCTCGGGGACCGCTAGTGTTACCGCGGGGTTGGACTCTTCCCGTAGCCATGTCTCGGTCATGAACATAATGTCCCAGTTGTTGTCTACTAGGGACTGATGTATGTCCAAGGCATGCTTGGGCAAAGATCTGCAGTTGATCAAGCAGGCTTTTAGCTCCACACCCAAAGGGGTCTTAACCGGAATGGAGCAGGGACCCCTAACTCGCTCGATGTAGCCACTAGAGGTAGGAGTAAAGCCACAGTAAGGACATAAATACGTTTTTATTGGACCCCCAGGTGTAAAAAGAGTCGAATTGCAGCAAGAGGAAGGTCTGAGGGCAAGTAGCTCCTCACGACTCCACCTATGCAGGGTGTCCCTAGGGATTTGGGCAGCATCACTGGCCGCGGTCCAGACGCGGACGGGCGCAGACGGGCTTGCCTTTAGCGCGCCTTTGGCGCGCCCGCTGCGCGTCGGGCGATTCGGGGAGATTCATTTCAGGATTGAGATGCAGTGCAGGAGCTACATGTGTCCCGTGCATAGGTATCCGGAGTGATTCATTTCAGGATTGAGATGCAGTGTCGAAGATGTGTGTTTCTCTGTGAATAATATCTGGGGAGATTCATTTCAGGATTGAGATGCAGTGCCGGAGCTTTGTGTGTTTCCCAGTGCATAGTATCTGGGGTGATTCAGTTCAGGATTGAGATGCAGTGCCGGAGCTGTGTGTGTTTCCCAGTGCGTGGTATCTGTGGTGATTCATTTCAGGATTGTGGTGCAGTGCAGGAGCTGCATGCTTTCCAGTGCATAGGTATCCGGAGTGATTTATTTCAGGATTGAGATACAGTGCCGAAGATGTGTGTTTCCCAGTGAATAATATCTGAGGTGATTCATTTCAGGATTGAGATGCAGTGCCGAAGCTGTGCGTGTTTCCCAGTGCATGGGTATCCGGAGTGATTCATTTCAGGATTGTGGTGCAGTGCAGGAGCTGTGCGTGTTTCCCAGTGCATGGGTATCCGGAGTGATTTATTTCAGGTTTGTGGTGCAGTGCGTGTTTCCCAGTGCATAGGTATCTATCTGGGGTGATTCATTTCAGGATTGTGGTGCAGTGCAGAAGCTGCATGTTTCCCAGTGCATAGGTATCTATCTGGGGTTATTCATTTCAGGATTGAGATGCAGTGCCGGAGCTGTGTGTGTTTCCCAGTGCATAGGTATCCGGGGTGACTCATTTCAGGATTGAGATGCAGTGCCGCAGCTGTGCGTGTTTCCCAGTGCATGGGTATCCGGAGTGATTCATTTCAGTATTGTGGTGCAGTGCAGGAGCTGTGCGTGTTTCCCAGTGCATAGGTATCTATCTGGGGTGATTCATTTCAGGATTGTGGTGCAGTGCACAAGCTGCATGTTTCCCAGTGCATAGGTATCTATCTGGGGTTATTCATTTCAGGTTTGAGATGCAGTGCCGAAGCTGTGCGTGTTTCCCAGTGCATGGGTATCCGGAGTGATTCATTTCAGGATTGTGGTGCAGTGCAGGAGCTGTGCGTGTTTCCCAGTGCATAGGTATCTATCTGGGGTGATTCATTTCAGGTTTGAGATGCAGTGCCGAAGCTGTGCGTGTTTCCCAGTGCATGGGTATCCGGAGTGATTCATTTCAGGATTGTGGTGCAGTGTAGGAGCTGTGCGTGTTTCCCAGTGCATAGGTATCTATCTGGGGTTATTCATTTCAGGTTTGAGATGCAGTGCCGAAGCTGTGCGTGTTTCCCAGTGCATGGGTATCCGGAGTGATTCATTTCAGGATTGTGGTGCAGTGCAGGAGCTGTGCGTGTTTCCCAGTGCATAGGTATCTATCTGGGGTTATTCATTTCAGGTTTGAGATGCAGTGCCGAAGCTGTGCGTGTTTCCCAGTGCATGTGTATCCGGAGTGATTCATTTCAGGATTGTGGTGCAGTGCAGGAGCTGTGCGTGTTTCCCAGTGCATAGGTATCTATCTGGGGTGATTCATTTCAGGATTGTGGTGCAGTGCAGAAGCTGCATGTTTCCCAGTGCATAGGTATCTATCTGGGGTGATTCATTTCAGGATTCAGATGCAGTGCCGAAGCTGTGCGTGTTTCCCAGTGCATAGGTATCTATCTGGGGTGATTCATTTCAGGATTGTGGTGCAGTGCAGAAGCTGCATGTTTCCCAGTGCATAGGTATCTATCTGGGGTTATTCATTTCAGGATTCAGATGCAGTGCCGAAGCTGTACGTGTTTCCCAGTGCATGGGTATCCGGAGTGATTCATTTCAGGATTGTGGTGCAGTGCAGGAGCTGTGCGTGTTTCCCAGTGCATAGGTATCTATAAGGGGTGATTCATTTCAGGATTGTGGTGCAGTGCAGAAGCTGCATGTTTCCCAGTGCATAGGTATCTATCTGGGGTTATTCATTTCAGGTTTGAGATGCAGTGCCGAAGCTGTGCGTGTTTCCCAGTGCATGGGTATCCGGAGTGATTCATTTCAGGATTGTGGTGCAGTGCAGGAGCTGTGCGTGTTTCCCAGTGCATAGGTATCTATCTGGAGTGATTCATTTCAGGATTGTGGTGCAGTGCAGAAGCTGCATGTTTCCCAGTGCATAGGTATCTATCTGGTGTTATTCATTTCAGGATTCAGATGCAGTGCCGAAGCTGTGCGTGTTTCCCAGTGCATGGGTATCCGGAGTGATTCATTTCAGTATTGTGGTGCAGTGCAGGAGCTGTGCATGTTTCCCAGTGCATAGGTATCTATCTGGGGTAATTCATTTCAGGATTGTGGTGCAGTGCAGAAGCTGCATGTTTCCCAGTGCATAGGTATCTATCTGGGGTTATTCATTTCAGGTTTGAGATGCAGTGCCGGAGCTCTGTGTGTTTCCCAGTGCATAGGTATCCGGGGTGACTCATTTCAGGATTGAGGTGCAATGCGAAGGCTACGTGGGGACCGTCTAACTGCAGTAGCATAGGGCTGTTCAGGTCGAGACTGAGGTGCATTGACAGATCTTAGTTCCTCTGCTGGAATAACAAGTGGTGCTTCAGGTCGGCATTGCTTTGCATTGGAAGAGCTGCGTGTGGGTCTCAGTGATGTAAGACAGTTAGAGCCGTTTTGCTGCAGTTCGGGGTCTGGTGTATCTAAAGTGCTGGTTTGGTCCCGGAACTGTCACACGAGCGGTTGGTGCTAGTCGGGATAGGGGTGCATTGGTGCCCCAGAGTGTCTGTTCCAGCTTCTTATTTATTTTGTTTTCATATAATGCGGACTCGACCCTGTGATATCGGAGCGCTTTACACGAGCACCAGTTACATTACACAGGGTCACATTCTTTTTTTAAGGCACGGGGAGATAAAGTGGTTTGCCCAGAATCACAGGTTGTTGAGCCCACGCCAGGACTCGAACCTGGTTCCCAAATTCCAAAGTCGGCAGCTCTGGCCCTAACTATATCCTCTCCCCAGGGTCAAGGTGGTCTGGTGTCACAGGGACGAACTATCTGACCAGTGCGTAGTTCAGTCACAGTGAACAGAGGACACTGGGAGGTGACTCGTTCTATTTGGTGGAATTAGAATCTCTCCTGGAGACCCCCAAAAGGCCAGGTCTATATGCAAGTCAGCTGGGTGGGGCAAAAGACAAATTCAGAGGATGAGATTCGGTTCGAGGGCCGTTTAAGTGCAAACACAGTGACCAGAAGTCTGGCCACAGCACAAGTGCTGCATCCTCTAGCATGTCACTGTGGTGAATTAAGGTGTCTAGGCTGCTTTTAAACTGGAGTTGGGCTCTTACAAGTTATTTACATGAGCTAGCCAGGGATGAATTGGGAGATAAAGTCAGACCCATATTGTGATGAGTGACTATGTAACAAATGAGTCCAGGCCAGTCCAAGGGATTTGGAGGACAGGGGGTAGGTACATTGTGTGTACTCCGAGTGTTTTTGGCATTCTACAAAGACTGCTGATCTCTCTCCTCATTCAGCCCCCCAGTCCTCAGCTACAGGGTTTTTTCCCTGTGTCCTGTATACCTAGTCCATCCCTGGCCCTTGTCTCCCTCTAGCTGTGCTGCAGCTGTCACCATCTGTTGAAACAGCGTCTCAGCCTGAGCCCTAAAATATCTGTGAGTGCCATGATGCCACTTCAGTAGCAATTGGTACTATACAAACGCTAGCTAACATAATATCAGCTGATTCGGAAACACGGTCCCTAACACCAGTTACTGCTTGGCTACCAAAAACTGGAACTGGTGTGACCAATAATATCGCTACGTTGAATGAGGAAAACCCTTTTTCAGTTTATACTTTTTTCCAGTCCTGTTTTCAGTATGTTCTCGATGCGATGCCTACCACAGCCCCTTAGTCGCCCTACGCCCATCTGAGTTCCGATAATGGAGACCATATTTCTTTTTGTCAGAGAGAGTAAAGTTTACAGTTTATATGCTGCTTTCACCTGTGAGCAATCCATCTTTGGTTCACTGTGTCCACAGCATTCAAAGGGACAGTTTTATATCATTCCCCTCCCCGTTGAATATTCACTGGCATCATCTTACAATCCATCCAGTCAGGCATGCCATCTGGCCATGCTCTTGTGGCCATAAACTTGAGGTAGCCGTGCTAAACTCATTCACGAGCATTCCAAGCATAAACTGTGGTCATACTAATCAGATAGGCATATTTCATTCACCTTCAGTGAATCAGGCATGCATGTCTGGTGGCTGTCCACTTCCGGTATCCGAACAGTAGTCAGTCAGGCTCACCAGGTGACCCTTCCCTTCAGGTGGCTGTGCCTTAATGTTCTTAATCTTACAGAAAGCCTATTTCATTTCCGTCAGTCAGGTATGCTGGGCGTTTGACCACTTCCCGTAGCCATGCCTCAGGCAGGTCCACTGGGTGACCCTTCCCTTGCCTGTGATTCAGCGATTACACTCATGGGTAACTTTTAGATCCCTCAATGGTAAATGCCCTGCTTTTTTTTATCCTCTTGAGTTAGAAAATATGTACCCTATTGCAATCTGAGGTCTATGCACAAGAACTTCTCTAAAATTCCTCCATTCAAAAGGAAGAGATTAGGCGGGATTAGATTTGCTGTGCTGGCCCCCCGAACCTGGAATTCTCTTCCTTCAGAGATCAGATCAACTACCAATTACACTCATTTATGTAAACTTCTAAGTCTTGGCTCTTCCCTCAAGCATATGATTAAACTATCTCCAGCCGAATGCTGCCTCCTGTTGCCCAGCACCAAGGAACCTCCCTGGTGAATGAGCGCTCTATAAAACTCTAAAACATAACATGGCAGCCATGTTTCATTTACTGTCAGGCAATCAGGCATGCTAGGTATCCGTTCATTTTTGGTAGCCATGCCTCCTTCAACGAGGCACTCTGGGTGGACTTCCAGTGGGCAGGCTTCACTCACCTTGGCCTCCCAAATGGCCATGCCACTCTCTATCTGTACTTGCTCTTACAACTGAATGTTCACCGCCAAAGTTGATTGCTCCACCCACCATTTCGGAGTTCTCCCCATGGCCATAATGTCTTGACTTATGGTACGGCCAGGGCTGCTAGGTGATATAAAGTACAAGTACATATAGGCCTAATTGAGACACCTGAAAGAATCCAAAATGTGCCTGAATGTATCTAACGCATCCGTGCATTCAGCATAAACACACATACGGAACCATATCTTATCCATTTTCTTCTTCCACTTTTCAAGTGCAGAAGGACTAGGTAGCATCCGGTGTGTGATTATCATTGTCCCCGGTTAGGGTTCATGTTGGCATGATGTGCTGCTCTGGATACAAATAAGTTCCTCATCACCCATACCTTTCTGGCGCTTGCTAGCAAGATCATATCAAGATGCAATTATGGTGGAACTAATTCCTCTTATTATTTTGTGAAAGTGAATTTACTATTAACACATTATACCACACAGTGGAACTCAAAGTTAAGAAGGCAGACATCTCTCCTTTGTGCCTGCCCTACAGTTGGGAACATCATTTCTACTTATAATTTAATTGTAAACCAACCAAAAACACCAATTGTTCTAATTGCTAAAAATATGCACCAATAAACTCCTGGCAAAACATTCCTTCATGTTATGATTAGAAACTAATAAACAAACATAAATTTCAGTCGTGGCTGGAACGATCGTGGGCGGCGCTGGGGTGGGAGGGTCGGAGGAGGGGGGTGATGGGTCGAGGAGGGTGGGGTGTAGAAAAGAAAAAACAGCACTTACCCAGTGGCGGCTCCTCTGCAATGGCAGAGGAGCGTTGCCCCACTGCCTGGCCCACAGCCAGCAAATGTCAAATAAAACAACGTTCTTGCATCGTTTTATTTTGCATTTGCCCACTCTTAGCCAGCCGTGTAAGGAGTGGCGTGGCTTAGGCATGGGAGGGGGGAGGAGGAGTTCAAGGTGCACTCCACTCCCCAAGTGCGCATGTGTGTTTTGGCCAGCCGTCTCAGGTCGACCAAAACACATATGAGCACTTAGGTTTTCTCCAGCCCAGCTGCATTGAGCAGCCGGGTGAGAGAAACCCCACAGACTCCCTGGTCTGTGCAGGGCGTCTTTCCTGCCTGCTCAGACCAATCACCGCAGGGATTGGATGAGAGTCTGGGTCCCAGGGGCTGCTGGGACCCAGGAAGAGGAGAGGCGGCGAACGCGGCACAACGGCAAAAGGTAAGTTTTTTCCAAAATAATGTATTTCTAACACCTCCCACCACCCTTTGTTTATGGCGGCCACAACTGCACTTACTTCTTCGGCCGGCCGCGTCTCTCCTCCGCTTCCCTTCCGATGAGCCTGGAACGGAAGCAGGAAGCACACAGGCTTCCCCTAGCCAATCACAACGCTGCTAATAGCAGTGTTGTGATTGGTCTGACGGCTGTGGTTCGTCGCTTCGATGGGGATTATGAGCCTGTGCATGTACATGCAAAGTGCGCATGACGGTTTGGCCGGCCCCAGACGGCGGCCAAACCTTCATGCACACCTAAGTGTTCACCACTCCTCCCCTTGAGAGATGAGCAGTCTGGCCCAGCCCCACAAAATTGCCTCAGCAGGGAAAAATAAAATGATAACAGCGTGTTATTTTATTTTTCCTTTTTTGCACTGCTGAAAGCAGTGGGGCGACGCTCCTCTGCCTTAGCGGGGGAGCCACCACTGATAAAATTTGAACCAGTCTCATCTCCCAATATTTTAACATTTTCTCTCATTACCCTTCTCTGAAGACGCCTGTTGCTTCCAAGATCCAGAAGGAGTAGGTTGTGAAACACCTCCCAGGAAGCCCTGCCTTTGCCAATGACAATAGCTAAGACTCTCTTGAACTGGTACTTCCATAACGGAGAGCCATCCTTGAGCATAAGTAGGCATCTCTTTTCCTTGTGCCACCAATTAGGAAGTTAACAATGTCACAGGGCAATAAAAGTCATCAGATCCTAAACTATATTGCATCAGAACCTTGCCTTTGGTCTGTTAATAGTTTTTTGACATGTCTAATCGCAGGTTGACACAAAGCTTCCCCATTCACACATAATTGGTATATAATGTTCTGTAGCTTGTATCTTCCTTCGAGCAAGCCACTAACTCTTATGCTCGGAAGGCACGAAAGAACAACAAAGAAAATGCATCACTGAGAAAAATTGGTTCGTAATGGGAGTTGCACATCACCGTTTTCTGATATAAGCTGTGTTGATGTGTGGTGAAATCTATGAGGGCTCGGTTATCACAAACCTTGGGCTCTTCTCTGACTCAGGCTTTCACTGCCTGATTCAGTAGGCGCTATTGGTTGTATCAACCAACCCTTGGAGCCTTTGGCAGTAAACTATAGCTGCCAGGTGTTACGGTGACCAAAGATCTGGATTTTCCCAAATCCCAAAGGGTGAACAACTTTACCCTGCTCTCAGTAGAGCTGTAAGGTTTGGGGCCAAACACACCTCAGCTATATCCTTGAGTCTCTCCTCCAGGGCACCAACTTCCACAACTCTGAGTCGAAAGGGGTCATTTGAATGTCTCCTATAGGCTTCTCATCTCCAAGCTTGTCCAGGTGGGAACGAGAGAGAGTGCCAGCTGCCCTATTTTTAACCCCTTCCAAATGCCTAGCCATGATGTCAGTGTTCAGTTACAAGCTATGTAGTGTTAGCTTCCTCAGCAAGCCTAGGACAATGTGACAAGATGCATATTGCAAGATTATTGCTTATACAGCCTTCATGTTGTTTGATCAAGGGATGAGCCTTCAGTTGGACAATTTATCCTGCCAGATTTACAGGGCAACTAAGTGCAGCAAGTAGTTCCCAGCAGGTTCCAAAGCCTTGGCTGCCGGATGCGTGAACAGCTGCACGTGGTGACTGGACCTCTACAAACAGGGCCCACTGACATTTTTTAAGAATGTCAGCCACATATGCTGGTCCTTTTTTAGGCCTGCCCTAGCCTGATGAAGTGGTGCTTTTGCATTGTGCTCACAGTTAAATATGAGAAGTGCCTTGCAAATACTCTATCTACTGGGATGATGCGGGCCACAAAGTTGAGATTCCCTTTAAATTCCACTCAGGGTGGCCTTGTCTTTTGAAAGCTCCCCCCAAACAGCCTCAGAGAAGGTCTCCACTTTGTCATATGGTAGGTGGAATAGAAATTCTTTGGTGTTTAGTTCTATTCCTAGGAACATCAATTGGATGTGGGACTTTGCGTCAGAAGTACCCATAGTGTTGCTGTTAAGGCAGAGAAAGGGGCAAGAGCAGTGGAACTATTTTTGCCCATAAAACCAAAATCAGCCAACTGGCTGGCTTGATCCATAGGCTACTCCAAGAGGGAGCGGACTTTTTGAAACATAGCACAGGATATCGAGCAACCAAGAGGCATGCACATGTCATAGTAAAATGTCACAGGAAAATGGAAGCCCAGTAGGTGGGAGCTGGCAGGGTGAACCAACAGTAGTCTTCAGACTGACTCAATTTCAACCTTTGTCAAAAGGACACCTTTCCCCGCTACTCATCCTAGCTCCAAAGCTTCATGAAGTGAAGCTGGTGTGCTACCTCTACATATGTCTGGTGTTGCCAGCCTTGGAACCCTCTTATATGTTGCTGTGGCTGACCCACATGTGTGTGCTAATGGGATTGTTGGGGCTGTGACAGCCCACCTTGGAGCTGTTATTGAGCCTTCGCTCTGTACTGTTGCACCCCACGGTGTGCTGATTGGAATAGCTGAGTGCAAGACTGCTTTGCACTGGAATGATGTTATACGATGTGGAAAGTCACAGGGCGTTGCTGGGACTGGTGCACGTGTGCAGTGAGGTTTGAACATTCCCCTGGGTGTGTACTTTTGGCTGTGAGCCATGACAGTTGGCGGCGCTAACGGCATCAGCCCTATTCTTTGTGTGCCCTTGTCCACAATGTCAAACCTACCACAAGTCTGGCAGATTGTACACCTTCCCCTTCATTTTTGTCGGCGTTCAGTTTGAGGTTATAATCCGCCATGAAGGCGAGCACACGCGCTGCTGTTCTTGAAACCGGTGCGCCCCCGCCACCCTCCCCCGACCTGCACAATCTCTCTGCATATCCCCCGCAGCATGATATCCCTACATGGTTCTGTAACATTTTATGTTCTTTTTTTTTGCTGTACGATGCTTCCCTATCCGGAAGGAGGTGGAGGCTGGGTTTTTTCCTACGCAGTTTTCCTCCCAGCCTCGCCTGGTGTCGTCCACTGAGGCAGACGTCGTCGCGCCCGCCCATAGCTGTCATTATTTTTTTTCTTTCTATTTCCTCACTGCAGTGGAAACCGCTGCGCAGAACGTGGGAGGTGTCTGCTTGGCATTCATTCGCCCTCGTCCAGCACGGCTGCAACATTTTTCTGCAGAAATGCAAGAGTCGGGTAATCCAAAAGCAGCTGACCGACTGAACAAATGAGTCACGTGTCTAAAACAGAAGATGTGGATATATCCCTCGCGAGTAAACCAGGAGTTAGGACTACACGTCTGCGGAGAATATTCTAGCAATATATCAGTGGGTCGTTGTGTCTGCTGCAGCCTGGGAGTTCCAGGTTCAAATCTCAGGACACCAGCCCGGTGGCTTAATGCACCTGCTCCACAGAAACGTGTCAGCTGTGACTGCATCTTCCAGACCCAGTAAAATAGTCCAGTTAGTTTACTGTGCCTGTTGATGAGATATGCGGTAAACCGCAAATCGCGGATTACAAACAACCCAATTATAATAGGTAAGGAGATCACCCCTGTTGCAGTTATGGTGGCCAGTGACTCATATAATCAAGGTCACCATTTTGCTGTTGTTTTTTTGCAATTTTTATATAGCGCGAACTCGACCCGAAGGTATCATAGCGCTTTACATGAGCACCAGTTGCATTACATACGGACAAATTCATTTTTTAGGCACAGGAAGATGAAGTGATTTGCCCAGAATCGCAGGATGTTTGAGCCTCAGGTCGACTCGAACCTTGTTTCCCAGCTTCAGTCAGCCGCTCTAGCCGTTACAAATCGATGTTTTCAGGTGTGTTAGTCAAACTAAAAAGAATCACGACTACAACTCCCAGAAACGCACGGATGGTGTTCCTACTTAGTTGTAAAGATTCTTTGTATGACAGGACCACGTCCCTCCAGGAAGCAGGGGGCTCTTTCCGTCTCTTTTCTTGGGCCTCACATGCTACCCTTCCCCGCGCATGCGCTGTCCGTTTGCTGCTCGGCGGGCGTTGGCTGAACTTTCTCCGCCAGTGTGTGCGTGGGTGGAAGTAAAGGGACAGCAGCTGGCACCCGCGGTCTGTAATGAGTGTCTGATAACCTACATTCCCTCGCCCCATTTTCTTCTTCTCTGCTCTGGGTAAGACATTACTCGTGCTCAGGCGCGCACGGCACCACGCAGCTCCAAGGGATTTCAAACCAGGGCTCAGGCAACGCTGTGTATCATGCGGATTTCTTTCCAGTATTTTGGCCCTAGATATCCCTATCCCTCAAAGCTGTTCAGCAATCAAAAGAAGACATCTTTGTTTAGGGATCTTCTGTATGATGTTAGTGCATACATGGCAACATTTTAAAATATATAAATGGGAGACTTTGAAATATAAATCGGAAGAATTTATTTTAGCCATTGACATATTGTGGGTGAGGCGAATTTAGGCGGGAGACAGCTAAATAAAGCCATTTAAGATTCTAAAATCGTGAGTCTCCCGCATGAATTTGTTCTGCTGGCATGTATGTTAGTGTGCATTGAGGGTAAATGAAACGTTGCAGGATAACTGATCACAGAAAATTTCAATAATATGTCAGCATTATTTATATAGTGCGTTTCCGCCATCTGAATGGCACCTTAGCGATTTGGGTGTTTTGGAAAATTCCATTAGGTGCTAGACTCTGGGTGATAGGATCCACGGTGATCTATTGTGACTGGTCAGGGAAATTATCGAATGTGCAGTTTATTAAATGCTTCTGTTGGTTGTGGAAAGTAATAAAAAGGGGAAACCTCGCTCCGTCACATGCAGGAAAAAAGATCTGTGAAAATCTGAACACAGCAAAACCTCACTCAACTCTTGATGGGGCATCAGGACTCTGGCAGAAGCTCTGTCCGTTCCCCCATGCACAATTCCCTCAAACACTGTCCACACTCACTCAGTCACACTGCATCTCTTCAGGGTCTTGGATGCCTCTGCAACCTCATGTGCCCGCTCTATACTCTAAAACCCTACCCGAGCAACCTCTTTTCACAACACTGCTAGCCTAACTAGCTCACCCCAAAAGAGCCTGAGACCCGCACAAAGCGGCATTGCGCCACTCCAAAGAATCACAGTTCCTTACACCAATCCCCACTATCAGCCAAACTACACATCGAGCCGCTCACCCTTAGTCTCCCCTTTTCTTCTTAAGACGTAATCTACTCAACCTCTGCTCATCTCTCGGCCTTCCTGGAAGGATTTGGAAAGAGACATTTACAGTCAATAAACCATGCTGTAGAATGATCCGTCTATATTAACAAGGACTGCCTTTCTAGAAGTTATGCGAAATGCTGGCTTTGGCATTGTTTTACAAATTTTTAGCACAATAGATGTCCTCATGTCCATCTTTGAAGCAAAGATGCATTTTGTGCCAATACAAAGTGCAAACTCAAGTATGGAACGAACAACAGCCGATTGCGTTCGCGCAATATGATTTTTACCAGAACAAAGTCTCCGTCTTAATTACATGACATGGCATAATGTAATCTCAGCCATTTCAAAGAACAATTGTAACACAGTGGAATCTAAATTCTGCGGGCCTCGTCATAATCATGTACTTTACAGCTTTTCAAGACAAGGGATCTGTTTATGAAGAATTCTGTTAGTTTTTATACTGCCTTGAAGACGCTCTGGGGTATATTGTTTAGCAGAGTGAAACGTGTTGCCTGTTCAAAAGTATTTTTTGCAAATTGAAAACAACGATTTATTATTTTGCAAATCTAACTATAAAATGGATACTCTATAAAGTATAATTAACATTTGGCTTCTGCTATTGCCCCATTGGAATTCTTTATACTTCTTCCGCTGGGTGGTGGGGTCTATACAGCATCTTAGAATTTCAACCTAATATCCAGAATAAAATGATAGTTGCTCAAAAAACCAAAGTACAGATACATCTTTTCTGAATTCTCTGCCTACTTTTTTCAGCCTCTGCTCACTCATCAGCTTTCCCTTTTTTCTGTGGATTCCTCCATCTCCCCCGTCCCCTCTTTCATTAACGCCTTTCCCTTAGTATGGGAATTGACCATAATTTGCGTGCTATACCCCCAGATTCTTGCCTTGACTGTTTTTGATGGCTGTAGAACTCTTTGCCCTGTTAACCAGTAGTAAAGTTCCTGTGCTCCCCCTTTAAATGAAATGAAATTGGTATACATCGGATGGGCATATTTAAATTATCTGTAAGTCGCATGTGTGATACAAAGTATACCCAGTGCCTGTAAGTTAAATAGCAATAGTGGACTGTAGCACCCATTGAGCCATCCACCACAGTGACAGTGCAAACATGACTACAGTTCGACTATTTGTAGCCTGGCTGTTGCTGTTTTAAACTTCAAATTAGACCTTTCAAAATAACCCCTTTCGAAAATCCTTTCTTTGGAATATTTATAGTTTCTCACTGTGTCGGCCTTATTGCCAATAAGGCAGGGTGCCCGGAATTTAAAAGTGGGACATGCAGGAATTTAATGTTAAATATGTCCTTACAATGAAAAGGCCCCTTAATCTTTTTTTCAGTATAGCTAGACTTGCTGTTCCATAGGAAAACACTGGGTTATACTTTTATATTTAAAAATGCTAATTTTGGTTCGGAAACAGCTAGAAAAATAATTAAACAGCTATTTTTAACAGTTATAAATACAGTCAAATGGTTAGATCAGATTTTTGATAAATATTAAGGAAAAAGTACTTTTAGAATGTTAACTTTTCCCTACCTTAAACCTCTGGGGGCCCATTTGCATTTGCTCTTCCACTTCTGCCAGCCAGTAATTAGCATTTGAATAATTGTGAATGGGTGTGAAATGCCTTCCAGGGGCAAACAATGGCTGACCTGAAAGAGCAGAGATGACGCTTCTGAAGCTGACAGAATATGTAGTCTGGGGCTCTGAACATCCTTTTTGACATTACAGTATCAAATCCTGCTTGAATATAAAATCCTACCTAATGGGTATGCTGGGTTTTACATATAACAGTTAGGGCATACTTCAAAGAGGCTTCGACTGTCACAGGCAGATGTTAGATAACACCTGGGCGGGGACCTTCCTTTCTTCTCTCAGCTAGGCAGGCTGAAATGAGTGGGCCTCATTTTAATATTACAGTTTCAAATCCTGCTTGAATGTCAAATCCTTGTTGACAGGTCTGCTGGTATTGTACATACAACACTGGGGGTGCACTTCAAAGGGCGAAGACAGGATGCCAAACAAAATCTTGTGTATTACTGTCTGGTTGCTGAAAACCCTTCTTTTTGTTCTATCAGACTTCTGTCTCTGGATTTATTATGGGGACTGTAACTGCCTGAAACTGGATTTTAGTTTTAGATGTGGGAGGACCATAGAATTACCACAGTACACCCCCCAGCGCCCAAGTTCAGTGTGGCTGAAGACTTCTGCCATCTTGCAAATGCCCAAAGTAGGTAGGGTAGGCCCCGGAACTTTTTACCCCATTGTTTAGGGAGTGCCCAGGAGTCACTCCCACGCACAAGATTGTGCCAGGCATAAATGTGGCACCTCCAGGAACACACCTCAGAACACTCCTGGACCTGTGGAAGATCAGAAGAGGACTGAACCTGCTGTCTGATACCTGAGAATAGCCCTAAAGGACTGGACCTGCAGTCCCTCTTGCACCCGGATAAATAAGTGGACTCCAAGGACTATAAGGCTGACCTCCTGTTAAAGCTACAGGGATACAACAAGCTACAGGAGGCCTTTTCCTGCAAATGCCAGCTGAGCAGTGGCAACTATTTCTGACCTGGACCCTTCTGTTTGGCCTCTGCCTGACACCCTGTGAGTCTCTAAGTGCCTTCTCCCGAGGTCCTGCAGGGCATTAAAAGTGTACTCCTGTGGTGGATTGGGGCTTAAGTGACTAAAGTCAAAAGGTAAAATCTTTGACCAGGATGAACTTGGTTGGTGTATCCGACCCATGTTCCTTTGTGGTCAAAGTCAAATTGCTCCTAGGTCCTGGTCTATTGTGGCCATTGACTATCAATGTCACTTTATGCTTTTTGGTATTATTGCCACTAAAAACGTTAAGAATCCATATCTCTGATTCCGCTCCATCTCTAATTAGCCTCCCCATCACCGTCGTGATGGAGAGGGGAGGCTACACAGTGAGTAACTTTTAAATCTGTGCGAACGCCCTGGACCTTGACACTGCTCTAAACTAATATGGGTAACAACAGTCACCCCATATCTGGATAGACCTGCAATCCAGACTCTGAGTTTCTGCTGAGAAGAACCCTTCATTCTCAGCACCCATAGAACTTTCCCCCACTTTTTCTAGTTCCACATAAAACTCAGTAGCCCAATGGACTGTGTTTCCTGGAACGCACCACACACTCATGCACTAACTCTGAATGCATCCAAATCAGCACAGCCACAGGAATATTACATGTGAAAAAACATGACAGCCAGATTCCTCATACGCATGTATCCAAGAGAACACATCTTCCATTTCCTTACATACCCTACAGTGTCTACTAATAGACTGATGGGTCACGTTCAAAACCCTCTCCTTCACAGGCTGAGCATGCCATAGAAAGGGATGTTAACAGTTACAGAAAAATGTTAACAAATGCCACTCAAACCTGTCAGAAAGATCCTCCATGGGCATTGAGGTCTAGCTGCCCTCTTTTGGCCATACCAATGCTTGTTTTATTTTGTCATTGCTTTTGTAAAACTTTATTGCTGGGGGAACTGCCGGGTATTCGTCAGTATAAAAAAAAAAAATGCCCGAAAGCAAAAATATTTTTTGTTCTCAAAAAGCACACTTTGACATTGTAACATCTGTGGCATTAATGGGGACTACTTGATGTGCTCCTTATGAAAGAACAGAATGTCGTCCACAACATAAAAGTTAGTCAGTGGCTGAAGAGGGCTGACCTATTGTTCCATACTGTATGCTGTAATGGGCAGAAGTAAAACGTGAAAAACACAACAGACCAATGGTTAAAGAAGTCTGGCTGAAAGCCCCTGTAAATAAATAAATACAAATGTATATATCTGATACCAATTCATTTATGTATCTTCAAAAAAACGGATTGACCTTAGGAACTATGTAAATGCCAATAAGGTAAACCACGGACGAGGGGGTGCTGGAGAGGCCTCTGGAGAACTATCTCCCCCCCCCCCCCCATCAAGGTACCGGGAATGGAAACTAAGCACTCTGCGAAGTTGGGGTGGCGGGTAATTTCATGTCCGTCAAGCAGGGAGGAGGGTGGGCAGGGGGGCAAAGTTATCTAGTTTATATCTTATTTGGATCACATGTTTGAAACGGTTTACGGTTACATGTCAATACTTATGCATCGCGCCTCTGACACATTGCCACACAGGCTTTCACTACATAGTCACAAGACATGACAGAAACGACAGTACTGATTGACAACGAGGCCGACACACCGACGGCTTCCCTCACGTCGGGTACCCCCCTATCACTGCTCACCTGGAATGTTAACGGGTTGGGTGACAAAATAAAGAGAGGGTTAGTTCTGCAATACCTAAAACACCATGCACCGGCAATAGCCCTGATTCAAGAGACGCATTGCTCCTGTAAGGCCCTAGACAGATGGGGCTTCTGGATGGTGGTACACTCCGAGTTTACTTCAGGTTCACGAGGGGTGGGTATTCTGGTACGAAAACAATTTCCGCTTGTTATTAAGCGGACATGGGCTGACGACCAGGGACGTTTCGCAGCCATCTCATGCCAATGGGAGGGGCACGCATATAATATAGTCTCAGTATATATCCCCCCAGCACTTCATTCGGTGGCACTCCCGGCTCTTAGCGCATTTTTACTCGCTCTCCCAGAGGGGGAACTCCTAATAGGCGGAGATTTCAATGCCACCATTTATGATACGCTCGACCGTCAACCACCTAGAGACTAACGCAATAAAACCTCCCGGTTCGCGGAGTTCCTTGAGGCTCTCGGCCTCATGGATACTTGGCGCTTCCGCTATCCTTTAGACCGACAATACACCTTTCATTCCGGAGTGCATAATAGCCTCTCCAGGATAGACTACATACTTACGCTGGCGGATAGCTTGGGGAAGATACTAGAAGCAACCCACCTACCTAGAGGCATTTCCGACCATTCCCCAGTCATGATTAAAAACACACCACGCTGCGGTTCGGCGACGAACCTTCCCAATATATCCGGGATTTTTACAAAACCCCAAGATCCTGAAAGGCATAACTAATACAACACAGCAATATTTCCAAGAAAATGAACACTCAGTCACCTCCCTAGTAACCCTTTGGGAAGCCTACAAGACAGTCCTTCGGTTCCAGGCCATCTCATTAATTGCAGGTCACAAAAAAGAAAAGAAGAAACAAATAGAAGTCCTAGAACAGGATGTGACCCACGCCCATGCCCTAAACCCGACGGGAGCTGCAGCCCAGGCTCTTAATTTGAAAAAACAGGAATATAGGGAATACCTGTGGGAAGACACAAAGGCCAAGCTTCTGGCTACGCAACATAAAATATATGAAGTAGGGGATAAAGCGGGGAAACTTTTGGCCTGGTTAGACAAGCGAGAGCGAGCTAGTCGATGGGTTGCGCAACTACACATGGAAGATGGTGGAATCATAACTAGCCCGCAGAAAATAGTAAGTGCATTAGCAAAACACTACAGACATGTTTACACATCGACCTCCTCAACAACAACCGAGGAGGCACAAGCTTTCCTAAAAGATATCAGAATGCCCACACTAACGCCGGAAGATGCCCTGACACTTGAGGCAGACCTCACAGCAGACTAGCTCCAATTAGCTATAGGAGCTATACAATGAGGGAAAGCAGTGGGACCTAATGGCATACCCATTGAGCTATACAAAAGAACAGCAAATACTATTACACCGCACCTATTAAGCATGTATGAAGCCAGCCTGGAAGCAGGGGAACTTCCTAGGGACCAACGTACGGCGACAATAGTGGCAATTCACAAACCCGGGAAGCCTGCCTGGGAATGCACGTCCTGCCGGCCCATATCACTACTGAATGCAGAGGCCAAAATTCTCGCTAAACTACTGGCGGCTAGATTGACTCCCCATCTCACTACATTAGTACATCCGGACCAATCCGGGTTCATGCCGGGAAGGAACACGGCCCTTAATCTGAGGCGCCTGCATAGTGTCATGGCGCGTATACCCACAATCCAGGAAGCAGCTGCCATCCTCTCCTTAGACGCACGTATGGCCTTTGATATGGTTGAGTGGCCCTTCCTCTTCGCTGTCCTTAAACATCTGGTCTTCGGCCCCAAATTTTGTGCCTGGATACGGCTTTTATATACAAAACCCCTAGCTCACGTAGCTGTGAACGGTCATATCTCAGCCGACTTTCCTTTGGGGCGCGGAACGCGTCAAGGGTGCCCCCTATCACCACTCTTATTTGCCCTTATACTGGAGCCACTGGCAGCCTGGATAAGGAGGGACCCGATTATTCGGGGACTCCGTTGGACGGAGGGATGGGAAGACCGTATATCCCTATATGCGGATGATGTGTTGTTATACATGACAACCCCCAAGCAATCCATCAACAGGCTCCTAGACATTTTTGATCTATATGGCAAATTCTCTGGATATACCATAAACTGGGCCAAGTCGATCCTATATGTCCTCCACGGCCCCCGCCACAACTCCCGAAGGGATGTAGTTTGCAAATAGCGAAGGGGTGCTTTAAGTACTTGGGAATCTATATCACACTACTACCTGAGGAATTCATAGAAAAAAAACCTCCTGCCACCTCTGAAAAGACTTCAACAAGATGCGAAGCATTGGCAGTCCCTGCCATTAACACTGCTCGGAAAAGCCGCGCTTTTCAAGATGATGGCACTTCCCAGGTTTCTCTATGCCCTGCAAAATACCCCGTTTCTAGTTCCCCTAAGCTACTTCAAGGCAATTACGGCGGAAGTGTTCAACTTACTTTGGGAAAAAAAAACAGCCCGTATCGCCATGATAAATTGGTAAAGAGCTGGTACAATGGTGGGATCGCACTCCCAGATATACAAATATACTACTGGGCTTCCCAACTGATAGTACTTAATCAGTGGCTTCACGCCCCACAAACAGACCCAGCGTTCCGCTCAGACAGACATAGTCTGGGAGAAGGAGGAGTAATGAGGGCACTATACACTAAAAAGCGCACAATACCACTGATAGGACCCACAGCACACACAGTCCAAATTTGGCAAATAGTACTAAAAAAACTAGGATGGGATGGTGTCATAACCCAGCTTACCCCACTTTGGGAAACATAAAGGCTAGGCAGACTTAGTACTAGTAAAGGCTTTAAACAATGGGTCTCCATCGGAATCTCAACGGTGAGTGATTTATGGATCAAGGGAGAAGTTGTTACCTTTGCCCACCTACAGGATCAATACGAGATGGCACCCTCCGAAATATTTAGATACACTCAGATTAGGCATGCACTCATGGCGGCTATCCCGGCTGGCACTACACTCCCTGAGGCCTCCATATTAGAAGATAGGCTATTAACAGAGTATATGGACAAGAAGGCTATTTCCCTCACATATCGCAAAATCATCAATAATCAACCAGATCCCACAAAACCTCTCAGCGAAAAATGGCGGACCGAAGTTGGGGACTTAGATGAGACAGATTGGCAGGAAGCGCTTTCATCCCCACGCGAAGTGGCGATATCCTCAAAATTAAGACTAGTACAATTAAAGATACTTCATCGCATCTACTACACAAGAGTGACCTTGCACAAAATAGGAAAGGCTGAGAACACACTTTGTTTGAGACAATGTGGGGCAGTTGGTGCCTTTTACCATACACTGTGGGAGTGCCCGGTGATAACGACCTACTGGGAAACAATTATGCGAACCATTACACAAGTTAGTGGAGTGACTGTCCTGCCGGAACCCAGAAGATGTCTCTTGAATATCTGGGAACCAACAGACCTTAATCATGCAGCACAAGACTGGGCGACGCTGGGTATGATGTTTGCCAAGCGAAATATAGCCAAATACTGGGGTTCACAATCTTCTCCGACGCTCCGCGAGTGGTGTAGCGATATGGATGGTGCTATGGTGGCGGAAAAGGCGGCCTATATACATCGAGGATGCTCCCAAAAAGTGGGAACGAGTGTGGGGAACCTGGAACGCTTATAGAGGGAACATTTGTACTCCGCCCCCGATCGAGTCGGAAACGAATTCTAGCTGATCCAGATGGGTATGGGATGACGATTGTTGATCTCTACTAATGTCGATGTAATAAATGTATAGCTGTCATGGATGTATCAATGGGCTATAAGGCGTGCTATGTATACCAAGATTTCATTTTGTAACCGTATGTTCTTAAGATTGACCTGTAACCAATAAAAAGAAGTTTAAAAAAAAAAAAAACGGATTGAACATCCAGCATGAACATCTTACATGTACTAATATTGTGTAATTCATCGTATTCCTCGTTGCAGTGTGTTCGTAATTATAAATTCTCCAGTTCATGGTGTCATAACTCGTATTCCCAATAAGGATTATATCTATATTTCACATAACATCACATAAACCAATTTCATATTTTGCTATACAAAGTATATTTTTAAGATACATGCATGAACTGTTATCATATATTGCTTACCCACAATGTTCCAATATGGCGGTCATGAGTCCTCAGGCAGGTATTGTATTCCAAGTTGATCCTTTGTTTGTTCTTATAGCACTTGTGCACGTTAAAGCCACGAGGAAGGCTTTTTGCTGAAAAGCGTCTCCTCACATTGATGCTAGATACGGAATGTTGAAACAATACATTATCCGGCAAACAATAGCAATGTCAGAATAAAGTAGGCAAATCCCTAATAGCCAAAACTATCGCTTATCAACACCAAATTCAAGCATTCAGCAAACAATAACAATATTAAAGGAGATATGCAGCTACAAAGCAACCTACTCCACATTAGGGTGACCAACCGTCCGTAAATTTCACGGACTGCCCATAATTTGGGCCTCTTGTCCGTTGTCCGCGAAGAATTCTTTCACGGATGCCTTTTGCCTGTAATTTCGGACTTTAGAGCGAGCTGGCCCCTGCAAGCAGCCTGAGAGTTCTGTAACTCTCACTGCAGGAGCCAGCTCACGCTCCTGCTGTGATCAGTGGCCTGCAGCAGCCCCTCCCCGACCTGGCACAGGCTGCTATCGGACCATTATCATTCTGTATGTCGGCCTAATTATCACATACAGAATGATAATGGGCCTCTCTGCGCAGTGACAGCATTTGCTGGACTTCCTCCTGCCAGAGCCCAGGGAATGGCAAACTGCTTTTGTTTATGGGCTCCTGTCACCTCACCAGGGGCCACGCTCTGGGGAGGTGGAGGTTTCATTTTGGCGCATGTTACCCAGGTGCATCCACTGTTAGCCTCTTAAACTGTCACATAAGCAGTGATAATGGTACAAATACAATTGTCCTTTATTATTTATTTCTTTTTCTTCAATTGTGCTAAGTTTCTGGTTTTGTGCTGTTATTATTTTCATGTTTACTTACCCTAGCCCTCCGAGCCCCCTTAGCTTTTACACATCACATCCCCATGGGATGATTGATCGGATCAGGGTTTTTTTTCTAATGGGGGAGAGGGGGGGGGTAAGATCTGAGAAGCCTTCAGCTTTGATCTTTATCTTCATTTTTTATTTTTTTTGAATATGCAAACGCAGGTATTTAAGTTTCACTCGAGCACACAACAGATGCAGTGCAAGGTTCTCTCAGCCTAATATAAACGTATTTTGGCTTGTGTTGGTTGTCTATTTACTTATGTAATTTTGCTCGACCTCCTCTAATATGTCTGTAAAACGTACCTTTTGTCCCGAATTTTTGTTCTGAATTCTGACCTTCTGTCCTGAATTTTTGTCCTGAATTTTGACCCTTTGTCCTGAATTTTTACACTCACTGTCCTGAATTTGCACCAATGCCAGTTGGTCACCCTACTCCACATATGCCCAATCTCCTCTAAAATCATCAGTTGGCTGATAGACGACAGCAGGCAATGGGGACTGGCACATTTCACTTCCATTCATAACAGATAAGTTCCTTCTGGGATGCGAAGGCCTAAGTTAGGGGCATGGAAGGCTAGACCATATTCTGGAATGTTTCAGAGCATGGAAGGAAAGAACATGACCCGTAGGTTTGGTGGAATGTTTGAAGGACGAGGCCGCTGCTTAATCCCGCTAAAGGGGATCCCATCACTATGGCAAACCACCACGACACAAACAGCGCTAAAAGGCTGTGTAAATTACATATGTCATGTTACACTAATCTACAGAATATAAAATGCAAACGAAGTAAAATTGTTATTGAACTTAACGTTCCTATGGCCCTGTAAAGTTTACGCCTTTTTTATTCTGGGACATCTTTATCAACAGTCAAAATAGAAACATTCCTGTGGGCCATTTCTTTAGTTCATATTTCAAACGAAATTGTCTCTTCGAAGGATGAAAGTAGCAGCCACATTGACCCACTGAACCATCCTGCTAGTGTATATTCGAAATCTGCTTGCATCATATGGATGCAAAAGGTGTTCTTGTCTTATCCTACCAGCTCCACTCACAGGCCTCATGCAACGCAGCCATAGTGTCAAGTGGCCAATATAGAAATCCTGGCAGATAAAATGTAAACAAAATGTGGATTCATACCAGGACATAGTTTAACATCCCTTTTTATTTGGGGGGAGTGGGAGAACAGCACTACATTGCACCTAAGGGTGACTTTGAGGCACTTTCAGTTATAGGTACAATGATGGGAATATTATGTTGGAATGTAATTACATATGCAAAAACCTGATAGTGGAAGAACTATTCAGTTATTCAGGAAGGGTGGATTGTGCCGATACTTGGACCCAAATATGACCACAATCGTGATAAAGCCTTCAAAAAGAGCACGAGTAGTGAAAAATACTGGACGGTGGAGGTGTAGCCAATCTTAGACTTCGGATCGGGCTGCTCAGAAAGATCACACTGAAGGGGAAGTTTCTGTGGTGGAATGATGGGACTGGCCAAAAGCCAGCTGAAGAGGTGGATTTATAAGGATCTCTGTTATTTTCCAACCTAAGTTGCAACAGTTGGACATTGCGTAAGAAAGACCCTTGTGTATAAAGGGACCTGCCTTCAGATTTCTTCTGTCTGGTTAGCCGAGCAGTTAGGAGATATCTATTGGTAGAGTCTAGGATCCTGATTTAGAGTTCGGCAAATGGATTACTCCATCACAAAAGTGATGGAAATGCTGCCCTCCTTATTATTTATTTTTATTTATTTATTAAAAGATATTAAAAGTGCAATATATCCTATGGCACTTATAATAAGGTGGATGGGATATCTGTCACTTGTGACGGAGTCATCTGCCAACCCCTAAATCGGGCCCTAAGCAGTTTAAAAGTTGGATATTTCCTTTACTTGGAGCAAGCAGAGGAATTTAAGTGCTGGTGTGATATGAACATTTTGTTTCAGTAAATTTGGCGCTTTCCTTCTCGCGCAGCGCAACATTTACGACTGCTATACTGCGCTGTGTGAGTGAGTGGTAAATCTGACCCTTAGAGGTCTGAGAGCTATTTGTTGAGGGGAGCAGTGTAGAAGCTGTTGCATTAAGCCAGGTTAGGACCGCGCCACAGCAAAAAGTGGGTCAGTTTTCTGAGAGCTTAAACAGACGTGATGGAATGCTGCTTTTGAGCAGGGCCGGGCCGAAAGCCAAAGAGTGCTGACAAAAAATATCCAAACCAGCCCCACAATGCAGGAACCTGTGACAGGAATGGGGTCACGGGGTGTGGTTGGACCATGGTATTGGTAGCCCATCCCACTCTGAAAGCAGCCCCCTAGCCTGCAGTCTACAAAAGAAATGTTAGAATGGCCAGTCCAACCCTACGCTGGAGACCACATTTATAGCTGGTGCATGACAGATCCCTGTCAGAGAGCAGTCTTAGGTTGTAAACATGATCCGCTGGGGCGTGCTCAGTTCCTCAGACCAAGATAGATGGAATGGAGGTAGGAGTGACATGGTACACGAGCAGGATTTCAGTTTTTCACCATTCAAGCCGTAGGATTCAGTTTTGCTGTCCCCACTAGTAAGTGTATATATTGACCCCCAATCTGTTCAGCTATTCGGCAGCACTGTTCGTCGTATTAACGTGCAGTTTGTTAGTTATTTTTTTAAATTAAGCCACCACATCGCACTATTCAAAGATATCTGAACACGCCCCCACAGGGGCTTCAGAGCGGCCGCCCACTAATATTTTGGGTTTTTAAATATAGCATTAACATTCATACAGAACACAGAGCAATTATACAGAAGTGCAGGAAAGCCAGCAAACTCCTCAAAACACAGTAACAGCAGAGTATGTGCACTTAGGGCTCATGCGCCTGGACCACAGCCAAAGCGACTGACCTGTTTATTTTTTTATAACACTCTTTATTGCTTTTATTAGAGAAAAAGACACCGTAAAAGGCATGTGTAAACAATACAGCTTTTACAGTTTCAACAGCATACAAAGCATCAAAATTAAACAATAGCCCTCCCACTTCAGACTTTTGACTATTCTTAAGGGGAGGTGGAAGGGCGCCTTGAAGCCGCCCTTTCACTGCACAACAAGTGCCCCCGTGCTTCAGTGCGCTATTTTATGTTCTGCACACGTGTGTGCGGGAGCTCTTTATTTTGCCTTTCCCTTCAGGACGCTTGTGTAGAGTTCATTCTAGGCCGTTGGCCGGTTTCCACCTCTTCCATCCAACAAATGCAGACATCTTGCCGACATCAGTTACCTCGTTGTTCCTGTGCCAAACCAAACCTGTGCAAACAAATCACGGGGGCTATGGCATGGGAAAAAGAGCCCTACGCATGCGCATACTGCAGACTTTCACCCCTTCCACGCGGATCTCAAACTGTCCCTGGTCAAACGTGAGGAGCGTATCCATTCAAGAGCGCTCGAGCTGTCACTCGTCAGGCGCGAGCATCTCGTCATACTCCAAAGAGCTCCATCTGTCGCATGTTAGGCGAGAACAGCTGGCACAGCACTGACTATCAAGCTGTCCCTGGTCAGCCATAGCATGTGTCAAAACCTGACCCGTTCAGAGGTGTCAGCCAGTCAGATGTCAGGCAGGGGCGTAGCTTGGTCAGTAAGATTGGGGTTTGTGAGCATCGGATTACCCGACCATCACGCTGGTATATAATGTTAAAATGCATTATCTGACAAGCAGGGCGCATGAGAGGGGCTTAAGTGGCAGGGAGAGGAATATGGATTCATAGGAGTACTAAATGAGAGAAACGCAATATTTTGCAAAATAATCATTTTTAGGGCTTTCAAAACAGAGATGAGAGGGTGTGTGTGTGTTTTTGTCAGTGTGTGTATGCAGAAATCCCAGGTGAAATCCGACAGACACCTCACCAAACCTGACTGAAAGCACCTGTACCCAACTATTTATCAGAAAATACATTTATTGGGAGGGGTGTAACACCCCCCCTGAAGCTACTGATCTGATGTCAGGTTTCAGTAGCTTGCCCAGTTCTAATCTCAAGTGCCACATATTTGATTTGAGTGGTCCTGAGTTTGTTGGTTTTTGATATCTGTGTTTTATTCACAGTCGATATTGGACAACTTGAAATGTGAGGGCTGGGTGAGTGACTTATGCTTACCTAACTTGGGATACCTTTAGACCTCTGGACTGTGTAAGACACAGCTGAAGTGGTTCAATGTAAGATCTGTGGTTAGGTAGGCCACTAACACCCGACATGGGACAGTGTGAGCTCTCTGGACTGCGTGAGGTACTCTCACCTGACAATGGATGGTGTGAGCTCTGTCAACTGAGTGAGGTACTCACACCTGACATGGGACGGAGTGAGCTCTGTGGACTCGGTGAGGCACTCTTGCTTTACATGGGACCTTGAGAGCTCTGTGAACTGGGTGAGATACTCCCACTTTACATGGGATCGTGTGAGTTCTGTGGACTGCCTGAGGTACTCACACCTGACATGGGATGGAGTGAGCTCTGTGGACTGCCTGATGTTCTCAAACCTGGCATGGGACCATGTGAGATCTGTGGATTGGGTGAGGTACTCACACTTTACATGGGATCGTGTGAGTTCTGTGGACTGCCTGAGGTACTCACACCTGACAATGGATGGTGTGAGCTCTGTCAACTGAGTGAGGTACTCACACCTGACATGGGACGGAGTGAGCTCTGTGGACTCGGTGAGGCACTCTTGCTTTACATGGGACCTTGAGAGCTCTGTGAACTGGGTGAGGTACTCCCACTTTACATGGGATCGAGTGAGTTCTGTGGACTGCCTGAGGTACTCACACCTGACATGGAACAGAGTGAGCTCTGTGGGCTGGTTGAGGTACTCCCACTTTACAGGGGACCGCGTGAGCTCTGTGGGCTGAGTGAGGTAGTCCCACTTTACATGGGACCGTGTGAGCTCTGTGGACTGGGTGAGGTAAGCACACTTTACATGGGACCGTCTGAGCTCTGTGAACTGGGTGAGGTACTCCCACTTTACATGGGATCGTGTGAGCTCTGTGGACTGCCTAAGGTACTCACACCTGTCATGGGACGGAGTGAGCTCTGTGGGCTGGTTGAGGTACTTCCAGTTTACAGGGGACCATGTGAGCTTTGTGGACTGGGTGAGGTAAGCACACTTTACATGGGACGGAGTGAGCTCTGTGGACTGCGTCAGGTACTCACACTTTACATGGGACCGTGTGAGTTCTGTGGACTGCGTGAGGTACTCACACCTGACATGGGACCATGTGAGCTCTGTGAACTGTGTGAGGTACATACAAGTGACATGAGACGGAGTGAGCTCTGTGGACTCAGTGAAGTATTCCCACTTTACATGGGACCGTGTGAGCTCTGAGGACTGGGTGAGGTACTCACACCTGACATGGGACGGGGTGAGCTCTGTGGACTCGGTGAGGCACTCCCGCTTTACATGGGACCTTGAGAGCTCTGTGAACTGGGTGAGATACTCACACCTGACATGAAATGGAGTGAGCTCTGTGGACTCAGTGAAGTATTCCCACTTTACATGGGACCGTCTGAGCTCTGTGAACTGGGTGAGGTACTCCCACTTTACATGGGATCGTGTGAGCTCTGTGGACTGCCTAAGGTACTCACACCTGTCATGGGACGGAGTGAGCTCTGTGGGCTGGTTGAGGTACTCCCACTTTACAGGGGACCATGTGAGCTTTGTGGACTGGGTGAGGTAAGCACACTTTACATGGGACCGTGTGAGTTCTGTGGACTGTGTGAGGTACTCACACCTGACATGGGACCATGTGAGCTCTGTGAACTGTGTGAGGTACATACAAGTGATATGAGACGGAGTGAGCTCTGTGGACTCAGTGAAGTATTCCCACTTTACATGGGACCGTGTGAGCTCTGAGGACTGGGTGAGGTACTCACACCTGACATGGGACGGAGTGAGCTCTGTGGACTCGGTGAGGCACTCCCGCTTTACATGGGACCTTGAGAGCTCTGTGAACTGGGTGAGATACTCACACCTGACATGAGATGGAGTGAGCTCCGTGGACTGCCTGAGGTACTCACACCTCGCATGGGACCGTGTGAGCTCTGTGGACTCTGTGAGGTACTCACACCTGACATTGGACGGAGTGAGCTCTGTGGACTGCATCAGGTACTCACACTTTACATGGGACCATGTGAGCTCTGTGGACTGGGTAAGGTACTCACACTTTACATAGGACTGTGTAAGCTCTGGCGACTGCGTGAGGTACTCACACCTGACATGAGACGGAGGGAGCTCTGTGGACTGGGTGAGGTACTCACACCTGGCATGGGACCATGTGAGCTCTGTGGACTTGGGTGAGGTACTCACACTTTACATGGGACCGTGTGAGCTCTGTGAACTGGGTGAGGTACTCACACCTGACATGGGACCATTTGAGCTCTGTGGACTGGGTGAGGTACTCCCACTTTACATGGGATCGTGTGAACTCTGTGAGGTACTCCCACTTTACATGGGACCGTGTGAGCTCTGTGGACTGGGTGAGGTACTCACACTTTACATAGGACTGTGTGAGCTCTGGGGACTGCGTGAGGTACTCACACCTGACATGAGACGGAGGGAGCTCTGTGGACTGGGTGAGGTATTCACACCTGGCATGGGACCATGTGAGCTCTGTGGACTTGGGTGAGGTACTCACACTTTACATGGGACCGTGTGAGCTCTGTGAACTGGATGAGGTACTCACACCTGACATGGGACCATTTGAGCTGTGGACTGGGTGTGGTACTCGCACCTGTCATGGGACTGTGCGAGCTTTGTGGACTGGGTGAGATACCATACATGTGAAAAGCGTCAGCGCCTCCGCTAAGGTGGAGGAGCGTTGCCCCACTACTCTGTGAGCAGTTCGAAAAGGAAAAATAAAATGATAACGCAATGTTACTATTTTTTTTTTCGTACTGGCTTAGGTGCGGGGTGGGGCTTGGCTGGCCAGAGCAGGGGGAGGAGTGGTGGCACTCTCTAATGCGCATGACGGTTTTGCTGGCCGTCTTTAGCCGGCCAAACAGTCATGCGCACTTAGTATGTTCTCCACCTGGCTGTATTACACAGCCTGGGTGGAGAACATGCACAGGTTCCCACAACCTGTCTGAGCGCCGAACCACGGTGCTGAGACTAATCACGACGCTGCTGTCATGCTGGTGACAGCAGCGTCATGATTGGCTAGGGGAGCCTGTGTGCTTCCTGCTTCTAGGACTCATAGTAGATGATCGAAGAGGACCAAGAGGCGGCGGGCGCCCTGCAGGTAAATGCTTTTTTTTTTTTTAGTCACCCCTGCCACCTCCCACCCCGCCAACGCTGTTAAGTAGCAGCCACCACTGCATGCCAACCCCCCTGATTCAGGCGGAAGACTACCGATTTCAAGGTTAGTCTCCAGCATCCTGATTCCTGCATAGAAAAACCCGAGTCCTTGGCGGTGAACAGCTGACGGGGACTGGTTTTGTGCGACTCGGAGTATGTACTGCCAGTAACCTGCTCCTGCAGTGGAGTGCACATTTGTCACACTCTCTCTGCCTGCCGTAGCGCTTTCTTAGTGTTCCTTCCTGACAGGTGAGGAAAAACTTATATTTGCATTTCTCATATCAAATCCTGCAACAGCACACTTGAAAGTCCCATGCATGCCAATAGACCTAATTCTGTCCTCAATACAAGTCAATGGGAGAAATACATTCTCCCTATTATTATTTTTAAATCTCCCACTTCACTCTTCTAAAATGTTGGCATGTATGAGGGACTCACACCTGACATGGGACGGTGTGAGCTCTGTGGACTGGGTGAGGTACTCACACCTGACATGGATGGGATGGAGTGAGCTCTGTGGACTGGGTGAGGTACTTACGCCTGACATTGGATGGTGTTAGCTCGGTGAGGTATTCACACTTTACATTGGATGGTGTGAGCTCCGTAGACTGGGAGAAGTATTCACAGCTGACATGGGATGGAGTGAGCTCTGGGGACTGGGTGAGGTACTCGCACCCTAACATGGAAGGCATGAAAGCTGCTAAATTGGCGAGTTGTTCCCACTTCACAATAGATAGTTGAAAATCTTTAGGCAGCACGAGCTGCTCGCAGCTGACGTCAGATAGCAAAAGGTGTCCACTCTTGCTAAACTACTCGCACGTAACGGCCCTACACGTCATGTATTCATGCCCGACTTAGCACTAAATAAGATCTGCAAACTCGGGGAGCTATTCACACATTATATGAATATTTAAGTTGTGACTTATTTTATTTAGTGAAGAAAATTTTAACATTCACACCACAAAGCAAATTGCCTGCAAGTACACCTACGATGGGGTATCGATTGGTAAAAAGCCGACTATTCCCACAGCACGAAAGGAAACCTTTCAAAATGCTGGGGAGGGAGGGCTAGCCTAGTAAGGATTTGCATAGGAGCGGATTTCACAGTTAGTGGCGGGCTCTGTGAAAGAAGGGTCACCTCTATTTACAAAGAGGTGGAAGTGGTAAGAGAGTAGTTGCGTTTAGGGATGAGAGGGACTATTTTGCATAGATCGAGGAGTGCCAGGCTGGTCAGGCAATTAAAGCCCAGACAAAAGATATTTCAACCTCACCCTGCCATGACCAGGATGTCTGAGGCTTTTAAAATTAGAAGAGACACAGCTTCTTTTTAAAGTCCCCATCCTGTGGCGTTTTGGACTTTTAGATGTGATACATTTGCATATATGTAGGCTAACCACGAGAGCACTGGCAGTACCAGGCTCTTTGTAGACCAGGGAGAAAACACTGATTCGGTGCAAATTCGTGAGGTGGATGAAGTGATGTGTTTGAGCCAGAAGAGCAGGAAGAATCCACTCTCTGCCATTCAGCTGGCCAGGGAATGTAAACTTAATTCCACATCCAAATAACGGATGGGGTCTTTTTTCTAGACTTAAAATGGGGGTTTAGTGTCTGCATAGAGTGTTTAGGGGCATGGGCCCCATTTTGAAGCCTTTAGTTTAAGCACTCTATTGTCTACCTATCGCTTCATAAGGGCCAGGCTTTGGATCTGAGGGGGGGTCACTGCCGGACCTCATGCGGAATGCTGACAATATCAGAGAGAAGTGACCAACTCCTATGCTTTGTTTCCTACTGGAGAGTAATGATTTTAGTCAACTAAGACATCAGCCCGAACTGCCTCAGTAGGCCCGTGGGTAATGATGGTGAGCAACAATGTCATCCAAGACTGCAAGCAGAGCCACCTCAGTCCTTTGGCGAGAGTGGAGACCGTTAGTGGCAGGAGTGAAGAATGTGGTCTGATTCCAGACAGGATTGTGAAGTTTCGTGGACAAACGGGATTGCCATGCATGGTGGATAAGGCAGATG
The DNA here is from genome assembly GCA_963921515.1 of Calotriton arnoldi. Taxonomy (NCBI): domain Eukaryota; kingdom Metazoa; phylum Chordata; class Amphibia; order Caudata; family Salamandridae; genus Calotriton; species Calotriton arnoldi. Next base: position 432,755 of record CAWUFW010000676.1, on the reverse strand, counting down.
GGCCTTATTTAGCAGGAATAGAGATGAAAATGAAATGGTTGAAAGAGTTAAGTCCTAAATTACAAGATGCGGGGGTGCACTGGCAAGTCAAGTAAGGGTAGGCTTTCCTGTTTTCAGTTTCTATTTTTGGTAAATCCTGGTGTTTTTTTTCCAGTGTTTTCAAGTGATTTCAACACCTTAAACAAACAGTAGTTATCAGTGGTTACACATTTTCGCACCATTAAAAACAACAGAAACAGTGTTTTTCCAGTGTTTATGGAACATTTTGCTTTTATTATTGCTTGCTTTCTGCACTGATATGGCATGGTATATAGACAGTGTACGTACACTGTATGAGGTCCAAGTACATTTTTACAAATCAAACTTATTGTAGTACACCATACAATACTTCTTTAGTGAGTCTTTGGTCATGCACTCTCACTCTCTTTCCAATGTAAACTTTTATCTCTGAAAAGGCCTTCTCAACATTGGCACTTGAGGCGGGCAATGCCAAAACAGCCAGTACACAATTTGCTAACTCTGGCCACTGACGTAGCTTTCCATGCCAATACTTGTGCACCTGAAGATTGTGTTTCTCTGGGACAGGTTCTGTAACAAATGCGTTGAACTGGGAACATAAGCCCTCAGAGTTATTGAAGCGGTCAGAAATGAAGCAGCACTTTTAAAAGTCTAGAGAAAATTTCCCTTTACAGAAGGGTGCTAGAACTTGTGCAGAGTACCACAGTGAGGCTTCATTGACTTCAAATGCCATGGTTGGTGAAGTGACATTTCTATGCATCATTGAAAGCCCTTTCTCATACATTGTAAAATAAAATTTCCTGAATTGCTCCTCAACATTTATTTTCTTACCAAGTGGCAAGCACTGTAACATGGAACATGTTGCAGTGCCAACGTCACTAAAAGTATCGCCCAGCCTACTCTCAAGGAGATTGCAGGAGGCTGGCTTAGTATATGGTGTTTACTTATGTAGGTGTAGCACCCTGAATTAATCCAGACAACACTTATGATGATTTTACTGGTCTGAGACAACCTTAGAAAGCTCTCTAAGTGGTAGCTCTGGAGAGCAGCCTTCAGGCTTAGTCCAGGAGGAGTGTAAAGCAGCTTGTTTTACCAGTACTAATCATATAGTGTAGGATAAGTGAAAAAGGACCACACAGTGTAGTTATAAAAATATGTATTTATTATAAACACTCACTAACACATTGCAATATCTCCTACCCAGAGATATACTCACAATACACACAATACTTTGGTAATAGAACACATAAGTAGCACAAATACACAGTGGTCTCCAGGGGGAGACCAAACCATATACTAAGAAAGTGGAATGCGAACCAGGACCTAAGTCGAGACTGGACCCAGAAGACGTAGAAGAGCCGGGGACCCAAGGAAGCACCCAAGGTAAGTACCCAGGAACCCCACGGAGGACGTGTGCAGAGTGGGAACACGACCTCGTGCTCAATACAAGTCAATGGGTAGGTCACAGTTTTTAAGAAGAAGGACCCTTCCCAGAGGACCCTGAAGAAACCCAGTGGAAGCTGGAAGGTTGGAGAGTCACCCCACTCGTGGCTACTCCGGGAACCAGGATACCTACACCAGGGAAGCCAGGTGCATAGGTGCAATGTGACTTCGGAAACCACTGTAGACAACAATTAAGATACTGCTGGCGAAGAAGGTGAAAGAGTCTGGTATAACCCTAAGGTGGATTCAAGATGAGAGGTACCTGCAAGCAGAGGGGACAGAGTCTATGCCACTCAGGAGTGACCAGGAGGCACGGAAGACGAATGCCCACCGATGTCGGAGATGCAGGAGAGTTGACGGTGACCGTGGCGCTGCAGCTGTGTGGACCAGGCGATGCTGTGGAAGACCAGGAGCCGTTCACGAGCTGTCCCACATCGGATGTCAAGAGCCAGGGGGTCGGTGTCCGTCGGGAGCCCCAACAAGTCTTGGCGACGGCAACAAACGTAGTAGACGAAAAAGGTGCAGTGTCGAGACCAGCACAGTCCAAGTGACTCACCACGAGCAGGTAAGCCAGAGCAGGCCCAGAGCAAGCAGAGGAGCCCACTGGAGCCAAAGAAACCCTCAAGAGGACCCATGGGCCAAAGGCACAGGAGTCGCAAGAGGACGTCAAGGTGCTCATCAATGATGAAGGCCCACTGTGCAGAGGATGCGGTGAGGACAAAGATCTTGGTAGCAGGAGATGCTTGACGTTGGAACTTCTTGTAGCCCGAAGATCTCTGGTGAAGATAGTCAACAAGCCTTGGCATCGGCAAGTCGACGCAGTGCACAGGGGTACTGCTCCAGCAGTTCTGACGAGGGATACTGGCTTCAAACTTGCTGTGAAGACCGTGCAGGCCTCGAGGGAGTTGCAGAACCATCACCTGTGTTGCTGAACCTTTTGGAGTCTATAGGAGCTCAGGGACAGCAGACCAGTCAGCTTAATTTGGTGCCTGCAGATGTAGGGAAGTGACTCCTGGTCGTCAAGGAAGATTCCTTCAGGTGTCTTGGATGTCCACAGGCCTGTAGAAGAACCTGTATGGAGCACAGGCACAGATGACGCAGAAGACTGGCAGGACAACAAGACCAGGAGCAGCAGGAGTCTTCCCAGTTGCAGTCTCGGTTCCCAAAGCGAAGTCCAGCGAAGTCTAAAGTGCCCAGACTGTTGAAGATGAAGTGGTTTCGGATCTGAATCTTGTCCCACGACGAATCTGAGGAAGCACCCACCGGTAAGCCCTTAAGCACCCTAAGGAAAGGGTTGGGACGATTCAGGGGTCCCTCCCACAGAAGGGCTGGTCAATGGGGAGGGCCATTGGACCCGTGTACCTAAGATCTAGATTCTCGGCCTATTCACCACACGTACACTTAGAGCTACCTCAGCTAATCTCTTAAAACCTGCCTGTTTCAAACTTAAGACTAGAGGATGTAGATCAGTAACCGTCCTAGGGGCAAAAGCATGGAATTCACTCCCCAGCCAACTTCGTCCCATCCAATCTGAAGCTTCTTTCAGGAAATCCCTAAAAAATTGGATTTTTCGGAGCCCCTGACTCGCTATGCTTCTCTCTCATTTAACTCCTTTCAGTCTCCCAAGGCAACTCGGACTACCCTGTTCCTTTTTCATCTATTTCTGCACAGCGCCAAGATACTCCTTCGGAGTGATAGTTGCGCGTTAGAAATTCCTGTTACAATACAATACTCCCATGTCCTTTGTCTAGTTTCACGCCAGAGTGGGAGCCAACGGCTCCCTGAACTGGTTCCAACTGGAGTATGCAAGGAGGGCACCAAATGTGCCCTTCAAAGCAGTCTAGTGGTGCTGGAAAGCGCCCCCACCCTGCCCAATACACTAAGGGCCAGATGTACGACGGTTTTTGCATGTACAAACGGGTTTGCGAACCCGTTTGTGCATGCAAAAACCAATAGGGGTATGTACCATTCCAAAATAGCAAGTCGCAATTTATTTGCGAGTCGCTATTTTGGAATTGCGAGTCGCTATTAGGAAGGGGCGTTGCCTTCCTAATAGCGAGCGCAACCCCATGTACAAATATTTTGCAACCGCAATTGCGGTCGCAAAACACTCGCAAAGTACCACCCTCTTCAAGAGGGTGGTAATGGGGTCGCAAAAGGGAAGGGGTCCCCATGGGACCCCTTCCCCTTTGCAAATGCAGGGGAAATATTTTTTAAGGGCAGGCAGTGGTCCCAGGGACCACTGCCTGCCCTTAAAAAATTAAACGAAAACGTTTCATATTTTTTTTTTTTTAAATGCATCCCGTTTTCCTTTAAGGAAAACGGGCTGCATTCCCCCCCCAAAAAAGCTGCTTTATTAAAAAGCAGTCCCAGACATGGTGGTCTGCTGAGCCCAGCAGACCACCATCACTGGGAGGGCTGGCATTCCCAATGGGCTCGCAAATTGCGAGAGGCTCATTAATATTAATGAGCCTCGCAATTTGCGACCCCCTTGGGAATCTCAAAACAGTGTAATAACACTGTTGTACATTTCATTTTGCGCCTCGCAATTTGCGACTCGCAATGAGTAGCAAATTGCGAGGCGCAAAATGAAAGGGTCGTACATCTGGCCCTCTGTCCTGTCTTGGAGGTGGTCACACCTCCCTGTGACAGGAAACCTATTGTCCTGCCTTCCCCTGCTCCAGCGTGGCTCAGCAGCAGGAGGGCAGAATTGTGTCTCTGGTCGGCAGCAACCATAATTTGCTGTCTGGATCTGGAAGACTGGTACCGGGAGCACTGAGAGCTTCCCGAAGGGGTGCTACGGTGCATGGTGCATGAAATCATACCCCAACACCGTTCACGATGTTGGGGTATGATTCCAACATGGTTGATACCAAGCACGCCAGCGTTCGTTACAGCTAGTTTAGAGTTAGCCGTCGCGTAATGACGCATGGCCACTCTATGTACCGTAATGGCTGATTCACTTACAACCCAGCAGAATGGACTCCGTGGATTGTGGGGGTGTCCTGCTCATGCAGGGGCACCCTCACACTTGTAACCGAGTACCCTGCCTTCAGGATTGAAAGGCCTGCCTTAGGGGTGACTTATAAGTTTTAAGTGCAGTGACCTCAGAGATAAGAAAACTTATATCTGTCGTAAGTGGTGCTAGCACCAGCTTACACAGGCTGCAATGACAGGCCTGTAGTCACAATTTCGGTGGCATAATACATACTTCAGCTCATGGGGGACCCCTGGTGTACCTATGCCCTGGGTACCTTAGTACCATATACTAGGGACTTACAAAGGTACCCCAGTAGCCAATCTGGGGTGTAGACCAGGGCTTGATTTGAGCCGGTGCTTTCCGGTGCTCGGCTCCTGCACTTAATTGCCAGCACCGGCACTTGGAACAGCTGCTCATTTAAAGATGAGCAGGAAAACAGTTATTTATTAATTCAATACATGTTTAAAACAACTAATACCAGCCACCCAAACCATTTTTAAAGCTTGGGGCCTTGAACAGTCTGAATTCTCACACTTGTAGCAGTGTGATGGTTAGTAGTTGTGTAAGTTCTCTTATTGGCAGCGCTGGCACTGGCAATGTGTGGTGCAAACTGTGGTGGCCTAATCACGAAGGCCCCGGGACTTATTTGTTTACAAATTAAGCACTGGGTGTACCTAAGTACTCACCATGATCCAATTTAGGGAAGAAGCACAGAGACTGGGGTCGTGATTAGCAGGATCCCAGTCAGACTAGTCAGAAAAACATAGACACCAGCAAAAAGTGTGGGTAACCATGAAACCAGATCCTACTTTCCTACAGAGATGTTTCACATCTACACCAATTATGTTGAACACTTGGTAGACAAGGGTGTTTTCAGACTCTAATTTCTTTATTATGTCCACTACAGCAGTCATGTTTTCCTGTAGAAATCTAAGAATGTAGTAGAGTGTACTTTTTTTCACATCACTATCAATATGCGACCGAAGATCCTCACATTTGTTGCCTTTGGCATCATCACTCAGCAAAAATTCTGTAAACTGTTGCCACATGGATAATATAGCATTCACGGCCTCTAGGACTGAGAACCATCAACTAAATGACACAATTTGATGGCACACAAAATGAGAAATATATGTGTTTTAGTTCCTGCACATAACAAAACAGTGCACCAGAATAGACTAAAAAGTCAATAGCATTCTTCATTAACTCTGAAGATTGTAAAGATGCTTTCAGCATACCATCTAGCAAGTGACAAGGATCTCTTACAGGGAAGCACTTCAGCTCAGGTATTGATTTTGACCGGTCCTCACACAACCTTTTCATATACATAGCTGAATCATTGTAAATACAAACAATATCACTCCAATCTTTGTTGAACATGGTAAGAACTTTTTGCAGCAGTCCAAGTGACACTGTGTTCCATGTTTTCTAAAAGTCTGGTGTCATGTTTTCATCACTATCCCAGATGCTTGGTGAAAGCACTCTTTTAATATATACCTGTCACTACCCCTTGCATTGAATGTTTAAAGCCTGGGGTGTTTGGCAGTTCACTTACTATCAATATCGACTCACTAGTAAAGGGGGCTGATGTATCAAGGTGTTTTACCCATTCTCTTTGGGTAGATGTGATGGTACATATTGGGAAACATTCTTATGAAACCAGCCATTTTACCTATCAGTGAAAGAATCAAACGTAGTCAAAATATCAAATATGGGGGGGGCGTGGCCAGCAGCCGAAGGGAATTGCCGCACACTAGCGCAGCTCTGTAACCCTCGCTCAATATCCGTCCTTTATCGTGCACCAAAAAAATCCACAGACCATGCGACCGTAGCCCCAAGACACCCGGTATGCGGATCTGTCCCTGGCCGCTCGAAATTGTGCTGCAGTGACGAGCTGGAGACTGGCGGCCTGGAAGAGCCACACAGCAACAAGATGGCGGTGGCACTAACCACAAAGTAGAAGGGAGGTAGAGTGACGAGGCGCGGACTCACCGGGCGAAGTAGAAGAGGCTCGGCGCGGATTGGCACCGGTGGTTGGCGTTTGTCCTGTGACGAGGGCCGAGAGATCGAGAATCCACCATGAAGCTCTGAACGGTGGAGGTCTGCGGAGCGGGCCGGAACTGGTGGCTGAGCGCCGCGCACAGATACAGCCGCCGGAGGTGCGGTAAAAGGTACGGCAGCGTCCCTGCAGGATCGGGTGGGGAGAGTGGGGGTCCCCTCCCCCCGAGTGAAGTTGCCTGACACCGCTATAAAGACACTGCAGTTAGAGGAGAAACGCTGCCCTAAAGAGCGGAGCATGCTCCGCTTTTCAAACAGCGAGGAGCGCCTCCCCGCCCCCCTCCCCCAGTGCGACACATGTAAAGGAGGACCTGAAGGGAAACCAACAATTAGTGCTGCGGGAGCTAAAACGAGCCGAGACACATATTGACTAACTAGTGCGGTTAAACGCCCCGGTAACAGCAGGGCCGAATGGTGCGATCCCTGGGGGCTGGAACGTAGCCTTGTCGGGGTGGAAAAAACAAAGTGAGACTGCCCCGGGAACTGCATCACAAAGGCTCAAGGAAAGCGGAGGAATACCGCAATTATGGACAAACAATAATGGGGCCCGGCTTGGAGAGGCCAGAATAGGATCTGGGTTTACGCCTACAGAGGCACCTACACCCACGAGGACCCACGCAGTCGACAGACAGGACAAACAACGAGTCGGCTCCCAGACACTAGATGCCAAATCCTGAGGGCAGGCGTGAAAATCGGCCTACGCCCTAGGAAGAGCCCGTGGCTATCCTGGGTCAACTCACTTCGCGGTGAACCCACACGGGGGAAGGGGACCCCTACGAACACAGACTGCCTTGATACACCAAGTAAAGACATGCTGGTGGCACAACAAGCAATACAGTGGTGCGTGCTGGTCCTATACATTAGCGGGCACCCGACAGGCCGCTGAATGCCAGTGGCGCCCAGGCAGGCGGCAGGTCTTTCCGAGTTTCTTCAAGAACACAGCACCAGGACCACACCCCAGTGCGTTCAAAATGGCAGGAGGCAAGGGGGGCAAGACAACACTACAAACTAAGTTAGATAAATACGCCTGGAACAAAAATGGGAAAGATCAAGACATTACCAAAACAACTGGACAGGAGAAGGCGGAACTCTCCGACGACCAGACCGAGCTGACACTGCAAGATATCATGGCCGCCATTATTAGTGTATGAACCTCCCTAGAATCCAGGCTGGATACAGTTAATATCGAAATATCTCACGTACGAGCTGACCTCAGGAAAATGGACACGAGTTAAAGAAGTCGAAGAGGTCACCAAAACGCTCTCGACAGACACCTCCGAACTCACAAAACAAGTGCAACAGCTAACGGAAAAACAGGAAAAGTTGGAGGCGCAGTTGGACGATTACGAAGGTCGAGCACGCAGAAACAACGTGCGCATCCTGGGAGTACCGGAGCGTGCAGAAGGCCCAACAGCAGACCTGTTCGTTGAGGAATTAATCACCAAGCACCTGCAAGCAAAAGGTCTCTCGCGTTACTTTACCATTGAGCGAGCACACCGTGTCACTGGAGGTCGACCTAAACCAGGGGCTCCCCCACGTCCAATTGTCGCTAGAGTCTTTAACTTCAGAGACCGGGACGCTATCCTGCAAACAGCGCGATGCGCTCCACCAGTCAAACTTGAAAATAGCGTGATTTCCTTTTTTCCAGACTTCACGATAAAAGTCCAAAGACAGGAACGCAGTTTCCTAGAGGTCAAGAGAGCACTCAGGGATCGAGACATTAGATATGCCATGATATTCCCTGCAAAACTACGCATTAAAGCCAACTGAAAGAACTGGTTCTTCTCCACACCAGAGGAAGCATGGGACTGGCTTGAGGGGTGGAGACAATTTGGGAACCCCAATAAAGAAAGACATGCTGGGCCAAAGGGGAATCGGACCAGACCACCCCCGGAGACTGGTGACGGAGCAGGTCGAGGAGTCGTCGACTTGGGCTCTGGAAGCTAGAGGTACAAAGGAACTTGCCTGGCAGCGATGGAGGAACCTCACCGGAGGGTATGGATGGGTAGGAACTCTGATGAATCCGATATGGATGCACAGTGAAATGTCGCTGCCAGACACTGACCCATGGCTTTTAACAAACAAATATAGCATGGGGGTGGCAACCGATATACCTGTATAAAGAGGGAGTCTCGTAATCAGGGGCTACGGTCTAATAAGAATCCTTCTCACGGTTTTGAATAAAGAGGGCTGGGCGGGGGGAGGGGGACGCTGACCCACGGGCACCTTTCATTGTGGGGAGGGGGGCGACAGGCACTCTGCCTTTTGGGGAGGTAGATAGTTCGAAATCCACTGGCAGGGAAGCATGGGGGGGTGAGTTATAGGTGGGGAGGGGGATGTTTGTTTTGCTACAGGTTACGCTAACATGTTCCCTGGATCAATCGGAATCACACACAGATACCAACTCAGAACACACACATACATTGCTATCATGGGTTACGCCAGGCATACATAATTCAGCATTAAATGGGATTGTGGATGTGGTTCTACTCGGCATTGGGTGAATATATGTCATATTTTATGTCATGCATCCACCATCTCTGACTATATCATGGCGCCAAACCTTATCGTAACGTCTTTAAAAATCCTCACATGGAACGTGAATGGTCTTGGGGACAAACTGAAAAGAAGCATAGTGTTACTATATCTTAATAGACAAGCCCCAGATATAGTCTTACTGCAGGAGACACATTTGGTGGGCAATAACTGTAAAGCATTGAATAGATGGGGATATAAGCTAGCAGTGCATGCTGGATTCACTTCTGGTTCTAGAGGCACGGGCATCCTAATTCGTAAACACCTGGCACTAAGTGTACATTGAACATGGGCTGACCCCCAGAGGAAATTTGCGGTTCTAGAGGCCAGCTGGGAGGGGAGAGCGGTAAATGTAGTCTCAGTATATGCCCAGCCTCCACTCGGTAGATCAGTATTAGCGGACTTGGGGAAGATCATTCTCGATTTGCCAATCGGGTCTTTGATCCTTGGAAGTGATCCCAACATGATCCTGGATGACACTATAGATCGCCTGCCAACCCGACACCCGAATAGGACCACTTTCTGCTTGAGCCCCCCGTCTTCAAAAGGGAAAGATCGATGGCTCAATCCTTCTCGGGCAATGCAGTGAGAATCTGGAACTCGCTTCCCCCACTGCTCCGTGCCACCTCTTCTACCCGGATCTTCAAAGCTGACCTCAAGTCTCTTCTCTTCCAAAGACACTTCCAGAACTAATACTTTCGTTCTCAGACCCCTCTAGGAAGTTCGCTCGTCAGTGTAAAATTGTACTTTTGTCTGTTCATTCCTTATTTTGTGTGTTGTGTTGGTTTTTTATGTGCGTGTTCCCCTCTTTACAAGTCCCCTGTGAAGTCACGCCCTCTCTACTACCTCAAGGAAGCTTTTCCACTATAGGAAATTCTGTATTCCAAGCCTATAGAAGTGCCTTCCCAGTGTGTTTTGAGGTACTGCCACTTATTACAGTATTATGCCTTTAGTTGTATTTTGTACCCCATGTATCATATATTTTGCACCCCATGTACCCCTGCTGTATTCACGCCCTCTCTACTACCTCAAGGAAGTTCTTCCACTATAGGAAATTCTGTTCTACAAGCCTATAGAAGTGCCTTCCCAGTGTATTATGAGTGACTGCCACTTATTGCAGTATTATACCTCTATTTGTATTTTGTACCCCATGTTTCATGCACACCTGTCACTTTGTCCTCTTGGAACTTATTCCTCTTTTTGTATTTGGTTTGTTTGTTTTTGCACAATTGTCACTTTTCCTCATGCAATGTAACGCTTGCCTTTGTATTATGCTCATTTGTATCCTCCTCCTTATGTAATGTTGCTGTTCCTGTTGTGAAGCGCTCTGACACCCTCGGGTAAAGTCCGCGCTATATAAAATCGCATAAATAAATAAATAAATAAACTTCACCCTTATCAGCATTCATCAACGCCATGGGTCTGGTGGACATCTGGAGACACTTTAATCCACGCACACAGAGCTTCACATTCTTCTCGAATGCCCACAATACCCTCTCTCGAATTGATTATCTCTTAACCCACTCTGCAGACATAGGCCAGTTTAGGGAACCGCGTTGTCTCCCGCGAGGCATTTCAGACCATTCCCCAGTCTAGGCTGTGTTCACTCTCAATCAACATAGACATAAAACCACAATAACATTGAATCCCTGGCTCCTTAAAGTCCCAGACATAAAAGAGAATCTCATACAACAGTCAGACAACTATTTCAAAGAAAATGAGGGCTCAGTAGACTCCGAGCAAATACTCTGGGAGGCCTACTAGACAGTAGTGAGAGGACAGGCTTTGGCGCTTAAGGTAGGCCATATCGGGAACCAAAGAGAAAAAATAGAACAGCTTGAGGCGGAGCTTCGTAATAGTGAAACAGAGTATACACAGACCCCGAACGTGGCCACTAAACAGAATTTACATATTGAACAACTTGAATATAAGACCTTGGTTGAAGAAATGGGCAGGGCTAAACATATGGCCATCTACCATAAAATATATGAATTCTGGGATAGGGCAGGCAGATTACTGGCTTGGCTTGAGAAAAGGGAAGAGGCCGAACGCTGGGTCCCTCGAATCCGTATTAGTGATACCCATAGTCTTACAGACCCACAAGAAATTGCAGAAGCGTTTGCCGATTACTTAAAACAAATCTATACCTCGCAAGTGACCACTACGGCGGAGGACTCGCGTCATCTGCTGGCAGATATACCTCTGCCCGCCCTGTCCCCTAGAGACAAAGAGGCACTGGAGGGAGACATTACCAATGAAGAAATCTGCTCTGCAATTAGTTGCATACAATCAGGGAAGGCAATGGGGCCCAATGGTATCCCCATCGAGTTCATGAAGCTGGTAGCATCTCGGGTTGGGCCCTTTCTGCGAGAGATGTATCTCGAAAGCTTGGAGAAGGAGTCCCTACCGGAAGATGTAAGATTGGCCTCAATTGTAGTCATATATAAACAGGGAAGGCCCGCCGATTCCTGCGGGTCCTACCGACCAATCTCCCTAATAAATGTAGAGGCCAAAATCCTTGCGAAACTACTAGCCTCTCGACTTGCCCCTATCATTGCTTCGTTGGTGCACGCCGATCAGTCCGGCTTCATGCCTGGCCGCAATACCGCCTTGAATATCCGCCGACTTCAAAATGTGTTGGGTCAGAAACATGTGATTGCAGAAGACGCTGCAATACTTTCCTTAGACGCCAAAATGGCGTTTGACACAATTGAGTGGTCATACCTCTTCGAGGTGTTGCTGCGATTGGGGTTCGGCCCGAAATTTATTGGATGGGTTAGGCTGCTCTATACAGATCTACGAGGCCAAGTCAAGGTAAATAATCACATTTCACAAATACTTCCGTTGGGGAGGGGATTTAGGGAGGGGTGCCCCCTGTCACCATTGATTTTTTCACTGATGCTTGAGCCTCTAGCGACATGGATTAGAGGAGACAGATTGCTTAGGGGACTGAAATGGGTTGAGGGACAGGAAGACAGGATATCCCTCTATGCTGATGATTTCCTGCTCTATCTTGCATCACCTACACAATCCATATACAGAATTCTTAATATTTTCACAAATTTTGGAAAATATTCGGGATATGTTATTAACTGGTCCAAATCAGTGATCTGTATACTTCACGGTCTGGTCCCGAAACTCCCGCAAGGCTGTGAGGTAACGGTGGCGGTGGAAGGTTTTCGATACCTAGGTATCTTCATAACTCCAGACCCAACTCGCTTCTATGATAATAATCTTGTGGCCCACCTAAATAGATTGCGAAATGATGTGAAACACTGGAGGACACTGCCTCTGTCGCTGCTGGGCCGAGCGGCCCTTTTCAAAATGTTGGCTCTCCCCCGTTTCTTATATACCCTCCAGAATTGCCCATTTAAAATCCCCGAGTCCTACTTTCAACATATAGAAAGTGAAATCAGGACATTGCTGTGGGATGGAAAAACGCCACGTATAGCTATGCATAAACTGACCAGAAGCTGATATGACGGGGGAATTGCGCTCCCTGATGTGCGCCTTTACTACTGGGCGTCACAACTGGTGGTTATCAACCACGGTATACCATCCCCAGACAGAACCCGCAACTAGATCGCTACCAGATGGGGAAAGAGGGGTATAATGGGGCTCTATATTCACAACCAAAGAAAGCTCGCTACTTCGGCCCAACTGCCCTAACTATTGACATATGGGGCCAGGCTAATAAAAAACTTGGCTGGCATAATAAGCTGAGTCTTGCCACGCCACTATGGTTCACCCAGAAACTTGGGAGGCTCGGCAATCAACTGGGATTTGATATGTGGGACACCATAGGTATATCCAATATTGGAGACCTCTGGAAAAAGGGGAAAATCCTAAAATTCTCAGAACTCCAAATAGAATATGAGCTGGACCAGAGGAAGGTATTTCGGTACCTGCAAATCCGTCATGCCCTGATTTTATTTTTTTTATAACAAACTTTATTCCGTTTCTCCAGTTACAATACAGGTAGAACAGATGTAAAAATGTTATTTTCATCATAGCATAACCATACACATATGCAGTATGATAACAGCGCTCGAGAGAAGACATAATATTACGCATCCATGTAATACAACCATGGCCCCACCTATACGGTTATTCAGTTGAGCAGTCGTCTTTTTAACGAATCATTTCTTCATGTCGTGTTGTGTAGCAATTACTTTAGTACCTGGGTAAATAAATTGACAGTAACATATGCTTTATTAACTCCCCACCCCTGCTGACGAGCCACTACCTCCCCACATCGTTTTCAGTTCAGTTAACAGTTGCCTAGTATTCAGAGTAAACACACTTATCAGGTGCAAATCAAGGCTAAATAACGGAAGTTCACATATACATAAATTAATTCGCAAAAAATAGAGTCCCTGAGTTTAACGTCTATAACTTTAGAATATCGAATGCTTTGAAAGTTTCCAACAGTTGATCCCAGCTCATAGCAATAGGTCACTTCCTTAGGCCTCTTCTCTCCTCCCTGCGGATCGCCACACTCTCTGCCAGACCTCACCTTTCTACTTCATCTTTCCAACTGAGTATTGTGGGGGGCCGTGGAGATTTCCACCTCTTAGTGATACCTCGTTTGGCAAGGAGTAAAGCTAAGTCTGCAAACCTGGTTTGTACTTTAAGTTCTTTACTTCTTTTGTATAGACCTAGTATACTTGCTTCTACTTAATGCCATCCCATGTTCCCCACTACCTCCTGTAAGATAGTGATTATTCCCCCGAATATGATTGCAAGATAGGACAGTCTCATAACATATGTAACAAATTAGCGTCTTGCTCAGGGCATCTAGGACAATGTGGTAGGAGAGTAGGGAAAATGGCATACAGTCGATGGGGGGGTTAAGTACGTTCTTTGTGTGGATCATGTATTGAATGAACTTAAAACGGGAGTTACGAGAGGTTCGTTTTGGGTATTCTAATACTGTTGCCCATTCCTTGTCAGGCAATGGCCTATTAATATCCTGTTCCCATTTGGTACGTGTTGCGGCGAGGGGGGTAGGACGGTAAGCACGTGGCTACCAATCCCCATAAGGTACATTAGATGAACCAGCTCATGGGTAACAGGTTCTGCACCATGAGGTGCCCAATATTTTTTGACGTACCGCGTCAGGCTTGCGTAAGTCATAAACAGTGAATCTGTGACACCCCTCTCATTTATAAAATCTGTATGTGTAAGCATTTTATCGCTAAATAAGTCCCCTATTGTTGTCACTCCTGCCTGCGTCCATGGGTCCAACCTACGAGTGGTAAGTGTTCCTGAAGTAGTTGGGATGCCTAGTAAGGGAATATTCGACTTGTATGCGGGAAGAGTATTTGTGTATTTCAATGCCTGTTTCCAGTAGGTAATGGCAGTTCTAAGAAGAGTTCCAGCTGTGTGAGGTAGTGTGCCGCTCGGAGAGAGCAGTCTGTATAATGTACCCTGAGCTAGCATTCGCTCTGAATATGCTATTTCCTGTAAGTTACGACCAGCTATCCAGTATGAGAGCCATTGCAGCTGAGAAGCTAAGCAATATGCATAGAAATCAGGGGCTCCCATTCCCCCAGCGTCAGATGGAAGTAGTAGCTTTGCTAGGCTCAGGCGCCTTTGGCCTGAGCCCCAAATTAAGGAGATCAGGAGTGTGTTCAGGGTTGTGAATACAGCTCTAGGGATAACCACTGGGAGATTAACAAAATAATACAAAACTCGCGGGAGCATGACCATTTTGGAGATTGCCAACCGTCCCGCTACCGATAAAGGGAGTGAAGTCCAGAACGCAATTTATGCCCTCAGGGACCGGATAGCTTTATGTAGGTTGCCTTCGATTAAATCTATTTTAGTTCTATACACCTGTATCCCTAAATATTTAAAGGTGTTATAGGCCATGGTTATCGCGCGGTGTCCAAATGGTATAGACAGGTCAACTGTGTTAGAGCCAAAGGGGAAGGCTTGAGACTTTTCGTAGTTAATTGCTAAACCAGCTATGCGTTCGAATTGTGTAAACAAGCCTGCTACAGGGATTAAATTATTTAGCAGGTTCCTGGAATATAAAATAATATTGTCTGCATAAAGAGATAGGGCATAATGGGTATTGTTGATGTCTATCCCCCATTCCCTAGAGGACGCTCGGAGTTTATGGGCCAGTGGTTCGAGGGCGAGAGGGGGCAGCCGTGTCTAGTGCCTTGTTGTATTTGATACGGTTCAGAAATGTGTGCTCCTGTGCGCACCCTTGCTGTGGGGAGATGATATAATAATTGGATCCAGCGAGTATAATCCTGCGGGATCCCGAATTTCGATAATGCGAGCAACATATAATCCCAACTCAATGTATCAAACGCTTGAGTGAGATCCAGCGCTATGCATCCTGCTTCGGAGGTCTCCTCAGTGCAGGAAAACATAATGCTGCATAGTTTGCGTATATTCAAGGATGTGCTGCGCCCGGGGACAAAGCCACATTGGTCAATATGCACCAGTCTTGGTATTAAAGGTTGTAGGCGGTTAGCCAGGATTTTACTCAAAATCTTAAACTCCGTATTCAGCAACGAGAGACGGCGGTATGAAGCTAACAGAGAACGATCCCTCCCAGGTGTAGGGAGCGAAGTTATTAATGCTTGTGTCGTGGAGGGAGGGAGAGTGCCCATCCCGATAGCCTCCGTGTATAATTTATGAAGTTGTGGGGCCAGTTGTTGTATATAAGTTGCATAAAATTTCACAAGCAAGCCATCTAACCCTGGAGTTTTGTTTCTAGGGAGGTCCCTGACTGCTGCTTTTATCTCCATTAGTGTGATAGGATCAGCTAACATTTTCTTGTTCTCGTCAGATACCTCCGGCAGTTCTATTGAGTCCAGGAATACGGCAATTTCCGAGTGAGAAATCTGTGGTGGGGCGGTGTATAATGCTTTATAATATTCATAAAAGGCTACATTAATGTCCGTTTGTGTAACAGCTTTAATATGTCTGGATGACCAAATCGCAGTGATAGGAGTGGGGGGAATGGCATTCCTCAGGATCCGCGCTAGCAGGGTACCTGGTCTATCTGATTCTGCGTGTGTTTTATGCAGATATGTACGGTGATCAATTATACGCAATTGATCCAACAATTCCGCAAATTTAATGCGTGCTTCCTGGAGATCTGGTTTAACCGAGGGGTCTCGAGATACCCTAGTTTCGAGGGTGTGGAGTTTATCTTCAGTGTCTTGCAAGTCTCGATGGATCTGTTGCCGAGCTCCAGTGGAAGTGCTGATGGCTGTGCCCCTTATTACCACTTTAAATGCTTCCTATTCCAGTCCCGTCGAGGAGGATGTGCCCGCGTTTTCAGTGAAATAATGGGTTATGGCGGATTCAAGTGTTACATGATAGACTCCGTCCTCTAAGTGACTAGGGTTAAAGCGCCATGTGGGTACTGGTGTGGGGACGCGGCCCCAGGAAAGTGTAATCTCTAATGCTCTATGGTCAGATATTGTTTTGCCCACAAAGGCAGCTCGGGTAGTCTGGGCAACGAGCGATAAGCTACATAAGATATAATCAATCCGTGTGTGAAGGTCATGGGTGGCCGAGTAAAATGAGTATTCTCTCATACCCTCGTTATGCTTGCACCATATATCCACCAGGTTCCACCCCTGTGCCCAACTAAGCAATGTTTTTGAGTGGCGTAGTGTCTGCGTCCCAGCCAGAGGAGGGTGGGATCTGTCCAAGGCTACGTCCGCCACTGCATTCAAGTCGCCTCCGAGTACCCATTCGAACTCAGACCAGTCGGCTAGTGCAGCATTAACTTGGGCATAGAATGCTTCATGATCGGAATTAGGTGCATACAGACTGCCCAGGACTATTGGACTCCTATCTAGATTGCCCCGGATTAAGACGAATCTACCCTCTTTATCTATACGTTGGTCCTGCACCTCAAACGGGACCCCGGATCTCAACCAAATAGCGGTCCCCCGGGCAAAAGCAGAATAAGTCGTGTTATACAGTTGCCCCCTCCATTTATGTTGTAGTTTAGTGGCTTCCTGAGCAGTTAGATGTGTCTCTTGTAAGAAAACTACCTGTGCTTTTCGCCGGATCAATTGAGCATGTACTCAATGACGTTTATGGGGTGAACCCATCCCCCTGATGTTCCATGTGATGCAAGTGTATGATTGTATCTTCCTCGAACTAGCCATTAGTGTGCATAAAAGTAGACCAATAAAGAAAAAAGACAACTGCTGGGAGAAACGGCCCGTCAGCACCATGTTTGAACACCCCAATACATGGTCCAACTACGGAACTAGATTCGACCAAACTAAAATAACAACACACAAAGAAATAGAGAAATTGAACATTTGCTACTGCAATGGGGGTCATGGCTAAAGATACTTTGGGAGCCGTTAGCACTCCGCAGTAATTGTCTCACCTAAGCCAGATAGGGAGGGGGTACCGCCTCCCCCCGGCCCCCCCACCAGGGCGCCACACAATAGTATTACAGTCTCAATAAGGGCAGACATAAAGCACAGTACTGGCACCCGCCTCCATCTGGGGGGATCCTCATGCATGAGTCTGTCACAAGTGAGAAGCATAAAGTGTACACGTAATTGTCCTACCTTCTCAGTAGGGGCACCCCGTATCAGCCCACCTAGTAGCATCACATTCACTTACAAAGTACAGCGATGGAAGTCCACCACAGCATGTAGAATCGGCACAGTTCCAGGGAATCATTCTGCGGAACTGTTAGTTGAGGAGCGTATTCTCCGCATGTGATGACAATGATGAAAATAAGGGCGGACTACGCTCCGGCTCAGACTGACCCGCATCTCCCGTGGAGGATTCGTCGTCTGTGATTGTCCTTGTGTCTCTGAAGGTGGCAGCGGAGATGATAGCCCGCCTCTGTTCCTCTAGGACTTGTGCTGGCGTTGGAGTCGTATCCTCCTCGTATCGCTTAGGTTTAGTACGTCGATGCTGTGATTGTAGCCTCCTGGGTTGGGACTCTCCTGATTGTCGGTGAGACGAATCGATGGACAAATCAGGGAAGGTGTGTTCGATCCACTCCCATGCTTCCATCGGGGGATCGAAAAAATTACTTTTTTGGTCATGTAGTATTTTAAGTTTCGCCGGATACAAGAGTGCATACTTAACATTAATGGCCTGTAAGTGTCGTTTAACCCCCTGATATTGCGCTCTCTGCTTTTGTACTTGGAGAGTATAGTCAGGAAACAGGGAGATACGTACATTGTCTTTTAGTATCGGAGCTTTCTCTCTTGCAGTCTGTAGTATCTCATCACAGTCCCTATAATTAAGCACCCGAGCTACTACAGCCCAGCACTCGTCGGCGTGTAGGAACCCTCTGAGCTCTTTCAATACAAAAGGTGTCAGACAAGCGTCCCGGTGGTACAAGAGATTTGAGCCAAGTTTCGATATAGAGCGTAGCATTTTGGCCTTCCACATTCTCCGGCAAGCCAATAATGCGCACATTATTGCAACATGATCTGCCCTCTGGATCTTCTACCCTCTCCTGAAGTTGCACTATCTGGTGTTGCATCCGTTCCAATTCAGTTGAGTGTTCTTTCTGCTTTGGGAGTAGGTCTTGTACTGCCGCCCTGTTGGCAGAAACCTTGTCGGCTAATTTCTTGTGATCATCACAAATGATGGCGATGTCCGACGTCAGAGCCCCAGTCGTTGTTCCATCAGCACCCGAGACTGGTGAATCTCCTGCAGGATTAAATCCAATTGTCCGGCTGGGCATCCCCCGCTGTGGGCGGTACCATCTCCGTAGAAGTGGCGGTAGAGGCAGGACTAGAGTCCTCCATGTCCTGATTCTTGCCCTTCGTCCGCCCCATCTCGTCGCAAGTAGTGTAGCGGGGTCTATGAGAGGATTATGAAGTTAGTGTTCCTTAGTGGTTATGGGCTGCGCCACATCGAGTTCACGAGTACGATTATTTGCTCTCGAGCAGCTAGCTCTCCGAATCCTCCAGAGCAGGAGTTATGAGTATGAATGTCCCACGTATGAACCCTTGGGGAGCGCCAGACACCCTGTTGTAGGCCGCCGCCCAGGTTAGGCGACAGTAGGACCAGGCATGTGTAGGACTAGACCACCCTAGTTAAGTGCCAGAAGTGTACCTCCGTGTAACCAGACCACCGTCAGTTGCAATCCACTAGTGCCAAGTATGTCGGTGAATTACCGGTGGAATGCCAGCTAGAGGAGAAGACACTGGGTAACCATTAGTGCAGGGGCCTTGGTCGAGATAAGATGCAATTTAAGAATGCGCAGAGAAGGGCCGGCGCCCCTGCCAGCTCCAGACCAAGGCAAACACCGTGCCGTGTAGTGCCTGTCCTGTTACGCACCCACGAATCAGTTTAGATGCAAGCCGTCTCTCTGTAGAGATATTCCTCTAAACTAATATCCAGAAGAGACTATGTCTGGCATTTGTCCAAACGGGAACGATTGCGGTACCAGGAACCCTAAGCGTGTGTGCACCACAACCGGATCCAACTTTTGCAGCAACCGCAGTGCATATTGAGGGGGCCCTTCCAAGTCTGTCGGCCAGAACCTCCTGTCAGTGTCCGCTCCCCTGAGGTCGGTGTAGGCCCAGTCTATCTGTGTAAGGGGCCCGCCTACTGCATGTCCCAGCGTGCCCCCCACAGTAGCAATGCACATTAGAATCCGGCCGCCGCAAATGGCCGCTCCGTACCTCTATGAGCCGGGGCAGGAAGCGGAACGGATTCTCCGGAGGGGACACACCCGAGGAGGTCGCGGGTCAATCCACGCCCGCACCAACGTCTCAGAGCCAGGCCGTTGATCCAAATCTGCGCCCGGCCGCATTCAGTCTGAATCTTAAAGTCAGGCCGCCAGCAGGGCTGGGGTCGCACCTCATCACAGCTTGTCTCGGGTGGACGCCTAGGGTCCGCGGCTCACTGAGAAGATCAGGTCGCCCCTCCTCTGTCCAGTGTAGAGCGAGTGGAGAGATAAACTCCCTCACACCAGTCAGGGATCACCAGGGACAGACGCAGGGCAACGCAGGCAGCTCCGCGACACACTGCAACCAGCTGTGTTCTAGCGGAGGAAGACGGGAGCCGCCATCTTGCCCCGTACGATGTCGTTGCGCACCTCCTGGTATCGAGCCCCTCCAGACGAGTCGCGAGACTCCAACTCAGGTGGTAGGTTGGCGGCGCCCCCACCGCTCCCCTCCAGCGTTTTGTGGGGAAAAGGGTGCCGTCTGGAGCGAGGTATAATGCGCCGTTAGGGGCCCCTGGGCGAGAGCTCAGCGATCACGCAGCCGCCATGTACGGCGGTTAGCCACTCCCCCCCATCCGTCATGCCCTGATTGCGGCACTTCCCATATCAGGGGAGTTACCTGAGACATCCCCTCTGGAAGATAGAGTGCTATCAGAACCCCTGAAGAAAAAAGCCATATCACTAACATACAGGAAGTTGATCAACAATATGCCCGACCCACTCCAACCTCTACGAGAAAAATGGCAGGCCGATATGGGGCCTCTTGATGACGAAGAATGGCAGGCCGCAATAATGTCCCCACGTGAAGCGGCTGTTCAGTTAAATTTCCGCCTCATCCAACTCAAGATCCTCACAGAACCTACCTAACCGGGCCCACCCTGCACAAAATTGGATGCAGAGACGACACGCTTTGTCTGCGACGTTGTGAGGGAGAGACCACATTCTACCATACATTGTGGGAATGCCCAAGTATAACACCATTCTGGGGGAAAGTTACACAACAATTGCATAAGGCGATAGGCAAAGATATCCAATTAACACCCAAATTGGCACTCCTTAACATATGGGATGCCACAGATCTCACCGCAACAGAGCAGCAGTGGGCCACCCTGGGGTACACACTGGCCAAACGATGCATAGCAATGCACTGGGGAAATGCGAAAGGGCCGACATTGACACTATGGATTAAAGAAATGGACAAATGTATGCTTGCAGAGAAAGCAGTGTTTAAAAACAGAGGATGTCCCCAGAAATGGGATAAAAAATGGGGAAAATGGAATACTTACTGAGGTGAACTTTGTATCTCCCCAACTGCTGAACTGGCGCTGAAAGAGAGAAAAGGTACTGGACATATATAAAGATAACTGTTTTGATAGAAGATCCTAAAAGGGAAATTGACATGGAAAATGGGGCAAAGTGTGTTATATGTATGAACATCAATAAGACCTGTATTGTTTTCTGTTAAATCAATAAAAAAAAAAAATATATATATATCAAATATGATTTTGATATTTCCTGATTCTCTACAGTTTATAAAATATTTAAACAAGACCTAAAGCATGCTTCTAAACCCTGCATCTTTAGATTAAAGACCACAAAACTGAAAAAAGCAAAAGGAAGAAGAAAGAATATTTTAGTGACATCCCTAAACAACAAAACTCAAGCAGAATAATGTTAGCCCAGTCTTTCTAGCTGCAACCTTGTATAACAAAGTTACATTGTACTGGCCACTTTTCCTTTCTTTGAATGGCATTTAGTTTGTGGTTGTGCAGGTGGTTTTTCAGTGTTTATATGTTTACACTGGTGAGGGCTATTTCCCTTTCGGTGGGGTTTTATCAGTTATTATAGGTTTAAGCCTAAAACAGGATAGCCTAAGTAAGGGGAATGATCAAGGTATCTGCACATTCTTTGGTCAAGGATGTAAAAGGCTTTTTTTCAAACAGCAGTGATTTAATCTGATACTGTGAGGTCAGGGGTGGGGGAGGCATAGTCCTGGCTGGGGTGAGTGGGCAATATCCATATCAGTGTGAGGACCTCTTTATCAGCGTCTGATCAAGAAGCTGGCACAACATAGCAACTCGTTAGCTAGACTCTAACAGTGCCCCACAAGCATAGTGCTCTGTACCTCTATAGGTGACCTTGCATCCAAGAGTGACATTCACACACATCTTGCAGGTTTGCTTCTGTGCTTGTGTGTTTTATATCACGCTCTGGGGTATGGGTGGGTGTTGTGATTGTATTAGAGATTACAAAGGCAAGTTGAACCTGAAAAATCTGCATCTATGTGAGGAGGGAGTGTACATTTCTGAGACATGCACAGGAAAATAAAGTGCTTAACTAAGGTGTACAGTGTTCCAGTATGTGTGTGTCTGCTCTTTGAGAATGAGACCTCTGGCTGCCAGTGTGTGTGAGTGGTGATCTGTGAGAATGAAACCCTCGGGCTCCAAGTAAGCATGGGACTTTCCTGTGAGAACGGTACACTCGTGCAGGGGTGTAGCTTGGTCAGTGAGATGGGGGACGGGGGGAGGTTCAGATTTTCCAACAATCACTCTGGAAATTTAGATTAAGGTGCATGCGAGGGGCTTAAGGGGCAGTGGAAAGGGAGAGGAATGCAGATTTGTAGGGTTAGTAAGCAAGAGAAAACAAGATTTTGTAAAAATAACCACCATTTTTGAAGAATTTCAAAACGGGGGGAGTGTGTGTGTGTGTGTGTGTGTTTTTGTTGGTGTGTATGTACAAATCTCTGGTGAAGTCTGATACACACCTCACTATACCCGACTGAAAGTACTTGTACCCAACTATCAGAAAATATATTTATCGGGGGCTGTAACACCCCAAACACCCCCCCTGAAGCTACGGCCCTGCATTTGTGTTCTTATTTTGTGCTTAGGTGGTATGTAAGAATGGCACCCTTCCTTTCCAGTACATGTGCGTGGTGGCTCTGAGTTTGGGACCTATGGTTGCCAGTATGTGTGAGGGGTGATCTTTGAGAATGAAACCCTCTGGGTCTGAGTTAGTGTGATCGGTCTGTGGGACTGAGATCCTCTATTTCTTGGTATGCATGCGGTTGGTCTGTCAGTATGAGACCTGGTGGCTTCCAGCACAATTGGGGCTGATCTCCGAAAATGAGACTGCCCGGTTGCTAGTATGTATGCGCTTTTCCCAGTATGTATGCAGGCGGTATGAGAGGATGAAACTTTCCTGTGTTCGGTATATGTGCTGCCGGTCTGTGGGAATAAAACCCTATGGTTCTCAGTATGTGTGTGAGGGATCTGGAAAACGGGTCCTCCCGGTTTTCAGTGTGTGTACGCCTGCTCAGTTGGGCACGATGGTCTGGTTCCAGTATGAGCACGCACGCCCTACAGTTTTCTCTTAGGTGCCATATATGCTATTATTAGCTGCCATATTTACTACGTGCCAGTTTTAGGTGGCCTTTCGGAGGCTCCCGCTGTCTGAACCCAGACACAGACTCGCGCACTAGGCCCTGCTTGTCACAACAACCTGGGCTGACGCTCAGAATTCGGCTGTGATTCTTGGCGCAGGCTCCCAGATATGACACGGATTAACAGATCCCAAAGGCTGCTAACAGGCGGCGTGTGCGAGCCCTTGACAGATCCCTTTACAGCCTGCCGCTCCTGGGCCTGCACATGCGCGGCCTAGCGCCTGGAAAAGACCCCAGCGTCCTTCCCGACGCTCTGGCGGATTACCACCCGGATAACTATAGCCGACGTCAGGCCCAATTTCAGAGATTTCCTCATACAGTTGAAACAACAATTTATCCACGTGCTTCGGCTGCCAGCCCGCGCTTTTAATGTCCTAATCCTCAGATTCGCGCTTCTCTATGTGCCGGCGCATACCAACCTCCTCAAAGCCCCCAAGGCCGCGTGCCGTCGGTGACCTACAGACGGAGCCTCTCAGGAATGACGCCCAGGCAACATGGCGAGATCTTGGACGGTTTTACGGGGGGGTTCTTGAGGCCCCGCGTGCCGCATGCGCGCCATTGTTCTGCCGCCAGCTGCTCTCTCTCTCTTAAACCTACGGCCAGCGCTTTCATGTCTAGGCGAGGGAATAAGCTGCTATTGTGGGACCGTCGGGGTGGCACCCAGGCCTTCCGTGCCATATTAGAATAAGGACACCTGCCAACTGACAGGACGACATAGGTGCTACCGAACAAAACCGCTGCTGTAGGTCAGAACTGAGGTACATTTGGCAGTGGTTTGTGTGGGCTTGGTAGAAAAGAGAGAGAGCACCTCAGAATGATGTGTGCCCTACCACGGTTTGCGCGCCAGGCCAAGAAAGAGGTGCTTAGACAGAGCTGAGTGTGTCCCAGTATTGTTGGAATAGGGCGTGTTGTTTGCTGGTCAGGATTAAAGTGCATTGGGGAAGGGTGTGTGAAGTGTCTGGAATGCCGCGGTGACATAAAGGCATTCCATGACACAGCTACATTCTGTAATATGCATCACCACAGTGTGTCTTTCTGTGTGTGTTGCGTGTTGTATTGGTGTGTGACTGAGTGCGAGCAAAATTGGTATAGTACCAGGAAAGCTGCAGCACTGAGGTGCATTGAGAGAGAGATGTGTGCCGGCCTGTACGAGCTATTGTATTGTAGTTGCCTTTATATAGTGCTCCAGCCTTGTGACGATGCGACAAAACACACTTGCAGACATGCTGTGCACTGATCCTTCGGAGTGTTGGGTATAGAATGGTATGTGGCCTATATGAGTAGGGGTGAGATGAACAGAGTTGTTCTCTTGTGTTTTGCTGCTGCGCCGTGGCATGGATTGAAGTTGAAAGGAGTGGTCAACAGATGCTAGAGCAGGGATGGATAGAAAGTGTGTGAGTCCAATGTGGCCTATGTGTGAAGTGCCTTGATGCTGTATATGTATGTCAGAGACTGCTCAAACCGTGTCACATTGCGCTTGTAGCTGTGCATAAGCATGGGTGCAGTAGAAATGTATGAGGCCGCTTAAGATCACTAGAGTTGGGTTGCATCCTACAGATTGTACCACGTTGACCATGGAGCATAGGAAGTGCCAGGGGGTTAAGCGTGCCACCGTAGGCAGAAGAAGTATCCAGCCACCATAGTACATGCTTTGAAGATTACACAGAAATGGCAGAGAAGCAAGCTGTATACATGGGCATTATGCAGTCATCCAAGTAACATGGTTTGAGCAGCAAAGAGCAACACTAGGAATGGGCAGTCTATAACCAGCCATAATATGCTCTAATGCACTATGCACATATTACACAGCTGGCCATAGAGCAGGCCCATCCCAGGTGTAGAATGAAACAACCCACATGAATGGAAAATTAAACCGTCAGCTGTAGGATATGCTTGGAAAGTTCCACTCAGGAACGGTAGGGGACTAACACTTAGGAAGAGGCATTATGCAACCAGTGGTGAAATGAGTATTATGTAACCAGCTGTAGGGTACTTGCAACCAGTCATAGTGAATGCTCGAGGTGTTCACTCAGGGCCAATACACAAAAAATCCAGGCATAGAGTAAGTTAGAGGAGTCCACCTAGGAGCAGAAGATACTAGGCCACAGCAGCAGCATCTCGGCTTGTAATTCGGAGGAATAGTGGGGCGGACACACAGGTGCACACACTCACTTCCACCCATCCACCCACAAGCACACAAACATACCCACACCCACCCATCCACAAGCATACTCACTTACAGTCGTCCATTCACAAGCACACACACAAATACTCACATCCACCCATCACAGGCACACCCACTCACACCCAGGCTTTCAAAAGCACTTACCGGTCCACGGCAGGGAATGCAGGACCAGCAGGTGATGGGAGGACGAAGCATGGAGGCTCAGGAAAGAGCTGTACGTTTCAGAGAGGTAAAGGAAATAACTGGAGATCCCACCGCCTCCTCTAATTGGCTAACCTTGTTGTAGGTCAGCCAGTGAGACGAGGGACCTGCCCTAAATAGTCACACAGTGGGGTGGGGACAGTGAGACTTACTGATCCTACCCCTCCCTGTGTCAAGTTGGGAAAGGATGGTGTCTGTAAACAAAGCATCATTGATAGATCGTCAGCCTTGGTCACTTCAGTACTTAAACCTGACACACCCAGGGATGACTCAGTTGATGAAGCTATCCCTCGTCATGAGGGGGTGCAGTGCACTGCGCTTTGCCAGGCTGATGAGGTCACTGCCCTCAGCAACCTTTGCTCAGACTGCCAGGCACTTGTAATGCCCCTGACTGCCTGACTCTGACAGATGAGTGTCAGTCAGGCTGGCCTTTGCACAACCTGACAGACACTCACCGTGCTTCGGAAAAGGGATGGAGGCAGAGCCCAGGGCCCATAATGACGGGCCTCCACTGACCCATAGTAGTGGGCATTATACAACCAGTCATAGCATATGCTCTGAAGAGTCCACCGGTGAATGAGTTGAAGCAGCCCACAGAAGTGGGCAATATTAGGCCAGAGGTGAGAGTAGGATGGTAACTAGTTCTGTATAAATATGTAGTTATATTAAGTACACCACCCATAATCCGATCAGGTCCGTCTCCACCTCCTGGAGCCAAGCGGTGAGTCTTCTACCTCTACCTCAACTGAGATTTCTCTTTCTCGCCTTCCTCCTACTCCTCAAACCCAACTATTCCTCATCCCTAAGCACCTCCACCCCTCCACTTCTCCCCTTCTCCCCAGCTGGACTGTCTTCTCAACAGCACACGATCAATCAACAAAGACTGCTGAAACATCTATGACCTGGATTTCCTATTGTTTACTGAAACCGGGCTCGGTGAATACGTGTCTGAAATCACCCACACAGCTGTCCCAACCGCCCACCCTAAACCAAGAACCCCAGAGAAAGAGGATTAGAAGTAATTTTCAAAGATACCTTGCAGGCTCGAAGCGTTCAAGAATGCGACTGACCAAAGTGGATTACTTCTCATCTGGTACAATATGATTGGTTCCTTACTCTGCTCTGTTGATGGTCAGGACTCTAGTAGTCTGATGTAGCACTGTGGAGGTAGAAGTGAAGTCTAGCGGCCAGTCTCAATAGAGCACCTATATGTATATGTTTTAATGCAGCGTATGGTTCAGGGTAGGATATAGAGCCCTGAACTGTGCATGCGTTCCTCTTCCGTGCTTGTGGACAGGAACTGGAATAAGAAGAGAGCTCAAAGACAGAGTAATTATAAAACCTGTGTGTGACCCAGTACTGGACTAGCAAGATGAACAGTCGGACTGAGTTGCAATGGCGGGGCACCTAGGTCACAGTACTGGAGCAGGAGGGGGTGGTCAGATCAGGATCGCAGTGAGGTCTGCAAGGCAGTGTTGAGGCGTGCTAACAGCTGATGACAAAGATACATTGGGAGAGCTAGTGGTGGGTGACAGTCCTGGAATTGCAGTGATGCTGCAGAATTCCGGTACACTGAAAGAGTTCTTTGTGTCGATAACTGTTAATAAGGCACTCTGGGTTTATGAATAGGAAAGAAACATTATTTGTGGTTCTCTTCCAGACCCTATAAGTTTGAAACCTTTGACGACTTGATAGCATGTCCGAACTTTTTGCCGCTCTGCTGAAAAATAGTGCTCATTATCTTACCCTGCTCACCCTGGAGATGCCACTAAATCCATATTAGTAACACCTGGGAAGGGGTGGTCTGCCTTAACTTGGACCACATTTGGGCCTCTGATAATAAAGGCCTTGCACTGTTACCTTTCCCGTTAATAACATGGGCCTGTAAGGCCCAGCCTGCAAAGTGCTCTTGGCTACTTTTGGTTAGAAAGCCAGGACTAGCTCAGAGCCCTGGAGCGGCAGTCAGTTATTTGAATGTCTTCAACGTATGGTTGTTTTCCAGCGCCCTTTAACACAGCTCTCTTCTCTCTCCACACAGCTGAGGTTTGACGTGGTGCCGAAGACCGCAGGTGGGTGTGTGTGTGTGTGTGGGGGGGGGGGGGTTTAGCCCCTTCTCAGGGGTCTCATGCTGTCCCGTGTCAGACTGAGCACCTCATTCAAGTCCTGGTTTTCGATTTGCATTCTGGGACTTGTGGCAAAACTGCAAGCAGCTAGAATGTAAAGGAAGAAACAGGAGCGGATAAAATCCACACAGTTGACTGGGACGACTTGAGATCTCTCCCTCTAATCTTTTGAGCCTGGTGTGAATTACGTTTACTAAAGGAATGCTGCGTGACTACATTGCGTGACTACATTTTGGGTGAGGCCAGGGCGCGGCTCTCAGACTAACAAATGAAAAACATCATATTAATAAAAAATAAAAAAAGGAGCGAGGGCCGTGCTCGTTTTTAACTCCTCTTTTTCCTCGCTTCTCTGTATTTCCCTTGATAAACTCGAACGAGCAATTGTTTCTCGTCATGCTACTCATCTAGAGAAAGTTCTAGTTCATTTCATAAGATTAAAACATCATAATGCGAGGAAGTAATTATTCACAGCCTGCGAATATTCTTGCAAAAAGCTTGCTACATTTTGCTCTGACAGAGTTGGCATACGAATCAAGATGGCGTTGGCTACTAAGACATGCTATTTCACCTTTTTAGCTTTTAATTGCCGCCCCCCCCCCACCCGATTAAATGTTTTCCATTCTGTTTCTGTACAAGAAGCCTTTCGTCTTCTTGACTGGACCAGCATACTTGAACAGCCGCATACACTTCCCCAATCCTGCTAGACACCTACGCTCAGCCTCACTGTCACTTGCGCACACACATCTGCATCCACAAAATCAGCGCAGCAGGCAGCTCGCTCTCCTACATCGCACCCAAACCATGGAACTACCGCCCACAACACATCAGAGCCTCCCCCTCGCTTATTGAGGTCTGCAAGAAGCTGAAGACCTGGCTGTTCAAATAAGTCTGCAGGGGCCACAGCCTACACACCTGCGCAAGCGCCTGGATACCCTCATGGGTGATAAGTGCGCTCATAAATCAACATAACATAATGTCTTCAACTAGCACTGGCTGGCTTGTGGCTTATTTCCCAGGGCTTTTTTTGTGTGTGTTTGTTTGTACCATGTATCACTTCTATCATTAAAGCGGCCTTGGGCTCAAGCTATCATCACCTCTCTGTTGAAACAACTTTTTATTATTATTTTTTTTTAATTGCAAGCATGTGCCACCAAAATAAAAACAAAAACAATAAAACACGTTGCCTCCTAAACATGGCGTCCATATGCTTGCAATAAAAACTACATTTTAATATAGCTGGATGGGTGCTTCCTGCGACACAGGTGTGCCTAGAACGGAAATCCTTTTAAGGTTTAATAGATATTGCATGGAAACATGATTTTAATTGGTACTATGAAATGGTACTATAGGCTATTAATTACTATAACATGAAGACATAGTATAAAGAGAAAAGGACGACTAAAAACATAAAAAGGGTATAGAGTGGACAGAAAAAAAAGACAGAAAAAGTAAAATATTGGTCTACCATCCCTAGCAATGAAGTACATTTTTTTTCCGGTGGATTTACACGTGTGATGAGGCTAATTGCCTTAAATTATATTACAATAAAGGACCAACAGCTGAAGTGGCTGAACTATTGCCCCATTATGTAAGCTATGTTATGGGTGGAAGCAAAATGTGAAAAGGCACTGTCAAAGCCAATCAGTCCTGCCTGCGACACCTGAGTGCAGATCGATTGGCTTTGCCAATGCTTGTTTGTTTTTGCCTTTGTTATATATGTGCTGCAAAATACAAGTGATGCATAAGGTGCATGATTGAGGAGAGCCTAGACAGCAGCTGTGAATTCCTGGACTCTTCTCAGACATTCCAGACAACAGTGAAGTGGGTCAGACAGAGGAGTGTTTAGGAGAAGTGTCAGAGGGCCCCTTGAAGGCAAGGGAGTTCCCCCTATCCTTTCCCGGCCCATTGGTCTCCACAAGGGCTACCCTCACATTGTGGAATTCTGCAGTTTTAGCAGAATTTCAAGGGCTTCTGAGGCTTTTCACCATTTCTCCCATTGCGAACCACTGTTATGTCTCGTAACAAGACTCGCTGAAGGCAGAGGTGTGTTCTCTTGGCTTCACGCCTTTCAAGAGGAAGACAGAGAGTCTTTGATTCTAGTGAGGAGTTTTCCACTGCATCGCCCTACAGTGAGGACTTTGAATCTGATTTTCTTGCAGAATTTCAGGGCAGCAAATGTATGCATAAAACCATGTCTGCAATAAAATAAGAACTTTGCTGAGAAGATGTTAACTGTTTCCAGTGGAGTCTCTCCTTCTAATGTTATTACGGATGCTCAATATTACCCCTGTATTTAGCAGCAGCTTCTAGATGATTACTCTGCTTTTGGAGATGGTAAGTTTTTGGCACAAAATAAATACCATTCACTGATACTAATGGTTGCCTTCAATAACTCAATGAGGGTGTTAGTGGTAAGTCAGGAGATCAGATCAGAACTCATGGTGCCATGGCCAAAATATACTAGTGATTCCTTTCACCCGCCTGTAACTTCGGCAGCCAGAGGTCCTATGGTGATTTTTCTCCAGTTAGATTTTTCTACTGTCACAAAGGTGATTTCTGACCATGGATCAAACTTCACATCCATTGACCTGAAAATCATAGGGATGAATGCACAGTCATTTGCACATTTCCCACCTCCTACCACCACCACATCAATGGGCTTTTGAAGCATGTTGTCATAATGTCAGAATATCAGGAGGTGCCACAGAATGTGGAGATTTTCAGCCCAGTTCAGCTATTTTGCCAGTGTCAACCTTATAAACATCACTTTGGTATATGAAGGAGGTCTGGCAAGGCATGACTTGGTACACTGTGTAGTGGGCCTCAAAAAGAAAATGAACTAGTTGGTGCACAGAGCAAAGGATAACTAACCTTTAGCCAGTCAAGAGCCACTGAAAGACTGCTGCTCTTACCCGTGAGGTCCAGAAGAACTGGTCATGAACTTGAGCAATCTTTGACTTTGGAGAACAAATTGTGAGGCCACTGCACTCTTCTGAGGTGATTTGTGGGCCTAACTACTTGGTTCATATTGAGGAAACTCAACGAGGCTAATGCTACATTCATATTGAGGAAGATCAATGAGTTTAATGCTTAGTGCACATTGAGGAAAGTCAATGAGTTAATGCTTAGTTAATTTTGAGGGAGATCTATGAGTTTAATGATCAGTTCACATTGAGGAAGAGCAATTAGTTTAATACTCAGTTGATATTGCGGAAGATCAATACGTTTGTTTTGTAACTTTTTTTTATTGGTAACATTGCATCACATCATAGCTTATACATTTGTCATATACATGTCGTATGGGATCCAGTACTCTCAAACAATGGTTCTTCCCATGTCAATTAAACATCAGCTATACTGATCCGGTGAATTTCCATATATCACAATTTACTTTAAGTTTTTTATATAACAGTAATACTTAACCAAAGAATTAACCCCCCCACCCCTCCCCTCTCCCCGGTGGCGACCGCCAGCAGTAGCATTTGTTATCTGGGCTAGCAGACATAATGGCTTAACTAGTTTGTATTGATGCGGGTTGGCTATTTGTATTCTCTGCACCAGGGACCAGCGCACTGTGAGTGTACGATTGTGTGAGTGTAACTCCGTCATTGCTCTGGGCAGTTGTCATTGACATCTCTATTAGCATATGTCCCCATTCTGTCAGGTCCATTTCAGCATTCTCATCCGTTCTCACAGCCCTGAGGCGACATTCTTCCGCCACACCCCAATCACGCATATCATTGCACCATCTATCCAGTGAGGGCGGCGCGGGAAGAATCCAGTTTATTGCAATACGTCGTTTAGCAAGAACCAATCTTAGCATTGCATATTTAAGACGGATTTGCGTCTCTCTCTTCGGCTTTGGGAGTACACCCAACAAGCATTGTTTTATAGAGACTTCTATTCGCACCGCTGTTACAGAGCGCAATGTCTGTACCACCTGTTCCCAAAGATCAATAAGTTTAATGATTAACTCACATTGAAGAAGATCAATGAGTTTAATGCTTCATATTGAGGAAGATAAATGAGTTTAATGGTTTAGTTCACACTGAGGATGATCGATAGGGTTAATGCTCAGTTCACATTGAGGAAGATCACTGAGCTTAATGCTTAGTTCACATGGAGGAAGATTTGTGGGGTAAATGTTTAGTTCATATTGGTGCTGCTTGGTAACCCCAGGAGGTGTTCCACGTGAACCTGCTAAAGCTGTCCAAAGATCTACAAGTGCAGTACTCCTTGTCGCTCCAGAATAAGACGAATAGGACGGTGAGTCCCTCCTAGACTGTTATGATAACCTAAGAAGAATTGCATAGTGGAAGAAGTTAACCTTGCTTCCAATCTGAGTATCTGATCTATGGCCATGAGAAACATTGGCAAACAGCCCTGAGGCAGTGTGCCAGCTGCTTACAGTCACTCCATGGAAAATGTGATCATGGAAACCGACTTTTTGTCAAAAACAAGACCTACAGAATGTGATATAAGACCCCAGAGTGTTTCAAGGCAGAGGTGCCCCCTGTGCTGGATCTGTTTGAGCCTTCAGAGGGTCCATCAGCAAACCTGGTGGTGCTAGTTCAAAAGCAAGGGTTGAAGGAACTATATTTCAACATGGAGCACCAAGGCACATTGTTGTGATGAAGAACAAGGTTAAGTTCCCTCAGTTGACAAGATACTGGATTAACCGGGTGCTATAAAGATCCTCAGTGCAATTGATCTGACCATGGGCGCTGACACATTACTCTCAAATTTGGTGCCAGGAAGAAGACAGTGTGCCTCATCCAAGGGTATTAACCAGTTCGGCATAATGTCCTTTGGACTATAGAATGTCCCTACCAGCTTCCAAAGTCGGGTGAGCAGGGATCTGGCTGGACTTTACAGCATCTGTGCCAAATACATAGATGGGATTTCAATGTTCAACTTAATCTCACTGGGCATTGCAAGCACTTCGTAGACTACTAAAAGACAAGCGCTGCCCCATGACTATCCTGCCCTTGACTATCCTGACCTTTAAGAAGCAGCCAAAGAAGGTGACTTCTGAGTGTTGGAAAGGCTCTGTTCAGAAGTCCGAAGACTAAATGTAGTCCTTTATGAATTTCTCATGTAAGGATGTTGGTGCTATCCAGCATCAACTCACTGAGAAAGGACGAGAGCATCGATGTCACCTGCCAGACAGCTGAACTAGGCAGCGATTGAGAAAAATACCTTACTGTCATCAAGGCTGAAGTGCTTATGTCCATACTTTTTTATTACCACCTTCAAAGTCCAGAGAGACCACAAACCCCTGAGATTGCTCAGAGTCATGAAGAGTGAAAATCCCATGCTTTTGAAGGAGTCAATTTCCTCACAAGGATTGGACTTCCCAGTGGAGGATTAGGCTGAGTTGTCACATGGGAATTATGTTGGACTTTCTACTTAACCCAGCAGACAACCTAGGGTCTCCTGCTGTGGAGAAAACCCTGGTCAGTCTGATCTGGGAAGGGTGTGCAATGAAGACAAATGTCTCTGCTTGTAAATTCACCTGCTCCTTGCACAGATTGCTGTGTATTCTTGAATTCCCTGATACCCTTACTCTCCAGTGGCTCACATCCTTGATTGATTAGCTTTATGATTTGTTTTGCCTTTGCTTCCCACCAGAGAAGTCAATTGACGTTTGTATCAGTCGTACATCAAAAAGAGAATCCCACCATAGTCAAGGAGGTTATGCCAACCTCACCAGGCAATGCGAGACAGGTGATTGGTCAGTGAATCTGGTTGTCCTGATCTTTACATCTGCATCTCTGGGAGAGGAAACTGCTGTAACCCATTAAAGTCTAGGCTTTCACATCGCCTCCGCCAGAATAGTGTTATGTGTTGTGGGATCTATGTTCCATACCTAGTTTGTGTGTCCCATTGCAATGATTCTCTTTGCAAGGCCAGTGTGACTGTGACACAAAACAGTGCAACTGATTCTGAGGTCTGCACATAGGACACTGCATTGTTGTACTTTGCTTGTCTGTGGTTGGACTGCAATCTACACCTGTCCAGTCCTCACTTGCAGTAATCGGACTTCACTTTGGAAGTTTAAGTACAAATACTAAATATTCCCATCACTGGCATTGCATGTTGTGTAAATACTAAGGCCATTCGGACAATGTGGTTTGGATATATGTGTAGCTAGTGAAGCTAGTGACCCAATCTTGTGTAATTGATCGTTACAAGAAATTCTTATGCAGTATTGCTCAGCGGGTAATGTATGGGTTGCAGTCCAATTGGATTTCTAATTTCTACTGCTTCATTGACTCAGTACTTGCACCAGGGGGTTAGAAATTCTACCCCTGCGGCTCTATGGGGGCGGAGGGCCCAGATCGTATCAGTATACAATGGTGATGTGGGGTCTGCTCCGGAAAGACTCAGCAGAGGACGAGGTCCATACCTGTTTGATGCTGTCCCTGGTCTTCCTCCGGAAGACTGGGAATGTAGGACCTGGGCAAGCATTAAACATAAGATACAACCTGCACACCCAGTTATTTGAACCTGTGTAACGTGACGGAGTGCACATGGTCGCATCTTGGAGGGTGGTGCCCCGGGAATCGTGTGTGCTTGTTTTATAATGAAGGGGTAGTTTTTTGTCGTATTTGGAATTGCTTCTCTTGCACCTCTGTGGGTGGCATCTGATAGGACCAATGGTGCCTGTTAAGGCCAAAAGATGTCAGTTCTAATGTAAACTGTACATGTGCACTGCCTCTTCCACATTGTTCCCCCCCCCCCGGACCTTTCACTTCTCCTGTACCTCAAGCCCGGTTCTAGAGGGTGGGCCAGGCCCTCCCAAAATAAGCCTGTGGCCCACCCAAGACCCATTTATAAGAAGAAAACAACTATTTCCTCTTTTACTTAATGAAAAAACAACACAGGACTGCAGCCTCGCTATGAAAACCAAATTGTGCAGCTTTCATGTGTAATGCCAATGCCTTGGGCTACCATAAGTGCCTGGGGAGAGGGGTGAGGTCACAGGGGGTGATTGCTATTACTGTGCATGTGTAAATAGAAAGAGTATGTGAGACATCCACGCTATATCGAGACCACATGCTCCCAAGTCACAGTAATTAAGAGATGAAACCAGTTTTATGGCAGAAACAGTGTGAAGGATTTTCCATTTTAAGAAATGTAAAAGAAAATGTGCATACAAGCAGGATATATATCCTAGTTGTAGTTTGTTTTATTTTCTTTTTGCTGTGACGCTATTCCTCACTTATGCTGGGGCCTCTAGAATTATGCCGCCGGGGAAAATCAAAGTATGCTGCAGGATTGACTAAATTATGTGTCAAGAAAGGCAAATTACACTGCGTAATGAGGCACATTTTGTGTAAGTATTACTTCTTTATTTGAAATTTTTTATACTTTAACACTATCTTGGCAAAGGTTGCACCTTGTTACTATCAGTTTAACACCAAAATACAGAAATAGGAACTGAAAAGTGGTTAGCCAACCTTTGCAAAGGACCTTCCGCTGCACAGCAGCACGTGTCACTACAGTTTTAGGAACTTTTGATCCGTTTGAGCTACTAACAATTTTTTATCACAATCTGCAAATTATGCAGCAGATGATGGTTTATGTGACAAATTTTGCAAATCCATAATTATGCGGAACACGCTGCAGCCACAGAATTGCATAATTGCAGTGACCCTGCCTACGGCACTATATGAAGTAAAAACACTGACAATGGCAATGTTTTGACTGTTCATAAGTGAAAAGATGTCAAGTTTCACTAATGCAATATAGATAGAGAAAGAAAGGAGCAGTGCAAGGGCCAATTATACAAAGAAAAGCACTGGCAACAATTCCATGGCAGCACTGGCAGCACGTGCGGCCTCTGTCCAGCCTACTCTCAATCTCCTGAGGTGCTCGCAGAAGGCGGAGCTCACTATTATAAATAGAAGGAAGTTAAATAACATTCACCCCACTTTGGGGCACCGGTGGCCCTGCATTTAGTCTTTCCCAACAAATTCTCTCATTTTGTTACATGAACAGACAGAAATGGATTATAGTGAGGGTCACTAGAATAATGCGATTCTGCAGCCGCAGTGTTTTACGTGTAATTATGGATTGGGCACTTTAACAAAAATTCCTCTTACACGGATCAAAAATTACTAAATGCGTGGTCACATGCTGCTGCACAGTGGAAGGCCCTGTGCGAAGGTTTACTCGTCACTTTTCAGCTGCTTATGGCGGTACTTGGTTTTTAAACTGGTACTAATGAAGTAAAACCCTTTTTCAAGATAGTGTTAATGTGTGAAAAATGACAAAATAATAAAGTAATACTACCTCTCATTAAGCTGCAAAATGTATTCAACCCTGCTGCATAATTTGGTACTTCGGTGCTCCATAATTCCAGTGGCCCTCATAGTGCTGCCCCTTGGGCTCTAAACTGATAGAGAGATGGGTGAGTTGGAGAGAAGGGAAGGTGAAGCAGAGGAATGGAAAGGTAGTAGGGAGGAGGCTGAGGCAGAAGGGAGGAAAGTGAGCATAAAAGGAGGACGGTGAGTTGGAGAGACTGGAGGGTGAGCAAGGGTGAGGGACAGAGAAGAGGGGGAGGAAGAGAGAGAAGGGGGAGGAAAAGAGAGGGGTGAAGTGGAGTGAGAAGGATGCAGTGGAAATAGAAGGGTGAAGTGGAGCAAGAGTAAGCTGGCGCACAGTGAGAGAATGGCGAGGTCAGGAGAGCGCTAAAGTAGGATAAGGAGGAAGAGAGGAGGGTGAGGTGAGACAAATATGAGGGTGAAGTGGAGAAAGAGACGGCACGGTGGATAAGGTGGAGAGAGAGTAAGATGATGTACAGAGTGAGGTGGACGGAAATCGAGGGTGAGGTGAGTGGGACAGCAAGGAGGATGAAGGCGGGAGAGAGGAAGGTGCGACAGAGAAAGAAGGGTGAGGTGGAGAAAGCAGAAAAGTTCAAGCCCAAAGGTTTAAACCTCTAGTAATACACAGGGTAAACTAGCGTACAGAGGCGGGCTTAATAAGGGTGTGGGGCTCACACCCGTTCAAGACCATCCAGCATGCCTAGACCCAGTTCTCAGACTCCTAGGAGTCTCTGGACAGCCCCATTCATCTCTATGGCCCACCCATGCTTCTTCATGGCCCTCCCAGATCCCAAATCCTGAAACTGGGCCTGCTGTACCTCCCATTGCTTACCGATCATCTGGGGCTTTTCCACCCTATCGGGCTCCTGTTTTCCCAGTACAGAGTTCTGTACCGGGCTATCCAGCATAGGACTGAATCCATGCCGGAGTTCCTGGATATGCTCTGATTAAGCCAACTCGTTCAACTGAGTTTCGGTGCATGCAAATCTATCTTGGAGAGGGTGTGGGATATCTCAAAAATCTGGGATAGATCTAGCCTATCTGAACCGAACGCTGACACCCAGCTCTAATGCCTTAAAAAGCTTACATTCATGACAGCTGTTCTCGGAAGAGGATTTTCCTGGGGCCTTCCAATTCCGGGTGATCACGAGGCAGCTTGTTACACATGGTATTTATTAGAATAGGAAAACTACTGTGTTTTCATTAAGAAGAATACAGCTGTAGTCAGTGATTCAGAATACAGCTGACCTCTCGTTTTGCACTCACATAAAAAATGTTTTTCAGTTTGATTTTGCACATTGTTTCTTTTCATGGTCCTAGCCGGCATGCCATGCATGTATGTGTGCCTTTTTTCTGTGTAGTGGGGGTTTGGAGGAGGCCAACCATGCATTAAACTCATGCTTGTGAGAGAAAACATCTTTAGTGTGCAGCATTGCACATGCATGAAAGGCACAATTAAAGTGGGGAGGCCGTCCAAGCAGTGCACATCCATGCCCCTCCCGCTACTCCAATGTTTCACATGACATAAACACCACTGGGCAGATTTATCATTATTTCATGCAGCGCAGCAAGCCACCTTGCTGCGCTGTGCTGCGTGAAAGTGCAGGAATGGCCCGTTTTTAACATTCTTTTCTTGCGCTGGCGCACAATGTGCTGTCTAGTGTCAACGCAGGCCTGTGCTGTGGTGCAAGGGTACCAGCATTGCAGCCAGGATTGTTTTTGTGAAGGAAGGGGCACCTTCCTGCACAAAAACAATCCTTAGAGGCATTTTCCTCTTTCTATTTTTGCTGCAGAATGCAGCACACATATAGAGAGGAAAAAACGAGGAGAAATACAAAATATTTCTCCTCGTACCGCCTCACTTGGGGAGGCGTAGCACTTTGACGCATTCCCAGGTCTACCAGTTATGGTAAATCTGGGGATGCACCAAAATCCATGGATGCATGCGTGGGAACACCTATGCTCCACCCATGGAACGCCTCCCTGGGGCAGAATAAATTAAACGCAACGATTTGTGCTGCGTTGGGTTACTCTAGATTTATCAAGCCATACAGGGCCATGCAAGGTGGCCTTGCGTGGCTTCATAAATCTTACTGGCGCAAGGGTGACACAAAACCTTGATAAATCTGCCCCCATGTTTTCCCTTTAGTGACTCATGCATCTCACATGTGTCCTTGGAAAAATGCATCAAAGTGAACACACACACGTGCCATAGAACCCCCTGTGACCTGGGTCATCTTCAGCTTTGTTGCCAGCAGTGAGAGGTATTCTGGGATTTGCAGTTTAGCTTTAAGCATTGCAAGTATGGGCACAAAAATCCGAACATGCAATGTGCTTCTGGCTGAAATGTTAAGCCTTGCTTGATGTGTAAGGGTTGACATGGAAGCATTTTGCAGCAGCGAGCATGGTGCTACCACTGAATTTCCACATGTGAAATGTCTTACATATGTATGTCCCTTCTACATCAGGACTGCCCTGCATCTGTCCCAGTTTAGGAAAGAGTTGAAGACACATCTCTTTAAAGAACACTCCAATGCAAGGCATTAACAGTTCACAGACCAGCTACCTATCTTATCAATCGCTGACTTTATGCTCATCTTTGACTCTGTACAGCAATTCACTGCCTTTTGGCTAGGTTTGAGCTATAGAAGTACCACATACATACATATGCCAGTGTTACATATTTTGGGTGCCCATACATTTGTTTTATCGAGATGAAAGGACCCTTTAAGAAGTTGGGGATTTCCCAACTTGAGTTGTATGCACCACAAACCTGGTACTTATATGACCTATTCAATACTGTGGAAACCTTTGCTGACCTTTCTTCCCTAGGTCAGCAGATGCAACGGAAGGTTCCATCGTCTCCCTGAGCATTCAATATTGATAATTTCTATTTTATTCCAATAGAGAACTTCCTGAAGCTGTGCACTGGAGAATTTGGTTTTGGGTACAAGGGTTCCATCTTTCATCGGATTATCCCGAGTTTCATGTGCCAGGTGAGCATGGTACTGCTTTGTAGTCCCGCTTAGGGCCCCATTGTTATATTTCAGGTCTTACACAGTAATATTTGGGTTTGGATATGGGGCCCTTGGGGATCAGCCATGATTTCCTAAAAACATAGGGGCATGTAGATTCATTAGGTGCAAATTTACAAGAAACATATGCATCAAAAGACGGTTCATTATAAAGGTATGGAAGGAGGTTTGAAGTAACTAGTGCACCATGACTTGCCTTTCCTAAACAAGCATTGGCAATGCCAATAGGTCTATCCTATGCAAGACCTATTGGCTTTGCGAATATGTTTTAGCCATGTTGTACACCAGTGTGGCTGGTGTTCAGCATGAATAAAAGTTAGTGGGGTAAAGTAGAGTGGAGTGGAGTGAAGTGGAGTATCGTAAAGTGGCATAGAGTGGTGTAGAGTAGACTTGGGTGGCGTGGAGTGAAGTGTAGTGTCATGGAGTGGTGTAGAGTGTTGTGAAGTGTCGTGGAGGGAGTAGAGTGTCATAGAGGGGAAGCGTATAGAGTTGAGGGGCATAGAGTGTCAGAGTGAGGTAGAGTGTCATAGTGGAGTAGGGTGTTGAAGAGTGGGATGGCAAAGAGAGTCATGGTGTAGAGCAGAGTGGAGTGGTATAGAGGGTGTTGCATAGAGTGGAGTAGAGTGTTGTAGAGTAGAGTGATGTAGAGCACAGTAGCTTGTTGTAGAGTGGAGTCGCATAGAATGGGGTAGTGTAGGACTGTGGAATTGCAACGAGTGGAGTAGAGCATTGTAGAGTTGTGTGGGGTACAGTGGAGTGGCATAGAGTATCAGAGTGGAGTGGCGTAAAGTGAAGCAGTGGAGTGGAGTAGTGTGTTGTAGAGTATAGTGGAGCATAGTAGTATTGAGTGGCATAGAGAAAGTTCTGTAGAGCATAGTAGAGTGGAGTAGTGTCGTAGAGGGGCATAGAGTGGAGTAGAGTGTTGTAGCATGGAGTGGCATAGAGTGGAGTAGATTGTCATAGAGTGGGGTAGAGTTTAATGGAGTAAAGCGTCAAAGTGGAATGGAGTGTTTGGGAGTGTCATAGAGTGGACTAGAGTGAAGTGGCATAAAGAACAGTGGTGCAGAGTAGATTAGCATAGAGCGCATTGGCTTTGAGTAAAGTTGTGTAGAGTCCTTTGGCGTAGAGTGCAGTGATGTAGAGTGGTACAGAGTAGATTTTAGTGGCATAGAGTGGAGCGGCACATAGTGGAGTAGAGTGACAGAATGCTGTGGCGTAGAGTTCAGTGGCAGAGTACGCAGTGTCACAGAGTAGAGTGTCATAGAGTGCAGTGGTGTATAGTAGAGTGGAGTAGAGTGCACTGGTGTACAGTGCAGTGGCTAGAGTGGTGTGCAGTAAAGTGGCGTAGAGTGCAATGGAGTAGAGTAGAGTGGTGTAGAATGCAGTGTGGAATGGCATGGAGTGGCATAGGGTGAAGTGGTGCATAGTAGAGTGCAGTGGCGTGGAGGGGTGCAGAGTAGAGTGGAGTGGGGTAAATTGGAGTAAGTATGGTGTGGTAGCGCACTCCAATTACAGACAACACATATTCAATTGAAATGACCATTACATTTGCACAGACATGTAGTTTTATTGATAAAAGTTTACAGCGCACAAACAATGTGTGGAAATGTCATCACCTAGTGTATTGATTTGTTGTGAGCGTATTAAAATATTTGTTTCCACCACACTCCGAATTACCCCAAAAAAACATACAGACGAAACAGGTATACTATATGATTTTAGGGGGGTCACAAGTCAACAAATATTAGGTTGCACGAAAAGCTTGATTGATATTACTTAGACAAAACACATAGGCACGCAATTGATCTCATCAAAGGAGCATGTTTCCAAGACAAATGTAAAATACAAAAAATAAAAAGATCAATGAAAGCTAATGTATGAAGCGAATAGAAATGAATTCAAAGATGTTGATACAAATGTCTAAACTAAGCCGGCTGTTCGATAAATATGACATAGATAAAATAATCGAAGATAACATCTACCAAATAACAAGAATGTTCGCAATAATTGGGATGCAAATTCTTTCCGGGGAATATAACTTTCTTTGCTTTGTATATCCACTACTGTATGACATAACCAATGTGCATGGGTTGCCACACACAAAAAGTCACCTGAATGAAAAGTAAGATTGATATAGACACATATGTCACCTATACTTCAAATTGTTAGAAAAAAACCCATCATGTTCTAGTAGCAAATACATTTGCTTGTATCTTTTAGCCCTGAAGAAGTCGCGGCCACCAGCCATGGGCGATGAAACACGTGTTGGCTAAAAAGAGGCTAAAAAAAGAACTAAACAAGAACATATGAGAATAAACCTAACAAATACAAAGAAAGACAAGAATTGTTGATATGTGTTATTTATG
This sequence comes from Calotriton arnoldi, assembly GCA_963921515.1. Taxonomy (NCBI): domain Eukaryota; kingdom Metazoa; phylum Chordata; class Amphibia; order Caudata; family Salamandridae; genus Calotriton; species Calotriton arnoldi. Next base: position 391,346 of record CAWUFW010000676.1, on the reverse strand, counting down.
TAATACATGTTGACATTAGTGTGTGCTGGAGAAACCAATTTTTTGTATAAACTGGGTGATTTTGGTCGTCCAACTGGGGGTGGGTGATCTCTCCACCTCCAAGCACCGCACGTAAATAAGTTCACGACAACTTTCAAGTGTACTTCTGTAGAGCGCCACAGAACCTTCTGCAAACCTGACCTGCGCTAGCGCACTTTGAATGATAATCGATCATTACTAAAGCAAATCTGCAATCACGAGGCAAAAAATTAAATGGTCCTGAAATGTCAAAACCCACTTTTTGCCACGGAAACTCAGGCCATTCCACAGGAACTAAAGGAGCAGGATTAATTTTCAGCATCTTTACACTGCTGGCACAATCAGAGCATTCCCTTACTACTCTGTCCACAAATCTGTCCAACCCTGGCCACCAGAACACAGTCCTAACCAATCTATTCATGGAGGATATTCCCAGATGTCCCTCGTGAGCCACAGTCAAAATACGATCTCGAAGAGATACAGGTGGTATGCATTTACCTTGCCTGAAAACAAGATCTCCCTCCATTTCCAGTTTACCTGAGACTTTCCAAAATGGAAACAAATCTACAGGGATTTCTCCCTTAGGAGGCCATCCTTCTCTCACATACTCCGTAACTTTAAGAAGCAAATTATCGCTCTCCATGGCATCTCTCCACATCTCTTCGGTAATAGTACCAAACCTCCCTGACACCACTTCCTTAATACTGGCCACAATCTCCTCATCACCCCTCTCCTCACCTATCTTACAAGGCAACCTGGAAAGACAATCTGCTGTAACATTAATTTTTCCTGGAATGTACTCCACTAGAAAATTGTACTCTTGCAAGCGAGACATTAACATTGCCATGCGTTCAGTAGCTTTCTGACCACCCCCAGGGGACAAAATCGTTACAAGCGGCTTGTGGTCTGTCCTCGAAACAAAACGAGCTCCCCAAACATAATTGTGGAAATGCTCCACCGCCCAAACACAAGCTGGTAACTCTCTCTCAATAACTGCATAACGCCTCTCAGTTTCATTGAGGGTACGAGAAGCAAATGCTATGTTCCACTCTTCTTTACCAGCACGTTGTGACAACACTCCCCCCAAACCATATAAACTTGCATCAACTGTAATTATGCAATTCTTATTGATACAGTACGGTTTTAAAGTGGGAGCTGTCACCATCTCAGCCTTAATGCTTTCAAAGGCTTTTGCTGTCTTTCTCCCCACACAAACTCCATGTTCTTTCTTGTTAATTCTCTCAAAGGTTCCATCTTGGAAGCAAAATTCTTTATAAACTTACTGTAGTACTCGCAGAGACCTGAAAAAGAGAGAAGTTTGTCTTGAATCTGGAGCAGGGGCTTTAAGAATTGCTTCAACAAGAGATTTTTTAGGTACAACTCCTTCTTTCGACAATGTGTGTTCCAGGTATTCCTCTGAATCTTGGTACAAGTTACATTTATTCCTCTTAAGTGTCAAACCATGTTCTCTCAAAACATCACACACTTTCCTCAGATGACCAGAATGTACTGCTTTATCACAAGAAAATATAAGAATGTCATCCTGAAAACACTTGACGAAAGGTTCCATCTCTTTGAAAATTTAACACATAGACCTTTGGAAGACAGATGCCGCCGATGCGAGTCCAAAAGGCATCCTTTTAAATTGATACAAACCCTGAGGAGTGATGAAAGCAGTCATGTGACGCGATTCTTCTGCCAGTTCGATTTGATGATACGCAGAACGAAGATCAAGTGTAGAAAATATGGTCGCACCTCCAAGCATGCTCACCACCTCATTAATATTTGGTAAAGGGTGACAGTCCACCAAAATATTAGCATTTAAGGCTCTAAGATCAATGCATAACCTCAGAGATTTGTCAGCTTTGCGTGCTAAAACAATCGGAGAAACCCACTCTGACGATTCCACTTCCTCTATAACACCTCCTTTCAACACCTCCTTAAGAACACCACCCAACTCATCTCTCACATTAATAGGAACATTCCTGAGCTTTTGTTTAACTGGAAATGCTCCTTGTTTAAGTTTAATCAAATGAGTAAAACCTTTTAGTTTTCCCACCTTTTCAGAAAAAACCTCAGGAAATTCACCCTCAATTTATTTTCCACTTGTGTTGTCTTCTACTACCAAAACAGGTTCTTTACTACGAGGATTGAGTATTATTCCCAATTTCCATTGGTCTCTCCAACCCAGTACACTAACACTCTTCTTAGCCACATACAATTTGGTAAATGCAGTCCTCCCTTTGAAGAAAACATCGGAAGCTACATAACCCATTAAATCTATTAAGGAACCATCAAAAATTTGTGCTATAACATCAGAGGCGCACAAATCACTGTGGGCTAAAATTCCTTTGAATTTCTCATTGAAATAATTTTCAGTAATAATCGACCATGGTGACCCCGAGTCAGCCATGAGTTCCAAATCTTTCTCCAGGAACTTAACAATACATCTAGGAGATTTCTTAACTTCACCTTCCCCATCAACAGATACAACAATACCAGTTTCTTTAGTGGATAAACAGTCCTGGTCACACACACATCTCACACACGAGACTTCATTAGATTTCATGGGAAACGCTCTTCCTCTACTAAGGACTTTCTTCTTGTCAGCCTTGCATACTCGAGCAAAATGACTAATCCTGCCACACTTAATGCATTCCTTACCTATAGCTGGACAATGTGGAAATGATGCTACAAGGTTGAAACTACCACACCTATAGCAAATTATATTTTTGTCAGTTTTCTTCCCTGGTTGAGGTAACTTGCGAGGAGTATTCACCACACACACATCGTCTACACTCTTCTCACTTTTAGATCCCACCTCTTCAACAGTCTTCATCCATCTTTCAGATTGTTTGAAAGCTTTGGCAGTAGCAATAGTATCATGCAAATTGGGATTACCCAACACCCAAAGTTGTTCTTGTGTTTTTTTACTCTTGACATTCACAATAATTTGTTCCCTGATCATCTCATCACAGATAAACTCAAAATTGCATGTAATAGCAAGCGCTCTAAGGCCAGTCAAAAAATCATCAAAGGATTCATTTTTCCTTTGTGCACGAGTATAAAATTTACACCTATTTAATGCAATACTTGTTGTAGGTTTAAATCTATACAGCAAAACCAAAGTGGATGATGGACGGAGTGTTGAACATTGCAAGCACTCACCCCCAGTCAACTGATCTGGGTTTAATCCATCATCATTCTTTAGCTCACTCTGCCACCCCAGTTCAGACATGGCCATATGCAAATCAGTCTGACCCTGTGCCTCATGGGAACAGTCCAGCCCGAACTGCCAAGCCATGTCTTCCCTGGACCGGAAACCAGCATCCTGGGACCGGTTTCGGGTTCATAACCCTCATCAGCCAGGCTATCTTGAATCCAGTGGCAAAGTGAGCAAGGGACTCACGTCTGGGCATACCCTGCCAACTTAGGGCGAACTTAGCAAAACCAAAGGGGATAATGGACGGAGTGTTGAACATTGCAAGCACTCACCCCCAGTCAACTGATCTGGGTTTAATCCATCATCATTCTTTAGCTCACTCCGCCACCCCAGTTCAGACATGGCCATATGCAAATCAGTCTGACCCTGTGCCTCATGGGAACAGTCCAGCCCGAACTGCCAAGCCATGTCTTCCCTGGATCGGAAACAAGCATCCTGGGACCGGTTTCGGGTTCATAACCCTCATCAGCCAGGCTATCTTGAATCCTGTTCTCATAAGGCACAGGGTCAAGACTGATTTGCATATAGCTGTGTCTGAACTGAGGTGGCGAAGTGAGCTAAAGAATGATGATGGATTTAACCCAGATCTGTGACTGGGGGTGAGTGTCTGAAAAGTTTCAGCACTCCGTCCATTATCTCCTTGTGTTTGCTTTGTTGGCCCTAAGTTGGCAGGGTATGCCCAGACATGGGTCCCTTGCTCACTTTGCCACTGGATTCAAGCTAGCCTGGCTGATGAGGGCTGTTAGCCCGAAACCGGTCCCAGGATGCTTGTTTCCGGTCCAGGGAAGACATGGCTTGGCAGTTCGGGCTGGACTGTTCTCATGAGGCACAGGGTCAAGACTGATTTGCATATAGCTATGTCTGAACTGGGAGTGGCGAAGTGAGCTAAAGAATGATGATGGATTTAACCCAGATCTGTGACTGGGGGTGAGTGTCTGAAAGTTTCAGCACTCCGTCCATTATCTCCTTGTGTTTGCTTTGTTCGCCCTAAGTTGGCAGGGTATGCCCAGAGCGTGGGTCCCTTGCTCACTTTGCCACTGGATTCAAGCTAGCCTGGCTGATGAGGGCTGTTAGCCCGAAACCGGTCCCAGGATGCTTGTTTCCGGTCCAGGGAAGACATGGCTTGGCAGTTCGGGCTGGACTGTTCTCATGAGGCACAGGGTCAAGACTGATTTGCATATAGCTATGTCTGAACTGGGGTGGCGAAGTGAGCTAAAGAATGAGGATGGATTTAACCCAGATCTGTGACTGGGGGTGAGTGTCTGAAAAGTTTCAGCACTCCGTCCATTATCTCCTTGTGTTTGCTTTGTTCGCCCTAAGTTGGCAGGGTATTCCCAGACGTGGGTCCCTTGCTCACTGTGCCACTGGATTCAAGCTAGCCTGGCTGATGAGGGCTGTTAGCCCGAAACCGGTCCCAGGATGCTTGTTTCCGGTCCAGGGAAGACATGGCTTGGCAGTTCAGGCTGGACTGTTCTCATGAGGCACAGGGTCAAGACTGATTTGCATTTGGCTATGTCTGAACTGGGGTGGCGAAGTGAGCTAAAGAATGATGATGGATTTAACCCAGATCTGTGACTGGGGGTGAGTGTCTGAAAAGTTTCATCACTCCGTCCATTATCTCCTTGTGTTTGGTTTAAATCTATTCTCCATTCGGGCTAAGGCGTCTTCAAAACTACTTAAATCCTCTTGGACACTTGGTAAAGTCCTAAAAACTGCTTGACCCTCTGAACCCAAACAGTGTAGTAAAATATTTTTTCCCCTTTCATTTCCCATCCTGTCCCCATCAATTACTTTCATATAAGTTCAAAATTCTTCCTTCCATCTAGACCAATAAATTGGGAGGATCACCCTTAGCTTGTAAAAATTTTGCAGGAGGTTCAAACTGCATATTCGCACTGGAAATTATTAAGACTGAGTGAGTGAAAATATAAAGTAATCTGTCCCAAGTGATGGTCAAAAAATGTGAGTAAAATGCACCTTAGAAGCAAATAATTACACAAGTACAGTTTGATTTCCAGCCGTGCACATCTGCGTGTAAAAAACTGTGCACTTAAGTTTCCCAGTAGTGCACAAACAGTGTAATAGCAAGTGGTGTAAACAAACGATGTGAAGATACGTGACAATTTAACTCACGTGGAGACAGTTGTGCAGCCGTGCACATCGGCATAAAAGTACATAGATAATTATGTCACGAGCCGAGCACATCGGCGTGAAGAGACCTGTATATTCAGTTCCGAAACGACGCTTGAAGGTTGTCACGTAACAAGCGTGTATCGGTGTGTTCATGCAAACAAAAACCCAAACGAAAATGGCGGAGCGTTGCCACGCAACCAGCGTGTGTCAGCGTGATGATGCAATTGGAATTCCCAATGAATATGGCGGAGGGTTGCCACGTCAATCAGCGTGATGGTGCAATACGTAGAAAGTACTTCTCGTGTTAGCACACAACCTCAGAAGAAAACACGTACCTTAGACGTGACTGCGCAACTTCAGGAGTTCGGAGATGACGAAATAAGGTGCCGCATAAACAAAGCCACGTGAGCCATCGTTGGGCTTTTGAATAACGCGGTAAGGAAACAAAATATTACAAAGTAGTAAAAAATAACTCCCAAAATAAATCCTTGTCTTGGATAGTGGAAGTCCTTTTGAAATCTCTGTATCGTTGTAATGTTGTAAGTTCTCCACGATATCCAACCAATCCAGGAAAATTTCCACACAAAAGAATCCCAAATGTAGTGGTACCGCTCTTGTGCCAAAATAAGTAGCCAGTACCTTGAAGTAACTCGTCGCCAGTGTAAGATGCTAAAATAAGATATCTGAGTCTAGGAGTAAGGAAACAGGAGTTTAATCTTCAATGGCACAGTACCATCCCAGCAGCTAGCAGATGAGTAATGTCAAAGTTCTGGTTCTGTTTAGAACTTCTACCAAGAGCTGGCAGGTGCCAGAATCAAATATATACAAAGATTAAAGGGAAAGGGACAAGGGACAAATACATAAAGATGTAACAGTAATGTTATCACAAAATGTGCTCTATTACGCCGCAAAATTTACCTTTGCTTGCTGCATAATTTATTCAATCCTGCCACATAATTTGGTTTTGCTGTGCATCATAAGTCAAGGGGCCCCAACTATTAATCAACAAAACACAAATTAAAAAGAAGCACACGCAATGAATTGTCCAAGATAATGTCAACAGCATAAAGGAAAACACTACCCGCCATTCTTGCCGAATCACGCTTTCCCTGTGTGGAAGTTGTGAAAATTCCAGACAGGCCGGTGTTTGTGAAACCTGAAAAGGCTAGTGGCATATCAATTGGATGCAGGGCTCAGGCCTCCTGTACACTCAATTGCACCCTGTTGCTGGAAATTGTTCCCACCTTTCTCACGAGGCCATTCCACAGCTGTAACCAGCGAAGGGGATTTACAGACTTCTGGCTAGCACCTAAAAGTTCTACACCATCAACGCAAGCATTTTCAGGAAGTACCTGCTGCAGGTTTCCGGGATGGTTTCTACAGTATTTGAGGGTGAGGTTTCTAGAATATGAGAGTACGGTACAGAGGGCCAGATTTTAGAGGTTTTTTATTCCAGTATACTTTTAGAGAAGGTCTTGCAGATAGTTCCTCTGTGGCATTGAGGGGTTTGTGACAGGTTATTTTAGCATATTTCGGTCGGGTCTTGTGTATGTGTAGGCTTTCCTGTTTTCAGTTCCTATTTTTGGTAAATTATGGTGGGATTTTTTTCAGTGTTTTCAATAACTTAAAACAGTGGTAATCAGTGGTTACATATTTTCACGCCATTAAAAACAGTGTTTTTCGGGTGTTTATGGAATGTTTTACTTTTATTATTGCTTGCTTTCTGCACTGATAGTGCATGTGTATAGACAGTGTGTGTACAGGGTATATGAGGTCCAAATACATTTTTACAAATTAAACTTATTGTAGTACACCATACAATACTTCTTTAGTGAGTCTTTTTTCATGTGCGCTCGCTCTTTCCTTCCCATGTAAATGTTTATCTGTGAAAAGGCCCTCTCAACCTTGGCACTTGAGACGGGCAACGCCAAAACAGCCAGTACACAATTTGCTAACTCTGGCCACTGACATAGCTTTCCATGCAAATACTGGTGCACCTGAAGATTGCGATTCTCTGGGACAGGTTCTGCAACATATGCGTTGAACTGGGCGCATATGCCCTCAGTTATTTAAGTGGTCAAACATGAAGCAGTACTTTTCAAAGTCTGGAGAAAATTCCCTTTTACGGAAGGGATCTAGAACTTATGCAGAGTACCTTAATGAGGCTTCATTGACTTCAAATGCCATGGTTGGTGAAGGGACATTTCTATGCATCATTGCAAGCCATTGCTCATGCACTGTAAAATACATTTTCTTGAATTGCTCCTCATCATTTCTTTGCTTGGCAAGAATTCTAACATGAAACATGTTGCAATGCCAAAGTCACTAAAAGTGTCGCCCAGCCTACTCTCAAGGAGATGTTTCACATCTACACCAACTACGCTGAACACTTGGTAGACAGGGGTGTCTTCAGACTCTAGTTTTTTGATTGTCCACTACAGCAGTCATGTTTTCCTGTAAAATCTAAGATGCAATAGAGTGTACTTTGTTCACAATCACATCACTATTAATATGTGACCAAAGATCCTCACATTTCTTGCCTTTGGCATTATCACTAAGCAAAAACCACTGAACATCGACCGTCTGGACACTCTGGACTTCGCTGGATTTCGTTTGGGCCCGACTTCGTATCTCTCTCAGTCTGAAGCATCGTCTGTGCCCGTGCACCATATAGGCTCCGTGCAGGACCTGTGGAGCATCAAGGACAACCAAAGATATCTCCCTTGGAGTGAAGGAGTCAGTCCCTTGCATTCGCATGCACCGCAACTCCTGTCTGTTCTGCTGACCCTGAGCTCCTACGGACTCCGAAGGCTTCAGCAACACAGGAGGTGGGTTTCTACATCTCTCGAGGTCCGAGCTGCCCTCTCACCAAGTTTGAGGTCAGAATCCCTCGTGGGGGCTGCAATACCCGAACCCCTGTGCACCTCGTACATTTGCAAGTGCATATGCTTGTTGGCGTTTCCCGAACAAGTGCACTGGGCTCCGAGTAGTCCCAACCTCTGGCACCATTTCCTACCAAAAACTCCGGCCTCCTCACACCGCGTGCTCCGTGGGCTGTTGTTTGGTGAAATCACTCGAGGTCCTCTCGCGACTCCTGAACTCCGGCCTGTGAGTCCTCTTGAGGGTCAACTTTGCTTTTCTTGGGCTCCCCTGGTTGCTCCAGTCCTGCCTTGACTCCCCTTGCTGTGGTGAGTCTCCTGGACCTTGCTGGTTTGAACCGTAGCCATCCTTGACCGTCTGCGTGGGTTGCCGTTGCCAAGGCTTGTTGGTGCTCCCGCCGGACACCGACCCCTCACTACTCAACATCCTTCGTGGGACAGCTCGTATCTGGCTCCTGGTCATCCTCGATGTCTCCTGGTCCCTGTGGCTGCAGAGTCGAGAACTCCTTCAACGCACCTGAAGCACCCGACATCGGTGGGCATTCGTCTACCGAGCCCCTGGTCACCCCTGAGTGACCCATACTCTGTCCCCTCTGCTTTCAGGTACTCTTCAACAAGAATCCACCTTTGGATTCCAACGGACACTTTTCTTACTTCCAGCAGCGGCTCTTCTCCGAAGTCCTCCATAGGGTTTGACGGCGGTTTCAGACGCCACTTCAGACCTATGCACCCGGCTTCCCTGGAATAGGTAACTTGGGTACCTCGGTATCCACGGGTGGGGTGGGTCTCCAACCTCCTATCTTCCACGGGGTTTCTTCGAAGTCCACTGGGAAGGGTCCTTAAACTCTAAAACTTCAACCGCGACTTTCCCATAGAATTGTACGGAGCACGCGGTCGTGTTCCCACACTGCACCTGACTTCCGTGGGGTCCCTATCTACTCACCTTGGGTGGTTCCTTGGGGTCCCAGCGATTCTACGTCCTCTTGACACTGTCTTGACTCAAGGCGTGGTTCTTATACCACTTTCTTAGTATATGGTTTGGTCCCCCCCTGGGGCCCACTGTGTATTAGTGCTATTTACTGTCATTTCTGTGCTTACGTATTGTGTGCTTTGTGATTATCTCCGTGTAGGAGATACTGTGCCGTACTAGATAGTGTTATAACAATAAATACATATTTTTTATAACTACTGTGTGGTTCTCCTTTCATTTAACCAATACTATAAGGTTACATTCTGGTAAAACAAGCTGCTTAACATTCCTTCAAGACTAAGCCTGAAGGCTGCTCTCCATGGCTACCACTTGGATAGCTTTCTAAGGTTATCTTTGACCTCTTAAATCACCATAAGGGTTGTTTGGACTGGTGCAAGGTGCCCACTTTAATTAGTAGACAGCATGTACCAGGCCAACTTCTCACAACCTATCATTCCTTCCCTACAGGGTGGCGATTTCACGAACCACAATGGGACAGGAGGCAGATCCATTTACGGAAATAGGTTTGCAGATGAGAACTTCACTCTGAAGCACAACGCTCCTGGCGTGCTGTCGATGGCTAACGGCGGCCCCAACTCCAACGGCTCCCAGTTCTTCATCTGCACCCACAAAACTGACTGGTGAGTGTGATAATTCACATGTTGTTGGGCAGGGCGGGAGTTCAGTAAAATCTTAGTTGGGGTGTCCTGCCGGGCAGACGAGAGAGTTCCTGCACCTGCAGCAGCCTGGAGTGGTCATCAGTCTGGCACGTCACGATGCCTTGAGGGATCGTCGAGTCAGATGTGAGCTATTTGAATGTCTGTTGGACACCTTATAAAGGTCTTCGTGGAGCTTTATTGTGGTCTGCTGGAGGCTTTGCCAGGGTCTGCTGGTGCATATGTGAGGATTTGTTGGAAGTATGTGTGAGGGTCTGTTGGAGACAGTGAGGTTTTATTGGAAGCTATGATGACGGCCCTTTTGTGGGTATATGAATGTAGTTTGAGGATTAATGGTGAATCAGTTGACAATACTTCCAGAGTCTTTTGTGAATGATGTGAGGATTTGTTCAAAGCTTTAGGAGGATCTGATGAGTCTGGGTGAGTGTTTTTGCTTCTATGTGAGAGTGAGCAGGGCTAGGTTATGCTTGTTTTTTATGTATGTGTTGGGCGTATGTGAAGGTCTTACAGGAAGTATGTTCGGATCTATTGATGGCTATGTGAGGTCTGTTGGGGCTATCTCAGGGTCTTTTGGTTGCTCTGTGAGGTCTGTTGGAGGTTAGTTTAATCTTGGGGCTATGTGGGTGTCTACTGGTTTGTTTATGGGAGATTAGAAACGCTCTCTGAGAGTTTGTTAGGGGCTATGTGGGCATCTGCAGGGGAAACTCAAGGGTTTTGTAGTTGCCTCGTGGAGGTATGTCGGGGGCCATGTGAGGGTACGCGGGGGTGCATTAGGAACTACAACATGGTCAGTACGGAGCTACTGAGGATGTGTTGAGGCTGTGGGCCGTTCTGTTGGGGCTATGTGAATTTTTGTTGGTTATATTTGAAGCTTTGCTGGGCTTAAGCAGAAGTCTGTTGGGCATATGTGAAGGTTTGTTGGGACTTTGTGAAGGTATATCGAGGGTAGAGTATGTGAGTGAGGGCCTATTGGGAGCAATGAGCATGTCGTTGGGGCTATGTAAAGGTTTTTTGATGGCTATGGCATTTGTTTTAATGATCTGTGACATTTTATTTAGAGCTGTGTAAGAGTCTGTGAGGGGCTGTGTGAGAGTTTCAAGGAGTCTGTGGAGGAACATGTGAAGGTCTGTGATTGTCAGGTCCGCATAGGGTCTGTTGAAGGCTATGCAAGTCTCTTGGGAGGTGAGTGAGGTTCATATTGGACTGTGGTACTGGATGTATGTTTTTAGTGTAGTACTTTCAGCCAGGATAATCTACACCAGTAATCGCAAACCCAATCGAGTACATTCAGATCCGGGGGTCTACAGCACCTTCAGCAGAGCAGGTTTCTGTTTTTCTGAGCTCGTTGGAGGATGGATTGAGGTAGGCTATGGCCTCATGCTAAGGAGGGGGGCACTCGCTTTACATTGTGTGGACACCGACTTAACAATAGCATGGGGTAATCACAGAAGGGCCCACACATGTTTGAGGCCCCTTACTTAGTACTAGAGTACCATTGCAGCATAGGAAGAGATGGGACTCCGGAGCGCGGGGATCACAGTTCGATCCCCGGCGCCGGTGGCAGCTCAGCATCATGTGACTCTGGGCAATAGCTCACTTAATCTCCCCGATGGCCCCTAGCGCCTTGAAACCTTAAGGGGTGATAAGTTTGCGCTTTACAAATCTGGATTACAAATCTGGATTATTGCAGGAAAAAGTTGGTTCAACCTACTATTACATCCATGGGAGCGCCTTTGCTTATATGTTATAGGTGGCAGACTGTTACCACCACACAGAGAGTGCCCTTTAGGATGAGGTAAGGAGAGACCCGTCCGGGATCCCCCAGATGAGCATCTCATAGAACGCCTCCTATGAGGGGTGACATAACCTTTCTAAAGGGAAGGCAGAGGGATGCCCCTGTAAAGATGCTGAAAGTACTGCAGAGAGATTGTTGTAGAATTTGCACAGGGGCAGCCTGCTTCTGTGGTCCCTGGGCGTGCTCATTAAGGCTACGAGAGCGTTCTGCTGAATGAGGTCAATGAGAGAAGGTCTGTGGTTAGGATACAAGGAGGAAGGCCTGCTCTTTGAGAAGAATATGCTGTATACCTCAAATATTTTTATTCTGTGAGAAAAAACTTTCTTTGGTGAGGTTGCAGATTCCTCTTTCCTTCACACATGGTAGTTTTGAGTCATTGGTAGGGGCCGTCTACCTGTTGGTTGCTCTTTATGGTGCCTTTTTCATGAATGTGCGGCACTGATTTCTTTGGACCCTGCCACCCTTGACCATGTGGTTCATCTATCCTCTCTACTCTAAACCAGGTTGAATGGGAAGCACGTGGTCTTCGGCCACGTGGTGGAAGGGATGGACGTGGTGAGGAAGATGGAGTCCTATGGCTCCAACAGTGGTAAAACCAGCAAGAAGATCATCATCGCGGACTCGGGCCTCCTGGACTGACCTCGCCTTCGTCTTAGCCAACGCGACCATTCCAAGTGCTGCTGGCGGGGTCCTCGATGCTTGCACAGCTCTCCAAGACAAGCTCATCCTCTTCGTCCACCCAACTTGCTGCTGAGTATCTACACCCTCCACTCGAACTTTAACCCCCAATCTCTTCTCTGGAATCTCTCTTCCTTCCTGTCTTCCTCTCTACGTCACACACCTTTGCCCTCCCACTACTTTCCTCTCAGTATAATCCGCTCCCAAAGCTCCTCTTAGACAATTTTAAAGAAGAGATACCATTGAATAAAGCTTTCACTGAACCAAGCTGTGTTTTGACTTCATTTTAGTGCTTCCCCAAGTTAAAGACATTTATAAAATGGCTTCTAAAACTGATACCCTGAGGAAGAGACATGCCTTGTCTATAAAGAGATGTTCTTGTCAGGGGACTGTTGGTGTTCCAGAAATTATGTCCAGAAGGAGGGGTAAAACTAGATTTCGGAGTGTTGTTCTAAAGCAGCGATACCTTCCAAGTAGTAGGGTAAACTGGAGATGTTAATCGATGGTGTTGCCTGTGAGATATTCTGATTACAGAATTACTTTCACTATTACTTGCGTCTGTCTGTGTTTGTGTGTGCACATCTAGCCTGGTACAGTCAGGGCGCTGCATCGGCCCACTTCCATTTGTACTGTGGTCGGCTTTCTTCCCTCCCCACGGTTTTACAGTCATAACCCCACACAGTGGGTTTCAGAAACCCTCAATATCTCATACTTCACCCCCCTTCGAGCCTCCCCTCAAGTGGCCGCTAGGGGTTACATTAACTTATGTGCTGATGCAAATATGGGTGTGGTTGTGATAGAGCACAGAATGAACACCTATAATGTGCAGACTTCTCTATGTCACTATCAGCTGTAATTCTCTGCAGGTGACTCTTCTCTGACCCTTTACTAAACCAGTAGCGCAGCCAGTCATGGGCCCCATGGCTGCTGTTTGAAATATAAAATACAGCAATCAGGGTTCAGTGAGCCCTCGGGTCTCTGGGCCCCGGTGCACTGCACCTGCTGCACCAATGGAACCTAAGCCCCTGTACTAAATACTGTAACAGATGGTTGACAGGGGCACCACCTGAATCCTGTATCTGAAAATGGTTCTCATAGTCAGTCAAAGGACTACTATGCACTTCCCTTCCATCATTCAGCTATAGGTGTAACACATTCTGTTTATTTAAATACTGAACTATGTGCACATAGTTGTTTATGCCATGAGAATGAGACCCCCTTCATGCCAGATTTCAGAGGATTCTGGGAAAGATTATCAGTCTGTGGCTGCTTTGGGTTCTCACACTGTCCCAACTCTGACTGCATTTGGCAACAAAGTTCTATCACTTTAAACTATATTCTGTTGTAGAGAAGCTCTCTACTCATGGACAAAGGCAGAAAATAATCTGTTAGGATCAGATATATTACCAGCATCCTACAGTTTTGTATCATGCTGTTACAGCATTTTAAGGGTTTTCAAAATGCTTTTCCTAGCAATCCTGCATGAAGAGCTAAAGATTTTCTAACTACCTTATCCCATATAGCTGAGGGCCACATAACTCAAAAGTGTTTACATTAAGACTGACATTTGTACGTCAAAGATCTCTAACAGCTAAATGTATAGGGAATCTTACTGGCAACTCTTTGGTCAGACACATTCAGCCCCACAGCCCTGCTGGCTCTTCTTGTCAAGATCGTTGGGGTTATGGCTACCATTGATGTCGCTCAATGGGTGATCAAGGTGGCTCCCAATTGATTTCCAGGTCCATCTCTCACCTCAACAGTAATACTCTAATGTATTATTTGACTTGTTTTTTACTGGGTTAAACAACTTAGTTATGTCCGCCAACAATTGAAACCAAGCAGTGATGAAATCCCAGACATGACGTACATCCTCAGTTGAAAATGAAGGTCGACTCCGGATCCAAGCTAAGGAAGTAACTCCAGTCCCACCCTCTGAGATCAAGCCAGGGGGGGTGCCGGAAGCAGTGGGACAGAGAGAGGGGAAGGGGAGAAATAAAAAAGGGAAAAGCCAAGTAAGGGACCGAGAACCTTAGATATAACAAGCATTGTCAAAGGCAATACGTCTCGCCTATGCAAGATCTATTGGTTTTGTCAATTTGTTTGTTGTTATATGGTGTGGTATAGTGCAGTATGGTATGGTGTGGTATGGTATGGACTGTTCTTGTATGTGGTTCATTTTACGGTATGGCATGGTATGACCTGTCACTGTATAGTATGGTATTGCATGGATATGACCTTTCATTGTATAGTATGGTATGGTATGACATGCCATTGTATATTATTGCACGGTATGGTACAATATGGCCTGATATTGTATGATATGGTATGGTATGGCCAGGTGTTGTACGGCCTGTAGTGGTATCATATGGTGGGGCGCGTCAATCTATGGTATGGTATGGTATGTCATTGTACAGTACAATAACAAATCTATGCTCTTTTCACCTTATTCTGCAGGAAATGCCAAAGAGGGGTGTTTGGGGGAGGATTTCCAAGCACCCAGGCTGTGCTCGGAAACACCTCGCTGTGCACCACCAAGCTGCCCCCCTGCACATTATACTGCGGGAGATGCGAAGGAGTATGGGGGCATCTAGGCACTAAGGCTGTGCTCGGGAAATAACCCACTCTGCACCTTATACTGTGGGCAGAGTCGGCCTTTGTCAAGCTAGCGCCCTGGGCGGAGAGAAATTTGGCATCCTTGCTGATGCCAGCGAATTAAATGAGGCAGCAGGGGGCCCCTTTTGAGTTCACTAGTCAGTCCCTGGCTGAGCAGTGAATGGCCCCTGAACACAAACCTCTCTGGACCTCCCATAGCTCACCTAAATCACCGATAGCTTAGCTGCCTCTCGCTGATGATGGTTTTGTTGATGTGTGTCAGCAGGGAGTGAGACGGCGAGGGAGGGCTAGGAAGGGGGCAATGAGGTGTTAAAGACATTGACCATGGTATGATAACGAAGGATTAAAACCAGTTTAAACTGGCAAGTAAGACGGAAATGAGCACGCAGGGACACGGACAAAGCTGGTGCAAGATGGCACGGGTGCTGCTGATGGCAATTCCTTAAAACCCACAGCTAGGGTGACCAACTGGCATGGGTGCAAATTCAGGAAGGTGAGTGTAAAAATCCAGGACAAAGGGTCAAAATTCAGGACAGGAGTTCAAAATTCAGGACAAAAGGTAAGTTTTCCAGACACGCCAGAGGAGGTCGCGCAATAGTATATAAGTAAGTAAATAGACAACAACTTAAGTACAAGTCAAAATAAGTTTATATTAGGTTGAGACAATCGTGCACTTCACAGTTTTTCAGTGTGCCCGCAGCTTGCTACCTTAAACGATTCAAAACTCGCATCTCGCTCCAGCAGGTACATTAGTCACTAGACAATGGTGAACCACACCTGAATATAAGTGAGGCCACTTTTATTGTTGATTGAAAACTACTGGATATACAAGGAACTTTGCAGTGCCAGCCCCCAGTAACAAAACCGCCCCCCCCCCCTTTCCAGCCTCCCAGTGAAACACCCGATGCCCGGTCCGGCCAGTCCGGCCTTGCAACCACCCTCCAATGGTGCCCCTCATCTTCACATAGACCGTCTCTTATGTGTATTTAATTTCTTTTATAGGGTTACTAATCCCAAGTATGTAGGGCAGGGTGTCGGAGTGCGTTACATCACACACACATTATATAGAGACAATGACTCATATAAACGTGAAAGTCAATGTATAGGAAATGTTACTTAAGATAATGGGGGCTACAAGGTGTAATCATTCTTTTATCTATCATTCATTCTTTCACCATTCATTCTGTCCTTCCATCTGTGTGCCCATCTATATCCAAACATATTCAACCATTTGCAAACCTATCCACCATGTATCCTTCCATCCATCATTTCACTCATCCATCCCTCCATCCACCTTTTCACTCATCTATCCATTATTCATCCATCCACCCTTTCACCCCATCCATCCGTACACTCATCCATCCCCTCTTCCACCCATCCAACTATTCACTCATCCATCCAGTTACCCTTTCACGCATCCAGCCATCCTTTCACTTACTCATCCATCCACCCAGTCACTTATCCTTCCACCCTTTCAGTCATTCATCCTCCCATTCTCTATCCATCCCCCTTTCACTTATCCATCTATCCTTCCACCACCCATCTACTAATCCATTCATTAATCCATCCATTGACCCTATTACTCATCCATCTTCTCACTCATCCATCTATCCGTTCTCTCATCCATCCATCTTTTCACTCATCCATCTATCCGTTCTCTCATTCATCCACCCTTTCACTTCTTCACTCATCTATCCATCCTTTTGTCCATCTACCCCCCTTTCACTCATTC
This sequence comes from Calotriton arnoldi, assembly GCA_963921515.1. NCBI lineage: Eukaryota > Metazoa > Chordata > Amphibia > Caudata > Salamandridae > Calotriton > Calotriton arnoldi. The sequence continues at coordinate 374,625 of CAWUFW010000676.1, read as the reverse complement.
ATCAATCCTTACATCCACCCTTTCACTCATCCATCCATCCATTCACCCTTTCACTTATCAATTCATCAATCCATCCATCCTTTCACTCATCCATCCACCCATTCACTCGCCCATCATCTACCATTTCACTCACCCATCCACCCTTTTACCCATCCATCTACCCTTCCACCCATACATCCATCTATTTACCTTTTCTCGCATCCATCCTTCCACTCACTCACTCATCCATCCATCCATCCTTTCTTTCATTATCTATCCATTCACCCTTTCATTCATCCATTCATCCTTTCACTAATCCATCCAGCCATTCACACATTCTTTCACTTATTTACTCACCCACCTTTTCACATTAAGAGCTGAGCCTTTGTCTGCAGAGTTGCAGACAGAAGAGGCCCATCAAGAACTCCACCTCCCTGTAGTTCCTAAAGCAAGGGGTGGGTTGGGATGGGGAGGGTTCACTATGCCCCTGCACATAGGCAATCTGAAAACTTAGAAGTCATGAGTCATGCATGATGCACAGTGCCAGGACGTGAGGTGACATGGTGTTGTTTCCAGGGCTTTAAGTGGGGTAAAAAAAACTGCGGGGTCTCTTCAAAGAGGGTGTTCAATGTAATTAAGGGCATGGCTTAAACACTTAGGCTAAAAATCTGTGCTTAGCATAGTGTTCCGACCAACTGGTATGTTGTTTCTGTCATTGCATCCAGATATATAATACAGCAAGTAACATTACACCAACAACAAGCCAGGACTATTGGCTTTGTCAATCGTTGTTAGTTGCTTAAAATAAAAAAGCAGCAACCATGGCTTTGTTGAATATAATATTGAAAATGCGTCAGTTCTAAAATGATGAGACAGTGAAAGAACTATAACTGGTTCTTTTTAACTTGTTTCCCAGGCTTCTTTATATAAACTGTTTTCTCACGTTGCAGCATGGGCGTTTTACCTTTTATCCATCTAACAGAATGCCCTGCTGTACACTAAGGCAGGAGGAGGCCGCCACATGCTTTAACAGCCCAGACTGCCCAATTCTCATTCTGTATATGGCAATTAGCCAGCATACAGAATGACAATGGGCAGGGAGGGGCTGCTCTTGTGCTCAGAGGAGTGCGAGGCGGCCCCATCAGGGGGCTGAGGCTTCTCGCAGGGGAGCAGTGCTGCTCCCTGTAATGGCCATAATTACGGACAAAAGGCGTCTGTAAAAGGGATCCTCACGGACAACGGACGTGAGGTCCAAATTATGGACAGTCCGTGAAATTTACGGACGGTTGGTCACCCTACCCACAGCTCCATGCCCCTCTCAGAATATTGGCGCCCTGGGCGTGGGCCCAGCTTGCCCATGCTAAGTCTGAGTCTGAGTCTGTGGGAGATGCTAAGGAAGATTGTGGGGGCTTCTAGGCACCCAGTCTGTGCTCGAAGCCACTAACAGTAGCCCCTCCGCCCCTTATTTGGTCAGGATGTGCTAACATGGAGTGCATGTTTGACGAGGGCTTTTAGGCGCGTCGGCAGTTCTTTAAAAAGCAATTTGTCCCTCTGCGCCCTATACTGTCATTAAAAGTGTCAGTCCCAAACAGAAAATGAAAGACATTTGGGAAAGTGATTTTTAAAAATGTAAAACAATATGCCACACCCTTTCGTTCTTAGCCCTGACCCCTAGGAATGGGGCACAATCGCCCCACGCCCCAAAAGAAGACGATGCCTCCGGACAGCCTGAGTGCTACTAGAACATGTGTATCTGAAAGAAACACATAGTGATAGATTCCTTACCTTAGAATATCCCCAGGCGTCAGACTGGATCCGGAAAGTTTTCATCAGCAGTACCCCTGCGCGTCAGTAGGTGGCGTCGTGGTCGCCGAGATGACGTCGTGGGCGCTACTTAGACGCCGCCCACGCGCGCTGACGTCAGTTCTTTCTTTTTCTGCGCCAGCAAGCGCAGATCCGGGAAGAGCAGGAACCCCCAGTCAATTTTTGACTGACTTTTTCAGGCTTTTTGTCTCTATTTTTTTATCGAGTCTTCGACTCCTGGTGCAGTTAAGATGCCCGGTTTTAAGTCCTGCGGGGATTGTCACCGCATGATGTCGGTGACGGACCCGCACCATGTGTGTCTTTTCTGCCTGGGGCGTGACCACGACCCCAAGTCGTGCCCCGACTGCCGGGCCATGGCGCCGAAGACTTTTAGGGAGTGGTCCCGAAAGTTGCTGGAAGCCCGGCAGTCGGCTCCGCGCCGTTCGAGGTCTCGGTCCCGTGGGAGGTCGAGGGACCGTGCGCGGAGTCATCACCACCGATCTTCGGGATCCAAGTCTTCGCACTCGGGGTCAGGTAAGACGAAGCACAAGAAGTCGAAGAAACGCCATCGTTCTCCGACTTCCCCTCGCCGGTCGCGCAACGCGGCTGAGGGTGCGGGTGGTGCCTCCCCCGCGGCTCCGGCGGAGCCTACGCAGTCGCCGCCCGACTACCAGCCCTTCCCGGGGTCGTCGGCGACTCCGGCCCAAATACAGGAATTCCTGTCGGCCATGGCTCGCCTCTTTGGGCCGTCGGGTCCCGCTGGTGCGCCTTCGGGCCCGGCGATCCCGGCTGGGTGTCCTCGCCTTTCCACGCCGGCGGCTCCGGCCCCGGCGTCGCTGTCGGCTCCAGCCTCGGCGCCGCAGGACACCCTTGGATCCAGGCCTGGATCCCGGTCGACAACGGTTGACCTTGTCACACCTCCACCGACTCCACCGGCACCAGTTCTGACACCGCCTGCTCCTCGGGACGACGTCGACCTCAGTTTCAGCCCCGAAGTGGACGCGGCGTTGGGCCGGCATCGATCGATGCCGTTCTCGACGTTGCTCGGGGATTTTTATCCCCATGTCCCTGCTCCTTATTTTAGACCTGTTGAACAGCCTGAGGAGCAAGGGGAGGACTGGGAGGGGTGTGAGGACCCTCTCGCAGCTGCTTGCGAGTCTGAACAGGACTGGGCTGAGGAATTGGGGGACGCCAGTGGTCTGGATACCTCACCAGACCTTGGCATGCTGTCTCCTTCTACCATGGCTACGGAGGAGGGCGCTAGTTATGCTGTGGTGTTGCGTAGGGCGGCCGAGGCCCTACACCTCGAGCTCCCTACTGTGGCCGTCAGGACTAACCTCCTGACAGAGGTGCTTCAGCCAGCAGCTACTTCTGCGGAGCCGCTGCTTCCCTTCAATGAAGCCCTTTCTGACGTTCTTTTGGGCACTTGGTCCAGGCCCACCACAGGGGCTCCTGTGGATAGGAACGTGGCCCGACGCCATCGCCCGGCTCCGGGTGAACCCATTTTCCTCTCCCAACATCCCACCCCCGAGAGCTTGGTTGTCCAAGCCTCTGCTTCCCCAACCGCCTTCCCTTCCGCCCCACCGGATAGGGAATCCAAGAAGCTGGATCAGTTTGGTAAAAAGATTTTTTCTTCCACCTGCTCTGTGCTGCGGTCCGTGAACACTGCATGCCTCTTGGGCCGTTATTCCCACTCTCTGTGGGATACAGTGGCGAACTTGCTGCCCCAGTCTCTGGAGGAGGCCCGGCCAGCTCTCTCCCAGGCTGTTGCAGAGGGGAGAGACGCAGCAAAGTTCATGATTCGTTGTGGCCTAGACACCGCCGACTCACTGGGCAGGTCGATTGCAACGATGGTGGCGGTTCGCCGTCACGCCTGGTTGAGGACCACTGGATTTTCGGGGGATGTCCAAAACACCCTTATGGACATGCCTTTTGATGGCCGTCGACTCTTCGGCGACAAAGTGGACAGCGCGTTTGAAAGGTTTAAGGACTCACGGGCTACGGCCAAGTCCTTGGGACTCTCGGCAGTCCGCCTTCCCCGCCTTCTGCTTTTCGCTCCTTTCGTGGCACAGGAAGGGGCGCCCCGCATCGTTCGCAACAGAGCCACAGGCCTGCGCAGCAACAATCCCAGCGCGGACGCGGGTTCCGCCGTGGCGGATCAAGGGGCCAGCAGGCGGGTCAGTCCACCACCACCCCGGCCACCACTGCCTCCAAACCTTCCTAGTCCGAACTTTCAGGCTCATCAAACGCCAGTGGGTGGCAGGCTTCGCCATCACCTCCCCCACTGGCGCACCATCACTTCGGACAGGTGGGTTTTAGAGATAGTCCGGAGGGGCTACTCCCTCCCCTTCGAGACTACCCCTCCAGCCATTCCACCTCAGTACCACCGCATGTCGGGGGATCACTTGGCGCTTCTTCAGCAGGAAGCTGCGGCCCTCTTGGCCAAGGGGGCCATCGAGCGCGTTCCGACTCCAGAAGTAGGTCGTGGTTGCTATTCCCACTACTTTCTGGTGCCCAAGAAGGACAAAGGCCTGCGCCCTATCTTAGACCTCCGGAACGTCAATCGCTTCCTCCGCAAAGAGAAGTTCAAGATGCTCACTCTGGCTCAGGTCTTGTCTGCTCTCGATCCACAAGACTGGATGGTAGCGCTAGACTTGCAGGATGCCTATTTCCACATCCCCGTCCTGCAAGCCCACCGGCATTACCTACGGTTCACGGTAGGCCACGAGCACTTTCAGTTCACCGTGCTCCCTTTTGGCCTTACCAGCGCCCCTCGGGTGTTCACCAAGGTGATGGCGGTGGTCGCAGCTCATCTGCGCAGATCAGGGGTTTCAGTCTTCCCCTATCTGGACGACTGGTTGTTGAAGGCGGGCTCGCCCCATGGAGTCGTCTCCCACCTCCAGACTACGGCCGATCTCCTGCACTTGTTGGGGTTCTCCATCAACGTGCCGAAGTCGCACCTGATTCCCTCTCAGAAGCTCCTCTTTATTGGAGCGGTTCTGGACACGGCGCAGTTTCGGGTCTATCCTCCCGAACAGCGAGTCCGGGATATTCGGGCTCTGATTCCCATCTTTCAGCCCTTGTCCCGGGTTTCGGTCAGAGTGACTCTGAGGCTGCTGTGCCTCATGGCCTCCTGCATCCTGCTGATCAATCATGCCAGATGGCATATGCGGGCTCTGCAGTGGGACCTGAAGTTCCAGTGGGCGCAGCATCAGGGGAACCTGTCTGATCACGTCCAGATCTCGGAGGGCACTGCACATCAGTTGCAGTGGTGGCTCACGAACCGGCATTGGGTCGACGGCAGATCCCTCTCCCTTCCCCAACCGGAGTTTACAGTGGTGACGGATGCGTCCCTCCTGGGTTGGGGCGGCCACATGGGAGAGGCGGAGATCAGAGGCCTCTGGTCTCCGGTGGAGTCCCGGCTCCAAATCAACCTTCTGGAGCTTCGGGCGATCCGGCTTGCACTGAAGGCATTCCTTCCTTCTGTCAAGGGGAGAGTAGTGCAGGTGTTCACAGACAACACCACCGCCATGTGGTACTGCAACAAACAAGGCGGGGTGGGGTCGGGGACCCTCTGTCAGGAGGCTCTGCGTCTCTGGACATGAGTGGAACATCAGGGCATGTCCCTGGTGGTTCAACACCTGGCAGGTTCTCTGAACGCCAGGGCGGACGAACTCAGCCGCAGGTGCATGCTCGATCACGAATGGCGTCTTCACTCGGAGGTGGTGCAAGGTCTCTTTCAGCAGTGGGGAGAGCCTTGGTTAGATCTATTCGCCACCGAAGAGAACGCGCAATGTCATCAGTTTTGCGTGTTGGAATTTCCAAGGCGGCACTCGCTCGGCGACGCTTTGCATCGTGAGTGGAGTTGCGGTCTGTTGTACGCCTTTCCGCCTATACCACTTCTGCCCAGAGTGCTGAAGAAGATCAGGCGCGACCGGGCACAAGTCATCCTTGTGGCCCCGGACTGGGCTCGAAGAGTATGGTATCCCGAGCTACTCAGTATGAGCATGGATCCTCCGATCAGACTGCTTCTTCGGGAGGATCTTCTGTCGCAGCAGCAGGGGACGTTCCTCCACCCGAACCTGTCCAGCCTCCACCTCTTTGTGTGGAGATTGAGCGGCGGCAGTTGATTCCTTTCGACTTGCCTCCTGAAGTTTGTGATGTCATTCTGGCAGCCAGGCGTCCCTCTACTAAAGTGGTATACGCCTGCAGGTGGAACAAGTTTGTGGTATGGTGCACAGCAAAGGCTGTGGATCCCCTCTTTCTGAAGTACTACTGTTCCTTCTTTCTTTGGCCCAGCAGGGCTCTGCTCTGGACACTATCAAGGGCTACCTTTCTGCTATTTCGGCCTTTCTCAGGCTCCCTGATCAGCCCTCTCTTTTCAAGTCCCCTGTTGTAAATAGATTTCTCAAAGGCATTACACACATTTTTCCTCCTATTCCTTTCGTGATGCCTCAGTGGGACTTGAATTTGGTTCTTACATACTTGATGTGTGCTCCCTTTGAGCCACTTCATAACTGTCCTCTTCGTCTCTTGACCTTGAAGACCGCTTTCCTGGTGGCCATCACCTCCGCTAGGCGAGTGAGTGAGCTCCAGGATCTTTCTTGTAAGCCTCCTTTCCTATCAGTCCATCCGGACCAGGTTGTGCTCAGGCCCCGTCCTTCCTTTTTGCCAAAAGTGGTTACGGCCTTTCACATTGGGCAGACTATTACCTTGCCCACCTTCTTTCCGCCTCCGCATCCTTCCAGAGAGGAAGAAAGGCTCCACCATCTGGACCCAAAACGTGCGCTCTCCTTTTATCTCAACCGCACACAGCAGTTCCGGGTGGATGACCAGCTCTTTGTTGGCTACGTTGGCACCAAGAAAGGTCGGGCGGTACACAAGAAAACTATCTCCAGCTGGGTTGTCTTATGTATCAAAGCCTGTTACTCTTTGGCTAAAAGAACCTCCGGTGGGGCTGCGTGCTCATTCCACCAGAGCTACTGCAGCCACTACTGCATTGGGACGTGGTGTCCCCCTGCAAGACATCTGTCAGGCAGCCACGTGGGCCTCGCTGCACACGTTTACCAAGCACTATTGCCTGGACAGCCAAGTCCGGAGAGACGGCTTCTTCGGCCGTTCTGTTCTCCGCGACTTTCTGGTGTGATCTTAGTTCGCAGACCCACCACCGGGGTTGGTATTGCTGGGGTATCTATTCTAAGGTAAGGAATCTATCACTATGTGTTTCTTTCAGATGAACAAGTTACTTACCTTCGGTAACGATATATCTGTAAGAAACATTAGTAGTGATAGATTCCTTACCGCCCACCCATCCTCCCCGTTCTGCGAACTGATTTCTAGGAGTTAAGGTCATCCCTTTCAGGGCCCTAGTTTCAATGCACCAGTGGTCAGTATCTTGCATGGCTCTGCGTTCCTGGCGCGGAAAGTCGTGTACAGAACTGACGTCAGCGCGCGTGGGCGGCGTCTAACTAGCGCCCGCGACGTCATCTCGGCGACCAGGACGCCAACGACGGACGCGGAGCCGCACGACGCCACCTACCGACGCGCAGGGGTACTGCTGACGAAAACTTTCTGGATCCAGTCTGACGCCTGGGGATATTCTAAGGTAAGGAATCTATCACTACTAATGTTTCTTACAGATATATCGTTACCGAAGGTAAGTAACTTGTTCGTCACAGCCAAATATGAATGGTTGTTTTGTGGGGGTGAGTCAGGAACCCGAAGAATATTCCTCAGTCAAGCCCTATTTCACACCATTAATCAAGGAATTCAGCAGCTGCCGCTGCACTGTTCGCCACCTGTCCAACATGCTCTAGTGACCGTCGCCATCATGGCAACAAGACCGGTCTTCAGCCTCCTTTATTATTGTCTTTCTCAGGTCCTAGTTTGTAGGTGGAAGGCCTGTTTTTTTGTGCTTATATTTTTTATCAGGGGCAAATGGTGTTAATGGGCAAAAGGAGCATTGCCCTGCCACCGTTGGGGGAGAGGGAAGAACAGGGAAATAAACACAAAGTAGCTGAAAATAAGTTACTGCTCTGAGACAGTGCTGAATCTCCTGAGTGAACTCTAGTGAAGTACTTTGCAGATGTCCTACAGCGCAAGAGTCCGCCGGGCGAGGTTTTCTTTGACCTGCAGGCACAGCTACAGCAGTGACATCATAGGAGAGGGAGTGCGAATTCGAAAGCCATGGATCTAGTGCTTTTGGAGCGCATAAACAGTGGCCCTGGGAGGAGTTACAAAGCTCCATTCACTCAAGAGGACAAGGAGGGAGTGGGTGGCAACAATTTGTTGATTGGACAGAGGGGCAGGCAGTAGGAGGGAAGCATGGAACTGCTCTCCTGGCAGTAACACAGCAGCAGACAACAATTGCACTAGTGGACTAGGAGGTAACTGTGCAGTTAACCTTCTGCCTGCATCAGGGGCATTGTCAGCCCCCTCCCCTTTTAGTAGCTACAGTGGGGTGAGCTTCTTGATGGGCCTCTTCTGTATGCAGCTCGGCAGACAAAGGCTCAAATTTAAATTGGGAGGGTGAGTGAAAGGAAGGATGGATGGATGGATGAAATGGTGGATGGATAGACGGATGGATTAATGAGTGGTAGGATGGACGTAAGCATCAATCAATCAAGGGTTGGTAAAGCACAACTACTCACCCGTGAGGGTCTCAAGGCGCTGGGGGGAGGTGGGGAGCAGATCCGTCTCTGTGCTGGAAGAGTGAAAGGGAGAGCGGGTGTATGGGTGAAAAGGAGGATGGATGGATGGATGAATGAATGGAGTGAAAGGATGGGTTGATGGATGATGAAAGGATGGATAGATGGTAGAATGAGTGAAAGGATGGATGGATGGATGGATGGATGAGTGGAAGGGTAAATGGATGGGTGAGTAGATGGGTGGATAAATGGATGGAGTGAAAGTGGATGGATGAGCGGAAGGATGGGTGAGTGAAAGGATGTTTATAAAGATGGATGAGTAAAACAATGGATGGGTGAGAGAAAGGCAGGGTAGATGAATGTCTGAAAGTATGGATGAGTGAAAGGGTGAACTGATGGATGGATGGATGAATAGATGGATAGTTGGATGAGTGAGTGAAAGGATGGATGGCTGAGTGAAAGGGTAAATGGAGGGATGCATGAATGGATGGATGGATGGCACAAAAGGTGGATGGTTGGGTGTAAGGATGGATGGCTGAGTGAAAGTTGGATAGATGGATGAGCCAAAGGGAGGATGATGTATGGATCGAGTTAAAGGATGGATAGATGGAGCGAAAGGGTGGATGGATGAGCAAAAGGATAGATGGATGATTGAAAGGATGGATGAATGAATGGATGAAAGGGGGTGGATAAGTGAAATCATGGATGATTGATTAGGTGGATAGATTTGATGGATAGGTGTCCCTGGAGTAGTGGCGGCTCTCCTTTAGGGGCTCCACAGCTACACTACACCCTCCTTGTTTTGTAGTCCGATTTAATTGTATCAAGAGTGAATAATTATTCACTCTTGATATAATAAAAATAAAATGCTGACCCGCTTTGGGTCCAGCAACAAACTGAGGTAGCTAGTGTCATTGTTTGATTGCTGACACAGGTTCATGAAGGTTCCTGCGCCTGCCATCAGAGATACTGTTCAGAGCTGGTGACATTCCAACACTGTGAGCATGTCTTGCTGACTATGTGTGAGTTAAAGTGAGAGAGAGTCAGTGAAGAAGTGAGTCAGAGTGAGTGACAGTAAGGATGAGTATGTGTGAGAATGAATTTAGTGAGTGAGGGAGAATGACAGTGAGTGTAACTGAGTGTTACTGTGTGTGAGACACAGTAAGACTGAGTAATTCAAAATGAGCAAGAATGAGTGGGACTGAGTGAGACAGAGTGGATCAGAGTAAAATGAGTGAGACTCCGTGATTTAGAGAGACTGAGTGAGTCAGAGTGAGACAGTAAACGTAGTGCAAGAAAGTGCGAGAGAACCCTTCAAGAAAAAGCTCTTTAGAATTTGAGCGAAGGATAACGCCCCACCACTTTTAAAGGTCACCAGCTGTCACAGTTTTTTATTCTATAAAGTAAATATAAGGCGGACGCCCTGGCGAAGCTCTCGCTCTGTTGAATTAAAACGTGTAAACGAGCTGCACCTGCCATCCTTCACCCTGGTAACTGTTAACTCATTCTGCCAATGCTTGTTGGTGGCACCCATAAAGAAAAGCCTCAAAGGCGGGCTCTGCAGGAGCACAGAGTCTATGGCCAGGTACACATGTGGCGCTGCCGCCGGCAAACATCTGCACGTAATCTTTTGCACAATCTCTAAGCAAATGGATTTAACATATCTTTGAAGTCAGACCGTCGCCACCTTATGACAAATCAGTTTCGTGATGAAATATTCAACGAATTCATCACATAATATAAACTTAATTCCCTGCTTCAAGATTGCTATCTGCACTTTCGCCCCAAAGGCATTTGGTGCCAGACCTCATGTAAAAACCATACACATCCATGGTATCCTTAAACGACCAAAAATATTAAAACCAGTTTACACTGAGTGCATTCAAAAACAGCAACTTTAGCAACAAGCATTGGCAGAGACAACAGGTCTCAGCTTGAAGACCTGTTGACTTTTCTAATTAAAATTAACTGTAAAGCGGATCAGGGGAAGGGTTAATGGAGCGCCCGTCAGTATGCTACGAAGAATGGATTTACACTTAAGAGGAGCAGCAGGTCCTGCACACTGTCCACTGTATTCTCCTATCCATAACCACTTCAATGATCCTCTTCCTGCCAAACTCCTCAACCAGACCTCTCACCTGTTACTCCCCTTATGGACTAAGATCATCAATGCTTCACTCACCCAGGGCTCCATACCAGATTGCCTAAAAAGTGGCAGTGTTCCATTTAAAAAAAAGACAACTCTGACCTGTCTGACCCCAACAACTACCGCCCTATCTCCAACATCCCAACCTTGGCCAAACTCCTGGAAAAATGTGTGCACCTACAGCTTCAAAATCATATTGAGCATTTCCAACTCCTCAACCAATATCAGTCTGGTTTCAGACCGTCCATAGCACTGAAACTGCCCTCGTACACATTGTGGATGATGCTTTACGATCACTCGAACAGAACAAATCATGCCTACTTATCCTATTTGTCCTGTCATCTACATTCAACACTGTCAAGTATGAGAATCTTCTTAACCTATTAGAACGCAGGATGGGTGTAGGAAAGTAGGATCTGCTTTCATGGTCACCCCCACTTTTTGCTGATGTCATTATGTTTTACTGACTAGTCTGACTGGGATCCTGCTAATCAGGACCCCAGTCTCTATGCTTCTTCCCTAAATTGGACATGGTGAGTACTTAGGTACACTCCAGATTGGCTACGGTGTACCCTGATAAGTCCCTAGTATATGGTACTAAGGTACCCAGGACATCGGTACACCAGGGGTCTCCCATGGACTGAAGCATGTACTATGCCACCCATGAGAGACCACTCAAATTGTGACTACCAGCCTGTCATTGCAGCCTGTGTAAGCTGGTGCTAGCACCACTTACGACAGACCTAAGTTTCCTTATATCTGAGGTCAATGCACTTAAAACCTATGTCACCCCTAAGGCAGTCCATTCTCCCGGGTTGTAAGTGCATCAGCCCCCATTAAGATACATAGAGTAGTCATGCGTCATTAGGCGATGACCATCTCTAAACTGGTTGTAACGAACCCTATCAAGTTTGTTATCAAACATGTTGGAATCGTACCCCCACACCGTAAACAGTGTGGGAGGTATGCTTCATGCACTGTAAAGCTCCTCTGGGAGGCCCTCAGTGCTTCCGGTACCAGTCTTCTAGACCCAGACAGCAAACTATGGCTGCTGCCGACCAGAGACACGATTCTGCCCTCTTGCTGCTGAGCCAAGCTCGAGCAGAGGAAGGCAGGACAATAGGTATCCTGTCACAGGGAGGTGTGACCAACTCCCAGACAGGACTTAGTGTATTGGGTCAGGGTGGGAGCGCTTGTCAGCGACACTCAGACTGCTTGAAGGGCGCATTTGGTGCCCTCCTTGCATACTCCAGTCCAAACCAGTTCAGAGAGCCGTTGGCTCCCGCTCTGGTGCAAAACTGGACAAAGGACATGGGAGTATCCTTCCCTCCTCTGGGAGGGACCCCTGAATCGTTCCAACCCTTTCCTTAGGGTACTTAAGGGCTTACCTGTGGGTGGGCCCCTAGATTCGTCGTGGGACAAGACTCAGATCACATACCACTTCAACTTCAACTATCTGGGCACTCAGGACCTTGCTGGACTTCGAGTTGGGAACCGAGACTGCAACTGGGAAGACTCCTGCTACTCCTGGTCTCGTTGTCCTGCAAGTCTGCTGCAACGTCTGTGCCTGTGCTCCTTACAGGTTCTTCACAGGGCCTGTGGACATCCAAGACACATTGAAGAATCTCCCTTGGAGTGAAGGAGTAATTTCTCTGCATCTGCAGGCACCGCAACACAGCTGACCGGTCTGCTGATCCTGGGCTCCCACGGACTCCGAAAGGCTCAACAACACAGGTGGTGGTTCTGCAACTCCTTTGATGCCTGCACTGTCTTCTCACTGAGTTTGAGGCCAGTATCCCTCGTCGGAACCGCTGGAACAGAGCCCCAGTGCCCTGCATCGACTTGCCGTTGCCAAGGCTTGTTGACTCTCTCCTCCAGAGATCTTCGGGCTCCAAGAAGCTCCAACCTCAAGCATCTCCTGCAGCCAAGATCTTCACCTGCATGGCATTCTTTGCAGCGTGGGCCTTCATCCTTTGGTGAGCTGCTCAAGGTCCACTTGTGACTCCTGTGCCTTCAGCCCATGGGTCCTCTCGAGGGTCTTCTATGGCTCCAGTGGACTCCCCTGCTTGCTCGGGGCTTGCTCTGACTTACCTGCTCATGGTGAGTCATTTGGACCTTGCTGGTCCCGACACTGCACCTTTTTCTTCAACTACGTTGGTTGCCGTTGCCAAGACTTGTTGGTGCCCCTGCCAGACACTAACCCCTTGGCTCTTGACATCCGACGTGGGACAGCCCGTGCATGGCTCTTGGTCCTCCTCTGCGTCGCCTGGACCGTACTGCTGTAACTTCAAGGTCACCGTCAACTCTCCTGCATCTCATACCTCTGTGGGCATTTGTCTTCCGTGCCTCCTGGTCACTCCTGAGTGGCATAGACTCTGTCCCCTCTGCTTGCAGGTACCTCTCATCTTGAATCCACCTTTGGGTTCCACCGGACACTTTCACCTTCTTCGCCAGCGGCATCTTTACTAAAGTCCTCCATTGTGGTCTACGGCGGTTTCCAACATCACTTTGCCCCTATGCAACCGGCTTCCCTGGTGTGGGTATCCTGGTTCCTGGGGTATCCACGGGTGGGGTGACTCTCCAACCTTCCATCTTCCATGGGATTTCTTCAGGGTCCGCTGGGAAGGGTCCTTTTCCTTTAAAACTGCAACCATGACTTACCTTTTGACTTACATTGAGCATGCGGTCGTGTTCCCACTCTTCACACGACCTCCGTGGGGTTCCTTGATACTCACCTTGGGTGGTTCCTTGGGTCCCCGGCTCTTCTACGTCTTCTGGGTCCTTTCTCGACTTAGGTTGTGGTTCGCATTCCACTATTTTAGTATATGGTTTGGTCTCCCCTGGTGACCACTGTGTTTTCTGTACTATTTACTTATTTTATTGACAAAGTATTGTGTGTGTTGTGTTGTATCTCCGGGTAGGAGATAATACATTGTGTTAGTGAGTGTTAATAATAAATACATCTTTTTATAACTACACTGTGTGGTTCTTCTTCACTTAACCTATACCGTAAGATTAAGTACTGGTAAAACAAGCTGCTTTACACTCCTTCTGGACTAAGCCTGAAGGCTGCTCTCCACCGCTACCACTTAGAGAGCTTTCTAAGGTTGTCTAAGACCACCAAAATCACCATAAGGGTTGTCTGGATTAGTGCAGGGTGCTACACTTACATAAGTGAGCACCATATACTAAGCCAGCCTCTCACAATGGGTCTCTCTGGTACTGTACTAAAATGGTTCTCTTCATTCCTAAACAACAGATGTCAGCGTTTTCTAATCAACCACGCTTTATCTGATCAATCCCCTGTCACGCTGGACGCCCCCCAAGGTTCTACTCTATCCCCTACTCTGTTTAACTTGTACATGGAGCTCCTAACCGAAATCCTCAAACTCTCACACATCCCCTACCACAAGTACACGGATGATACTCAACTCTATGTCCCGAAGACATCAACATCCTTAATAGCACACTGACAAAAACTCAAAACTGGTTGACTCGTAATCACCTCAAACTCAATGCACAAAAAACAGTATTCTTACCTATCTCACTGCTTAACATCGCCCCTAGGATCAAAGACTGGCTACCACATCTTACTGCCTTGAACTGCACCCCACATATTACTGACTCAGCTAAATCTTTAGGAATAATCCGTGACAATAACCTTTCCATGAAAACTCACATTAGTGTCTGTACCAGTGAAGATAACTATCAACTTCAAGCACTAATGAAACTAAAACCTTTCCTTCCAATGTCTGATCTCAAAACAGCGGTTCAAGCCCTTGTGATATCCAAGCTAGACTATGGTAGTGCCATCCTTGTGGGCCTTCCGAAAATTAAACTTGCACTGCTGAAGGTCACCCTGAATGCGGCAGCAAGGCTCATCACCGGCTCAAAAAACAAGCATTTGCAATGCAATCGGTCTCGCCTTTGGGACCTTATATGTATTTAGCTATGCAGCACATTAGCCTGGGTGCTGAAACATATACTGTTCTATAACATGGAGGGAAAGTAAGCACCAAACTGCGTGACACGCCTGGTATGGGAACACATGGAGAGAAATATTGCCTTTCAGCGGGAAATGGTATAGTCCAAAGCTCAGTTTTTAATATAAAATCAGGGCCTTCTGTGGTCATATCACTGAAAATACAAGATTTGAAAAAAATATTATTGTCTACGGGTGCTTGTGGAAGACAATTTCTATGGACTGGAATTCAGAGAATGCTAAAGGGATTCTGGTATTTTGCTGACCTCTGCTGGCCGTTTTCTATCAAGAAAGTTAAATAGAGGCAGTTGCCAGAAAAATTAAAAAAAGAAAGTCCCTCAGCAGAAAGCAATTCTGGTATTTTACTGACCTCTACTGGTTGTTTTCTATCAAGACAGTTAAATAGAGGCAGTTGAACAGAAAAAAAGTCCCTAAGCGGAAGCAGACAAGTCCTAGGGCTAATCTCCAGAGTCAACAAAGTACATACACATATAAGTATATACTAAAGTATATACAAGAGGTCTCGAATGCTCGACCTAAAAAGGGACCATATCACCTCTGACGTCCTATCATCGCATTAGCTCCCATTTGACAGTAGGATCCATCTCAAAATAAAGCTCTTCACCACAACACTCCCACATACTTGACCCAGAAACTAACTCTTATCGGATGAAAACAGATCTTCCTGAAGTACAAGCTCCTTTCTACTTTTTTTTCCCAACATATTTTTATTGACATTTTATATTTAAGACATTTGTACATGCAAATTATTCAGGTAGTAACTGTACCGTCCATAATTAGTGCTGAAGCATTACCCAAACATGACAGGCATGGATTACACCGCTGCACCCACCGTTATCGTTCCAGGTGTGTTCCACCCCCTCCGACTCATGTCTACCAGTCAGTTTTTATTGCATCCAGCTTTCCCATAACAATTATCTACCGCAATTGTACGGTCCCATCTCGGTAGGTGGCTCCAGCCACAGATCGTGCTTGGCCATGTCGTCATCATCAACAGCTCTTATTTTGAAACATTCAAACAAATAACAAAACTGTGTGCAGAGGCAGGTCATGGAGCATCTCATTCCAGGGAAGTCATTGGTCAATAACAACGTCGAGCTACAAACTTCAAAATGTACCTACGTCTCAGGGGGGGCCTACTTCCCCCATTGACCTCCATCTGGTTCCGTTTCCGCCACTCAACCAGGTGTCTATATATACTCTCTTTGGCATGTATGTGTGCGTGTCTGTCCCTACCGGGGTGGGGGCCTGCTCATTATAGTACAGCATGGGTCACCCACTGTCCTCCTCAGTGTCCCCTCCGGTATCCTGCTCATGCTCTGGGTTCTCCCAGATGGTCAGGGCCTCCCTCCAAAGGTCCGCTATGGGTCGCTTCCGGATGTTTCTCGATTCCTCCCAGCTTAAGGCTCTACCCTCTGCTCCGGCCCACCCAAAGACGTCCCAATTCCAGCTGGCCAGCTGCGGCCCAGAGGCGGATTTCCACTCTAGAGCTATCATGCGTTTGGCCAATCCCAGTGCCAGATCAATTAATCTATTCCCCACCTTCTTTTTAGCCGGTCGCGGGAAAAGGCCAAGTAAGCAGACTTCTATCGTGGGGGCTAAGGGGCACATGCATCAAGGTAGGCTTTTGCGATTCCTTAATTGCGATTATTAAGGAATCGCAATTAAGGAATCGCAAAAGCCTATGCATGTAGGAATCCCTATAAAAATAGCGATTCCTAAACATTCCTTAATTGCGACTACGCTAATTGCGAGTCGCAGTAAGAATACCTCCCCATTAATTCCTATGGGCCTAGAGGCCCATAGGAATGAATGGGAAGACATTCTCAATTAGCGATTCGCAATTAGAGAATCGCAAATTGAGAATGCAATTTCAAGGGTGCCAGGGTGTCAAATGACACCCTGTTGCACCCCTGAAATTGTGATGTGCACCCATGTTGCGCACACACATGCCCCAAGGGCATGTGTGTGTGTAACCTAAAACTTAAAAAAATGCATTTTAGAGCATTTTTCGAAGGTTTTACAAATTACAGACAAGTTTGATTTGTCTGTAATTTGCGGTCCCAAATAGCGAAATCGCTATTTGAAAGTGCTTCTAGCATTGCATTTAAGGAATCGCAAATTGCGATTCCTTAAATGCAATGCATATTAGAATTCGCAATTAATTGCGAATTCTTAAATTAACGCATAGAAGCTACTTTCATGCATCTCCAAAGGCCAATTTACGATCGCAAACGGCCGATTTTTGCGATTCGCACAGTTTGCGATCGCAAAAACCTTTGATGCATGTGCCCCTAAGTCCCTCCCCAGCACCACCTTAATTTTGGCTAGTATCCCCTCCCAATAGGCACGAAGGATATCGCAGCTCCAAGTCATGCGCAAAAATCCCGCATCTGCCTGCTTACACCTCGGGCAGCCCCTCACCTCTCCCCCATACATAACGTTGAGTCGATGTGGAGTCATATAGACCATGTGTATGTAATTAAATTGCGTATACTTGAGCCTAGTGTTCCTAGATATCTTCTTGGGGGACCGAAGGACCTTACCCCATTCCGCGTCAGTAAACTCTCTGTCTATCGCCCTCTCCCACCTCCCCCTGAGCTCTCCCAATGGAGCAACGGACGCAGAGACCAAGGCCACATGATGCCACTTTACCTGGTGCCTTGCAGTACCCAAGGTAATCAGCGCATGCAGCACCGGGTGGCTCTCCGGTTCATCCCTACCCTTGCCCCACAGCTGTTCAAAGGCACGAACCAACGCCTCATAATTCAGGAAGACCGCAACTGTCCACCAGGTCAGCAAACGGGACCAGGGAGCCGTCTTGATAGCAGTCGCCCACTGTGTCCAGTCCTGCCTCCGTCCAAAGTGTCAGTTGCTCAGCTGTGAACGTCATCACAGGAGCCCCATGTGGGAGCCCAACCAAGGGAAGCGAGGGAGTGTACCAGGGGGACCCCCCCAATCTACGCACGCAGCGCTTCCAAGTTTGCAGGGCCGTAAGCTGTAACACTGACCGTTAGGGAGCGACCACTGCCGGTCTCAGCAACTTTGCCATCAATACGTCAGATTTATCGTTTGCTTCCATCAACCATGTGCCCTCAGCATTCACCCCCTCCACCCACTGTGCCAGACATTGTAGCTGGGCAGCTAGCACATACAGCTCGAAATCAGGCACTCCCAGTCCACCTTCTGTCATGGGACGCTGTAACGTCCTAAGAGAGACTCTTCATCTATCGTCCCCCCATATCAAATCTCGCAGCAGTTCACTGGGCCAAACCATCCTCGGGGCATCAAGATCGACAAATTCACAAAGAAATACAATAACCTCGGCAACCTCGGTTAAGGAGATCCGTGCCATAATGGGCAGCTGTAGGGTGCGCCAGAAAGACACGCAGGCCCGGAGGGACCTCAGCGCCCTTCCCAAATTCCCTTCTTTCAGGTCCTCTATAGAATGGAAGACATGTATTCCTAGATATTTAAATGAATATGGGGCCCAATTAGTATCTGCCAATTGCCCTGCCGGACGAGGAGTCTGCCCCACCAATGGAAAAAGATAAGTCTTCTTCTTATTGACTCGCAGGCCTGATAGAGTCTCAAACTGCTCCAACAGTGAAAGGGCAGTTACAGTGCCCGTTACCTCCATCTCCAAATAAACCAACAAATCATCAGCATACAAGGAGATCGTGTGCCACTGTCCCCCCAGTCGGAGACCAATCCCCTCCCCAACTTTCCGGAACAGTGCTGCAAGAGGCTCAATCGCCACTGCGAACAATAAAGGCGAGAGAGGACACCCCTGTCGGGTTCCACGTTGGACAGAGTACTGAGAGGATACAGTCTTCCCAGTTCTAACCCTTGCCGTGGGAGCCGAGTAAAGGAGTGCCACCCATTTCGCCCAACCCTCCCCTAGACCTAGTCGACTCATCACCTCAAAAAGGTAGTCCCACCCGACCGTATCAAAGGCCTTCTCCAAGTCGACCGAGAGCACTGCAGCCGCAGGCATGGACCTTGTGTCGCCATGAAGAAGGACCAAGAACAGCCTGCGTAGATTGTATGACGTATTCCGGGAGGGGATAAAACCATTTTGGTCAGAATGGATGATGGAGTGCATATGTGGAAGAAGCCGGAGCGCTAATATTTTGCTAAGAATCTTAAAATCAAGATTAAGCATAGACAGCGGTCTATAATCTGTAACTGGGGCACTGCTTTCGTTAGTCTTGGGGAGGGGTATCACCAGCGCACTCTGGGTGGATCCAGGGAGGGCGCCCAGCCGTAAAGACTCCGCATACAGTGTCACCAGACGTGGCGTCAGTTGGTCCACATATCTCGCATAAAATTCTGAAGTAGGCCATCAGGCCCCGGTGTTTTCCCAGTCGCCATATCCGCAATGGCTGCTCTGACCTCATGTAATGTCACGGGACCCCCCAGGTCGCTCCGCACCTCCTCGTCCAGCGTCTGGAGTGGTAACGGGTCCAGGAAATCTCGGATGCTAGGGCGAGAGGCCGACACAGGAGCAGTATACAACCGTTCATAATATTCTCGAAACAGGTTATTGATAGCATCAGGGTCATATACCAATTCACCGGTATCCCTCTCAATCTGCGTAATCGGTGCCCCCCTGCTCTCGGGCTTAATCAACCATGCCAACAGGTGACCAGCCCTCCCCTCCTCCCTCTGTACTCTGTCTAAGTATTCCTTATACTGTGGCACCTCATCCTATCCAAGATATCATTATAGCTCACATGAGCTTCCCGTAGCTGTGCAGCGGACGTGGCATCGCTTCCCTGGGCGTTGTCTAACTGTCTAATCTTGGCCTCTAAGTCCATTAGCTCCTGTCTGATTTCCCTCTAAGGTCCAATCGACTGGCCTAGGCAGTGCCCTCACTACCACCTTGAATGCCTCCCATTCCACTAACACCGAGGACGCCGAGTTGGCATTAATCGGGAAGTATGTGTCTATAAGGGTCCCGAGAGAGTCCCGGAAAGGCGCGTCCTCCAATGTCTGGGGGTTCAATCTCCACAGCGGGATCGGAGGACGCTTCCCTAATGGCTGGTACGTCATAAGTAGGGGACTGTGGTCCGAAATGGTCCTACCCAAATACTCTGTGTGAGTGACAGAGGAGCCAAAGTCTGATGTACACAGGAAAGTATCCAACCTAGTGTGGACGTGGTGTATCAGGGAGAAGAATGAGTATTCTTTGTCAATCACGTGTTGTACCCTCCAAATGTCTACTAAACCCCAAAGTTCTAGCCAACTCCTAAACCCCGCTGCCACACGATGGGCTTATGCCCCCGGGAGAGGCGGATGGGAGCGGTCTGCCGTAATATCCGCAACACAGTTAAAATCACCCCCAATTACTGTGTAGCCCCCCACACAACAAGCCATCCGAGTCGAGAGGGCATTAAGGAACATCACCTGTTCTGTGTTGGGTGCGTACACACTGCCCAGCATCACCTCCCTCCCCAATAGCCTCCCAGTTACTAATACATATCTGTCCTCACTGTCAATATGGGTGCCGGTGTGTTCAAAGGGGACCCCAGGTCTCACCCATATCATTGCCCCTCTGGCATACGCCGAAAAGGTGGTAGCATATATTCGACCCCTCCACCTCCTGCGCAACTTCTCTAGCTCACTACCAATCAAATGGGTCTCCTGCAAAAGGGCCACATGAACATCCCTTCTCTTTAAGTACGCATACACTTTATGTCTTTTAGTCATGGATCCCATCCCCCTTATATTCCAGGTAAGGAACTTTAGGGCAGTAAGAATAGACAACATATCATCAGCGTACCCCCCCCTTGTCCATTTCCGCTACCAACCCAGTTGTTAGCTTTCTCAGAGACATCTTCCCTCCCTCCTCTGCACTGATAACACAAAAAAACAACAACAAAGACAACACCCAGTACCCAGAACGGTCTGGCAACGGCCATCCGCCCAAACCGCAGATAGGACTGCATCAACTAGTAAAGGCCCAAAGCAGCTAGCGTAAGGACCTAAAGGGAGCGTGGCAATCACCCCAATCTAAGCAATACAAGACAAGTAAATCAGACGTGCGGCGCCGCGGCCACAAGGGGCCGAACCGGCCAGCCCCCAAGGGCACACCCAGCCGCCCCCCACCTTCTCAATACCCCCAAAACCTGAGGAGGAGAGGCAATACCCTGAAGAAAAGGAAACAGAAAAACCCATAACAGGGGACAGCTTAGATAATTTCATCTGCAGTGCGTGGGGTCACTTTCGGTAGTTTGACACCACTACCGTGGGACGAGTCTGAGTCTGAACCAGCAGTCCCTTTCCCGGATCCGGAACCCCTCTCCGACGATGATCTCCTGCCCTGCATCAAGGCCGTCACTGCCTGCAGCGCCTCAGCTCGTTCTTTCTCCGTCTGCGTGGGGCTAGGCTTCCCCGAGAGACCCCGTCGTTGTCTTCTCCTGAGTCGTTTCCCAGGTTCTCCCTCCCTGGCCAATGCCGCAGTCTTCTGGGTTGCAGCCGGGCCTTCCTTTCTGTAAGACTCAATCCAGTCCCACGCAACCTTGGGATCCTCGCAGAAGTGCGTCTTCCCATCCAACTGGACACGCAGCCGGGCCGGGAACATCAGTGAGTACTGAATCCCTTCCTCCCGCAGGGCTCTCTTAACCTCCAGGAAAGAGGTGCAACGTCTCTGGACCTCTAGAGTGTAGTCCGGAAAGAGCGAAACTTTACTATTTTCCACTACGTAGGGCCCCTCAGTTCAAGCCTTTTGCAAGAGGGTGTCTCTGTCTCTGAAGTGGAGGAGCCTGGCCACCACCGGCCGTGGTGGCCGCCCCGGGGCCGGCGGTCTGGCTGGAACCCGATGTGCTCTCTCTAAGGCGTAGAAGGAGAATAGGCCCTCCGGCGCAACCACGTCATGGAGCCATCCCTCTAGGTACTTGAGCACGTCCCCCCCCTCCACTCCTTCCGGCAGACCCAAGACCCTCACGTTATTCCGTCTGTTCCGCCCTTCCGCATCTTCCGCTCTCCTTTCCAAGGTGCGGACCCTGCTAGATAGGTCCCCTACTTGGAGTGTCAGTGCCTGGTGCGCCGGTGTAATATCCGCCAGGGAGGATTCAGTCAGCTTCACTGTGTCAGCCAGTTTGGTATGTTCCGCCCTTAAGAGGCCCAGGCCCACTGCCACGGTGCTTATGTCCTGATGCAGTGTTGCTTTAGTGTCCGCAATAGCATCTAGTATCTTGGAAATTTATGCTGAACTGGGTTATCTGAGGGCTCAGGCTCAGTTTCTTTCTGCGTGAGCTCATGTGCGACCTCCTCTTGTTCCTGGGGAGGGCCCAGTTGTTTCCCTCTGGGTTTTCCCATCTTTAAAGTAGACGTGATCGCCAGTCAAAGATCCGACCTGCACCTCCCAGGTCTACCGGCTCAGCGCCCTCCTTCAACGCACTGTCACCGTAATATTGGCCGTAGTCCACTCCCCAGGTATATACGGCAGACTCCAGTCTCGCAAGGGGCTACCACCTCAAGACACAGAGTCTACCTCAGGACGGGCGCGCCCGGGTGTGTACCAGCACCCCGCAGGCACGGTGTTGCCCGCCCGGGAAGCCGCCCCTCACAGCAGGGCCAAGTTCACCGTCCTGGTACCGCCTGTGTCTTTTCCCCAGATGCACTCCGCGACCAGCCCGGGCCTCCTCACCAGCTTCTAGGCCCACGCAGCCCTATTAGTGCACAGGTCGAATACTCCACTAGGTTCCACTAGCACTCCTGCTAGAATCACCTCAGGCTCTGGCCGCAAAGTTCCCCCACAGTGGCACAGTGGATCCTCAACAAGCGCCGTTTCCGCAGGTCTCGCGGAGTGCAGTCCTTCCAGCGGCCCAAGTGACTACCGGCAGCACCAGGCCAATCCTCCCGGCAGCGTCCTGGGACACAGGTCCGATCTCACTCCCGTGCCAAGACTCTTCGTCCGATAGTGGCGTGCCTCCGACAGACCCCAGGGCCAGCAAAGCAGAGGAACCACGTGTGCCAACCACAGCCTCAGGCACAGTAACAGATGGCACCAGGGCTGCGCAGCGCACCCGGTACCGCCACCCGCCACAGGGGCCAATATGCAAATAATGCCAGGGATAACCTGCAGTCTCGCAGTAGCACTAGGCTCGTGCACCGCTCCTCGTTTCTCCTGCGGTCCCCGCTGGCCTCTCCTACACAGCTCTCAGGCCATCAGTGTCTTCGCCCCTCCTTCGTGCACAAGGGCCGCCATCTTACATTGGTCTCCACTCTCACCCCATGAGGAATGCGACAAGCCGCCCCCGCATGAGAACAAAAGGGGGGGGATCTTACCCCAGACAGTCCACAACTGCTTCACCGAGACAAATGCTCTCCCGATGGCGCTCACCGCAACATCGACGTCGGCAGGGCAAGTCAGGTCAGCAGGGCCAGGCAACGTCTCCAGGAGCAGCAGGGAAGCAGGCGCGGCACCGCAACTCCTCGCCGGCAAGGGTCCGCTTGTCCAATCAGAGGTCCACTCACCCCTCAGAGCAGTGCTTGTCTAAGCGGCGGTTTCCAATTCCGTCCGCGACCGAAGATGCCCAGGACACCGGATCAGGGCCTCAGAGTCCCGGCCCGCCACTCGATTCACTCCGCTTCTCCTTCGTGCGCGTCTCAGGTCCTCGACCCGGTCTGGACCTCCGAAGCCGTTCACTACTTCTTTGGGGACACAGCGGTCTCGTGCACGCACTCAGCAAGCCTGTTTCGCCTCTCCAAGTAGCGCCGTTGGATGTTAGGGTGCCATCTTGACCCCAGCTCGGCAGCGCTCCACCTCCAGCTCCGAACGTCACCGCAGCTCCCCGAGCCCCCAAGGGTAGCCAACTCCACTCCTGGACACTGCGAGTGGTCGGCGGACACCTCGGTGCACCCCCGAGACCAGGCCAACAAGATAAGAATCAGGATAATTTCATGGGCCGGCGCGGAGCTCTCAACTCACACGTCCGCCGCCATCAGCCGGCAAGCCACGCCCCCAAGCTCCTTTCTACTTAAGCCACAAAAACAAAACAACAAAAACAAAATCTACAATCAAGCATTTTCCGGAATCGCCCCAAAAATCTGGAACTCTCTTCCTCCGGAAATCAGGTCAAATCCTTCCACTTCCTTCTTCAAAAAAGAAGTAAAACTTCTACTATCAAACAGATTCCTCTCACTTTGAAACTTTATTCCCTCTCCTCAAGCGTGACGCTATTTCCTGCTTATCGGAGATCATCATGACATACATTGGCGTTTACCCACTCCATTACTTACAAGTGACTATTTGCCCTATCTCCCCTCCTATTACTTGATTTTAATTTTGCCTATTTGACCAATCCTGTTGACCGCTATTGTTTATCGTTTGTACTATATCTACCTTTCATGTTCCTGTAAAGCGCTCTGACACCCGACTGGGTCTTACCAATACCTTGTTTTTTTCTAGATTGTTTTTCGTATGCACTACAAATACCTCTCGTTCTTCTTGTAAAGCGCTCTGACACCCGACTGGGTCTTGTTCGCACTATATAAAACACAAAAAATAAATAAATATCCTTCAATGTGCCAGGGGTCACAGGGGCACCAGTTCCCACATCTTTCAGAAGAGCCACCACTTAGGCCCTGACATGCCATCCCCACGGCGACACTTTGAGCAGCACTCTGCTGCAGGGTCTTCCCGTTTGTTGTCTGAGTGGCTGCATGGCTTAGCAGATTTGCAGATGCATGGCTCCAACACAACATTTAAGGGCTAACTAGAAGTTGCAGCTCTTTTACCTTCTACAGTCCGCTTCTCATCATCACCTGGCCATGGCGTGGGTGTTTTTATAGGTCCTCACATACTTCAGTTGTCAGTCACACATCAAGTACAATTCAGGGGAGTGTTATTTGCCGAGGTGCACTGGCTTCAACGGTAGAGGGAGTGCTCAGATAAATCTTCCTCTCTAGTTAGAGCATTGCCCTGATTGTTGATTTTTTCAATTTTCTTTTGAGTTTTATATAGCGCGAACTAGACCCGAAGGTATCAGAGCACTTTACACAAGCACCAGTTGCTTTACATATGAACACATACACTTTTTTTGTTTAAGCACGGGGAGATTAAGTGATTTGCCCAGAATCACAGAATGTTGAGCGTCCCTGCCGAGACTCGAACCCAGTTACCCAGCTGTGAAGTCGGCTGCTCTAGCCGTTAGGCCACCTCCTCCCCCCATTTCTTCAGGAAAGCATACTGTACCATTAGCAATAGTGACACTATGGCAGAAACATGAAAGAATTCAACATCCAAAATGAGTGTGAATGTTAATACCTGTAGAACCTGTAAATGAAGGAATGTCCTTGCATTATGGATGCTAAACAATTGGAAGACTACATTTCCTTCCATACACACACTAGTAAAAATATAATATAAAAAAATACAAAACACGTACGTGCAATATGGTTATCTAATCTAATTTTTGGGCCTCTGTCACTTATAAACTTGTCCCATCATTATGTAACCATTATGTAACCAAAAACTCTCAATGAATTATTGAACCAAATTACGCGTCAGCTTTGCACCCACCGATAATTTTATTTTATAATATGCCCCCCTCCCAAATCATCTACTTCTGCTTTCAACTGCTACACAGAGACAGAGGGGTAATTGGGGAGCCATACATAACATGGCCTCTCCTCCTGGTCCCATTTTTTTTTTTTTTTTTTTAAACTGGCCTCTTGCCACCCACACCCACCACTTTCTTTGCCTTCCTTTCCCTCCAAAGTGTGCGCTTTCTGCATTCCAGCGCTGCTCTGACAGGCTCTCACAGAGCACAGCCGGAGCAGCCTGGAATTCGTTTATGATGTATTAACAGTGAGTTATGAGATCTGTAACTTACCGTTACATCATAGCAGTGAATGATCACATTTATAATGTGACATTCACTTGAATACAATCTTACCATACCTTGAGAAATAAAAGTGACTGTTGTTTAATTATAATGAATAAAAAAAGCTATGGGCAACTGTTAAGTCATTGACAGAGGGGTGGAAAAAACGAGGTGTGTAAATATATAGGGATGTTACTGGGTGAGTAATCACAAAATACTGATGGTGCAGCTATAGACCTAATATCAGGGCACGAACAGAGGGTGTCTACGTTACTGCTGGCAGCTCAACCACCAATGCAACTATACAATTGAGGCTTCACTGCAGGAATAGCATCTTCCTGCATACCTGCCAATAAACCCGATTCAGGCCGGAGACTCACAATTTTCGAAGCCAAAAATGGTTTTATTTTAGCTGTCCCCCACCTGAAACTTCTGCTTCAATAGAAATCAATGGGAAAAATCCATTCCCCTGATTTGTTTCAAATCTCCCACTTTCCTGTTCTAAAATGTCGTCATGTATGTACCTGGGTGACTCAGAGTCTAGACTAGAGTTTTTGTATAGCGCATGGCTACCCGAAGGCCTCCCAGCACTGCAACCACACAGAAGATGAAAAGGCTGCAAAGGAATCAGTCATGGAAAAGCCACGTCTTCAGTGCCTTTCGAAAGGGGAGTTCGGACTCCATTGAGCGCAGCTCCAGAGGCAGAGTGTTCCAGAGTTTAGGAGCCAAGAACGAGGTGGAGCGACCGCCCCATTGGGATCTTTTGTTCTGGGGAACTCTCAAGGTTCGGGCAGAAGAGGATATAAGAGTTCTCCCTGGCACGTATGGAGAGACTAATGGTCTCAGCAGCGAGGGCCCTTTGCTGTTGAGAGCCCAATGCAGAATGCAGATGTTCTTAAATTGCACTCGGCGTTCCACTGGAGATCCTTAAGAGCCATCCTAGCAGACTAATGTGTTTAGGATTTTTCATTAAGAGCTGGGCAGCGGCATACTGCACAGTCTGCAACTTTCTAATGACATAGTGGGGTGAGCCGAGATACGGGGCATTTCCATAGTAAAGGCAGGTCAGCACAAGGGCCTGAACAATCACTTTCCTAGCTGTAAATGAGAGAAGAGGGAGAACCTTTCTCAGCAGTCTCAGGATGCCATAACACATAGCAGCAAGATTCTTCACTTGATGGCCCATGGTGAGACTGGTGTCCACCCACATCCCCAGACTCTTTATTGTGTTTTTTGGAGCTGGCAGCTTGCTCAGGACATCAGATAGAGAACTCAGAAGGTTGCTGGCGAAGTTGTTCTCAAGCAGCATAACTTCTGTTTTGTCCTCATTAAGCTTTCATTTTCACCCAGCCATCAGAGAAAGATGACTGGAACTAATGTCAGGGGCAATTGAGACAACCAGCTGGGTGTCATCGTCATATGAGACCAATGACAGCCCAAATGAATGAACAATCTCAGGCTAGCAAGAGGGAGCATGTAAAGGTTAAACAAAGTGGGGCTCAGGGAAGAGCCCTGGGGAACCCCACATCTCAAAGGAAGAATGGCTGAATAGCAGGCCTGATCCAAGACCTGGAAGGAACGATTTTCCAAGAAAGAGGCAAACCATTCTAGAACTCTGCCCCCGACACCGGCACTTGAAACTCTCTGAATGAGAGTCAGGTGATCAACGGTGCCGAAGGCAGCCCTAAGGTCTATGAGAATAATGGCTGCCTTGATCCCTTTATAGAGTGAGCTATAAACTGACAACAGCTCGTGCAAAATGTAGCTCCGTGCCTTTTGGGAGCATATTTCCAACATGCGTATGCCCCTTGCTTTGGCAGCGGCTACACAAAAGAGTTGAATTTAGGGCGTCCATGGAAGTTCACAAGGCCTTCTACCAGCAGTCCTCGGAATTCCTTGCAGAAATGTTCAGGTGGCACAACCCTAAATAGGGTCTTGAGTCTCCGATCATCTAACTTGGCACTGGTGCAGATTCCCTGTATAACAAGCATTGGCAATGCAAATAGCTCTCACCTTTTTCCCCACAATGCAGACCTATTAGCTTTGGTAATGCTTTTTGCAGGTGCTGTTCGGCATTGACAAAAACAAAAAACGGTTATTGCTGTATTTCCAATGTTGAACAGCACTGGCAAAAATAATTTTAAAAAACCATGATTATGCATAAGCGCGCATGTGTCATGACACCACGGCAGCTCCAGTGTCAGTACAGTATGCATGCATGCGTAATGATGCATCAGTCATGTTGTTTACTTACCCCTTCCAAGGTAAAGAATGCAATGGTAAGGGGTAGCAAAGCAACGGAGGAGCGGGTGGAGGGTGAGAGGGAACAGTCGAGAGCACAGCTGGTAGCAGGGGGACATGGGGGAGCACAGTGGAGATTGAGGGTTAAAAACATTTTTTAAAGCTGACTGGAGGCGGAATTAAAAGACGAGTTAGGAAGAAACAACATAGAAAGAGTGGAGTGTGAGTTGGGTGAGGGAAGCAGCTTACGAAGGAGATAGCAAGAAAACAAATGCACTCCTGGGAAGTGCTGAAGCAAAAAGAAAACAGTAGTTTGCTGTATAAAAGAAGTGGAAGGATACAAGTCGTCCAATCAAAAGACTGGCAAAAAAAAAAGCTGTGCCACTGGGTTAGCCAAACACAAGAAGAGGAAGGAAAGCCATTGCATAAGAAGCAAGTAAATGAGATTGACAAGAAAGCCAACCAATGATAAGCAATGGACTGACCCGTGGCCAACTGTAAGTACTGGTATTGTCAAGGTGTAGACGAAACCAAAAATAGTCATAATAGAGGATCAAGACTTTGCTGTGGCTATGGCCAGACTTTGCACCTTCCTTCTGCGCTTTCTTCCTAGAGAGTCAATGTTGTTGAAGTTCAAGTAAAGCCTTAAAACTTGCTTGTATATGCTTACATAGCTTCTAAGGGTGTAGATTGTTTTGTGTTAGCTTCTGTTGTGAGCAGCAAAATGATACAACAGTAAGTTTCTTTATAAATGCCCCATAACTGTGTTGCAGTGTCACATGCACAACCACAGGATCTTTTCACTGCC
Source organism: Calotriton arnoldi (assembly GCA_963921515.1). Taxonomy (NCBI): domain Eukaryota; kingdom Metazoa; phylum Chordata; class Amphibia; order Caudata; family Salamandridae; genus Calotriton; species Calotriton arnoldi. The sequence goes on along the minus strand of CAWUFW010000676.1, from coordinate 346,163 downwards.
AGGGGTGCAAGACTAACAAATGAGATATGAGGCTTTATGTAGACAAACAAACAAAAAATAGGGTTAATTGGGGAAATACATAAGTGCATTTTCTGCACCCCACATTGTGAAAATGTATATTTATTTCCTATCCCAGCGTACCGTGCGTTGCATAGGCATCAATGAACCAAAATAGTTTTCCTACACTAGCCATCTTATTTGCAATTCTCTGTTGTATAAAACTCTATGTTTGTGTTTTGTGGCCAAATCTGCTGGTGCAATGCAGCCTGTTACCCGATATTCTGAACATATATTGGAAACTTTTATTTAGGACTTAAACTTCCATTCCAACATTACTTCTATCATTCTGCAGTACTCATATTTTTAACTCAATATAAAATGCAATGTGGAATTCTAGTTTTGAACCCCAGTTCTTCTAATTAATAATTAAAAACATATTTTGAAATTAGGTACCAAAAGGTAGAGTTCTGTATTCAGAACAAAATCTCTTTTCAGGAGTCTATGTATATTGGAGTAGGTTGAGTCAGACAATGAGCATTAGAACACTGGAACCTTGAAAGCTCCTTTAAAGACTATAAAATGGCTCTGGCCCAATGATGGATGGCACAGACCTTGTGCTCCAGCATTCCAATGCTTGTGTTTTTGTTACTCAATGTTTATTTATATCATTTTCTACCCTCAGTGGAATGTTCTAATAGCCATATTGCCCTTCTGCATCTGGCTGTAAAGGTTGTTAAAGGCCATCCTCTGTTATAAGCCCTCACCTGTCACTTGGGAGCCTCAGGAGCGGCACCTCTGCAGCAGGCTATAATCTAATATTATTGTTAATCTAGAGGCATGGTCAGGGGCCTTGGACTTTAAAAAACACATTTTCAAATCTGATTGGCCCAAAGCCATTGTGCTATTATTAAAGTATGGTTCCCATGCAACAAAGCTTTCCGATTGTAAACAGAGTTGAAGGAAGATGCCACAGTTAAATTAAAGTAAGAAATTAAAGCTTGGATAATGTGATATAAAAACCTAATACATAATATAGCTAGTGTAAGCAAAACAGTTGGTAATAGGCAGATATGAGAATTGAGTTCTATGGTAATTATGGCATCACCTTTGATTGGTCCATGTTCTGTCATCAGATATAGCCTGGCCTTGGCAGGTTAATGTGAACCACCAAGTACAAATAATAGGCACATGCAGGCGCGCAACGGCCATTGGGCTGAAAGGGCTTCAGCCACCCCCTGTCGTGTGGGTCAGCTTGGGCTGAGACAGCTTCCTGGGCACACACACAGCCGCACCCGAGTACTTCACAGGTCTTTAAAAGACCATTTACTTGCTAACGAGGCTTTGTTGTTTTTTCACCCCTTCTTAGAGCCCCTGCATCTCCACTCTGACTATCGCTGGAAGAATTAGCCCCCCCGAAATATTTAGTAGCCCCCCCCGAAATATGGCTTTAGTTGCGCCTCTGGGCACATGCACCTGGTCTGTTTGCTTATGTGCATTGGACCCCTTTTATTCAGTAGATTTCCTGAGCCCCAAAAGAAAACTATGACCATTTCAGAAGAAAGGCAAACAAGCAGGTGTCCCCCATTCCTTATCCACTGAGTTATGCTCAAGGTAGGTGAGAGTGTTAGGACTCAGGCAAAACCTACCAGAGAATCTCGTCATCAGATGATATATAGTACCCTGCACGGTACCCCGAAATCAGTACGAACACACAGTAGTTGGTATTTTCCACTCTATGATTATTTATTATGCACTATGCATCAACAAAGCATACATATTAGACTGATTATAAATATAAGCAGTGCAGCAATTATTATACATATTAGGGCAAAAGCTAGGTACGCCCCAATCAGATTTCATCACACATCCCTAATCAATTAGTTTAACAGCATAGTTGTGCTACTTTATTATAATATGCTAAGTCATGTATTCTCTCCTCACATATCTCATTGTGCCATCAGAACTGAAGCTGGAACGTTTGATTTATCAACTCTCCAGTAACTATCCATGTGTCTAAAACCACCCCTGCACTAATACCTTATATCCTTTCTTATTCATGGAGCGAGGAAGCGTCAGCTTATGCTTGGCTCCTGTTTTGTTACACGTGATGGTGAAAAATGCTTCTTATGCAAAGTAGAGTAACCAGCAAGGGCTTTTCTACTAGTAGCTACACTGTAGCTAGTGTGTTTAGAAAGAGTATCAGAAAAGGGAAATTTTCCTTTTACTGTATGCTAGTGTGAGTCCAGTGCGGACTTGAACAGAAAATGGGCCTGGGCACTAAAATAAAAGTGGCCCCCATTAGTGGCCCGTGTTTGCAAATTGGGGTAGTTTTGAATTTGTAAAGATACGCTATGTAAGTGTTTTACAAGGTATGGACGTTTGCATGGATTTTAGCTTGTTGCAGGCAATGTTTATGGTAATAATAGAGAAATCAACAGTAAAAATTGGACCAGTAGACCACAAAACAGACCCACATCCAGCCAAAAAAATGGCCCACGCTCTAACTTATCAGGCCAGCTATTTTGGGGACAGCCTGATTGCCATATAGGCCAGTCAAACCTGTAGGAGTCTCAGAAATCAAGCACAAATTTTATTTGCTGCATCATTTTGTTGTGTAAGCCTACATTTTAGGCCCCGCACTTGCACAACACACAAAAGCACATTTTCATGCACAAATAGCATACAACCAGGCCTGTATTGTTTTTGAATTTAAGAAATTTATATAGAAGCCGTGACACACGTCAACATAGCTGCGACTGGTCGCGTAGCTGTATGCGTTTCCAACGTGAGGTCAGCCACCAGGGTTGAGTAAGGTATACCATCCCTCTCTGATTTAGAAAACAAAATACTCATGAATGTACTCTGATAGAACAACATTAGCAAGTCTAGCTATCCTTTAGTGGTTTTTTATTTCAAGGACATACATGCCACCTGTGGCCTTACAAACCTTTGCTAATGGTTACAGAGGAAATTTTAGGAATGTTCTCTGCCTGTTTGTAGTTTTCTCCTTCTGATGGTTCATTTTCAAGTAGATCAGGCTTGCCCCAGGAAAACTCAATGTCCTTATCATGGCGGGGTCGCATCACCCTATCCTTCAATTGAGGGTCTCTTGGGGAGGCCCCCTAGTTTTTTAATTGTTGACATATTCCTTACTACCTCTCATGATTCCTCTTGGCTGTTTTCATAGTTCTGTATATAGCAGTCCACAGTTTGCAAACATAAGGGATCCTAAACCACCACCTCTGATGGAGGTTGTGGACCAACACCTTATCCCCAATTCCGAGGGAAGAATGCTGAGACCTTGCCTCCTGCTCATGCAGTCAATGTTGAACCTGGGCCTGTTCTCAACAGCTGAGGAAGTGGCAGTAGATTGTGCCCAAGTGGTGCGGCCAAGATGTTTCGGGTCACCCTACCAAACAACAGTGAGAGGAGTTGGCCTAACGGCTAGGGCGGTCGACCTCGAATCTGGGGATCTGGGCTCGAGTCTCGGCAATGACGCTGAACATCCTGTGATTCTGGGCAAATCACTTAATCTCCCCGTGCCTAACAAAAATGAATGTGTCCTCATGTAACGCAACTGGTGCTATGTAAAGCGCTCTGATATCCGATACCGGGTCAAGTTCGCGCTATATAAAACTCCGTAAAAAAAAAAAAAACATGAAAGCGGGGTGCTTTTATTGCACAATGTTGTGTGCTGCGGTGTATCTGCAGGAAGTTATCGATGGCCAATTCTAGATACTCTTTCTGCTCCATTCCACATGTTTTTATTGCTCTCATAAATTGTATCCCTGTCTCATTTTTCTGGGGCCAGCACAGATAGATTTTCTTGTTTTCAACATTCAGTGGCTGTAAATACTCAAAGAATTCAGAGCCCTCATTGGTGGCTTACTGTCTGTCCTTACTACTTTTTAAGACACCATACACTGTTAATATGTTTTCTGCTTAGAGAATCTCCACTCCGAACGCCACTGGTGACAGTAGCTTCTCTGACGGATATTTGGTGAAGGCATCACCAGTGTCATGAGTTACCTCCTATCAGTTGCTGAGCAAAAATCAGCACTTCATTTGGTGCAAGGCTTGTTGCATTTCTCTTCCATGATTACAACCCCATAGGGCTCAGGAGACCCCTGTTGCTTGACACAGCCGGCAGCACTGTACAAGGTCATTTGAAGGCCACCAAGGCCATCTTCCCATTTTCCCATGGTGCCTTTGATATTGTAGTTGTGGGGTTCTGTTGATTGGAGAGCTAGGAATTATTATATGATCTACCCTCAGCAGAACACCATGCTCAGTGGTACATATGTCATGACGTACTTTCTACTAAGCTTATAGGGTCATTTGTGCAGTGATATAATGATGGTGTCTTTCCAGGAAAGACTTCCATGTGTCTTGTCAGGCAGCAGTAATGGTGGCTTGTAGGCACTCAACTTTACTTGCTTGACCTTGCAATTTGTCCAGAGTCATTTCTTTCGGGCTGGAACCCTGTATAACAAAATGTACATGCTCTGCAGTGCACGTCGAATAATTAAAAAAAAAAAAAAAAAGTTTTTATTGACTTTTTATTTCAAATTGGTGGTACAGCACCCACTAACTGCAAACAAAATTGCAGCATACCAGTCAAGTTACGTTATCCATGCTAGCAAAACCACAGTACCGCGCCCCCAGAGGGCGTATAGCCGAGCTTGCCACACATCTTTAAATATGAAAATGAAAAGTATAGTACCCTTTTTTCCTCCCCCAACCCAGGCCTCCCACCCAAGAATCGTATTAGGGCACAGCCTCTTGGGCGCTCTTCTAGGGGCCCCACATTACAAACTTCTGCTGGCAGCACCGTGCCTGATCCACTAGTTTTTTAGCCATAATGTAGCAATCCAGATTGGACTCCCAGGCCCCATAGTCTAATTGCATCATGTCGCTACCATCAAGGCGGTGTTACAAAAGAGGAGTGTGTAACGATCCAGGGTTTGTTTCCCCCATATGCCCATGGTCACCAATTGCGGTGTGAGCTCCAGTGTGAGGCCCAGGACTGCTGACTGCAGTCGGCCTATTTTACCCCAGTATTCCTGGATCCTAGGCAGGACCAGATTGTTTGTACCAGAGTGCCTGTCTGTCTGCAACCTCTTAATCAGAGGTCCATTGCGGGCCTTCCCATGTGGAACAATTTAGTCCTTGTGAAGTAGGCTCTGCGAAGTATTTTCAATTGGATTAGTTGGACTCCCGCTCTTATGGCTATCTCCCGGGGGCACAGGCAAGCCACTCCCTAATCATCGTCTTCTAATCTGCCTAGGTCCCTTTGTCATTTATCCCTAAGATTATCGAGTATGGGGAGACTATTACATAAGACAGTGTAACAGAGTAGGGACACTGCGTGGCTCGTCAGGGGGCCCCAACACCCTATACTTCAAGGGTGTTTCATCTGGCGCCTCTTGTAGGGCTTCTATGTGTCTTTCCAGAAGATATCAGTTATCAAAGGTATTGGCTGCCTGACAACTCATATTGCTCCTGAAGTTCAGCAAATGTTATTATCTCATTCCCTTTCCAAATATCCCCCATTTCGGAGATTCCTAGCAGGTCCCATTTTACGCAATCCTCTATGTTTAGTAGTCCCCTCATTGTTCCACAGCGGGGTTCTAGCGTCAACCTGCTCTTCCAGCCCTGTGCCTTAATAGCCTTATGCCATAGCTTCACCACCACACGTTGTGGTTGGTAATTATGTCATTCCCTTTTCGCTGTATAGTAGGCGGACATAACCCTCTGTGTTCATGGACCGCATATCTGCCACCACTGAGGGTTCCTGTTGAGAGGAGAAGACCCAGTCATTAATCACTTACAGTTGTGTCACCCAATAAAATAGACGTAGGTCAGGAAGGGCGATTCCCCCTTCCAGGGGCTTTCTAGTGCAGAATGTCCAGGCAGTCCTCAGTGTCCCGCTATCCCACAAGAGGCCTCGGGTTTCGTCCGCTACTGCCTGGAACAACCCAGCAAAGATGTGGAATGTGGTATTTTGGAACACATAGAGGAATTTCAGCAGCTATATCATGTTGTAAATGGCAGCTTTACCCATGAGAGAGAGTGGCAGTTTTCTCCAACAGTCCGCATCTATTTTATAGGAGTCAAAAATTTTCATGAGATTTTCCTTGATGAATAGGTTACGATCTTTTATGATAAAAATCCCAAGATACCGGAAGTCTTGAGGTTGCCACTTTGTAGGGTAGTGCCAAGCCCCTTTCTCCTCTTCCACCGACAAAGGTAATACAACTGACTTATGCCAATTGATCTTAATCCCGGAGTAAGAATCAAACACCTCTAGCATTTCCAGCACTCTGGGAGCAGATTGATTTGGGTCTACTTAGATACAACAGTATGTCTTCTGCATACGAGGAGACAACGTCCCCCCACTCTGGGTCCCATCTTATGCCCCTGATCAGCACATCTTTCTGGAGCCAGCTGGCTAGAGGATCAATCGCTATCCCGAAGACTAAGGGGACAGTGGGTATCTCTGTCGGGTTCTGCTGCCCAGGCTGAATTCCCTGGATAAGACCCTGTTCGATCTGACACTAGCTATGGGGTCTTTGTATAACAATTTCACCCAGGTGATGAACGGGCCTATCCCCATTTTATGCAGTATCGCCAGTAGGTAGGGCCATTCCACTGACTCAAGTGCCTTTTTGGCGTCTAGGGAGAACAGGATGGCCGGCTTGGTAATTTGGTCGCATCATAGCAGGCATCCGGCCAGCCTGCAAAGGTTGTGGCTTGTCGCCCTGTAGGGCATAAAGCCCAATTGATCATGGGCCACCGATGTATCCACCACTTGTAGCAGGCGCTTGGCCAGTACTTTTGCCAAGATCTTGGTTTCCAGGTTTAACAGCGATATTAGACGATAAGTGGCACAATCCTCTCTTGGCTTCCCTGGCTTGTGGAGCATAACTATTGCAGCCCGTCTGAGGTCCCTTGGCAGGTTGGTGCACGTTGATTGATGGCAGTCCACGCGTGCTGGTCCCTATGCGTGCCTGAACAGATAGTGCACAGAAATATTGAGACCACAACTATACTGGATACTGAAAGTGTACACCTGCAGTTGCAGAATCCAATTCCCTATTCCGGATGTTGGATGAGATGCAAGGCCACAGAACAAAGGAATGAACAGGGTGTGATAAGTTACAACCCTGAAGCCAATGGGATAATGATATAGAGGGAAATAATGACAAATTCTAAACCCTCCCTCTCTATTTAGGAATATGGTGATTCTGTGTCTGAAAGTGCTATGGATGCCCAACCCACACAGACTAACAGCAACTACTAGTTCACTGAAGTTGGCTGGATCAAAATATTACATCTTAACGCTACCACCCCCGACATGGCAAGATTGCATCCTCTGTGCCTTAGCAAACGTTTTCATGGAGTTCTGTCTGGTATCACACTCTCTTTTTCGTTATCTCTCAGATATTCTGTGAAGGCGTCAGGGTTCGAAATGCGCTGTCCACAGTTGGCGGCCATGGCAAGGAAACTTCCCACATCTGCAATATTCTGTAGCATTACTAGTCATCTTGATGTTTTTGATGTTCTGCGGATCTACACTCAACCTTTTCTCTGAAAAGACACAGCCAAAGTACAGAAGGTGATCTTTCAGGAACTTATGCTTCTTCTTGTGGAATCTTAGGCCGTAGCCAGGTGTCCTTTGCAGTGCAGCCTTCGAGTGGTAGTCTTGAATGTTATCGACAAATGTTAGAATGCTTAGATTCATTGTTCCATCAAGTCCTGCAAGTGCTTCCCTTATGGCAGTTGGGCTCACTTCCAAGCCTGGAAACAAGAATACTCAACTTTCTGTGGTGCTTTATCCCTAACTTGAATGGAAAATATAGGGATGGGCCTACTCACTTCATCTAGCTGTAATTGGTGATACCCAGCATTTAACTCCAGTTCTGAAAAACATTTGGGGGCATATTATCAACGGCCAGCGATAATTATCGCTGGCCGTTCTCAGCGTGAGAATAGTTATCGCCGGCTACCGCAGATAATTATCGCCATGCTAGCGCTGTATTAACAACGCATAGCGCAATGGCGATAATTATTCCTGCGATAGCTTGTTTTCCATGGAACATCGCTGGTTTTCCAGCGATGTTCCATGGAAAACGACGAGCACCTTGCTGATACGACCCTGTGGTCGTATCAGCATAATCCACCTCCAATATAAAGTATAGGTAAGTCAGCATTTTGCAGACGTTAGTTTTGGCGAAAACCGCGGTTTTCGCCAAAACTAACGTCTGCAAAAATGCCTGGCTCTCCTTGTAAATATCGCGATGTGCACATCAGCCGATATTTACAAGGTTGTTCTGCCCAGTGATGCCCACTTTGCATCTCATTTGAGATGCAGAGGGAGGCTGTCGGGTAAAAGGGTGCTAACATGCGCTAATGCATGTTATCACCCTCTTGTTAATAGGGCGAAAACATTATCTCCGCTTTTTTGGCTTTTAAAGCCAAAAAAGCGGAGATAAGGCCCTTGATAATATGCCCCTTGGTTCTGTTAAGGTCAGCCAAATGCTATCAATGGTTGGCATAAAATGCATTTCCCTCTTCATGGCTTTATTGGGCCAACACATGTAAACACATACTTGATGCTGCCAAGTTGCTTAGGTCTGAATGTTATGAACATCAGTGAAACCCATGGTGTGGATCCAGGGACCTTTTCAATTACTCCATCTTTTAACTTTATCAGCTCCTTCTCCAATTTTGGGTGTAAGTGAAAAGGAATGCTGCTATGAGTGTGACAAGCTTGATGCTACTCTGAGCGCCTCTATCTCTCTTAATCATGGATACCACCCCACTGAGGTCACCTGATGCCAAGCTGCAGTCACTGGGCCTCAATGCTTTTACAATCAAATACCCGCCTAACCTAACAAAAAATGCATCTAAACGCCTCAAACACAGAATTCTTAAAGCTTATCCAGAAACCTTAATCTCTGATCCCTACTTCTGCCTGAAAAGGGGTTCCACAATTAATGATCTCATCTTCTACTCGAAGAGAAGAGCTAAATGGAGGAAAGCATTCCACTCGCAACTCATGATCACTTCCTCCCAAAAATTTGCACACGGTCTAAGGCTTGTGGTAATCCCCTCCCCCACCTTTAAAGCTGACGCTACCGTCACCATATACAACAATGGGATAATCCTCATCCAAGCTGCTGACCATCATCTAGGTACTTTTGAAGTAACGTTTCACAACATCAGGAGGTCTATTACGAACAGCGATCTCGATACTGCAAATAGGTGGCTTAGCCCCTCATCCCCTTCACAGCTCCCCCAAGTGATACGTTACATAGTTCTCCCCACCTTTCCACCTCTACCCGCGCTCTCCTCAGCACCCTCGCCCCGAGCAGTTCCCACCTTCCCATCCCCCCTCCTCAGCCAGCTGGACCTGACTCTCACATGATTAGCAGTGAGCCTCCCCAGCCCACTGCCCACCCCCCCAATCTGGGCAGCCATAGCATCTCCCTTTCTCTGCCAAATGGACCTGACTCTCACATGATTAGCAGTGATCCTACCCAACCCACTACCCACCCCCCTAATCTTGGCAGCCATTGCAATTGCTCTCCCACTACCACTACACTTACACACACATCCTACGATAGCCTCGGCCTACTTGATACTAATATGTCCATCACACGTCCCATTGCGCACAAGATGACCTCTCTGAATCCTGATCCCATTCTCCCTAGTTACATCAGTACTCATACGACCCTAGTATCTCTTTACAATCAGCTCAGGAGTCTCCCATCGCTCCCTGGCAAGCCTAATTATCCTTCCAACTCAACCTCCCATTCGCTGGATCACGCAGTCCAGCATCACCCGAACGCCGCTATCAGCTCTCCCTCCCCACAAACTGACCAACGGATACACACCTTATCTTCTGAGCATCACCTCGTCCCCGCTCCTTGCCTAGCTGATATCTCACGGGATCTTCAACTACTTAAGGCTGACCTACAAAAGCTTACTGTCATCACCTCGGAACTGGCTAATGACTTTTTGGCCTACAGGTCGTTAGAGAAGAACAGACACAATCAAGCGCCAGCTACTAACTACTGCACTACTACTCTGTCTTCTCCCCTCTCATTGAAGAGATTATCTCCCTACACGATTTCTCCCCCCCAAGGGTGGAGATCCATTCCCTGCCCGAATGCTGCCTCCAGACCTTGTAGACTTAAGATCTCCCTAACAGATTCTGACAGTCACTCCCTCATTCTTACTTACAACTCTACTCATACAGTCAATTTGGGTAAACAACTCCATATTCAGTCTATTCCCCCTGACCCTCTCAGAATACCCAGACACAACCCTAATACTATAAACACCTCCAACCTCAAACAAGTTCTCATCACACAATCTACCTCATCTGACTCAACTAGCCACTTGAAATGCACACTTATCAATTGTAGATCTGCTGTGAAATACGCCGCGGATATCGCTGATCTCATCCTGGCGCAGGACCTTGACCTGCTAATACTTACGGAAACCTAGCTAAAGGAGTCTTCAGGTCCAGTCCTGGACATCCTAATTCCTCCTAGCCATAACATCATCAGACTTGATAGATCGGCCAAACCTGGTGGAGGGATCGCCTGTATATTTCTGAACAGTCTTACTGTGAAACAGTCACTCACTGCTACTCTCCCATCTTGCGAATACATGTGCATAGACATCTCAAGCAACCTCAGGCCTCTATGCACCTTGCACACATTCTACCATCCACCGGGTGATAACTTCCCTTTTGTTGAACAAATTATGGAAACCATTTCCTCCAATGTGGATCGTCACTGTCCACAAATCTTCCTCGGTGACTTCAATCTTCACTGGAATGACGTTAATGACCCTGCATTGAATAGCCTCAAAACCTTCCTAGTTGACCTTAACATGATTCAAATATGTGACATCCCCACTCACAATCTGGGCGCGATCCTGGACCTTATTATCGCTAAACCCGACTTCCTTCAACTTGACTCCATTGTCCCGTGTGACTGGACTGATCATCACTACATCTCCTTCCTCATCTTGGAACCGTGACTAAGTTAAAATCGCAGCCTAAGAAACCTAGGCATTGGAAACGATCCATCCGAAATGCAAACCTGGATGAAATGATATCCCTTAGCAACATGACCTTACCTCCTCCTACTCACATGTCTGGGGTTCATGACCTCACTGAGCACTACAACAACTCCATATCGAGCATTCTGGACGCTATTGCCCCCTTGCAACTAAAAAGAAGGTCCACCAAAGACTCCAAACCTTGGTTCAACGAGGGGTTAAATACAGATAGACGCAATCTGAGACTAGCCGAACGATCCTGGAGAGGCTCGCCGTCTCTTGAACACCTCGTGCTCCTGAGATCTAGGAGGAGCACGTACAATAAACACATTAAGAGCGCTAAAGCGATCTTCTTCAGAAGTCAACTTGATAAAGCCAGAAACAGGCAAAAAAGCTTTTTGAATTAATTAAACTCCAATCCAACAATCTTCCCATTCTTTCGCCAATGGCCTCCGTTATATAGCCAAATTGTGATGATTTCTCTGACTTCTTCCTTGGAAAGATGGATAAGATTAAAACTGATCTCCAGTCATCGATGAACCAGCTGACAGACCCTTCCCCTCCCTCACCCCAGTCACCCCCTGTTCTAGGGTACACTCCCAAAAATAGCGCTTCCTGGAGCCTTTTCACACCCTTTGATGAAATCTCTATACTTAACATACTTACTTCACTTAAACCCTCCAACCACTTCAATAACCCGCTACCACCCAGTTTCTTCAATGAAATGAAGAGGTCCCTAGTTCCAATCTGGACCAAAATTGTAAATGCCTCCCTACAGCAAGGTGTGATTCCTGACTGTCTAAAGGCTGGCCAGGTTACGCCCATTCTTAAAAAACCCTCTGCTGAGCAAGACGACCTTAATAACTTCCGCCCAATCACTACCATTCCTACGCTATCGAAGCTGCTAGAGAAATGTGTTCATGCCCAACTTTGTAGCCACATTAATCAATTCCAGCTTCTTGATCAATTCCAATCGGGCTTTTGCCAGGGTCATAGCACCGAAACGGCAATTACCCACATAATGGATGACGCTCTAAAAATGCTGGATCGGAACGAAGCTTGCCTTCTAATCCTCCTTGACCTCTCGTCAGCTTTTGATACAGTCAAACATAACCTCCAGGATATACTGGAACGGAGGATGGGTCTCTCAGGATCAGTTCTGAACTGGTTTGCCTCATTTCTTCATAACAGATCGCAAAGAATTAAAGTCAATCACTCCCTCTCCAACTCTTCTCCGATCACTCTGGGGGTCCCTCAAGGGTCCTCGCGCTCACCCACACTCTTCAACATGTTCATGGAGCCCTTAACGCAAATGCTCAAATAATCCAATATACTGTATCACATGTACGCGGACAATACCCAATTGTACTTGAAAATCTCCCCCCCCAAAGACATCAATTCACTCAATTCGACCCTACTCAAAACCCAACACTGGTTGACTTCCAATCACTCAAATTAAACTCCATCAAAACGGAATTCCTCCTTATTTCTCCTCCCAAACAGACCTCTACTATCACTGAATACATGAAGCAGCTTACAGCTCTCAACTGTGTTCCACACATCATTAACTCTACCAAATCTCTCGGAATAATACTTGATAAGGCCCTGAGCATGCAGGAACACATCAGCGCTGCCACCAAAGGAGCGAACTTTCAAATGAGCATACTAAGAAAGTTAAAACCCTTCCTTCCTCCGGAAGACTTGAAGTCTGCTGTTCAAGCACTAGTCATCTCCAGATTGGAGTATGGGAGCACAACTCTCTGTGGGCTTCCGAGCTACAAGTTGGCTCCACTGAGGGCCCCGCTGAACTCGGGGGCTAGGCTCATCACAGGATCCAAAAGAAATAACCACATCACGCCGGATTTGAAATCTCTAAACTGGCTTCCTATTGAGGCTAGGATTCATCTTAAAATTGCTTGCATGGCTCACAAAGCCCTTCACCTTAACACTCCTCAGTACCTCGCCCGGAAACTGGAACTCTCGGTGGTTGCAGAATTTTGAGGAGCTCTAGCACTTTACTGCTGAAACCACAAAAATTTCAAAGAAAGAAAACCTATAACCGAGCCTTCTCCGGTATTGCCCCGAGAATCTGGAACGCCCTGCCTCCAGAAATCAGACTGAATCCCTCAACGTCCTCTTTCAAAAAAGAAGTCAAAGCACTTCTTATGCATACGTTCTGAACCTGTATTGTAACTACTCCCCCGGAAACAATGCGCTGAGACCTCCTGCTCACACGTCTGCTCATTTACTGTATTTATGTGTTGTTCTGTTACCGCAGTACTCTTGATTACCCGTTTATCCTGCTCTGTCAGATTGTTGTTCCCGTCATTATGTAAAGTGCTCTGATACCCGCTTGGGTCACGTTCGCGCTATATAAAACTTTATAAATAAATAAATAAAATAAAGTGGCGTTGTATTGGCCCCGTTTTAAGGCATCCTATTGCGATGGGCACATGGAAAAAGTCATGCAGCAGGTAGATTCACACATGTTCACACTATTATCCAACTTTATCAGACATAGATATTGCCCTGTGCTACAACTGGTGAGCATGCCAGTGCCACTTTCTGTCACATAAAATTTCACTTTGACTTGGTGTTCTTTGTGTTATGATATTGTTTGAAAATTGCTTGCCAGAGGCAAAGGCTCAGGTCTTTCACAAGCATAAATTCTAGTGTCTTGGCTTTAATTGATTTATTCTCCTTTGTCCATGACATTTACTGATGCCCCAGTGTCAATCAGTGCAGACGCATCTAAACCCTGGATCATCACCTTGCATTTTGACTGTGATGTTCTCTGTTTCACAGTGTGATTAATAAGTACATGGAAGGTTATTGGCCCACTCACCACAGTCTGCTGTGATTGTGCACACTTTGCATGGGGTAACTGGTCACTTTTATTGGGATTTGTAACCATTTGTGCTTTGGCATACATGTGCAAAATGCATAATACGCAAATATCCTATTCGCCTTCGACAGGCATCCATAGGGTGCATCTCGTTTCCACAGTGTCTGCATACGCATATCTCATTGGCTTGCTCTGATTTCTGATAGTCATCTCTGGGGAGACTTGCCTCCTGCCGATTTGTCAATACTTTACATTTTTACAACAGGCATGCCATGTGCTTAACTCTTAATTGACACCTTTCCCAGTGTACTTTCTATGGTTGTGGCGCATCTATTGGATAACTTGTTTGACATCCCCAGGGTCAGCCCAGCTTTCAGGCTTATGCTACACTCCATAGGACTAACCTTCTCCGTGAGGTTGACTTGCACCCTTAAATGATTTGTGCACATGCCTTCTTGTCTTGGCCATCATTCTTTCAGCTGTTGATGCTCTTATTACCTAATTAAGAGGGTTGATGCATAAGATTGGGACTGTCTGGGTCTTTGCAAGACTGAGTATTTGTAGGACTTAGTTGAAGGCTAATAAACAAATCTGCGCAAGACAAGGATTTCAGGTTAAAACCTTAAAAGGTTATTCAAAAATATAATCATTAGAAAAAGCAAAAACATAACTTGTTAGTCATTTAGGAAATAACATGAAGAAAATAATGTTGCAAACAACAATATTCTGGAAACCAAGATACTTCTAGAGACACCTACTTCGTAATGCATTCTATTGGTTCGGCTAAGTATAACTAATTAAGGGAACAAATTGGCATTTTATGTAACACAGCAATACAATGGTTTGCTGAGCTAATGAATGACATACACAGAACATCAGCAGGAAACTGCAGGAAGTTACAAAAGAAAGAAACATCCTGTGCATTGCTTCCTCGAGAAAAAACAAATATTACAATAGAGACACGTACAGTTGAGGCTTCTTTCTCAATGATTTGCCTGAAATGCAAAAACACCCAAGCAGCGAGAGAGAAAGGATTGCTCTCATACAATAATCATGCAATATTATTCTGCAAATCTGAATAGCTGTCAATGCAAGCTAGCTAAGGCCTAGTCATGCTAACTGAAGCACGTTTAAATTATTATTTCTAAATAGTAAAAACTCGCCTACACAGTTCTGCAAGAACATTTTCAAGTGATTCCCCATTTCTGTGCGGTGCCTGCTTAAAATGAACTGTTCATTGTTTTGGTTCAGTTGAGGATTTCCGTGCAGCCAGAGACGTTTTAAGGCATGGGCAAAGTGGGCCCTGGCCCAGGTCCCCAGCCTTTCAGGGGGTCCCCTGACAGAGCCAGCTCTGTTGCAGAATTTCGCCCCGATGACCTTGAATAATTCTTAAACAGATTGTTTTAAAGACCATTTTCATTAAATGAATTTTTAATGTGGGTGATGTGTGAGAGTCTATTACAGAGAATTTGCAGAGAAATTTTGTGTTTATGTTCATTGCAACATCCATAAAAAAGTTCTTTTAAATCAAAACAGGACCTCACATATGAGAAATGGGAGGGGGTCACAGACATTGTTTGCAGTAAATTTAGTGAGCTGCTGCTGTGTTACAATATTCAAAACACACATCACTATCCCTGAATATTAAACGTAAACACATTTAGAATTAGGACAAGTGTGCCTGTGCACTGTCAGTGACCTGGCCAAAGAGGTCATGAAAGAGCTGATACTGAATCATAAAATCAAAGCTGTTCGGAACAGGGGCCCCCAAAATATGTTTGGCCTACGGCCCCTAAAATCCTTAAGATGTCCCTGCGTGCAGCTCCGCTATGTCACTGTCCTCATCTCCCCCAATGTTTGGAATATTTTGTACATTTCCTCTCCTGCGTAGTGTTGAGCAACAGACAACGTTTTACCCGCAGTTGTCTCTCTCTTCACTTAAATAGTTGCTTAGTCTATTTTTTTGCAGATTGATATAGCGCGAACTCGACCCGAAGGTATTGGAGCGCTTTACATGAGCACCGGTTATGTTACACAAGGACACATTCATGTTTTTGGTGGGCACGAGGAGATGAAGTGATTTGCCCAGAATCACAGGATGTGGACGCGACCCCGAGGCTCGAACCCTGCTTTCAGCTCCAAAGTCGGCAATCTAGCCGTCAGACCACATCCCCACCACATCCCCCACCTGTCGTGGGGGCTGCAAGTTGACTGTGTGGGGGAAGGGAGTTCGCCCCTTGCTTGGAGCATGAGGTATCCTCTTCTAACCCGATCCTCACACCCTAGCAGGAGGCCCCAGATCTGGTTGGCATCATGACTAACCACTGACCAGCTGCTGCCAAAAACACCGCGTGCACGCGCCACAGATCAGCTCCCACACATTGGACCTCCACACAAAAGTGGTGTTCGAGGGCGCAGAAACCCGACCCGCCTCGTCATCAATGTTCTACCCTCCGGGCCAGCAAGGGCCCTGCAAGGCGACGCAAATCTCCAAGCACACATAATACACATGCACCAAGGCTGTCTTGTTGGGACTGAGTATCAAGAACATACGGTCCCTTTTTCACAAAACCGAGCCCGGACACGTGCTTGTGTGTGTGCCTACATGCGTGTCCCAATGTACTGACGTCAACTACGAGGCCTGGGTGAGACAATCCAGAAGAACAGACCTCACTTGAGCCAGTCGGTGACTGCCTGTGGTTCTTATTCAGATGGGAGGTACTTCACTCCTATGGTCCCTGAGCATGCTGTCATTGATCCACCGCTATGTTTTCAGTCATATATTTATAGTAAGGATTCGTATCAACAGGCCCGGCTCCAGGAACTTTTATTTGGGTGGGCCAAGGGTGCATTCGGGTGGGCCACTGCGGGCCCGATTTGTCGCTTATATTGCTAGCCAGGCCTGCTTCTGGGCCCTCCTTTATCTCTCCTTAGTCTTACAAGGCCCAGTAAAATGCACTCTTTTCAAAATCTCTTTCTAAATGTTATCACTCTCAAAAAGTGTTTTTTTTTTCCATGTAATGTCCCTTTGATGGGAAGAGGAGGTTTCTAAGGTGGGAGTATCAGGCAAGTGACACTACTCGGGCACCCTCTGTGTGAGCCTTCAGGGAGAATCCCTCTTCATTACTACCTCCACCTCACCCCTGACTCTGCAGCGCACTCCCTTACAGACTTGATTATCCACTTTTCTACCACCCCTCTCCATTGCACCTTATCTCACAGCTGACCTTGGGGCCTCACCAATGACCTCTTTCTCCGTAGATACCTTTACTACCACCCTCCAACAGTGCCCTTCATCTCTCCGTAGCCCCTGTCCCTCATGACCTCCTCCTCAAACTCCCTCATTACCACCCTCCACCGGTGTTGCTCGTCTCTCCATAGCTGCCCCCACCCCATGACCTCCTCCTCGGATTCCCTCACTGCCACCTTCCACTAGTGCCCCTCATTTCTCCGTAGCCCCCCACCCCATGACCTCCTCCTCGGATTCTCTCATTGCCACCCTCCACTAGTGCCCTCATTCTCCGTAGCTCCCCCACCCCATGAACTCCTCCTTGACTTCCCTCACTGCCACCTTCCACTAGTGCCTCTCATCTCTCCGTAGCTCCCCCCACCCCATGACCTCCTCCTCGGATTCCCTCACTGCCACCCTCCACTAGTGACCCTCATCTCTCCGTAGTTCCCCCCACCCCATGACCTCCTCCTCGGCTTCCCTCACTGCCACCCTCCACTAGTGCCCCTCATTCTCTGTAGCTCCCCCCACCCCATGACCTCCTTCTCGATTCCCTCACTGCCACCCTCCACTAGTGCCCCTCATCTCTCCGTAGCTCCACCCCATGACCTCCTCCTCTGATTCCCTCACTGCCACCCTCCACTAGTGCCCCTCATCTCTCCGTAGCTCCACCCTCACCCCATGACCTCCTCCTCGGATTCCCTCACTGCCACCCTCCACTAGTGCCCCTCATCTCTCCGTAGCTCCAACCCCCACCCCATGACCTCCTCCTCGGATTCCCTCACTGCCACCCTCCACTAGTGCCCCTCATCTCTCCGTAGCTCCAACCCCCACCCCATGACCTCCTCCTCGGCTTCCCTCACTGCCACCCTCCACTAGTGCCCCATATCTTTCCGTAGCTCCCCCCCACCCCATGACCTCCTCCTCGGATTCCCTCACTGCCACCCTCCACTAGTGCCCCTCATCTCTCTGTAGTTCCCTCACCCCATGACCTCCTCCTCGGATTCCCTCACTGCCACCCTCCACCAGTGCCCCTCATCGCTCCATAGCCCCTCAACTCATGACCTCCTCCTCGGCTTCCCTCACTGACACCCTCCACTAGTGCCCCTCATCTCTCCGTTGCCCCTCTCTCATATACATTTCATTTGTTGTATAGTGCTACTCATATCAGAGTAGGGTGTCACAGTACTTTACATCACGCACACAGTATACAGAGACAATAAATCAGTCTACGGGGAATGTCATCAGCTCCCAGGCAACTCTGAGCCCTCCCCTCACACCTGCCCAGGTCCCTTAAGGCTTTGCTGGGTGCACCCCAAATCATTCTCCTCCATCTTGTGAGTTGCAGCCTACCTGTGCCCCAGATTGCAGTGAGCAGAGTCCAGCAAGTGGTAAGGAGGCAGACTAGTGCTGTCTCTTCCCTCCTCCAAAAGTTTTTTTTAAAAACGATTTTCCCTTTCTGTGATTACTGTCTTTGCTCTGTGGTTGTTACAGTTTAAAAATGTAGTTTTAACCTGCCTGTGATTGTATATTTTATCACCTGTTTTGTGTGTTAAACTTGTGGTTTTCCTGCCCATGATTGCTTCCATTTAACGTGTTGAATTGTGGGATTTGCAGTCCAAACTCTGTAGTTTGTCGCTCTCATTCCTGGTGACTATTCAGTTTTCCCTCCAAATTTCTCCTTTGCTCTGTGCTAAGACCTGTATGTTAAACAGTGCACCCCCAGCCACCATTTTGTGTTATCAAGCCAGTGAAACCAGCCCCCCTGCCTCCCCTCCAGCAACAGGGATTTTCTACATCAGAGGGTGCTTCTGTGAGCTGTTTAAACTGTGTTTAATAGGGACTGTGCACTTTGCTTTTTGGCCAGGAGAGGGAGTAAAGTTGTATTCAAACAGTATTGTTAGATTTCAAGTTTGTGAGGCCTTTACCTGCAGAAATCCAAAGTGTGGATTGAGCCTGTCTGTCTCCTAGGAGATTCTGGACAGGAGAAGCAGCTTCCAACTCCCTGGGCAGCAAACCTTGTCTGAGGTTGCTGGGACCTTATATAGTCTGCTAGTGGCTGCTACATGTATACACTGATTGGTGGTTGTATCTGATGTTTCTATTGGTTTGAGTTAGTGTCCTCATTGGTTGGGTATTTGAGGGTTCTGATTGGTTTCTGGATCTGTGATTCAATCAATGTAGGGTTGGGACTAGGGCTAGGGTTAGGCTTTCTATTGGAAGTAGTGACTAGGGCTTCCCGTCCCATTGGTTGCTTGGACTAGGGTTGGGACTACTGGTAGGGCTAGGGCCTCTATTGGACATAGAGATCAGGGTTTTTGAACTGATTGGATGCTTGGAGTAGGGCTAAGATTGGCTGTAAGGTCCTGATCTCCTATTGGTTCTAGCTTTAGGGCTAGTGTTGTGATTGGATAGTATTAGGGCTAGGGTTCCCATTGGCTGACGGGGTCACCTGATTACTAGGGGTATCAAAGGCCAGGGTTAGGGCGTCTCAGCCCGGGCGTCGAGGCTAAGGGCAGAGAGGACAAGGGTGAGTGCCTGTTTGAGCCTGTTAAGGGCAGAGAGGACAAGGGTGAGTGCCTGTTTGAGCCTGTTAAGGGCAGAGAGGACAAGGGTGAGTGCCTGTTTGAGCCTGTTCGAGACGGGCCAGGGCCAGGAATGCTGCCCATCTTCCCATTAATTAATGTGTCTATTACTTTTCTCCTGAAAAAGCATTTCCAATGCACTACCCTATTTCTCAGCCTATACTTCCCTCAATATATCTTCTAGCCCAACTTTCTGACTCATCTCAAACTTCTTTCTACTACTTTCTCCAATTCACTACCCTATCTCACCCTATACATCTATCACTATATCCTCTACACCCACTCTCTCATTTATCGCAAACGCCATACCACTACTATGTTCCCCAAAATAACCCTTTCTTGACTCTCTCCTACTCTACCCCTCCTTGTATCTTCTGACACCTCCTTTACTGTACCAATGCCCAAGACAAACCTTTCTAAACTCTTCCCTCTGACTCTTCCCCTCCAAAAACCCTTTTACTCATCAAAAGCCTCCTCCTACTGCTATGACCTACAAAAAGAAATCCTTCACTCTTCTATCCCACAACTATCCTTTTCAATCAAAATAACAGACTAGCATGTTCACTTCACTAATTCCATATTCCACTATACTAATTCACCACTAATCCTTTATGGGTTCCAGAGTAGCGTGCTACTCGCCAACTAAGCGCTTCAACACCCACCAGGGGTAACAGGCGCTATATGAATGCAAACCTTTCTTTCCCTTCTATCCCTCCACTATCCTTCTCACTCCAAATAACTGACTAATATCCACCACTCAAATTACTTTCATATTTCACCATACCAATTCACCACTAATCCTTTATGGGTTTCCGGAGTAGCGTGCTACTCGCCCAAAACAAAAAAGCAATTCAACACCCCATCAGGGGTTAGAAGCGCTATATATATGCAAACCTTTTTTCCCTCTTCTATCCCTCCGCTATCCTTCTGAATCCAAATAACTGACTAACATATCCACCACTTAAAATTTACTTGCATGTTTCACTATACTAATTCAACACTAATCCTCTATGGGTCCCGGAGTAGCGTGCTACTCGCCGAAAAAGCGCTTCGACGCCTCGTCAGGGGTAGTAAGCGCTATACAAATGCAATTACAATACAATACAATACAATACATAAGCCAATGAGGATTACAAGGTATAGGAATCACATGTCATCCATACTGGTGGGCTATATATTTTACGAGGGTTTGGTCTGGAGAAGCACAAACTCAGGATTTAAAGAGTACTCCATTAGTTGGGGGTTGGCTTTACTGATAAAAATGTATAACTGCCCAAACAAACTCTTTTTAGCAACATTAGAATAATGAAAGACTGAAGAAGTTCTAACTATATCACAACACAAAAAAGCGAAGTTTGTATGCAGCTCTTTGATGACAGTTCATAGGTCAAGTCTATTTTAGGATTGTAACTTCTGAACTGCAAGTAACACAAGGATATCTGTGACAAAGGCAGTAACCCCCTGAGCTATCCACATAAAAATCAGTTTATCTGCATTTAAAAACTAAACAGACAAATTGCAGGATCATAAATCACCAGTTATCTGAACATTTTTTATTGTTGTTGCACATCGGTGGCAGATTCACTGCGAGGGCCAAGGTTCATGTTTGGGTGGGCCAGGCTCATGTTTGGGTGGGCCTGGCTCACCCGGCCCACCCCCTAGAACCGGGCCTGCGTATCAATCTCCCAAATTTTGAATTTTTAGGTCAGGCTTCCCTCTGAGGATTGGGGGTGTTTTTTATTTCTCAGCAGCAGGGCAAACGCATAATCAGGATGCACATCCAGCCAAGATTCCATCAAATTATGCATACTCCGACATGTATCCTGAGAGACATTCCATGTTCAATGCATCACCTTGTACGATTGCTAAATACTGGAAGACACTGCCATCTAGTGGACAGAATGAGCACAAAAATGCTCCTGCTTTAGCAACGGATGGAAGGGACTGATTCACAAACCTTTTCTGAGAATAGTTTTATCGTTCTTCAGACTTACTCCTGGTGTTTTAGGACTAACACATAAAAAAAAGCTTTCTGGAGAAGCCTGTCTACGATTAAATCACAAATAAAACAGCGTTGTAAATTAGGTCTGAAATTCAGAAGTAATTCACACATTAAACATGAGCGTCACAACTCTGCAACTCCGAAGGGCCACAATTGATATCAGTGTACGTGTTGCAATAGCTTATTGGTGTCCATTATACACCCTATTTAGCTTGGAGGTCCAAACTCGATCACAATCATATAATCAATGACTTGTAGCACCGAAATCAAGACACTTGCCAAAGTACTTTTACTAATAGCTTTTCATAATTTATTGTAGAAATGTTCTCTTAGTTTGAAAGTATTTACATAGTTCACCCTCATAATTCTGACTAGTACTTTAAATGGAAGTAGAAATAGAAGTGCTTGTACTCACTATCTATTTGGTGCATTTTTAGTGCATTTTTATAAAGCGCGGACATTACCCGAAGGTGTCAGAGCGCTGTACAATAGAACCAGTTACGTTACAAGAGAAAAGTGTTACACAATAGAACATTACAAAGATAAACAGGAGACTAAAAAGGTAGGGTACACAAACACAATATCCAACACAGCAAGCAAGGGTGAGGAATGTACAAGAAAAAAATTACAAATTTACAATGATGAGCGAACTTCCTAGAATACCTGTTTGCCCCTGAGAAGTGCGGGTACTCTCCAGTTAAATGTTTTGAACATCACTGCTGAGTAATGCAGGTACTCTCGCTTTCAAATTAAAGAAGTGCAGGTACTTCAGTTCCGGACAGCACCTGCCTATTTAAAGCACTGATTCTGACTCCTTAGGACCTCACTTTCATCATAACTTCCCAACGCGTTCTGGCACCATTCTATCTCCTCATCAGGGGAGCATCAATGACTGAATAAACACACTATGATAAAAACGAAACAAAATATTAATCACGCGCCAGATTAAATTCATGAATGGTGCCGGCCATATTGATTGTTGTCATTCGAATGGCACGTGGCGACGTCCTCGCTGGAAGTCAAGTGGAAGTGAACTTTGTTGAAGTGAGTAAAACCAAATGCGGGGTCAAATGCATTACTGTGTAGATGGCGATTAGTGATTCCTATTTTGCTGCTTACAAACATCAACGAATCTTCTCCACCATGTATATATCTGCTGTAACCACTCCTCGTGCAACCATAAAAAACGGATGTATTAATCAACCTCCGCTTAATACTTGTGTAACCCTGGGCGTAGTTCGCATAGTAGCGCTACGCGTAGCTACGCGAAGTGCACTTCACACTACACGAGCTACGCGTAGCACTACGCGAACTGCGTAGTGCGGTACTGCGTAGTGCGGTAGGAAATGCTGTTCGCAATGATTGCACAGTGCCGGATGCTTGTCCGCACTGTGCAATCATTGCAAATGGCATCTTGCACAGTGCAAGCGGTCGTTTTCTGCCGCTCGAGTAGATTTGTACTCGAGCGGCAGTTTTCTCAACGCGGACTGGTAGTTTCTCATCACGAGCGGTTGCGAGCATACGCGACCACTCGCAATGAGAAACCTGACCTCCCGCGCTGAGAATCTCGCCGGAGGTTTATTTTCCACGCTCGCGATCGGCAACTTGATGTTGCTGATCGCGAACGGGGAAAAAGTCTCGCCGGGATGTCATTTTGCTCGCTCGCCAACTTGACGTTGAGGACCGCGAGCAAGCAAAAAATGCCCGCTACGCGTTTTTGCACTGTGCTACGTGCAATTCGCGTAGCGCGTAGTTACGCAAACTACGCGAGCGTAGCGTAGTTTTCCACCCAGGCCTATTGTGTATGCTATGTATGCGTAGTCACTATGTAAATCCAGAGACGTTTTAGGGCATGGGCAAAGTGGGCTTTGGCCCAGGGCCCCAGCCTTTCAGGCCCCCCCTGATAGAGCCAGGTCTGTTCTTTAGAGAGCCTTGACCTGATGACCTTGAATATTTTTTAAACAGATTGTTTTAGATACCGTTTTCCTTTATTTTTAATGCGGGTAACGTGCGAGAGTCTATTACAGACATTTTGCAGATAAATGTTCTGTTTATGTTTCATGCAACATCCATAAAAACGTTTCTTTTAGATCAAAACAGGACCTCACATATGAGAAATGGGAGGGGTCACAGAGAATATTTGCAGTAATATTAGTGAACTGCTGCTGTGCTACAATATTGAAAGCACACGTCACTTTCCCTGAATATTAGTTGTAAACACATTTAGAATTTGGACCGAGTGCGCCTTTGCACTGTCAGTGACCTGGTCAAAGAGAGCACGAGGGAGTTGAAATTGGATCATAAATTCAAAGCTGTTCTTAACGGGGCACCCCAAAATACGTGAGGCCCAAGGCTCCCAAAATCTTTAAGCTGTCTGGTGTCCATTGGAACAAAGGCTGTGCTATTTAAAAAATCAGAATATTTAAATATCTCACTCTGCAGTCCCCCGGAGTATTTGCAACAGAACTAAGAGACAAGAGAGCACCCTCACAGCAGCTGAAGACAAGAAGACCAGAGAAACGGCTCACGAACACTGACACCAGAGGAACAGCTGCTCAGAGCACGCTGGCAAATGGCGCTTGTTCACACTTGCTCCAGAGAGGGGAAGAGCTCACGCCTAGCAGTGGCATGTTCCAGAGAACATCTGAAACTGTCCCATGAAAACAAGACAGCCTGTTTCAAACAGGTGGCCCTGTTCCACCAAAGGCATAACAGCCCCTTGCTGAAGTCCCCCACAGAGGCCTGTCCAGCTGGGCCTGGGTGCTCCTCCCTCTATGAACCAAGTCACTCTTCCTGGCAGGGGCCGGGCAGGTCCTTGTCACAGGTAGGTTGTCCTTTCTCTCTCTTCAGGCCCAGCAGCAAGGTACCTCCATGTGCTTCCTGGCCTTGGGTGCTACCCGGAAGGAGAATGGCACCCACCCATTGGCTCCACTCCTAGGTCTGCTTCTTCTCTCTTGATTCTGGGGCGCAGACCTCCGTAGAGGTGAGTCAAATATTCAATATTGTACTGGCTGGGGGGGCCAGTACTTTTACTTCTCTGGTGGCCAAGGCAACATACCTCGAGGCATTTAGTTTTCAAAGGCACAAGCCATTCTCCAGTCCTGGAGAAGCATCTTACCTTTTGCTGGCAGATCTAATGCCCCCCCTCCCCCCCTGCCCCGGTGGCTACCCCGGAGCCATTTCGGGCTAGTTCAGGTTGGGATGTGTATTCAGTTGTCTTGAAGGTTCCTGTTGCCAGGGAAGATGGCCACAACACGGGTAATTGGGAGTGGGAGAGGGGTCACTATAATAAAGGAAACCTCACCTGCACAAAGTTTCTTGGCTGGCTACTTCCCCGCCCACCATGTACACCTAGTTTTGGGGAGTGGCAGAGTAAATGCATATGTGCTTGTCACAATGTCTGAGTTGGCCATTGGCAGCTAAGCACAAAGGAGACAACCATTTTGTTTAAAACACACACGTGGAGTCCAGTGGTCCAAGGGACTCGGGCTCTAACCGACCCAAATATCCACACGCAAATCAGCACAAACAAAGATTCACAGCCATGTCCCAGGCCGGAAGAAGTTCAAGGACCCAGCAATGGGATCTTTTAGAAGGGAGGGGGAAAGACGGTGGGCAGTACAACTAGCGGGGCACAGGTGAAAAGGCCTGTGCCCCAGGATATGAACACGCTGCCACCACTGTCAGAACCACATAGCCTGGGTTGAGCGAGCCAAACTCTGACGCCAACAAAATGTTTAGTTAAAGGGAGAACCCCATTGTGGGTGTGTAGAATTTTTTGAGCTTACTGTGAGAAAAACACACAGGGCCGTCCAGAATACGTACAAGGGCAGGGAAGAGCGAACTCACAAAGGACTTTTGCACAACAATCAGCATGCATATCACTCAATAAACAGATATTTGAAGACAACGGGTCTCATTTATGAGGTCCTAGCGGCACTTTTGCGCCGCCGGAGCGGCACTTTTTTGACGCTCTGGTGGCGCAATGTGCCACAGAAGATTTTCAAGGCCATGCAAAGTCACTTTACGTGGCTTTTCATGGCCTTGTAAATATGTGCCCCTTTCACGCAGAACATTGCGTGAAAGGGGCGTTACATGGGTGTTGCTGTGGGTGTTCCCACGCAACACCCATGGAATCTGAAGCATTCCCAGATTTACGAGGAATCCAGGGAGGCGCAACGAGGAGAAATATCCTTATTTCTCCTCGTTTTTTCCTCATTCTGCAGCACACATAGAAGGAGGAAATCGCCTCCATTGATTCATTTTGTGAAGAAAGGTGCCCCTTCCTGCACAAAATCAATCATCCCCGTAATGCAGGCTCCCTTGAAACATGACGCAAGGGTGCCTGCGTTGGTGTTAGGCTGCTTTTTTAGCACAGGGGTCAGTACAGGAATGCACTGTATTCTTGTAAATACGGCACCTTTCTGCACTTTTAGAATGGCAGCGCGGCGCTGCAAAATGGCTTGCGGCACAGCGCTGCGCCATTCTATTGTAAACGAGGCCCAACACGTTAAGTAATTGCCATGTGCTCTGTGAGAGTACTTTTGTTGACAACTTGGGGCTGGTGGAGGCAGAAACGGAGTGGAGCCTGGAGCAGGATTTATTATAATAAGCTTCAAATGACGGTTTGCTCATGGTCTGCCACTAAATCTTCGTATGTGTGCACTATTTTTGCAAAGTTTACTTTCAAGGAGACAAAAGGGAACAATGTGATTGCAAAGCTGCTCTGGCTTACTTTATTGCTACCAGCCTGCATTTTAAGACATCCCTGGGGTTTGAGTCACCTTCTCTAGATGTCTAGGTGCACCCAGCACCTCTTTGAATAGTCTTGGTAAAATAGTTCAAATGGTAAATATACTACCCAAAGATTTGCGTGTGTAATTTATGTTGACAATTTTAATCATAAAATTGCATGGAGGATGGCTGCTGCTGAGCACTGCATTCAACAACCATGCCTATATTCAACAATAATATAGCTCAGTGAGTTGATACATTTATTGCAGGGATCTTTATTTAACATGCTGCTTGCAAGCTCCTGGTGAAATAACTGGTAGAATTATTCATTTACTGCAAGCGGCTGCATGAAACCTGCAAGATATACATATAAAAATGTGCAGGCGTTAACTCGATCCTTCTTTCATATTATTTTTAAGATTATTTTAACATAAGCGTTACAAATGATTAATATGAGTCATCAATCATGCACCATACAAGAGGTGTCATGCTTCATCATCGGGATACCTCCTCGGTTTAATAACCACTCCTCATATCAAAAAACATCCCTGAGCTCCTCCCTCGCAGCGAGGGGGTCGTAGCCCGCGTCACGACTAGGTTCGTGACACGAGGAGGTATCCCGATGATGAAGCATGACACCTCTGGTGTGTGAGGGAAACCGTCCTGAAAAGGAACTCCCCCCTCCCTCCTCCTTGCATAGTCTGCTCCACACACTACTCGCCTTTTCTACCCCGGACCCGAGGCCATACAAGAGTCTAACAGCAGAAGACATGTCTGAATGGCGTACATTACCATAGACAATACAGGTCCCCTGGTCCAGCATAATTGATTCCATGAGGTATGTGTGTCATCTCAATTTCCAGCAGTACTGCCATTCACAAGCTATCATCACATAAAACATGTTCAGTCATAGCTATTTCTTCATTTAGATAAGGGGGTATTGCAACATCGGGCCACCCTGCACCAAATACCAGTGTTAATTTCATCAGCTCCATCACCCATGTCTGGGGCATTTGCTCTTTCATCCTATGCGCGACGTCGTCGTAGATTAGGAACGCTTTAAGTGGTCCCCCAGATATCTCCAGGCCTGGAGGTCAAGTGTTGCAATGTAGTGTACATTTCTACCCAGTCATTATAAACTATCACCTCTTTTGTCCATTTATCTTTTGTGAGGACAGTTCTTCTACACCACCAGTCCAATGCAATCTTACGCTTAGCTAATAACAGTGCTACCCCTACAAACTGGCTCACCCCACTCAGAACTAATTTGACATAGCCCAGTTGGGCCGTCACTAGCTTCACCTTCACTCTCCCACCTTTAAAAAAAAAAAATATCTTTATTGGCATTTTCAAGTTGGTACAGCAGTGATTGAGACTTTGGCATTTACCAGCAGTCATATCAAGATATAAAACAGCAGGCATCATAGTAGCGTAACATCAAATTATGGAATAACATGGAGAAACGTATACCATGTATGCAGATCAAATGTCCCTTGTTCAGTTGCAGCCTCCATGCAAGGGAGGTGGGTTAGAACAATACAGACCCCAACTTAATGCCATCAATACATAGCCAGTCTAGAACAATGACCAACAATTATACCAGTGGCATAACGAAACTTGAGCCCCCCCCCGCAAAGTAGTGGGAGGGACCCCCTCCATACACAGTCAAGAGGTCTTAGGCCAGAGTACTGTGCTAAGGGGGCCCCCTGGAGCTCGGCCCCCCACGCTGCGGGGGATGCGGGGGCTTATGTTACGCCACTGAATTATACATTCTATAAAAATAAAGAACCTGTGTAAGCAATCTGGGCAGCTGGGTAGGTAGGGGTGGCTATGAGAATCCAAAGGTTCAAAAAGAGACGACACATGGGGCAGTGCAGGGGCATCTAGATGTGCCCATGTATGAAGCAGCGCTCTCCGCCTCCACTCTCCCACCTGTCATAGTTAAAATAGTTAAAAAAATCTCATGCCAGTAATTCAAGATAAGAGGGCTCATCAAAGCCTTGTGGAGGAAACCTGTGTGTTCCTTGAAGCAGCGGGGGCAATGATGTGGCCTTGTTGAGTCCATGCTATGTTGCCTATTTGCGTAAAGTAGGCTTGGCCAAGAAAGGTAAAATGGAGTAGTTTATGGCTGTAATTCAGAGATATCAGGAATGGAGAGGCTGGGTTAGCATATTCTTGGGTTGTTGTTTTGGAAAGGGGTCAGTGCTGGTGTTTTTTCTTTGTTTTAAATAGGAGTCCAAGGTGTCTGCAGTTTGTCCCTGAAATCTTGATTAATGGGGTGAGCTCCTTCTAGGCAATTTGGTTTATGAAATTCAGTGAGAATTTTATAGAATTCTTTATTTGCACATTAAACATTTTGAATTCTGTCTGAATAGTATCTTTTTTTTAGCTTTTTTGATTGCTGACTTGTATAATCTGTTAAGTTTCTGTAGGCGAAGTTTGTCTTGATTATTGTTTGTTTTGAGCCAAGTACATTGTAGTTCTCTAATTTGCTGTTTTATCTCTTTTATCTCTGTATTTCTCCAAAGTGCCTGCTTTCTTTTGTTATGTTGTGTCATTCTTAGGGGAATTAGGATATCAAAAGCTTCCTGTAGCCACTCATATAGTTTTTGAACAGAGTTGATTGTGTCTAGATCTGTACTGGATGTTAGCTGTGTTTCTAAGTGTTCAAAATTTAGTTTGTTCCATGGTTGATAGGTGAATGCATGTGAGGTGGCTTTAGGTGTGTTGCTTTGTGTTGTTTTATGTTGGAAAGGAAGCAAATGGTGGTCTGACCATGTGATTGGAGTAATTGTTTGAAAGGTAACTAGTTCTGTATTTGCAAAAATGACATCTAGGATGTGTCCAGCGATGTGTGTGGATTCGTGGACGATCTGGTGCAGGTTCAGTGCTTCCAGTCCATTGATGATTGTTTTCGGATGGGGCGTATTGGGTTTGTCAAACCAAATGTTGAGGTCACCCAGAACGCATAGGTTGGAGTGTAGTGTTATCAGGTTAGAAACTGTGTCTAAAAGTGTGTCATGGGAATGTTGCATTGCTAGGTGGAGGTGTGTAAAGGAGCAGGAAGTTACAAGAGGAAAATGGTGTAGGGTTGCATATGGTGAAGAGGGCCTCACAACCTTGTATGGAGACATCGTCAGCTTTAGTGATATGTAATGTTTGCTTGAACACAACAACTAGGCCACTTCCTCTTTTGCCTATGCCATTTTGTGTGATTGTTTGATAGCCTAGGGGAACGGCTTCATGTAAGACTGGAGCCATATCATCTCCCAACCAGGATTCAGTTATCAAGAGTATGTCAAGTTGTGTGTCAGTGAGAAGGTCGTAGGTGTAAGGGTTGTTTTTTGAGAGGGATCGAGCATTTTTTCGTAGGTAGTTTAGAGAATGTGCTTTGGTGATAGTGTTACTTCGTTTTGTAGGAGAGCGAGCAGTATTTTGTGGGTTTGTAGCTCCTGGACATCTTTTCATACTGCATGGTTTAAACAGGTGTTGGATGTAGACTGGCCTACATGGGAGATGTTAGGTACAGTGCATGAAGTTTGAAGACATGCACTAAACATCCTGCTTAAGCTTATTGATGCGGCTGTTCAAGTGTTGCAGAGAATGTGAAACCAAAGAAGTTGCAAATTCAAATACTGACCATCTTTAGGGCATTATTATAAGCATTAGCCACAAATGATGCAGACTAAATGTGATCCACAGGTAAAATAATATATGGACCTACCCAAGGGTAATTGAGGTCCACCCCTGGGTGTCTGTTATGTTGTCTATTTAATAAAGGAGTAACAAAAAGCCCAAAGGCTGGCAGCACTGTGTCGTGGTTACTAGTGAAACTGTACAGCCAGTGATCACATAACTCCTGGCACTGCACGATGCTTCTGGGATTCTATGAACTGAACAGTTGATGGTGGTGGTTCTTGTGCAGTACTCGGCTACCAATTAAGGATTTGGAAGTCTGCTAGAGTACTGGTGGTTCATGCAGCACAACTTAACACACTGCTATGAAATTAGAGAAAACTATATGGAGTCCTCCAGGAATAGCAGAGAAGCAACTATGAAACCACCAGAGATAGTATATGTCCTCTGGTCATGCCACATGCTTCTCTCCTACTGACTAAAATTCAGCAGGTTCTTACAGCTACATGTGGGTTTGACTTTGCCTCTTTGGTATCCCTTGCTGTGTTGTACGATACTCAAGATATTACTGCCCTCTCCAGGCATAAGAAAAGATGGATGGACACTGCATTGGCAGCACCAAAGATTTGTATCCTCTGGAACTGGTCGAAACCCATGGCTCCGAATCCTGAGGACTGGATAGACTACATCTGCGGCCCATGAACATCTGTTCTACAGACTGAATGATCAGGACACATTTTCCAGGACATTTGAGGTACCTTCATAGCCTTCCACTAGCTGAGGCCCACCACTTGCCTGGCTCCATTGCTCGAGGATATTTCTCCCCCTTCTCTCTTTAGTGGACACACACACACACACCCACATACATATACATATGTGTATATATATATATATATATATATATATATATATATATATATATATATCTGTGTGTGTTTAGATCTCCTCGAACATAGCCTTCTTCAAACTGTAAGTAGATGTCTTCTTCCTACAGTATTGTGTGATGTACTCGATCACTGACCTATCCAAGTTCATATTGTCCCATACTGTGTCCTACCTTCCCAAACTGTCTGACACTCAGTGGTATGTATTTTAATCTCATTTTCTTTTGTTTGCGCTATCATGCTGGGATGTCGCCCATTTTGGACAACTGTCTTTGATAATGGTCTGATTATACATGATAGATATATTAATAAAAAGGATACAAACAGACATAGTATAAGCTCTCAGGGTTCACACAGGAGCATCAGTGGTGAATCCCAAGGGATTGGGTCAGGAGAAGCAATGCACTTGCAGTCCCAGGCGATCAACTCACCTGATAATGCAGAGGCATGAAAGGATGGCCAAAAGGTCAAAAACGTCTCTTACAAGCACAACCTCTAAAGATTGTGGCAGCTGGAAAGGTATAGCCGGACAAGGTGGGGCCGGAGGGCATATGGGAGGCCAGGTCATTTGCTTACTGTGGCCAGGGGGTCAGTGCAGACTCTGCAGTCATGATGGAAGGAGGGTGGGCAATGAAGCTTGGGGCGGGAGGCAGCAGGGACAAAACTGCCAACCTCGCAGCGCACTGCACACTGTTTAAGAAGGTGTGATTGCCATAATGAAAACTGCAGCGGTGTGGTTACTGTTGGTGGTACGTCATGTCGCAGAAGAGCAAACACCATATTGGAAGTTTCAGATGTATTATGTAAAGAGGCACTTAACTCCACCCAACTAAGAGGTTGTTGGAGTCTTATTTGGCCAACAGCAAACTATCAATGCTTGGTTAAACATTGAGGGCCTTATTTATGAGACCCTTACGCCACCGTTGCGTCACTTTTTTTTTAACATAACATAACATAACATAACATAACTATTTTGATAGTGTCTGAATACGCACAGGTGAGGGAACCAAGGCTTCAAGATTCTTCTGGAAGAATGGGCAATAGCCAATGGGCTTTGCTTCCCCCTAAAGTGAAATCTATTTTGAAAATACACTACCTGTTGTATGCACGTCTCGTTTTCTTTCTTTCTCTCTCCATTTGTATTACTACCTTAATTCAGAACACTTTACCATTTTTACAGCTCAAATTCTGAAAAATACACGTCTATCCGAGAAATGTGACTGCATGCAAAGAACAGTTTAAAAACTAGCAATTTCAAACACTTAAATCTTCAAAGGCTGGTGTCGGGCTCTTCTAGCCGGAGTAGTTTTATTTGCCTGTCTAGATTCAGTCCCTAGGTACCCTGAGCATGAGGGGTTGGTGAGAGGGGGAGAAAAAAACAGGAGAGCTAAGGAGTGAGAGAGAGAGAGAGAGAGAGAGAAAGATGGGGCGAAATAGACCAGGGGAGTGCCAGAGTCATGGGCAGCGAAAGAGAGGGCAAGACGGAGAGTACAAAAAGAAGAAGTGCGGGGGAAGACAGAGACAAAAAAGGCAAACTAAATATAAACAAAGAGAGAGAGAGAGACGGAATGAAGGAAAACGAGACAAGAATATCCTTTTGAAAAGATGAAGAAAGAGTAAGAAGAAAGGACATTGAGGCATTACAACATGGAAGGAGGGAATACAAAAGATAAGCCAGAGGAGAATAAAGGGAGGATGGGGAAAGTGTGAAGAGAAGAGTGATGTGTGGAGGGTGAGGAGTTAGATGGAAGGAGTGGGAGAGTGAGGAAGGCAGTGGTAGAACGTGTGTGTAGGGGTGAGAGCCAAGGAGCAGGCAGGTCAATGAGTGTGAATGGAAGCTAGGAGAAAAGTTGGGAGTGTCATGAGGGGAGAAATGGAGGAAGAAAAAAGATTGAAGAAAGACGGACTAGGATTGACACGAAGAGAGAGCAAAAAGAAATGAGGTGACATGAGTGTTAGGATGAGAGTGCTGGAGAGAGAGTAAGCAAAGACAGGGTGAGAGAGCCAGAAGAGAGATAAAGGTGGTTTGAGAAGGTGAATGCTGAATAGTTTCAAGATGTTCTTGGGAGGCCTCTAAGTCATGCATCTGTGGGAGACAGTGGAGACAGTCCCTTATTATGCTCTGCATGCACTATAAAGAGTCCCAGGCACAGACACTTTTTGATGCTCTGAAAGTTTCCACCACAACTTAAACTTTCTAAACATGTGCATGGATGCCAATAGAGTACTCCTGGATAGCTTGTAACGGGTCGCGCCCAAAAGAAATACAAAGCTAAGTAGTCTGGCAATAATAAATGAAAGGAAGATTTAAAAATAAAAAGACCACTACTTCATATGCAGAGAGAATTAGACTCACAATCAATTCATCTCAAAATCGTTAGAACGGCCACATGCATTTCAACACTCAGGAGTGGCCGGTATGCTGGAGGACCAGGGGGGTGGGCGGGCGGGGGGGAAGGGGAACTAGGGGTTGCGGGGGGATTAAAATAAAACGTACCTGAGGCCGTCCCCTTCGCATCGGGCTCTTATGCTCCTCTTCACCTCTTTAGGAAGGCACAGGCTCCCAGAATGCCCTGCAGCCAATCCTGAAGTTGCTCTCGTATGAGAGCAGCTACAGGATTGGCCCGAGCGCCCTCGATTTGCGCTCCAGGACAGATTGTGAGTCTGTGCCTGCTCTGTCCAACCCAGCTGCATTGCTGGGTTGGAGAGAGCTTTCACTGCGCATGATGGTTTGGCAGGCCTGAGACGGCTGGCCAAACCATCATGCGCAGTGATGGGAGTGCACTACCACTCCCCTCAGTGCCTGTCACTACCAGGCCCCGCCCCCAAGACTCAGCAGGAAAGGAAAAGTAAAACGAGTGTTGTTTTATTTTTCCTTCCTGACGTTTTTTTTTTGGGGGGGGGGCGATGCTCCTCCACCATAGCAGAGGAGCCGCAGTTGTCAACACTACAGAAATCCACACCTATTGCTTCCATGGTCAATGATGCCATCCAATTTAAGAGATATGAGTTAATTTGAAAATGCGTTCTCAGGGTTGATGCCTGGCACTCAGGGAACATGGTGGAATCTCTAAGTTCCACACTTTGGTGACAGCTCTCTCAGAGAACAAGTGTGGCCTGCTATTCACTTAGCTAACGGACCAGAGCAACAGTACTGTAGCGGCCGGTTTATTGACAGAGTGGCGGGGCAAGGTGGGGAACGGGGAAACAAAAAAAAATACAACAAACACTTACCTGCTCGCCACATCGTGCCCCTCGCTTCGGCAGGCTCCGAGTGCACTGCGGCCAATCCGACGCTGCTCTCATGCTGCTGAAAGCAGCATCAGGATTGGCCTGAGCGCCGAGGATTTGCGCTCCCAGTGAGATTGGGAGCTTGTGCCTGCTCTCTTCAACCTGGCAACGTAGCTGGGGTTGGAGAGAGCTTCAGTGCGCATGACGGTTTGGCCGGTCATCTCAGGGTGGACAAACTGTCATGCGCCCTAAATAGCAATGCCCAACACTCCTCCTGCAGCCTGTCATCACCCTGGCCCGCCCCCAAGCCTCGGCTCTTAGAGAACAATAAAACGATAACAAACAAGGGTTTATTATCATTTTATTTTTCATTTATTCCGCTGCTTGCAGGTGGGGCGACGCTCCACTGCCATAGCGGAGGAGCCGCTGCTGCAACAGTATCTGAAATGGTACTCATGGGTACGGGCCAGGGGGCAGGTGAAGCAACGAGATTCAGGCACTGGAGGGCAGCTGCGAGCGCGGCGGGGGCCTCTGAACTAATTTACCACAAGCACTGACTAACACACATAGAAAGAGGAAAGGAGGTGAATGCTGCCATGTCAGCATGGTTGGTGTCCATTACAGCAGTAGCACACCATTACAATACTGACAAAGAGCCTGTTGCAACCCAAATGCTGACAACTCGGCTTCACAAATAATTATTCCTAGGCAGATGAAAAACAGCACTAAAGGAGCTGTTGACAATGAGCCCCTTCTTCCCATTTTATAGGCAAACAAATCACACTGTCTTTCATGTGCCTTTGCCTGTACGCAAAGTAACCATAGAAAGGGTTATGCATGGACGCATTTTAAATGTGTTAACTGTTAAGTGGCCCCTGAACAGCGTGGCACCATGCCTCATGCTACACCTACTAAGCCCCATACATTAATAGACCTGAGGCAAAATGCCCCCCCCCTTCCCCCAGGCCTGCGGGCACCCTTTGTTTTTAGCATTAGTTATGTTTCACTCGCTTGGAGCTCCTTGCCATTGGAGCTCCTTGCCACGTTTCTGTAAACACTGCTGTAAAATCTTCTTCTTTATGGTCACAAATGTGGCAGCTGTGTCTCATTGGTAATTCCCCTTTCTTAGTCCTCTAGGCAGTGCTGCTAGCTGCTACTCTTGTACCATCGGCAATTCCTCATTCTAAGTCCTCTACACAGAGCTGCAGCTGATTCTCTGGCCCTGCTGGTAATTCCCATATTTTAAGTCCTATAGGCAGTGCTGCAGCTGTATCTCTGTTCCCAGTGGTAATTCCTAATCATTAGTCCTCTAGACAGTGCTGCTAGCTGTTTCTCTGTTCCTGTCGGTAATTTCTCATTCTAAGTTCTCTAGACAGTGCTGCTAGCTGCTTTCTAAGTCCTCTAGGCAGTGCTGTTAGCTGCTTCCCTGGTATCATCGGTAATTACTCATTCTAAGTCCTGTCGACAGTGCTGCCATCTGCTTCTCTGGTCTCATCAGTAATTCCTTATTCTATGTCCTCTAGAGAGTGCTGCAGCTATGTCTCTGTTCCCACTGGTAATTCCTCATTTTTAGTCCTCTATACAATGCTGATCCTCTGGTCCCGTCATTAATTCCTCATTCTAAATCCTCTAGGCAGTGCTGTAGCTGTGTCTCTGGTCACAGTGGTAATTCTTCATTCTAAGTCCACTACAGTGTTGCAGCTGCTTCTTTGGTTCTGTTAATAATTCCTCATTCTTAGTCCTCTAGCCAGTGCTGCAGCTGCATCTCTGTTCCCAGCGGTAATTCCTCATTCTTAGTCCTCTAGCCAGTGCTGCTAGCTGCTTCTCTGGTCTCATCGGAAATTCATCATTCTAAGTCCTCGAGACAGTGCTGCTAGCTGCTTCTCTGGTCCCATCGGTAATTCCTCATTTGAAGTCCTCTACGCAGTGCTGCTACCTGCTTTTCTGGTCTCATCTGTAATTCCTCATTCTAAGTCCTCTACGCAGTGCTGCTACCTGCTTCTCTGGTCTCATTTACAATGCCAATAGCTTTATCTCTGACAAATGCGAGACCTATTGCATAGCAAATGCTTGTTTTTATCCTTACCCCACCCATTTTCCATGCACTCACTATATTCCTACTTCACACTACATAAGAAAAGGGGGCTTGTATAGAGACCTACTTTGCCGTGACGCACATATATTGTGCCTACAGAGGGGCTGATAGGAAATGTAGTCACCCACAATCTCGGTCCCCTCACTGTGATCTCACCTTACTTACTGTAACTCTCCTTAACATAGTATTGATTGCACTGATCTCTGTTAATTTGAAAAAGTCTTGCTGTTCCTCAAGCAACCAGGGAGCACCTGTTGAACCTTCTTTTTACTAAGGTTGATTAAATAGGTATCACTGAGTTTTAGGTCATCTGTGGATACTCCTTCCTTCCCTCACCTCTGCTTCCTTTCCTATGAGAGCTGCTTACTTGTTCACTGGATGGAAACAGAGCAAGATTAGTCATTTTTAGGTCTCACCTGCGACATCATATGTGCTGCATGCGCTCTTGCTTGCAAGAGATATTGTATACAACAACGTGCTTGTAGCCGGCCTATTGCTTACCATTTTGTTGGCTTCATTGTCACTCTTATTTCCTGCCTCCTAATTGGCCTGCATGCGGCTTAACTTCCTCTTCTTTTGGCTGGAGCATGGACCAAGTACTGATCACTTCAGCTTATTTTATTTTTTATTTTATTTAGAAAGTTTTATAAAGCGCGAACATGACCCTTGCGGGTATCAGAGCGCTGTACACATGGCGAAAACATGAATAAACTCCATACAATAGAAGTCAGTATAGTGACACCACAAGGAGTACACAAACAAGATCAGGGAACTGGTAGTGGGCCACACTAGATCCATTTCTCCTAGGGTGTAAAATATTTCCTGTAACATTTAGCAAAACAAGCAAAGTGAACTTGACACAACATAATACAATAATTGACAAACCTGAAGGGTGAGGGCCCTCGGGTAAAATAACAATTAACAACCAAACCTAAAATAAATGGAGAACAATAAGTTGGGAGAAATGTCAGGTCTGTCAGCAAGGGGACATGTAAAAGAGAACACGATGATGCAGTTAATGAACACTCAGGAAAATCGATTTGGCCTGTTTCTTGAAATAGGCAGTGGAAGGATTGGCTCTCAACTCCGAAGGAAGAGCGTTCCAAATTCTAGGTGCCAGTCCGGAGAAAGCACGTTTGTACGTACTTTTCTTCTTGAATTTGGGTGGTTTCAAGAGAAGTGTGGACGTACTTCTTAAGTTCCGATTGGAGCCAGAAAGAACGAGCTTGTTCGCAAGATAGGCCAGAGTGTTGAAATGCAAGGCTTTATGCGTGAGGCAAGCTATTTTAAAGCGAATCCTCGCTTCAATAGACAGCCAATTAAGCTGCACAAGGTCAGGTGTAATGTGATCGTGTTTTTTGGAGCCTGTGATGAGCCTGGCCGACGCGTTGAGTGTGGCTCCGAGAGGGGCCAAGCTCGTTTTAGGAAGCCCCGCAAGGGTCACCAGACCATATTCAAGACGTGAGGTCACCAGGGATTGTACTGCAGGTTGTAAGTCTTCGGTCGGAAGGAAAGGTTTGATTTTCTTGAGGGTGTTAAGATGAAAGTTGGCACCCCTAATTGTGGCACTGATGTGAGCTTGCATGTTAAGTAGTTTGTCTAAGGTAATGCCTAACGATTTAGCAGAATCAACCACGAGATGGGTGCAGTTAAGGACTGTGAGTTGCTTTAGCCCGTCCAGGGTAGGTGCAGAGTGATTGTGGGGGGCAATAAGCAGGAATTCAGTTTGAAGGTGTTCAACAACAGATGGTTCTGGGCTAACCATTGTTGAGTTTGCGAAAGAGCTTCATTTAGAATTTTAATGTCATCTAGAGAGGAGATCTTCAAGTAAAGTTGCGTGTCATCCGCATACATGTGGTAAAGAATGTTAGACTGGTTCAGAATGACAGTGAGAGGTTCCATAAAGAGGTTGAAGAGCGTGGGCGAGAGTGCGGATCCTTGCGGAACTCCAATCCTGAACTGGGTACTGGAAGCAAGGGACTGGTTGAGTTTAATCCTTTGAGTGTGGTTGTGTAAGAAAGAGGTAAACCACTTTAGGACCGTCCCGCTAAACCCATCCTCCGTTGTAGAAGATTAATCAAGGTTTCGTGTTTGATGGTGTCGAAAGCAGAAGACAGGACCAGAAGGATTAGAAGACAAGGGACATTCTGATCCAAGGATTTCAGTGCGTCATCCACAATGTGTGTTAGAGCAGTTTCCGTACTATGCCCTGCTCTGAAACCGGATTGATAGAGGTCCGGTAGTTGAAATTTCTCTATATGGTTGCACATTTCTCCATAAGTTTGGCTAACGTCATGATGTTAGTGATAGGTCTGAAGTTGTTGGGATCAGATAAATCTGAGTTGGGCTTCTTGGGGATGGGAGTGACTTGTCCAATTTTGAGGCAATCAGGGATGCTCCCCTGCAGAAGGGATTCATGAATAATCCGCGACCAAAGAGGTAGAATGGCCAAGTTGAGATCTTTAAACAATTTAGCAGGAAGTGGATCATTGAAGTGATTGGGCGGTTTTAGAGTTGCCATCTTGTGGAGTAATTCTGTGTGATCTGGCAAGATAAAGGAATTCCAAGAAGCGTCATTTTTGGGAGAACATCCGAGAGAAAAGGAGACCGCCGGGGGGACCACCAGCTCCTCTGGAGATGAGGTGAGGATTAGGGGCGGCACCATGGGAATGCCAGGTTGGAGCTCCAGTTCGATTTTCCTAGTTTTTTCTGACAAGTGCACTGTGAATTCCTCCCCACTAGGAAGTGGAGTCGCGGAGGACAGGTTTGGGTTGGAAATGTGGTTTGCTTGCTGTTTGATGATTTCAAAAAGCATCTTGGGTCTGTTTGTGGCGCCGTCCAGTTGCGCTCTGAAATGATCAGTTTTGGCAATGCGGATTTTTTTATTGTATGCACTTCTCATTTTCCTTAGCTGAGAGAGGCTCGTGGTGGAAGGCTCATTTCTCCAGGACCTCTCTAAAGGCCTAAGTTTGCGGCGTTCGTCATTTAGGGAACCATTAAACCAAGGTTTGGATTGTTTAAGGGGAATCCTTTTAAGTTGTTTCGGCGCAATAGAGTCAAAGATATTAGTCATAGACCTAATGTAATGGTCAGAAAGATCGTCCAGGTTAGTCATGTTAGGTGGAGGCTGAAGACTATTTATGGTGATGGAAGTAAGAGCATTGATGTTTACGTCTCTCATGTTGCGAGTCCATTGTTTCGCTTTAAAAGGTTGTCCATTTCTGCTAGTCGACTTTTCCAGTATGTGGAAGGCAATTTGATGATGGTCGGACCTGTCGCAAGGTAGGATGTCCTTCAATTGAATGAGATTGTCTCTAGCAATAATGAGGTCCAGGGTGGCACCTTTGATGTGGGTGGGACCCTTACAGATCTGAGAGAAGTTGAGATCGGAGAGGAAAGTCTTAAAGGAGCTGACTGAAAGATCATTGGTGTCATTCCAGTGGAGGTTAAAGTCTCCAAGGAAGATATGGTATGGTTGATCAGAGCATGAGCTAATGAGCTCCATGATTTGCTCTATGAAGATCAAATTGTCACCAGGAGGATGGTAAATTGTGTGGAGCACACAGACAATCTTGCCCTTATTCCAAATTTCTGTCATAAGTAGTTCACAGGAAGATGGCGGAGCCTTCTGAGATTGCTTTACGGTTAGGCTGGAGCGATGAATGCAGGCAATGCCCCCCCCGAATTTCCCTGGGCGATCACCTCGGATAATGACATAGTCAGGCGGTACTAAAATGTCCAGAACCGGGGAGGAGGTATCGTTGAGCCAAGTTTCGGTGAGAATCAATAAGTCCAAATCTTGCGCTAAGATGAGTGCCGAAATGTCAGCAGCATGTTTCACCGCAGATCTGCAGTTGAGCAGCATAGCATTAATGTGGGGGGAGGTGTTAATCTCTTCAATATGAGTAGTATTTATTTGGAGTAGATTTTCTTTATTAAATGATCTGGAGTTAAAACTGGGTTCCCTGTCAGGGTCAGGGGAGATAGCGGGGATGTTAATAACGGAGTTAGAGGAGGCGACAGACCTCGAACTACTATACGAGAATACAAGAGCGTGGATGTCTTCCTCCGACAGCTGAGGATGAAACCTACGAGGTCTGTCGTGATGGTTGGGCAGAGGCCTAGAGATCCACCTGGAACTAATTGGTGATCGGGAAAAGGATTCTTCGTCCCCAACCCCGCATAGTCCAGGTGTGTTGCAATGCACATTCGCAAGTGGAGGGTGTAGATTCCATATCTTCTCCATCTTCATGGAGAACTGTAGAACGGACTGCATGATCTCTTTGACAATCAGGAGATCCTGCTTGAGGTCAGCGAGCTTCTCCTCCAGGTAAGGCCCTTTTAAGTACTCCTCCGCAGCCCCAGTAAAAGACGAAGGGTGGGAACCTGAAGTTTGTAGGGAACTGGACAATAAAGTAGTACCTTTACCGCAGTTACAAGGGGGGATAGATTTCCGCTCGAGCGTGGATTTGTCAGCAACCAAGGACAGATTATCAGCAAGAGATGATGCCTGAGGGAGCTGCGCCAAACCAGGGTAGGGCTTTGTAGCCGGAATGTTGGTTTCAAGACAGGCAATAGGAGAAGCACAGGAGACAGACACAGGTGTCAAAGGGTCACGTGGAAACGGACCAGCAGCTAGGTCTAACGCCCTGTAGGTGGGAGTCCCTGAAACTGGGGGAAGAGAGATAGGGTTATCATGGTTAGACGTGTAGGGGGCGTGCTGCACAACCTTTATCTTGTTGGATCTAACGGGTCGACCAGAGTGTAAGGCCGTTGGCGCACCATTAGACGTCAGGTGGGGGAGAAGAGGAGAATTCCTAGGAGCAACCCCTGGGTGGAAGGCACTCGGATCGGTGCTCCCAGAGCCAAGTGGAGGAATAATCGGAATGTCAGTGCTAGAGGTGTGCGTACTAAGAGTGTCCTCTGAGTTGTTAGTAGAGGTGTACGATGCAGAAAGTGAAGATATAGCGGTGAAGTTATTGTGCTAGATTGATTGCTTGATTGCTGTCCTTCCACTTATCGCATCGTGATTGAGGTACTATTTTTATTTCTCTTTGTTATTCGTGTCCTGCTGCTTTTTCACCCCACCCATGTTTTAAGTGCCGCTTTTTACCCCCTCCCTTCCCTCGTCCATGTTGTTTTTACCCCCCCATCCATTCCTACCACCCACTACACTCTTTGTGCTGCTCCCAGCATTTCGTTTTAGGGACCAGGTTGGGAAGTATTTTCAGAGGCTGTTCTGTTATCCTTTAGGTAATGTCTTTTAATTTCCTCAACAGACTTTGAAATACTTGCAGCAGTTTTAAATAACCTGTTTACTTTTAGAGAATGCTTTGCCAGACGCCAGGAACATGCGCTTCTTTGATGTTGCTTTTGTTTAGCATGTTTTGTTTTGTTGCTTTCAACTTGAAGGAATGAATGTCATTTAATAATTTTAGTGGCGGCATCATTGCTTTGTCTTTAGCATTTGCTTACATACTTTTATGCCCATTTCATTGTTACAAATTCTGTTACTGCGCTGCTTAATGACATCTTATTGTAAACGCAGTGGCGGCTCCTCCGCTAAAGCGGAGGAATGTCGCCCCACTGCTAATTCAGCAGTGCACAAAAGAAAAAGAAAATGATAATAATATAACGTTATTATCAGTTTAATTTTCTATGCGTACCTCGGAGCCAGGTGGGGATGGGGCTGGGCTCCGTGACGCCAAGCAGAGTGAGGAGTGGTTTGCACTCCTCTAAGTGAGCATGACAGTTTGGCCGGCCCTCTTGGGCCGGCCAATCCGTCATGCGCACTTGGCATGTTCTCCATTGGGCTGTGTTGCACAGCCCCATGGAGAACATGCCCAGCCTCCCCAGGCACTGCCTGAGCATCCAAACAGGATGCTTAGACCAATCATGTCGCTGCTCCTGGAGCGTTGTGATTGGCTGGGAGAGTCCGGAAGCCTGAGTGCTTTCGGTGCTTCTTCCAGATCATGAGGAAGAGGATGCAGGAGAGACGTGCAGCGGCGAAAGAAAAGGTAAGTTCATTTTTTTATTATTATTTTTTTGTAATCCATTCCCCCCAGCCCCGTTCCTAGGCAGCCACCACTGTGTAAACGCAAAGACTTCTGCAGAAATGACAACTGGAGATTTCATATTTTGCATTTTATGTATTTATGAGACTTTTTGGCCCATGTGGCTAGGGTTGGACTGATCTGTAGGGCAATGTGGCAGTGCCCAAAGGGCTGGTCTGACAGGTCAGTGTAAGGGCTGTTTTTTGGCTGTTTGTGGGCCTGTTTATGGACTGTGGGCTATTTTCAGTGCTTAATTTAAGTTGGTGGGTGCCGGTGGGACTGACCAGCACTCATTTTGGGCACTTTTAGTTCTCCCAATGGATGCACTCCAAACCCTACACTCCCATCACCCTCTCCACTAACTTCCCTAAACACAACTAGCAAATCTGCCATCTCCAGTGGGAAAAATATTTTCTCTTCTCCTTAGCCACGCCTGCAAGTAACAGGGGTTCAGCCGGATCCTACACAACTCTGCAAT
The DNA here is from genome assembly GCA_963921515.1 of Calotriton arnoldi. NCBI lineage: Eukaryota > Metazoa > Chordata > Amphibia > Caudata > Salamandridae > Calotriton > Calotriton arnoldi. The sequence goes on along the minus strand of CAWUFW010000676.1, from coordinate 303,315 downwards.
TCAGACATTGGGCTAATTACGAGTTTGGCAGGCCACCCCAGCTGTCTGCAGAAGGACTGCCAAAGCCATAGTGAGACCGCCCGCTGGATTCCGACTGGAATCAAGGACCGTCAGATGGTGCTGCGGCAGTGCATTTCTAAGGCTCAAAGGAGAGCCTTAGAAAGGCACCGTCGCAGCATGTGTCTGCATGGGAAGAAATGCACCATGTTGTGCATTTCTTCCTGTGCAGGAACCTGGGTGTGCAATACCAGGGGGGCATACTATGTACCTCCCTGCATGCATCCCCAGGCCCAGGTCTCTCCACCACCCTTTCCAAGGCGCGCTCACCGCCATGGAAAGGCTTGCGAAAAGGCAACTCTTAATATGCTTGGTGGTGCCGCAGCATATTACTCTGCCTGACAGCTGCGCTACCGCCACAGGATCAAGGATCTCTGGCAATTGCAGTAGTCCTGTGGTGGTTCGACTGCCACACTTGTAATGTGGCGCACGGTGCCGCAGTGTGGCGGTAGCAGGCCCGCCACCACAGGTTCGGCTGTCCAGTGGACTGCCAAACTCGTAATTAGGCCCTTAATCTCTACCAAGAGCATGTTCTCCGTATGTGCCCACAACAACTTGCTAGCCTCAGAATCCCATAATACATTTCCGTTTTCTGACCGCAGAGGGTTTGACAGCAACCACGTAATTGCCACACTTTTACACAATTTTCAGAAACGTTGTGTGTATTGCGATCAACGGCAATAGGGGCCACTTACAGATCCATCTGCTGTTTTGTTCCGCAACCTTCCCTGTATCTTGTGGCTGAACGCTACAAGTGGTTTTGTGTGTGTGTGTGTATGTGTACATGTATATACATGTGTGTATATGTGTGTATGTGGGTGTATATCGCTCATAGCTGCATATTAGTGTAATCTGTATTGAAAACTCAAAGCCATAGTTAGGGCACATTTCCCTTCACTCAATATTATGTATTCATGAATGCTGATTACTGGAGCCGAAGGGCATTCTATATGGTGCCCAGGCAGGGCCGGTTTAAGCGCTGGTGGCGCCCAGTTGACAATCTTTTTGGGACCCCCCATGACCTCCTCCTCGGATCCCCTCACCTCCACCCTGGAAAAATGCCCTTCATCTCTCCATAGTCCATCTCTCACATACATTTCATTTGTTTTAAAGTGCTGGTAAAGGCTGGCTTTACTAATCCACTCAGCTATCCACATAAAATGCAGATCTGCTCTTTGTAGCAGGCATATTAATCCTCTTCTGTACTTTATGGCGAATCAAAACTGCCAATAGATAAAACTCCCTTCTCTCTCTCTAGCAGGCACGTTAATCAAAAGAGTTATCTTGACATTTTTATGGATGCTGAACGCACAAGGAACTCTGCAGCAGGTGCTTTTAAATCATAAGTTATTGCTAAACACAGCCCCCCCTAAAGTCAGCCCCCCCCCCTTCAGGTCAGCACCCTGTGTGGCGGCACCGGTCGCACTGCACTAAGGCTAGCCCTGTGCCCCAGTGCATGGCTCTGATTGTTGATTATTAAACAATAAGCTGTACGGCTCAGAGGTGAACACAGCTTCCGTCAACCCGATCTAGGTGCTATTCATGCCCTGGAAGTCTGGAGGGGCGCGTGCATCCTTGTGTTTGTTGCTGACATGTGTTTCCTTTTAGAAAAACCTAATTTAAAGCCACATGATTGACAAACATAAACAGGCAGCTGGTGGTGTTCTGCTGCAGATTGAAAGAAGGTGGTGTGCTCTTTATCCTCTGTAGCTCTGGTACCAAACAAACCGGCACATGAGACAAAGGCACATGTGTTGAAGGAACTACCAAGCTATAGTGATGTGTTATAAATCCCCTCATAACAGCAGGGCTCAGTCATACATAAATTGCTTTCGATAAGAGCTGCTGGCTAGTCCTGCCTTGAAACCCATAAAAACTTGCCTCCTCTGCTTTTCTGTCAACCGTTTCTGAAAACCGGGAAGTGCTAATTTCCCCCCCCCCAAATTCTGCAGGCAGGAGAACTGGTTTGGGGTGGCTTCCTTTCTCGTGTGTCTCTCTATGCAGCTTTGTGTGGGGATGATACTTCTCACAGCAGGGTAGTGTCACAACAGAGGTACAAAGAGGTGTGAACTATCAGCACCCGGCTATGAACAGCCAAAAAGACAGTGATCAAGAAAGAGACAAAAGGGTGCTTTTACCAAAAAAGACCCTTCTCACTCTGAACAACAGAGACTGCAGCCCCCTCCTTCTATGCCACCATCTACCAAGTGGCAGTGTTACAGGAAGGATCTAATTACATTTCTATTGCCTCCTTTGTCCTCACTCACTTCACTGTTTTGGTCTCCTGCCTCCTGCATCTCCTGTGATACACTTTCACTGTCTGGGAAAACAACACCACCACCATCTTGTTCAGAGGGGCAGGCTCCGGATTTCCAAAATGGAACACACAGGACTTCATCACTCTGCTTTGCGTAGACATAAAATGCACAAACTACAATGGCCAAATACACAAACACGCACAACATACACATGATTGGGATTAGGTGACCAAACTCGGGTAAATTTGACTGCACAATGGCGAGACACTCTCAGCCGATGCCAAACAACTCATTTTAGTGAGTAAGTGAAAAGAAATGTAATTACAGAATAGTAAGGAACGGTCGTTAAATGAGACCTTTTCATTTTTCTGTGCCAGCTCCCCTTGTGCAGCGTACAGAGCCTGTACCAAGGTTGAAGCACTCCAGACTATGTTTAAATGGGCTGTCCTAGGCTTGGCATGCAACAGACTAGGGCTCTTGATGTTTCAAAATGTGTACACTCGAAATCGCATTATTAAGCTGTATGTGCCAGATAAGGAGCACTACGTATAATGTTTCCTCCTGTAGCTTACATCCTCCAGGTTGCTGGCTATCTCAGAAAGCCCTCTCCAACTATATTCTTAAGACCCTGCATGAAAAATTTACTTCGACTTACTTCTGCTTGATTCTACTCCTATCTTTCTTTAGAGTGACTCTCTTCTTAATCTTCCATTGTCTGCACACCTTCTAATTCTGAGTATAGTATCCACTCAGTCTAATGCTTTATACACTCGCCTGGAGCACAGCATAAGCAGAATGATTTTGAAATTATCAGAATCTATAATCAATGCTTTCTTAAGGTGAAACACGTGTTGTCTGTCTGTGGACTGCATAGTATAATGTGACATCTACCATATTCATGTAATGTGTATTACATACACCATGAAAATACTTAATGTTTTATTGTTTTCTTCATTTGCAGATATATTTGTAATATGTATGGTATGAGCTGGGTAAATCTATGTATGTGAATAAAAAATTGTTTATAATACAATCATTGATTATAGATTCCGATAATTTCAAAATCATTCTGCTTATGCTGTGCTCCAGGCAAGTGTATAATGTTTTGTATGGCATTGCTTTTGGGCACTTTCCATGATGACACTTCTTTGCAGCAGAAGTGCTGTCTGTTGTAGCACGTGTTGTCACTACAAACTGACCACACCATGTGGGGGGTTTCATTGCTGGTTATACTGTCTCACTGCTGCATCTTGTAACAGTCTAATGCTTGTTTACCTCAATCCTTCTTATTGTATTTCTGCAATTGGCTGACACCACATTTCGTAGATCACAACCGTTCCTTTTTAAAACCCTATCCCTGTAATCTAATATTAACTAATCTCCGCCAGCCTTTCTATCACGCCAACCGTTCACCTGAAACCACCTAGCCCACACTTAACTGGTATTAATATAATATATCACAGAGTAACCGGACTTCATGCATGCGCTTTTTAGGTCGAGCCTAGCGTTGCATCGCATGCGCTGCTCGCTTTGCGAGGCATGCTGTAGTAGGGTAAGTTTTAGAAGTGGAGTGGAAGCCCCGCCCATATTTTTCATTGGCTGGCGTCATCCTCCATGGTAAATGCTGGCTTCCGATTGATAATGAGGCTTCTTAGTCCCTCCTTGTTACCGCCCTGTCTCCTTTTGTGACCGCCCATCGGGACTGGATCTTTTACTTGCAGCGGTACACTGTTTCCTTCATTAATCAGTAAGCACTTTTTTTACTTCTTTCATTAAGTCTACGGTTTTTGGAGTAAATGAACGAATCAATGAATGTCTCACACACAGCAAAGTCGACCAGGCATTCCTTTTTTAAATTCCTTAATATATGTTTAGAAACGATGATAAGCGTCACTCTTTGAATTAATTCAACATAAATTATTACATTAAAATGTTAGCAGAGTCGTTCTTTATTTGTTTATCTGTTCTCTCGTCGTCCTTCCGATCTTCATTCACTCACTGCGGGGTGCAGCGTTTGGCAAGAACGAGGTTCGCTCACCTCCACCTGATCGCAGACTTCGTAGCACTTAATCTGTGACATTGGCCGCAGTAGTAGGGACAGCACTAGAGGCAAATGTAGGGGCAGAAGTAGAGGAAGCTGAAGGGGCCGCAGTAGAGAGTCGTATGGGCAACATCAGAGGAAGCTGTAGGGGCCGCAGTAGAGGAAGCTGAAGGGGCAGCAGTAGAGAGTCGTAGGGGCAACATCAGAGAAAGCTGTAGGAGCCGCAGTAGAGGAAGCTGAAGGGGCCGCAGAGGAGAGTCGTAGGGGCAACATCAGAGGAGGCTGTAGGGGCCGCAGTAGAGGCAGTCGTAGGGGCAATAATTGTCGGGGCAGCAGTAGAGGAAGCTGTAGGAGCCGCCATAGAGGCAGTTGTAGGTGCAGCTGAAGGGGCAGCAGTAGAGGAAGCTGTAGGGACCGCAATATAGGCAGTCATAGGGGCAGCAGGGGAAGCAGTAGGGGGTAGCAGTAGAGGAAGCTGTATGGGCAGAAGTAGAGGCAGCAGTAGGGGCAGCTGAAGGGGCATTAGTAGGAGAAGCTGTAGGGGCAACAGTAAATGAAGCTGTATGAGCCGTAGTAGAGGCAGACTCAGGGGCACCTGAAGGGGCATCAGTAGGGGAAGCTGTAGGGGCAGCAGTAGAGGCAGTCTTACGGGGAGCAGCATAGGTAGCGGTAGGGAAAGCAGTAGTGGCAGTCGTAGGGGCAGCAGTAGGGGCAGTGATTGTTTCATCAGTAAGGGGAGGGTTGAAAGCCATTGTAGGGGCACTGATGAAGTAGTAGTAAGCTGTGGTGAGGCACTCGTAGAAGCAATGACGTTTGAGCATGGGACAGGTAGCAATAGGGTAGTATGGTGGCAGTTACAGGGGTGGTGAGGTGGGATCTAGTAGGGGCAGTGGGAAGCTGTAGGGCCAGAGGTGGTGGGCCGTAGGAGCGCCAGTAGTAGGAACAGAGGTGTGGGCTGTGATGGGGCAGCAGTAGAAGGACTACTATCATGGCACTGGGGGAGGGGATGGACCCGTGGTGGACGCATGAGTAGGGGCAAGGATGGGGCAGTAGTAGATGTCGTAATCCCCTCTGCCCTCTAGAAAAGAAAATCCAATGATAAAGTGAAACGTTTTTTTTTAATGCGGCTCCTACTTATATTATATTCAAAACCAACTTTCATAACTGCCAAAAACCCACGTGAGACCCCTGAGCCAGTTTTGGATATTTAGGTAACAGCGGTGCATTCTGGGACTTGTAGTTATCCTTTTTTAGGTCGAGCCTAGCGTTGCAGCGCATGCGCTGCTCGCTTTGCGAGGCATGCTGTATTAGGGTATGTTTTAGAAGTGGTGTGGAAGCCCCGCCCATATTTTTCATTGGCTGGCGTCATCGTCCATGGTAAATGCTGGCTTCCGATTGATAATGAGGCTTCCTAGTCCCTCCTTGTTACCGCCCTGTCTCCTTTTGGGACTGCCCATCAGGACTGGATCTTTTACTTGCGGCGTTACACTGTCTCTTTGATTAGTCGGTAAGCACTATATTTTTTTCACAATGGCGACAGCTTGTCTGGTATTTGTATTTCATTAGTCGGTAAGCACTATATTTTTTTCACAATGGCGACAGCTTGTCTGGTATTTGTATTCGGGGTTTAGCGCTCGGCTGTAGAGCCTGAGAACCAGGTCAGCAGAGCTGTTGTAGTGCCAGAGAACCAGGTCAGCAGAGCCGCTCTAGAGCCAGAGAACCAGGTCAGCAGAGCTGCTCTAGAGCCAGAGAACGAGGTCAGCAGAGCCGCTCTAGAGCCAGAGAACCGGGTCAGCAGCGCCGCTCTAGAGCCAGAGAACCAGGTCAGCAGAGCCGCTCTAGAGCCAGAAAACCAGGTCAGCAGAGCCGCTCTAGAGCCAGAGAACCAGGCCAGCAGAGCCGCTCTAGAGCCAGAGAACCAGGTCAGCAGAGCTGCTGTAGAGCCAGAGAACCAGGTCAGCAGAGCCGTTGTAGAGCCAGAGAACCAGGTCAGCAAAGCTGCTCTAGAGCCAGAGAACCAGGTCAGCAGAGCTGCAGTAGAGGCAGAGAACCAGGTCAGCAGAGCCGCTGTAGAGCCAGAGAACCAGGTCAGCAGAGCTGTTCTAGAGCCAGAGAACCAGGTCAGCAGAGCTGCTATAGAGCCAGAGAACCAGGTCAGCAGAGCCGTTGTAGAGCCAGAGAACCAGGTCAGCAGAGCTGCTCTAGAGCCAGAGATCCAGGTCAGCAGAGCTGCTCTAGGGCCAGATAACTAGGTCAGCAGAGCTGCTCTAGAGCCAGAGAACTAGGTCAGCAGAGCTGCTGTAGAGCCAGAGAACCAGATCAGCAGAACCTTTGTAGAGCCAGAGAACCAGGTCAGCAGAGCTGCTCTAGAGCCAGAGAACCAGGTCAGCAGAGCTGTTCTAGAGCCAGAGAACCAGGTCAGCAGAGCTGCTGTAGAGCCAAAGAACAAGGTCAGCAGAGCTGATGTAGAGCCAGAGAGCCAGGTCAGCTGAGCTGCTGTAGAGCCAGAGAACCAGGTCAGCAGAGCCGCTGTAGAGCCAGAGAACCAGGTCAGCAGAGCCATTCTAGAGCCAGAGAACCAGGTCTTGAGAGCAGTTGTAGAGCCTGAGACCCAGGTCAGCAGAGCTGCTGTAGAGCCATAGAACCAGGTCAGCAGAGCTGCTCTAGAGCCAGAGAACCAGGTCAGCAGAGCCGTTGTAGAGCCAGAGAACCAGGTCAGCAAAGCTGCTCTAGAGCCAGAGAACCAGGTCAGCAGAGCTGCAGTAGAGCCAGAGAACCAGGTCAGCAGAGCCGCTGTAGAGCCAGAGAACCAGGTCAGCAGAGCTGTTCTAGAGCCAGAGAACCAGGTCATCAGAGCTGCTATAGAGCCAGAGAACCAGGTCAGCAGAGCCGTTGTAGAGCCAGAGAACCAGGTCAGCAGAGCTGCTCTGGAGCCAGAGAACCAGGTCAGCAGAGCTGCTGTAGAGCCAAAGAACAAGGTCAGCAGAGCTGATGTAGAGCCAGAGAACCAGGTCAGCAGAGCTGCTGTAGAGCCAGAGAACCAGATCAGCAGAACCGTTGTAGAGCCAGAGAACCAGGTCAGCAGAGCTGCTCTAGAGCCAGAGAACCAGGTCAGCAGAGCTGTTCTAGAGCCAGAGAACCAGGTCAGCAGAGCCGCTGTAGAGCCAGAGAACCAGGTCAGCAGAGCCATTCTAGAGCCAGAGAACCAGGTCTTGAGAGCAGTTGTAGAGCCTGAGACCCAGGTCAGCAGAGCTGCTGTAGAGCCATAGAACCAGGTCAGCAGAGCCGCTCTAGAGCCAGAGAACCGGGTCAGCAGAGCTGCTCTAGAGCCAGAGAACCAGGCCAGCAGAGCCGCTCTAGAGCCAGAGAACCAGGTCAGCAAGCTGCTGTAGAGCTTGAGAACCAGGTCAGCAGAGCCGTTGTAGAGGCAGAGAACCAGGTCAGCAGAGCCACTCTAGAGCCTGAGAACCAGGTCAGCAGAGCTGCTGTAGAGCCAGAGAACCAGGTCAGCAGAGCTGCTGTAGAGCCAGAGAACCAGGTCAGCAGAGCTGCTGTAGATACAGAGAACCAGATCAGCAGAGCTGTTGTAGAGCCAGAGAACCAGGTCAGCAGAGCTGCTCTAGAGCCAGAGAACCAGGTCAACTGAGCGGCTGAAGAGCCTGAGAACCAGGTCAGCAGAGCCGTTGTACTGCCAGAGAACCAGGTCAGCAGAGCCGCTCTAGAGCCAGAGAACCAGGTCAGCAGAGCTGCTCTGGAGCCAGAGAACCAGGTCAGCAGAGCTGCTGTAGAGCCAGAGAACCAGGTCAGCAGAGCCGTTGTAGAGCCAGACAACCAGGTCAGCAGAGCTGCTCTAGAGCCAGAGAACCAGGTCAGCAGAGCTGTTCTAGAGCCAGAGAACCAGGTCAGCAGAGCCGCTGTAGAGCCAGAGAACCAGGTCAGCAGAGCCATTCTAGAGCCAGAGAACCAGGTCTTGAGAGCAGTTGTAGAGCCTGAGACCCAGGTCAGCAGAGCTGCTGTAGAGCCATAGAACCAGGTCAGCAGAGCCGCTCTAGAGCCAGAGAACCGGGTCAGCAGAGCTGCTCTAGAGCCAGACAACCAGGTCAGCAGAGCGGCCGTAGAGCCTGAGAACCAGGTCAGCAGAGCCGTTGTAGAGCCAGAGAACCAGGTCAGCAGAGCTGTTGTAGAGCCAGAGAACCAGCTCAGCAGAGCTGCTCTAGAGCCAGAGAACCAGGTCAACAGAGCGGCTGAAGAGCCTGAGAACCAGGTCAGCAGAGCCGTTGTACAGCCAGAGAACCAGGTCAGCAGAGCCGCACTAGAGCCAGAGAACCAGGTCAGCAAAGCTGCTCTAGAGCCAGAGAACCAGGCCAGCAGAGCTGCTCTAGAGCCAGAGAACCAGGTCAGCAGAGCGGCTGTAGAGCCTGAGAACTAGGTCAGCAGAGCCGTTGTAGAGCCAGAGAACCAGGTCAGCAGAGCCGCTCTAGAGTCAGAGAACCAGGTCAGCAAAGCTGCTCTAGAGCCAGAGAACCAGGCCAGCAGAGCGGTTCTAGAGCCAGAGAACCAGGTCAGCAGAGCCGCTCTAGAGTCAGAGAACCAGGTCAGCAAAGCTGCTGTAGAGCCAGAGAACCAGGCCAGCAGAGCGGCTCTAGAGCCAGAGAACCAGGTCAGCAGAGCTGCTGTAGAGCCAGAGAACCAGGTCAGCAGAGCTGCTCTAGAGCCTGAGAACCAGTTCAGCAGAGCTGCTCTAGAGCCAGAGAACCAGGTCAGCAGAGCTGCTGTAGAGCCAGAGAACGAGGTCAGCAGAGCTGCTGTAGAGCCAGAGAACCAGGTCATCAGAGCTGCTGTAGAGCCAGAGAACCAGGTCAGCAGAGCCGCTGTAGAGCCAGAGAACCAGGTCAGCAGAGCTGGTGTAGAGCCAGAGAACCAGGTCAGCAGAGCCGTTGTAGAGCCCGAGACCCAGGTCAGCAGAGCCGCTCTAGAGCCAGAGAACCAGGTTAGCAGAGCCGTTCTAGAGCCAGAGAACCAGGTCAGCAGAGCTGCTGTAGAGCCAGAGAACCGGGTCAGCAGAGCTGCTCTAGAGCCAGAGAACCAGGTCAGCAGAGCTGCTGTAGAGCCAGAGAACCAGGTCAGCAGAGCTGTTGTAGAGCCAGAGAACCAGGTCAGCAGAGCCGTTGTAGAGCCAGAGAACTAGGTCAGCAGAGCTGCTGTAGAGCCAGAGAACTAGGTCAGCAGAGCTGCTGTAGAGCCAGAGAACCGGGTCAGCAGAGCTGCTCTAGAGCCAGAGAACCAGGTCAGCAGAGCTGCTGTAGAGCCAGAGAACCAGGTCAGCAGAGCTGTTGTAGAGCCTGAGACCCAGGTCAGAACAGGTGCTGCAGGGACTGGAGAGGTACAAACGTAATCAGACACAGAAGAGGTGCAATGATGCAGCGTAATATGGCACATTCTGTCGCAATATTTTGCTATTTTGTTATTTTACAACATAGTAGTACTGTCTTGTCAAACGTTTCTCCTCATTAGCGGCACTCTAACACCCGAATACAGCCGTCCGCAACGAAATGGTGACAGTTAATCTTTGCAAAGCGTCTGTCCCCCCGGGGGACCACGGCTGATGCTTTTTAAAGCCTCTTTTCATCCATCTGAGCTAGAATCAATGTTTGCAACTGATACAGAAGATCTGAATCATGCGGCAAGTGTGGAAAAGATGTAAATACTCCGAGAACGCGGCGGCCACAATATTGCGTTATTCCAGTGGTCCTGCCTATGAGCAAAGACTTGTAGTGTAATGGCCTTGATTTACTGACTGTGTTGTAAATCCATGGAATTGTCCCCCAGAAGAATATTTGGGCAAAAAATAACCTCGAAGTACTGGTTCTGTGGTACTGATAAAGTAAGGGTAAAAGTGGCGGCCATGCAAGGTCACTGAAGTCAGGAAGGAATGGGCAGTTCTGGACAGCATTGTCATTCTTCAGGTAGGAATTCCCATGCAGGGCAGCGCCAAGTAGCTGGGACGAAACAAGCATTTGCAATGCAATAGGTCTCTCATTTACGCGAGTTGAAGCTATTGACATTGTAAATGACAGTGCCTTTTATTTATGTTTTAAAAAACAAAACATAAATAAAAGACATTGTCATTTACAATACCAATAGCTCAAACTTGTGTAAATGCGAGACCTATTGCATTGCAAATGCTTGTTTATTGAGAGCTCATGACTAATCTCAATAACCAACAATAACCACTGGATTTACTGCTAACCTTGCGTTTCGGAGTAGTGTGCTATTCGCTGTAACCCCACATCAGGGATAGTACGCTTTTTATAAATACAACTGCAATTACAGTCTTTGCTATGTGTTGAATAAATGTTTTGTTTTGGACGTCTTTTAACATGCCTTTCATGCATGTTGCTGTTTCTCTCAGCATCAGAGACGTGCTCAATACTTGACTAGGACCTCATGGCACCCACGCTTCCATTTCTCACCCATGAATGCATTATTGCAGTGCTGGGCATCATCCCTAAAGTATTCTATAGATTTTACCATGTTAGAAAGTATTGTTTTAGTCATTCCAGACAGGATTTAACGCTGCATTGGAAAATGCTGTTACATCGGCTGGAATGGTATTATTTATATTTACACTTTCTTGTACTTTAAAGCATTGCAAATCAGTGCTTGTACATACACCTGAGCCCACTAACACTGGTCCTGAATGCAGTATTTAACTAAATCTTAGAAGCCTACGTTTTTGATTTGTATTCTTTTTGGGCCTCAACCCAGTAGCGCTTTTATCACATATCCGTTAAATCATTAGCACAGTAGTTGGAACCATTCACACAACTCTACATATATTTTAATCAATCAATCAATCAGTCAATTTGCAGAGCGCTTCTTGTAACCCGTGACAAAATCACCACGGGTACGCCAAAATGTCGCATGAAATTAAGCCTTAGTAACAAAATGCATGCTAAAATTTCAGTTACAGCAGTATAGAAGATAAGAAATGGAATTTGAGGATTCAGGTACAGGTTTAGATCCTCCCGTCTACAAACGAATAAATCTGAAGTCGCATAAACTAATTCTAAGCTAAAGTTGACGGCTAGGGGAACCTAGTTAAGTGAGGGAAAGCAGGAAGGTGTCAGCATAGTGGAGACTTCAGTACAAGTTCTTCAAATGAGGCATAGTATAGCATGAAACCACACAATAGAAATATGAACCTCTCTGATTCCAAAGGGTATCTGCTCTAAAGACTAGAGTGTGTACACCAATGAAACCCACAGAACATTGGAGAATTCCATGTTATCGTCTCCAGCAGATTCCCACCTTCTCACAGTAGAATTTGGCAACTTTACTCAGTTTTCCCATCTTTCGGTTTGGTCATCAGGACGACCTTGGATGTCTCCCTGCCTCTGACACGACGTGAATAGGAGTCGTTTCTTAGCTCGTTAGTGACTCTTATTCTCACCAAGAATTCTGCTCCCGACCTCACTATCTCTAATACACAGTATACCTGTCACTGACTATGAGATTATGTGAACACACCTGAAAAGGAAAGTACATTGCAGCGCAAGCAAAACCTTCACGTTGAAGGTTAAACATTGAATACCAAATGCCTAAGGCCTTTGGTTCAGCTAACTTAATAAAACAGTCAGTGTACACGGTAAATACATGATAATATATGCGCCTACAATTATAGGATAAATGCAATCATTAATATAGCAATACATGTGTACATAAAATGGAACTTCAGAAAAGGCAGTATAACTCGAAATGCACAAGTGTAAGTGTGAATGAGAACTACAATTCTGTGACATTATAATGAAGATATTAGAGCACACACTTATCTGAATGATTACGTCTACAGTGAATATGCTGCAGCAATATGTTTAATGCTTCATTCTACAGTAATAGGATTAAGGCACCCAGGATATATGGTGCTAAGTGCACGTAAATATTACTCTTCTGTGATGTGTGAAGGTGGAGCTAAAATTACGCTGCTCCAATATTTTCTGCTCCTAAATGCCACTTTACCCTTGATCCTTATGCTGTCACTTCGTTCTAAACTGTACAGTTATCCAACCAGCGTCAAAAATGCTTCCACATGCTTTCATGGTAGCAAGGTCTTGCGTATTTGTGGTAGATTCAGTTTTCAGCTACTCTTCATGTGCTTTCATGAGATCTATGCCACACAATGAACGAAAGTGTTGTTTTCAAGGCTATTTTAAATGTCTTTAATGCTCAACATCTCATTAGCAATATGCACTGTTTAACGTCTCGAGTTTGGTTTTGCGGGCTTCATGGCGCTGGCACTTAAAGCTTACCTCCCTCCGTCAATGTGTTTCTATATTGCTTGTGTGAACGAACATGCTCAAAATTCAGTTTATTAAAAATACTCTCACTTTTCGTTTGTCTTGGCACATATTGTCATACCATACAAGAGTGCTGCCTCTAGAGATGTTGCAGTGATTGCCACGCTTGATAGGGATACCAACAGAACAGGTCACATATGATGCATATTAATCACGGGACACAGGCACTTTACAATCCATTACCGATTGTGTTTTTTTTTACACCTTTGGAAGTGAAGATTTGCTCTCTTCAGTACTTTCATTGCTACAACTTCTCTTACAGGGCACAGGTCCCTGCAGTGGATACCTGGCTTAATCCCTTTAAAGTGCGTTTCATGCACGTATTAAATACAAATCTGTTGGCTTTGCCAATGCTTGTTGCCAGGGCTGCTCTCTGTGCCCAGTAGGTCCTTGCCTCGTCCTACTTCGCATACCACAAATCTGTCGTGTTACATCAAGTAACTTTTTGGAACACATAAAAGTAACGGGTATCAGCCAAGGTTCCTATTCTCTGGAACTTCACTGACCTCTAGCGACCAAAGTTTGAAACTAGAGGTAGCTGCTGAATTTGTTTTGTTTTATGCTCCTGTCCGGTAGTAGCACTGTTGTAATTTTCTCCTTGTCTTTTATCCAAATTAAGGTCCAGCCTTGTTTGCCATGAGCACTCTGACGCTATGCAATGTTTTTGACAAAATGTGATCATAGCTTTTTATATTTTTAGCAGGAAAGCCCGTGATTCAGCAATTTTACAAATACAAAAACTTTAACTGACCTATGTCTCCCTTCGCCACAGAATATGAGGTCGATCTAGAGCAGAATGCAAGTGCTAAACTGTTATTGGCAAAGACAATAGGGATGGCGTTTATTTGTAAAACGTTATTGTTGACGAGACTATGCAAAAAAAAAATACCCCAAACAACTGCTAAAAGCAAACATAGTTTTTGGTCTCTAAAATAACTAATTGCCATAGTAGTCCCTGGAAATTAGGGGAACTACTTTGTGTGCAGATGTGTTCCTTGTGACTGAAGTTAGCCAAGGGCTGAAATGGGCTGACCCATTGCTGAATGCTGTATGCCATAGTGGTCAGAAGAAAAATGTGAAAGACATAATAAGAGACCATTGGATGAAGAGGGCTGACTGAAAGTCCCTCTAAAATAAGTATATTATATATAATTATAGTAAGATGAAAAGGTCTTGGCTAACGTCTGACCTCAAAACACAAGTGGTGGGACTAATTAGCCCTTGTAATGCACAGTGACTTGGTTTGAAATTGGGTTTTTGGTCGGCAGAGGTATGCACCCTGTCCAAGCAGAAACCACAGTTCTAGTCAGGGTAAGTCACAAACACACCCTAAATTAATCTGTGCTCACCCTTTGGTAGCTTGGCATAGAGCAGTGAGGCTTAACTTAAGAGGCAATGTGTAAAGTATTTGTGCAACACTTCAAACAGTAACACAGTGAAAACTCCACAAAAAACTCCACACCAGGTTAGAAAGATAGAGCATCATTTTTATAAATAAAACAAGACCAAAATGACGAAAATCCAAGAAATAGAAGTCAAGATATTCATTTTTAAAGAATAAGCTGTAAAATAGTGTGTAGAAGCAGTAAGCGCTTAGGTTGGTTATCTGGTCATTCCGGGACAAAGTCAAAAGTTCAGGCCGAGTGTGATGGAGCTTGGGCCGGATACAGGAACCCAGTTAGCCCCGCTAAACAAAAGTATCTTGATCTGGGGTGCGTCACCAATGAAGATGCGGGGTGCAGCCGAAGAGATGTGTTGGTGTCCAGTCACGCAATGCAGGAGATGCATCAATTTTCTCCATGCAACGGCAGTGATGGGTCCGTTCTGAGTGCGATGCGTTGGTTCCTAATGCGATGCGCTGCTCCTGCAACAGAGAATGTGTCGATTCCAAGTGTGATGTGGTGGTTCTGAATGCGGTGTGGATGTGCCGGATCTGATCCATGCAACAGCATTGATGCGCCGGTTCCAGATAGGATGCATGGGTCTGGTTAAAGCAAGCACCATAGGCCTCACTTTCAAGTGTCCAGGACCACTTAGCAGGGCAGACTCACAGATGGCAGAGTCCAGGTGCAGCAGCAGAAGGGTTGGAAGTCTTTTTAGGGAAGTCCCTGAGACTTCAGATCAGGAGGCAAGCCAGCAAGCCCTTGGAGCCACTCTGGGTTCAAGTGATGCAGGCCCAGTCCTCCTCACCCAAGCAGTGGAACAGCAGACAGCAGGGCAGCACAGCAGTGCAGGAGTTCAGCAAAGCAGCAGTCCAGCAGAGTGACAGTCCTCTCAGCAGCACAGCAATTCTTCTTCCTGGCAGAGTGGTCACAGGTCCAGAAGTGTACTGAAGTCATGGTGTCAGAGGTCTAGTACTTATACCCAGTTGTTCCTTTGAAGTGGGGGAGACCTCAAAGCAGGGTCTTTGAAGTGGAGAGAGGTCCCCCCTTCCTGCCCTGGCTCCAGACTCTATACAGGGGTGTAAGCAGCCCTTTGTGTGTGGACAGGACAAAGTCTATTCAGGTGTAAGTGTAAGGCTGTGCCCGGCTCCTCCTTAGCAACTCCCAGGATGGCCAATCAAGTCACATCTAAGCTCCGTTTGTGTCTAGAGGGAATGCACAAAGTCCAGCTGTCACCCAACCCAGACTAAACAGAGACAGGCAGCAGGCACCAAATGGCCAAAGAAAATGGCAGCTTTCTAAGTGGCATTTTCGAAATTTAAATTTAAATCCAACTTCACCATAAATTGTGATTCCAGAGTCACCGAACTTGGTGGGTCTTATCTCTTTCCGGCTGGAAATTCCAGTTACAAAATATAATAAGCTAATCCCAATGTTATCCTATTAGAGAGATAGGCCTGGCAATAGTGAAAAACGACTTTGGGAATTTTTCACTACCAAGACATGTAAAACTTAAAAGTACATGTCCTGCCTTTTAAATACATTGCACTCTTCCCTGGGGGTTATACAGGGCCTACCTTAGGGGTGACATATGTATAAAAAGGGAAGGTTTGGGTCTGGCAAAAGGTTTATTTTTCTAGTTCGACATTGCAGTGTAAACTGCACACACAGGCTCTGCAGTGGCAGGCCTGAGACATGGTTAAAGGACTACTTAAGTGTGTGGCACAATCAGTGCTGCAAGCCCACTAGTAGTATTTAATTTACAGGCCCTGGGTACAAGGGGTACCACTTTACTAGGACTTATAAGTGAATTAAATATGCCAATTGGGGGATGAACCAATACTACCATGTTTATGGGAGAGAGCACAAGCACTTTAGCACTGGTTAGCAGTGGTAAAGTGCACAGAACCCTAATACCCGCAAAAAGGTGATCAGAAAAATGGAGGGAAACAGGCAAAAAGTTGGGGGAAAGACCACCCAAAGGCTGTCAGGTCTAACAGACATCATAGAAAGTGAAGCCAGGCTCCTATCATGCCCCTCACTTTAATTTAAGTGGGGCTATCTTAATGTCAAAGCTGACATACAGATACATTTCTATGACCTCTCTCAAGTGGCTTACAGCAAACTCTCTCAAGTGGCTTTCTGACTGCATAAGGTGTATATAAAATCAACAAATAAAGTAAACTTAATCAGACATGGACATTTTTAAAGGATTTTTCAATTTAATAGTTCTGTTTTGTAAATCATATTTATGACTGCAACATATAAAGAGGTTAGTGACCTTTAAAATGGCTCACAGTGATACATTTAAACATGGGGGATATTTACAACAGAAGTGGCGGAGCGTGTCGTTAGACTCCTTGGCTTAACGACACGCTCCGCCACTTCAGAAACGCAGGGCTGCACCATATTTGCAAGAATATGGTGCAGCCCTGCGTTCAGGGCTGGACTGGCCATAGCGGGGACCGGGCATTTCCCCGGTAGGCCGCTAGGGTGGGGGCGGTTTTGGGCCCCTGGGGGGCCGTTTTTGTTACCGGGGGTCAGCAATATCGGCCCCCTGTAACAAAATCGGCCGAAACCGGCCCTCGCAAACTGCTCGGCTGCACTCCCCCTCACCCCAGAGGGGGCCGGCTGAGCAGTTTGCCAGGGCCGGTTTCTGTTCCCAGTCCGGCCCTGCCTGCGTTTCCCCCTGCGCTGGCACTACACTTAGCAGTGTAGCGTCAACGCAGGCACCCTTGCACCATAGTGCAAGGGTGCCTGCGTGCAGGGGAAGATTGTCTATGTACAGGAAGGTCCCCCTTCCTGCACATAAACAGTCTTGAAATGCCATTTTGTCACTTCTATGTGGGCTGCTTAATGCAGCACACATGGAAGTTACAAAATGTCATTTTTAAAAAAAGATTGTTTATGTGCAGGAACATAAACAATCCATGGCGTTTTGCTTTCTCCATGTGTGCTGTACAAGGCAGCACACATGGAAAAAGCAAAAACGAGGAGCAATAAAGCATTTCTCCTCATTTCGCCAAGTTAAGACCAGGTTTTCCCTGGTCTTAATTTTGGCGCTGCCTCCTATTTACGCTGCCCTTGTAAATAGGGGGCAGCGTCAAAATCAATGGTTTTTGCTGTGGAACGCCCACCGCAACACCCACTGCCCAGCCCTTTCACGCTAAGCATAGTGTGAAAGGGGGCCTTATTTACAAGGCAGCGTATGCATATAAAACTGTCACATTCTCTGAGTAAGTAAAATAAAAACATACAACATTTAGGCCTAGATTTACTAAATACTGTGCTCAATGTGAGCACTTGGGCAGAATATTAGTAAATAACAACCATGGTTTTAAAGTTTTGAATTCCAGCTACTGTTTTTTTAATTAGAGTCAAAGCAAAAATCTCGTCTTTTGAACCACTAGAGCAGTGGTCTTCAAACTTTTTAATGCTGCGTCCCCCCCAGTGAAAAAAAAAATCATCAGCGCCCCCCTCAACATTTTTTACTATTATTCTATTAAATTGGCAATGTTTAAATATGTCTAGACTTATATAAACTTTGCAGTTAAGTTCTATTACCATTTTAACAAGCATTGGCATAGCCAATAGGTCTCGCTTTTGGGACCTTATAAGTATTTAGTTATGCAGCACAATATCCTTGGTGCAACAACATCAACTGTTGCATGGCTAAACACTTATAAGGTCCCAAAGGCGAGACCTATTGGCTATGCCAATGCTTGTTTATATAACCCCTTATACAGCAAATCCATTGCTCCCCTCTCCCTCCTCCTCCTCCTCCTCCTCCTCCTGTTTCTCCTGCTACTTAGGCATGTTTGCCTTTCACCTCGCCCCTGCCTGCTCCACCGTAGCTCCCCCACCAATGTCTATCCCTTTTTTATTTTATTTACGATTTCTTTTTTTAAAGGGCATGGCAGATGCAAGTTCCTGCTCAGCTGCACCTTTCTAAATAGTGTGCTTTTGTGGACGCTTTATATTTTAATGTACTGCTCCAAGATGGGCATCTGCCATCTTAGAATGGTAAAAAAAAGATGACTGCCACAGAGTCACTATGCATAGACGACGAGGCATATTCATCATCGTACTGGGGTGTCTTTTTTTGTCGATGCCTTTCTGTATTCACACTAACCATTTATTCATTTTTGCAGTTGCTGAACAGCATCAGCAAAAATCATTGGCAAAGTCAAAATTGGAGGCCTATTGATTTTGCAAGTGCGTGTTTTTCATAGGTGCTGGCTTCACTGCTGGAACAATTCCCCTAGGCTTTTGTGCTCATGACCTGCCATATGGTTCTCTGGTCCTCAGAGGAGTGCTTCCACCACCGTTTTCTGCTAACACTGCTTTCATAGGGAAGAAGAGAAACGGCATTCCATGTACAAAGAAGGCAGTTTGTTTTATTTTCTGGCATGCCAAGGAACAATTCAAGGCACCTTGTTCCTGTGTTGACTGAGGGAGCACCCCACACTTCGAGGGACTCAAAATACCTTCACTTGTTCAACTGTTCTCAGTTAGTGTGGCTGTCTGAATGGACACCAAAGTCCCTGATGCACTGAGCTTTTAATGGTAAAATAAGCATCTCCAGTGTCAGACTCAAAGCGTCAGATGCAGACACTGGTATTACCTGGTCTGGGACATTGGCCGCCTTTCTCAAGAAAATCACGCTCTAAAATCTCATTGGAAAAGAAAATAATATATTACACACCCGCTCATACACACACATGTACACACCCACACTGGCATCCAGGTTTCCAACAATTTAGGAGCAGGAGGTATTCCCACCCATAACAATAAGTTTAGTGCTATTAACAATGTGAATTAAACCAACACAGAGTCTACGTACGTATTACATTATTTTTTATTCACAGTTAATCATGTTTCTGGCCTATTCTCCGAAAATGCCAGTTGGGCTTTGGAAACTTGTAATGAAAATAGTGGAACACCTGTTTTATTGCTACAGAGTTGCTCTGTCACAAGCCAGTGCTTTAAAAATGTAATAAAATAAAATAAATATTCACATCACATATTAGTAACATATGATCTATTTTGTTGATTGATCCTGAGAAGGGTTGATTTAAATACCTGCTTGTTTGTCACATAAGAGTATTCCAGTAACCTTCTCCCCACACATTTCATCAGAATATTGTATCTATTGATGAAACTAAAATGTGCTACTTTGTAAGTTTTTTACACAAGTATGTACGCGCGCTCCGACACACACACCACGAATATATATAAATATAATCAAGGCATTTCCTAGAATCACTGTGAAGAAGTCCCTGGAAGAAAACTCTCTCTGGAGAAAGCTAACAAAGCAGACACAGGCACCACTGTTTGCTTTTCTGTATTAGTTTCTATCCTTCTGCAGAAAAACGAAAGACCTTTAGTTGTGCACTGACTGCACAGGCGTGCAATATTAGAATGAGAAACGGAGCCACTTTCATGAAAGGATTGAAAAATAATTAAACATTACAATAAAAAAACAGTTCTAAACAAAAATGTGGCATTCTTATTTTGTTCATTTTACCTATTAATAGTCACATCAGACAGACCGGAGGAATGCGCTTCAACAAAATGAAAACCTGGTTAAAGTTCAAACAATCGAAGCTCTCATGGTGTGACAGCTGGTGTCAACGTGAAAGCTGAAAGGTCCTCTTTGAGTGATGTCCGCAGTGAGTGCTTCGACAGCAGCAAAAAGCAGCGGTTCCTTGGTCGTCAAATCCCGGATCGCTGTGTCGCTTTCCAGATTAGAATCCACGGGGAGGGCGAGGCTGCACAATCGCATCTCGAAATTGGCACTCGCTGCTGCGGCGCCACAAACTGAGGTTCAAAGTTAAGGGGAGAGGGGCACGTGAGCTGGAGGTAATCAGCAAGAACAAGGGATGGGGGGCGACTCGGCAGTCGCAGAGAGCCCCCTCGGACAACTTCAAATGATCCTACCTAAGAGGTTTACTGGGTAATCACTGTGACCAAGAGGTGTCCTCCTCCTCCCCCGACCCGCAGGACACAGGGAGCGGTGTGAGCACGTCCACTTGAAAGCATTCTCATGTCTGAAAAATAGCACCAGGCTCACAGACTTCTTCTCGGCTCCTCGGAAAGATTCCGGGTCAGCGAACAGCGCCTTATTATTCGTGCCTAAGGTTTGTCAGTGTTTCCATGAAGGAAGACCCCTAGAATTATCTTCTAAAGCCTGGTAGCCAGCAAATCGAGGAATGACAGTGCACAATGATGCATCTGTAGCACTTTTTCAGAGTATGACTCAACAAAAATAACAACAAGTGAGGAGCGGGGACGAGAGGAGCGGGGGCGAGGGCGAGCGAGCGCGGCAGCCTGCTCAGCTGACCAGACGCTCGTGCGTCATGGCCTTTTGCCGGCATGTTTTTCCAATTATCGCGCACGCGTCTGGGCACGATAATTGGAAACACATGTCTGCCGCGCGTAACCATCCGAAAAAGGCCAGCCACGACGCACGAGCGTTTGGACTGCTTCTGAAACCCCCTTACTTAAAGTCTTCGCCTAGCAGCGCTTGCGCGCTACTCGGGGCTCGACCTAAAAACGCAATCAAATACATGATTGCCAAGCATACTATTCTGGTCAGGCAGGCCTTACTAACGTGTAAAAGTACTCACAGTGTGATTATTAGAAATGGAGGTTTTGAAGAATATTTGGTGTCCCTTCTCTTTTGACACCTTCTCTCAGCAAGGATATAAATAAAGATGTTAGTGATGGCCTTTACAGAGCGGCTTACTGCAGCTCATTTTTTTCCACTGAAAACAAAGCACTGTTATCAGCATAATGCTTCTTTTGGCCAGAGCCTGATGCCCCCCTGGGATCACTTGAGGTTCCCCAGTTTGAAGACCCTGCACTAGAGACATTCCCAAATGGAAAGCCCTGAAATTCAGCTTAAGCATGGGTGGTGTTGACCATCACAGTTATTTATGAGCCTTTCCTATCGCCATCCCTGCAGACAAAAGCTCCTAAAAATACAAAAATACGGGACACTGACCAGAGCTTAAGCAATGAAAGTTAATTACAACAAAGAAATGAAGAGGAAAAGCGAGGGAAAGAGAGAAAGAGGGAGAGAGAAGGCTGGAAGGAAGAGTGAAATGAAGGGCATATGAAAATAAAGAAGAAACTGTGACGAAAAGGAAGGGTAAAAAGGATGAAAGGATGGCTGCAAGGGCGAATGGACTGATGGATGTAAGGATAAAACAATATTTGCCTGAGTGAGAGAAAGAAAGTGGCCTGAATGATAAAAGTCTGGATGAATGGGTGAATGGATGAATGGTCGCCTGGATGGAGGCGTGGAAGGATGGATTGCTGGATGGATAAAAGGAGGGTGAATTGGTGAATGGATGGATGAATGGATGGGTAAAAGGATGTATGAATGTTTGGAAGTGTGAGCGAAAGGATGGATGGATGGGAAAGGAATTAGGATGGATGAAAGTATGAAAAGATGGATGTATACATGAAAGGCTTGAAGATGAATGGAAAGCATTGATAAGGGACCTCATTGAGAGTGGGTATGGCTTACTCTCTTCAATCACCCAGTGGCATTCGAGGTCTGGATTAAGGTGGGGGGTATTTTTATTTGCTGGCTACTCCCTTGTGTTAACAGCATGACAGCCGACCTTCTTCTGTGCACTTCTCAGAGATAATGTGGGTGCTGCAGAGGGGGTTACGACACATAGAGGTCACTGTGCAAATCTATGTGACAGTTTTTAGTGTTTGCAAATGTGAACAGCTTTAGGGTGGGCCACAATGTAATGCCAGGACCCCGCTCCCTCAGCCTCGGTCTTGGGGGAACGAGCGCACCCTCTCTAAAAACAGTAGGTTACTCTATCCACTCCTGCCCACCCCTGACTTGTGACTGCCCCCTATTTGTGCCCTGGTGTATTGTATGGAAATAGGCACCAGGCTTGCTTATCCTGAATTTTTGGAACTGCTTTGTCCCAAGGTACCATAAAAGTAGGACCATCCTACATATATAGAGCATCCCGCATAGTCTGTTTCCTATGTGAGATGGGTGCAGTGGCGTAACAAAGGACCCCGCAGTCCCTTTAGTGCGGGGGGGGCCCGAGCTCCATGGGGCCCCCTCAGCACAGTACCCTGGCACGAGAGCTCCTGAGTGAGTCCAAAGGGGGCTCCTCTATGTCCTTTGCAGGGAGGCCTCCTCAAGTTTTGTTACGCCACTGGATGGGTGTCTCATGCTCCCTGCCTAGAATCGAGACCTTCTCCTTTCGTCATGTGAGAACATGAAACCCTTGCTGGGCAGGGATCTGCTACTGCTACCTCAAGCACCCGACTAAATTATAAGCCTTGTCAGTGAGGCTCCTAGACTTGCATTGTAAGGCAAAAAAGCAAAAAAATTAATTTCAATTCTTTAAACGTCCTCAAAACAAAATTAGATTGTTGAAGGAACAGACCTGAGATTTACTAACGTTGGCACTGGTACTCACATTGCACTGCAAAGTTTTGCACTGCACTCCTGGGCCTTAATAATGCATAGTCAATAGGTGCAACATTTTGCATAGCTCTACATAAGTGCCTATGCAAAAGTTAAGAAAATCTACCCCTCAGAGTGAAACATATGGTATTAACATTAGGAACAACTAGTAATAAAGGGTGATTGCAACGAGCTCCCCCCAATCATCATTTAATGAAACACAGAACTATAATAGCCCCACAGAACAAGAAACATTAACTTTATAAATGCTTCGGGCTGGCCTGTAGGGCAATCAGGCAGTACCAGATGGCAGTGCTTAATTTGAGCCAGTGGTTTCCGGTGCTCGGAACTAGTACTTAATTGTCAACACCGGTGCTTCTGACAGTCTGCCCCATGGTAGCAATGTTTAGCTAATTTAGAGATGACCACGACAACAGGAAGATGCTATGGTCACCTAGAAAAGTTATGATAGCATCCAACGGAAGGTCGATACTAGTGATCATCTGTGAGGGAACCTCTTCCCAATAGTCTTGGATGCAAACGCATAACAACCATGGGGCATATTCACAAGGAGCTATCGCCGAATTAACGGCACTTTATCGCAGCCAAAGTAGTGATAAATTTACCTCCCCATTCACAAGCCGGTGTTAACATCCCACAGCACCAGTTTACCCGCGATAGCAGCCTCAAAAAACATCGCCACAGAGGACCCCCGCAAATAACGCTAATAAGATGCAGAGTGGGCGTTCCCGTGACAAAAGCCGAGACAACAGCACACCTCAACATTCACAACGACCAGCCACATCCGCGATAAAAACACAAAACAGGTGATAAGGCGCGTTAGCACCAGAAAATCTACACCTGCTCTGACCTGGTGTAAAGTCGGACGGCAGCCAGCACCACAAAAGGGAGCACAGCCCAGGGCCACATCCCAAGGGCAACAGATGCCATGGAGCCACTCATCATGCGGCCCGGACACCCAAGAGGGCCACAACACCCATCCCCACCACCCCAGGACCCCATCCCACACCCGGAACACCCCCCCCCCCGGACCAACACAGACGCAGCGCAGACAAAGACAGCGGAACCCCAGGAAACGTACCAGCCGCACAGACCCAACATCTGACAATGTCACCCTCCACTGCAGGCTGAAAGGGACAACCAACCTACGCATCCTGACCATCATCGCCTAACAGGCCTACGGCAACAACGCAGCGGACAACCAACATCCCACCCCACACAAAGCTGATGGCGTGGCTGCACCTGTTGGCCCCTGGGACCCCCCATCTAACACCCGCCAGAGTCGGAGGAGTCTCACAGCCAGCCACATCCAAGTCCCCCACACCTGTCCTGGACATCACCACCACCCTGGTACCCCAGTCCCCATACGTACAACACAATGCGCAGGATCCGCTGGAGACCAAGCAAGGACCATACGCCATAGCAGGATGCACGCACGTGTTGGGGGCAATACACAGCACACATGTACTACCTGTGCCCCCTGGTGACACAGCACACAACCACCGCAACAGGAAGCACACGTCCCACACCAATGTGCAGGCAACAACAGAACACCGTGGAACACCCAACAATGTCGCCTTCAAATACACAGCCAGTGTGCATGATACCTTCATCCTCCGACAGTCCATCATCAACCAGCGTTCCCAGGATGGCAACAAGGGAAATGTACAGCCCCTTGGCAATATACAAATGAACACCCCACACACCTCAACACCACAACCATGCAACTCACAACTCTGGCAATGCACACGTCACAAAATCACATACAACAGGCACAACAATATGCCCACCCACTAGACACGACAGAACAACTTACAATGTCCACATGGGCAAGCCGTGAAAATGAGCCAGCAACGGCATGGCACCTCAGCCACATACTAGCCCAATGTGGGGAGAGGTGGCAACCAGGCATGTGTGAAGGATGCAGTAGAACCATGATTGGGAAAGTACACAATGCCAACAGTGCCGGAGATGTGCTGGACACCACGCAGTATGCAGAACACACCCATATCCATGGCGACATACACCGCTTGCGTATGAAGTGTAGTGGACAGTGGACGCCACCATGTCACCCCAGCCAGTGGGGGACCTCGCGGAAATGTTGCCTGTTACGCCCCCCCCAAGCATCAGCGGAGTGGGATGGCCCGGCGTACGCCACACCAGCGTAGGGGTGTGAATAAAAACCACGTAGGCCTGGGCGTGGTCCACTTCCGGAAAGACCCACATCTCTGCCAGGGTGGCGCCTCCCACCTCGCCACGAGGCCGACGCCATCCTCGTGAGCGGAGTTTCCTGAGATGCCGTGCGCCTGCCGGTCCCCGGCACGCTGGTCCACGAACCCGTCAGGCCACACTGATCACCTTCCGACACCGGCGTGTGTCAAGGAGGGCCCACCACGTGCCGGCGCAAGCCACAAGCCCGAGGCCCGAGACCTTGGCAGCCACCTCAGACCATCACGGCCGCCACGACAGCAGCCCGCTTTATTCCCTTTTTGTTGACGTACTCCACTGCCGCCCCCGGCCTACTCTTCGGACCAGTAGGTCCCACATGTGGAACTGTGTCTTGAGTCATGAATGGCAGTGACCCCATATCCCGGCCAGCAGCCACAGCACCAGACCCCCCCAGTTCAGTGAGGCATAGTTCCATATGGGCATCTTGCGACACGTGGTGCCACTAACCCTGTTCAACGCCAGCCTGCTACACGTGGTGCCACTAACCCTGTTCAACGCCAGCCTGCTACACGTGGTGCCACTAACCCTGTTCAACGCCAGCCTGCTACACGTGGTGCCACTGAACCTGAACAACGCAGGCCGGTGGGGCCATCCAACCTATGCCGGAGACACTCGGTGAATGGGCCGTGCTGACCGCTGCCTCAGGCCTACACCACGGTCAAGTAGGTCACACATTTGGAACTGAGTCTTGATTACACCATGGCAGTGAACATTAATTATGGCAGAGAACAATTCACAATACACCCTCCGATGTGGTTGCAACAAGTCTGTGCATGGCATCACAACCACACGTGTCTGTGTGCCTACGCAGACCACTGCCCTCGGCCTAGGCTGCGCACGAGTGTGATCACAGATTTGGAACTGAACATCGGTAATTCAGGAGGAAGAATACATTTCTTCGCACGCACGGAGGGGCGTAAGAGGATGACACGTTGCAGTCCGGAGGGAACACGATCAGCGTCACGGAGGTGATTGAACACTACCGACAACTGCCACTGTGTCACTAACTCTGTGCCTCGCAAACCAACGACCCGTGGCTGTGGGCCACTGCTGACCACTGCCTCCGGCCTACACTGCGGTCCATTAGGTCACAGAGCCTTGATTTGGCATTCTTGGAGTTCACATATGTGTACCGGCATCATCGCAGACTGCATGCCCTCACAGCACCTGTGCCACTAAGTGTGTTCCCCGACATTCGTGGACACTCACTGGTCGTACATTGGTGGCGTTTGAGTCTATGGACTAGGGGCTAGTTTTCATCCTCATGTAGCTAATCCCGAATTGTTGGTGCAAACGAGGCTTGCGCTTTCCACTCCTCCATTTGCTGCTTCCAAATAACATCAGACCTTCCGCATCATGCCCTGGAGGACACCTTCCACTGTCCCCCGAAACCCTCCGCAACATACACCTCGGACATTAATGGGGACCCGCTCAGGTCGCATGGCCCATCTGACTACACCGCAAGTCACCGTCCCGTGGCTGGGTGCATGTGCCGGCCGCAGTGCATCCGGGGCCACTAACTCTGTGCTGGTCAGGCCTGGAACCCCTTCTTCTGAGACATTGAATGGCCTATGTAGCGATGGTCTTGGGGTCATCAACGCCATGTGTCTGTGGCCCTGCGCTGTCCGCCTCCTCTGGCCCCAACTGCGGGCCACCAGGGCCCACACATGGCATCGAGTCTTGACCGGCCCGGATGTCGCATCACCGCAGGAGGCACACGCCACCACCGCAAGGACCACCTTCAACCGCCATCTGCCAGAGTCGAAAAGGTGGTCCTGACAGACCTAAGGATTTGCTCAGACCTGTCGTGGATGCCATCATCGGCCTGATACCCTGCTCAGCACTCCAGGTGCCAGTGACTCAGTGCACCGCAAGCCATTGTCCGTTACTGAATGTGTTTTGTGCTGTTGTGAGGTTGCGCAGCAATGTCACCTCATGCAGTGGGGAAGACCTGGGACTATGATGAGGAAGATGTGTCAAGTTTGCGGAAGGGAGAGGGTACAGACAATGGGAGGGCAGGAGGCAACAGCCCCAAGGCAGAAATGCAGACTGGTGGTGGTAGTCAAGCTACACACCCGGATCTATTACTGGGTATTGCGCTGTGGACTGCGGACGCAACTGTCACCTCAGGCAGTGTGGGAGACCTGGGACGTTGATGAGGAAGTTGATGCAGGTGTAACACACCCCACTGCATCTGCATCAGGACTGACCCGAAGGGACACAATCCTAGCAATTTCTTCACATGAGCGCGCTCTTCTCTAGTGCCCCTACCTCAGTGCACTGCAACTCACGGAACCTCCTGACTGAATATTGGGTGACCTCTGTCCTTACTCCGGATCCCTCCATGTTGCTCTGCATTTGACTCTGTTATGCTGGTGTTTTCTGTTTCCATTGCACTGGTGTCCACTGTTCAGGTTGTTGCCAGCACCAAGCACTCCATGCGGGCTGGCTTATACTC
Source organism: Calotriton arnoldi (assembly GCA_963921515.1). Classification (NCBI taxonomy): domain Eukaryota; kingdom Metazoa; phylum Chordata; class Amphibia; order Caudata; family Salamandridae; genus Calotriton; species Calotriton arnoldi. Next base: position 276,066 of record CAWUFW010000676.1, on the reverse strand, counting down.
AACCCACACACATCCAGCACAGGCGTCACTGTTCATGTGGCCCTGCCAATAAAGGGGCTGGGCGCACGTGCCCGTAGCCAGTTCAACATGATATGTGCATGTGTCTCTGTGGAGGTGTGGGTCTCCTTTGTGCGGTGTGGGGGGTCCCTGAAGGGTATTGGACACCCACGTATGTGTTCTAGTTCGCATTCCATGGGTTGGGCAACATCCTCACCTGTTGGGCCACCTCCTTTTGGCGTTCTGCCACCTGGCATTGGGGTGCCATGTGTGGGTGGGTGAAGTGTTGTGAGGCAGCCGTGATTGCGGGTGCTTCATGCTGTGTGGTCTGTTGCAGGGGCTGGGTTCTCCTCTGAGTAGCTTGTCTGCCCTGGTCCTGGTGGTGGGTTGTGTGGGATGTCCATGGGCTGTTGCATGGCGTCGGTGTCTGGGCTGTGGTGTTCGTCTCGGGCATCACTGATGGGTTGTCTGTTCTGACCTGCTGGAGGTGTTGTTTGTCCCTCTGCATTGTGAAGGGGAGGTGCATGTTGGCATTGTGTTGGCGCCTTGTTCTTGTCGACATGCAGACTGTGTGACGATGTACATTGTGACTGTTTGGGCGGTGGTGGCTATTTGAGTTGGGACAGTGTACATTTGGCCTACATGGCTGATGTGGGGTTGTAGGGGTAGATGTGCATCTCACAGTTCCCTGCTCTGTCCGATGTGATTGTTCTGTTACTGTGCCTGGTTGGACCCAGTTGTGTCTCCTGTTCTGCAGTGTGGGTGTTGCACTTTGTGCCACATTGTCATGGTATGTGCTGTGATTGCTATGTGTGTGTGCTGCAGTGTGCCACGGGGATGGGGGACATGTCCCTGGGTAATTGTGGGTGTGCAGTGTGTTACACCTCATTGTGCATGTGTGGCATTGTGCCCATCACCCCCCGTCCCCCCAGTCCCTGTTGGATCCTCACCCTGTTGTTGTTGTGTCAGGTCCTGTCGGTCTGTGTCCGTACTCCCTACTCCTTGCACCCTCTCCACACTGATGACTGTGGCCTGGGTTTCCTCCTGCTCCTCCTGTGGCGCTGGACTGCCACCTCCTGTCGCTGTTGCTGCCTTCCTGTTGGCAGCGGGTTTGTACCTGGTTTAGGTTGTCAGGTCCTGCCGGCGCCTCTTGGCCTCCTGGATTGGCCTCCTGGGCACTGCGACTGCATTCCAGGTGGTCTGCTTGTGGGTCAGTTGCTGGTAGTGTTCTGTCGCCTCCGTGGCCTTGGTCTTGTTTTCCTGCGGTCTGCACCCCATCTTCCTCTCCATTTTCTCCTTGGCCTTCCCCAAGCCAGTTGTTCCTTGCTGGTGGTCTGTGGGGGTTGTGGGGTTCGCGTTGACCTCTGCGCTGGGTCAGGGTGCATCCATGTTGCTACGTGCTTTGGCTTGTTTCTGGTGTGTTGTGTCTGTGGTTTTTATGGTGCTATTTCCCGCCAGACGCGTGGGATTTGCAGGCCTGAGGCTGCTTTTCGCTACTTTTTGTACCGCGATTGGCCTCATCGCATGATTTCTCGCGTTCGCGTTTGGCATTTTTTCGGCGTGGTGTTGATTTTCACGCTGGCATTTGACGCATTATCTGGTGACTATCGCATGGTACCGCCTTGTTGTGAATTCCACGTTGACACGGGGTTATTTTCCCGCGATGGGCTGCGATATTGAAAGTTGCGTTACGCTACTCTTGCGGTAGTTATCACACGTTCTTGTGAATATACCCCCATGTGTTTATGCACAGCTCTTCTTCTCCGCATCCCTTCTAGGACAGCACGGGTCCCCTAAACATCGCCCTTAACCTAGTGAAGTTAAATTATTATCAGGCGATGACATTATAGACATTTCCTTCGCTTTGGGTGCAGATGGATGACTTTGTCACTCTTGCCCAAATGTTATTCCATTTCTCTTTTGGAATTTCTATCCCTAAGTCTTTCTCCCAGGCGGGCAGATAGGAGTGTTGCTTAGTGAGGTTCACACTATTGATCCAAGTGTAAAGTAATATAACCCTTTCACGCAATCCTCTATTCAAACTGATTCAAAATAAAATACTTCACAGAGCATATCTCACACCCCATAACACAATCTTCTACACCCCTGCTGTGCGGGGGGCCCCAATCTGCAGGGGGGGGGGGGGCGGCTCATCCAACTCTGCAGCCTGTGTGAAAAAGCATGCACAGTGATTGAGAGCAATACATACAGCCTGCTCCCAGCACTGGGTGTTCCCTGAGCAGTGAGCACAAAATATTGGCAACAATGTTGGCAAATAATTGTTGCAAGCTGAGAGGCACCGAAGCCTCTGCCACTTGGCAGGTGAACAGAGAGCAAAATACATCAGAGGCAAAGAGGGGCGAGGGGCTGTGGGGGTGGGGGGTAAAAGGACATTACAGACACCCAAGAGAGAGGTAACTAGAGGTGTGAGGATGAGGGAGAGAGATTAGAGGGACAGCTGTACAGACAAGACAAGAGACAGGTATTGAGGCTGATGAGAGATCAGAGGAGAGAGCGGACCCGCTAGGAAACGAGAGCGAGCTGCGAGGATATAAAAGGACTGCTTTGAGAGAGTAAGGGGGAGACAGCTGAGAGAGAGGGGGAGGAGACAGGTGTATCTGAAGTCAATGAGAAAGGGGTGAACCAGGTACAGAGACAGCTAAGAGAGAGTGAAGGGAGACAAGATAGAGAGAGAAACATGGAAAGACAAATGAAAGAGAGAGGGGTGGGGGATAGAGATACAAACATGTTAGAAAGAGACATCTGAAAGCAGAAGGGCCACAGAAGTGACACATAGGTGATAAAGAAACAGAGAGAGAGAGAGCACAGAGGAGGCATGTGTGAGAAAAACGAGAAGATTGACAGGTAAAAGTCAGCTGAGAGAGAAAGGAGGAGACAAGTCACAGAAATACCACTGAGGGAAAAGAGGAGAAATGCGTAAGATTTGACAAAGGGACACACAGGTGAAAAGGGAAAAGCTGAGACAGAGGAGGAAATGGGTGTGGAAGGTGATAATGATACAGACAAGTAGGAACAAATCAGCTGAGAGAGACAGTGGGGAGAGGGCAGAATAAAGGGTGGTAACAGTTTAGCTAAGAGGAAGGACAGCTGAGACACAGCAAGGTGATAAAGAGATACAGACTGGCGAGAAAGAGATGGCTGGGAGGTGGAATAGGTTTGAGATAAAGAGTCAGATGAGGAAACACAGTTGAGAGAGGGGGGCAATGGGAAAGAGACGCCCTGGAAAGAGGAGGGCAGGTGCGATGGGAGCTGATAGATTCAGAAAACAGGTGAGGAAACTGACAGCTAGGAAAAAGGTGCCAGAGAGAGAAGTGATACAGAAAACTCAGAGAAGAAAAAACAACCTGATGGAGGAGATGGACAGGAGAGGAGAGAAGAACAGGAGGGAGGGGAGTAAAGAGAGTAAAGAGGGCAGGTGAGAGGTGTGAGAGATGAGACAGAGCTTGGGAGAGTAGTACGACAAGATGGGGAAGATGTGAGGACAGCACAGAAAGGTGACAAATGAGGAAAGAGGGATACGAGAGAAGAGGTACAAAGTGAGGAAGAAAGATATAGGAGAGAGATCAGGGAGAGGAAAGTAATCATGCTTCATTTCAAACATGTATTCATAATCTGACACAGCATAAAGGGCATAATGTCTTGGAGGATGTGTATATGTGCATATGGCACATGGGAGACTTCAAAACATGGAGTACAGCTCTGTGAGTCCAACCTGTGACCATTAAATTTGTCATAATCCACAATCACCTAGATAAAGGCAATGGGTCTCATAGTGCGTTCGTGCAGGAGGCAAACGAGGCTCCACCAGAATGTTTTTTGTATCCAAGGGAGAGAAGTCACAACTGAGTGAGCCAGCGTTTTCTTCTTCAAAATCTTTGAAAGACTCTTAAGATACAAGGGGGCATATGTACAAAAGCATTTTTGCGGTCGATAAAGTCCTGATTCACAGAATTTCGTCGCGTCCGACCGCAAAAAGGCTTTTTGATATGTAAAAAACACAAATTGAGATTCAGTAACATGTTACTGAATTGCAATTTGTATTTAACAATTCGGTATTTGGAAGGGGCTTGTTTAGGGCGTCCCTTCCAAATAGAGAATCGCAATGGTATGTATGAATGTTTTGCAACCGAATTACGGTTGCCAAATATTCATTTTTTACCAACATCTCAAGGATGGTGGTAACCATTCGCAAAAGGGTGTTTTAGAAAAATCAATAAAGACTATATTTAAAAAAAAACATTTGAAAAAGGGAAGGGGTCTCTATAGGACCCCTTTCCCTTTGTGAATGTTGAAACAATTATTTTTTAGGAGCAGGCAGTAGTCCCACCGACCACTACCCACTTTGAAGTTTAATTTTCTTTTTTAAACGCATCCCAATTGCTGTGGCGTATAGGGAACAATTGACGGGCAATTTCTTCTTTAAGAATTGAAGGCAAATACACAATTGTTCTGAGGCACTGTATAAGCACGTAACTGGGCGAAACACGTTGGCTGTGCAGAAATTATTTTCCTCAACTAGAAAAATTTTGAATAAAGAATTGCAAAAACCATCTCTTGATTCTTCTATTTGTGATCAAACAGCACTTTGCTGTTACTCAAGTTCTTGTTTGAAGTTGTCTCTCTATTGTGTTTTAAAAAACTTGTAATTAAATATTCCTTCACATTAAAAAAGGCTCGAAATTCACTGAAAAAAACAAAGGTTAAAGCAACTTTATAGTTAGGTGTGATAAAAAGATCTGTTTAAAAAAAAGAAATCTTTAGAAATTCACTGAAAAAAACAAAGGTTAAAAGTAACGTTATAGCTAGGTGAATTTATCAATGACAACATTAACGTTTTGAAATAATAAAAAAACTACAGAAATTCACCAGTTATAGTTAGCAGAGCTACTTATAACTTGCACCTCCGCCATGCACTGCTTATGACATCACTCATGACAGGTGCAATGACATAATTTCTGACATCACTCTTGACATCTCACATGACATCATGCTCTTTAAGCAGGTATACTATTAGAGCTATGAAAGTAAGAATAATATGTAGCGTCTTTACTGCTATCATACATACAACCCCCATAGGTAAAGCAAGATTGTGTCATTTGTAACATGGACCCTATTCCATACACTTCATGGGTAGTGGAGTTCATATTGACTATTGTTGAGGCTGGGCTTCTTTGCAGATGCCCCCCCATTTCCTGCCCCATTTTAGACTGATAGATGCTGGTTTTTACTCTGATAGTGCACTGGGACCTGCTAACCAGGCCCCAGTGCCCGTGCTCTTCTCTCTAAAAAGTGATGTGAATTGGTACACCCAATTGGCAATATACTTTGCCCCTAATAAATGCATAGTATATGGTACCCGTGGTACCCAGCGCAAGGATGGTAAAGGGAGTTGCCAGGGTGGCAGCACTATATTGTGCCACCCTGTATGACCCAAGTAAAAATATGTCTGCAGGTCTGCCACTGCAGCCCTGCACGAGCAGGCTGTCTGCTCAAGAGTGACTCTGCACACACCCTGTGCTGCAGAGCCACACCACTGCCTTAAAGTAAGTAGGTCACTCTCAAGGTTGTCCTCCTAAGCCCAGGAGGTAGAGTGTATTATAATAAAGGTGTGGATATATATGTTTATACATATATATCCGTACAGTAACCCTGTAAAGCAAAAATTTACTGTAAGTGACTGGCGGTCCACAGGGTAACATAGGCTGGCTACCGAGAAAACTCGAGGTAACAAGCTCCATTATAGAACAACCTTATTGTGTCATGTTTGGTGTCAAAACACAATGCTTTTCCACCCTCAACACGATTCTCGTTTCAAGGGTGAGCTGGCTTGCACCTAGGTGCCACCCTGAGTGGGCACCCACCTAAGGCTTAGTGCTCCAGTGCTTTGGCGGGCTTCCCCGAGCCGTTTGCCACCAAGACAAGAGTCTGCCGTCCTGGTGGGATGTGCTAGCACTTCCCCAGGATGGAGACAAGGACCTGGGCAGGAAGGAGGTCACATCTCCTCCCGCCCAGGATGGCTAGTGTTTACAGTCATCAAGGCAGTGAGCCTCAAAGGCTTTCACCACCCTTGATGTGTAATTACTTGTCCCCCACTCAAGGACAAACCCCTTCATGCCCTGTCCCGCCTGAGAGGCAGGAAAATTAGGTAGTCAGGAGGCATACACCTTCAAAAGATTAGCCACACCTTTGAGGGTGGGCTAGGAGCTCTGTAGAACCAAGGATGGGTTCTGCCATGTTGGAAGACCCTAAGTTAGAGGATTATGGGTAAAAAGGTGATGTACACCCACAGGATGTTGGCATCTCAGGGGCGGATTAGCCGCAGGGACCAGTAGCCCATTGGCCACTGTCCCTCATGCCCTAAACACCCCCTAAACTAGGATTTAAGGGGCTCCCTTGGCACCAGAACCTCGGTTCTGACTTTAAATCTGAGAAGAGTCACATAGAAGATGCCGTCACTGACAACAGGACTTTAGACTCTGCCGCAGCGCAAAGAGAGGACAATTAAGTGCCCTGAAGAGACCATACACTGGAACTATATGTTCAATGTGTGCCCTTGGCAAAAGCTCATTGCTCCCAGCAAGAAGGACTCTAGTGGACACCAGAAACCAAGGTATACTCGTCTGGGCTGGTGGGACCAGTCCCCTGCAAGCTGCAGAAAAATCGACGTGCTGCGTGACAAAAATTGCGACTTGCTGGGCCTATCAAGAGTGAGCCCAAAGAGAAGTGGTGTCCTGCAAGCCCAGCGTGGTAGCTAAGCTTTCACCAAGTTTCAAGCTGCTCCTCTACTCCTGTCGACCTCCAGCTGCAGAAGTAACCGTGGACTACTTTGCCGCAGCCAAGGCTTGGTGATCGCCAGTCAGGTGATTGACCCCTTGAACGACATCTCCAGCCCAAGGGCACCTCACAGCAACAGCGACCAACTTCAGAAATGACCCCTCTGCTGTGCTCCTGCATACTGAAGTTGGAGTCGTCGAGTGAGTGGTAAAGCATCTTTGGCGCAACCTGCCCCGGTGAGTGACAGCTGCCAGCTACCTCTGCACCCAGAGCCTGCCGAGCAAGGTAGAAGAAATCCAGCTATTCATCCCGGGTCCTAGGACCCCAAAGGCCTCTACTCTCTGTGGGTAGACTGGAACTCCATCTCCAAGTGTGGTTTTGTCAAATGCTGCAAGTTTGACAGTTTCCACGGATCCCGTTCAGTACCAAGGACAGCCAGGTCACCTCTGCACCCAAACTTCCTGGTCAAGGTAACGAAGTAACAACAGTTGGAACGTGACCTAGGGACCCACATGACCTTATTCACAAGAGCGTTCATTTGAACTCACCCTGCAAGTGACCGAGTGCCACCTGTGGTTTCCCCCATTGACATCAATGGGACCAGTTTCACAGTTTTACTGCATTTATTTTTAAATGCTTTAAAAATCCACAACTCCGGTTGTATGTATGATACCAAGTTTGTTTTGGTGCCTATATTTATATAAAAATACACTCTATTTTTATAAGTTGGTGTCAAGGTTTCTTTCAAGTCGTGTCACTTACTTATTGTCAATGATGGTATTGGAAATGCTTAACACATGTTCCTCTTAGTACTCCTGACTGCTCTGTGCCACTCTACCAGGACCGAGCTAAGGCTTCTAAGGGTGAATCCGAGGTCCATCTCTGTGTATTGTGTTAGTATGATATGATAAGCCCTCCCAGCCATATAACATAATACTTCCACCTTGCAACAACTATGAACCACAGATGAAATGGTAACCTATCCTGCACATAGTGTTGAATCTGTATACAACTGTTCCGGGAAAACCAAGTTCCTCAAGATACTCAAGCCCTGTTACATAAATAATGCCCTACTACGGACACTCTACCTGTATCTAACCCCTGACAGTCACTGAACATACATTGACAGATGAAGTGGATATGAGTAGAAAAGTGGGTACTGTTAACAGTGTTTACTCTATGGAGAGAGTTTACTCTGTACCACACTGTTTGCAGACAGTGAAACTCTCATGAGTAATACACCATAGAGTATTAAAAAGTATCTACTAAGCACAGTGTACACTCTATGCAAAACTTGGCCAAAGAGCAACTATTTACTTGAAATAAACAAGGTCTGAAGGTGCTAAATAAAGATCATACTACTTGCAACCTTCATACTGTGGTGACAACTTTACAGATAGCCCATCTTCAGAAGCAAAACAAGCACATGTACATAGGTTAGTACCTGGTGCACACAGTCTTCTATGTTAAGTAGAAATTGTCATGCTGAGATGATTCTAATAACTCAAGGCTGCTTACAGTACTTAGTAAGTAGTACATAGCATCTTTGCCGTGTTGGAAACTTTCATTACCTCTACATACCTATGAAGCATTTGGAGCACATGTGTTTTGTAAACACTTACACCCATTAGCTGGGCACAGACTGTACAAAATTAGGTAGAAACGTAATATGGTAGGGAGCGTGGCTTGGAGCCCCGGGAGAAGATGGCCGCCTGAAGTTAGAGGTCCGGCAACCGGGGGAGATTACATGCGGTTTTCTACCAGCCAACACCAACTCCCAATCTAGGCAGATTGAAGTCCAGGGTGTCCTCCTCAGCCCCTAACACAGTTTTAAACTCCAGAAGCTCCACATTTTTCATTCATTATCACCCGACCCAGGAACCTGCAGCACGATCAGCAGTGAGAAAATGGCAGCCACATTGCCACGATGATCAGTCCGCCACGGCGATCAGCCTTACTGATCCCCCAAAAAGCCTCATCCGAGTCTCATCTGGGTAGCAAAGGCACCTAATGTAAATTGTTTGCCCTCCACTTTTGCGCTGTCCCAGTAATTGCTACCAGCTTCTCCCCGCCTGTGGGTCCAATACAATTAACTGTCAAAATGGCGCCAGTTTTATGGACCATTACCTTGCCTGGCTCCGCTAATGAATGACTGTCGATCTCGGAGATAAGAGCAAGTTACACTGCCCCACAAGGTTTGTGGCACTAACATCTAAGTGCTTGTCTCCCCCCGCCACCCCCACCCCCGGCACGCTAGTACTCCTCGACACTCTGACTGGAACAAATGGGAACACTAGGGGAACAAGTGCGCCAAGCAAACAAGATCAAACAATATCAAGCAAGATCACACCGGAGCACGAAAAAAAAAATGAATAGTGAATTTGTGCTAACCACTAAGCCCTAATTCAGCTTGTGGCGTGCTGTGGTCACATACTGGCATGGGCAGTGGAGGAGCGTGCACTGGTACTTACGGCCGCCGATTGCATAGAAGTAGACTCCGCTGCAGAAATATCACTTACCACTTACCACTAAGCACTAAATCAGTTCATAGCTGGATATAGTACTCACCCACCAGGCCCTACATCAGCTTGTAGCGTGCTGCTGTCGTGGCCTAAATCGGGTAGTGCGGGAGTGCGCCGATACTTTGACTGTCAATCACACGGGCGAGCTCCGTAGTGGTGTGAAACTTGGGCAACCGGGAGCTCTGTGAAAGCAGAATCTTCACAGAATGACAGAAACATTACTTATCTACTAAACTCTAATCAGTCCATAACGTGTTTGCATTACCTTCATGATCGGCAAGTGAGGTCTTCACTAGGGTGACCAACTGGCATGGGTGCAAATACAGAACAGTGAGTGTAAAAATTCAGGACAAAGGGTCAAAATTCAGGACAAAGATTCAGGACAGAAGGTCAGAATTCAGGACAAAAATTCGGGACAAAAGGTACGTTTTACAGACACATCAGAGGAGGTCCCGCAATATTACATATGTAAAAGACAACCAACACAAGTACAATTCAAAATAAGTTTATATTAGGTTGAGACAACCTTGCACTGCATCTGTTGTGTGTGCGAGTGAAACTTAAACAACTGCGTTTGCATATTAAAAAAAAAAAGATGAAGAAAAAGATCAAAGCTGAAGGCTTCTCACATCTTACCCGCCTCTCCCCCATTGATAAAAAACACCCGATCCGATCAGTCACCCCAAGGGGATGTGATGTGCAAAAGCTAAGGGGGCTCGGGGGCCAGGGTAAACATGAAAATAATAACAGCACAAATGCAGAAACTTTACACCATTGGAGCAAAAGAATAAAAAAATAAAGGACAATTGTATTTGTACCATTATCACTGCTTATGTGACAGTTTAAGAGGCTAACAGTGGATGCACCTGGGTAACATGCACCAAAATGAAACCTCCAGCCCCCCAGAGCGTGGCCCCTGGTGAGGTGACAGGAGCCCATAAGCAAAAGCAGTTTGCCATGCCCTGGGCTCTGGCAGGAGGCGGTCCAGCAAATGCTGTCACTGCCCAGAGAGGCCCATTATCATTCTGTATGTGATAATTAGGCCGACATACAGAATGATAATGGGCTGAAAGCAGCTTGTGCCAGGTCGGGGAGGGGCTGCTGCAGGCCACTGATCACAGCAGGAGCGTGAGCTGGCCCATGCAGTGAGAGTTACCGGCTGCTTGCAGGGGGCAGCTCGCTCCAATGTCTGAAATTATGGACAAAAAGCGTCAGTGAAAGAATTCCTCACGGACAATGGACAAGAGGCCCAAATAACGGGTAGTCCGTGAAATTTACGGACGGTTGGTCACCCTAGTCTTCACAAATTGCCGGAGCTCCCTAACATAGGCAGCGCGGGAGCAAGGACATGAAAACTCTTTGCGGTAGCTGCCCCCTGAATATAATCTTTTTGCCACTACGACGGTACAATTGAACTGCACCACTGTAAGAATCAATTAAGTGTGCCAATAAAGGGTTACTTAAGTGAGCCAAGAAACCCAGTGCCAGCACCTATGTGTTCAGCCACTCTTTATCAGACAATATGAAGAAACAGTGTCTAGGAAATCTTTCTGCAATTACGCTGCAGTCTTTTTACTCCACAACACATTGTTGATACTGCTAACACATGATGTTTTTAAAACCAAAAGGTAGCTCATAGAAGGCGTAAACCCTTGCAAGCTATTCCTATAGAGCCAATGCATCGAGAGCTTCATTAAGACCTTTTCCAAGTACACCCAAGAGCCTAATGGGGTACAAAGCACCTTCATATCCATCGCACTGCTCTAGGTCTAAGTTAGACCGAAGTGCGATGTAATCCCTCCCATATCTGATTCCACTCTGCTCTCGGCTGGGTGCGGGATGTGCACGCTCTACCTGCACTGGCACTATACCACCATCTTTTAGCCTCAAAGTCTTAACTCCTAAAACCAAAAAGTGCCCACAAAGTCACACACTTCTTCACCTTATGTCATCTGCAGTCCTGTACCTTGGGATTGGAGCGATGCACAAGTGGGTCCACCTCTTGATTGTCTCAATTCCGTATGCTGTAATAGCACAGAATTTTGATAGGATCAAGTGAGGGAAGGATAGGAAGGGAAATGCGGAGAGGCAGATCTGAAAACCATAAGAACATGCAATTACTATTTTCTGATTTTTCAAAGACAGATGACTTGAGTTTATATCCTACACACCCTATCCATATAATGTACCTGTAAAAGAAAATAACAGGAACCACTTTTCTTAACATAACGATAGTCACAGGAAAAGAGTGGAGAACATCCTTTGTTCCAATTTCAGAAGAAATGCTTAGTATCAGTGTATCTAAGGGAAAGACATGATATTACTCACAAGTGGCTATCCTTAAGACAACAAACAGTTCTAGTTGTGTCCATTACATCCCAAATAGTTTGCCTGTACTTTCATCACAGGGTGTGGACTTCACTCCTACGAAGATCCCTGTTAGTAGCTAGGCATGAAACACATAGAACACATATGAAACAACGTCAATGAATTGGAACTTTATCAGGTTTAGCAACTGTTATATAATACTCCAATAATCAGACTTTCTTTGCTAAAGCATCTCAAGGAGCAAGGGCATTCCAGGTAACACATGAACTGATAAATAGCCATCATTGTTTGATTTAAGATGAAACAAAAGTTACAAGGCAGTTGCCTCACTGCCAAGTGTAAGGAAATAAATGCCCACGTAGTAATGCCACTTCCAATACAAGAGAACCAAATGTTGTCTGAAACTTATAACGTAATCAGCAGAAACTCCAAAGGCAGAAAACCAATCACCACAGTTAAGGCCTTTCAGAATAAACGGGTTCCTTTACCCATGTGACATGCCAGCCTGCGAACAGACACGTAGTTAGGTTCGGCGGGTTCCTCCACCCATATGAACCGCAAACCAGACTTTGTCCAAGATTGGACCCTTGAGAGAAAGTGGTGCAGAGGCACCGTTACCGGAACTTTTAAGAGACGCGTGCAGTCCGACGTCCTCCATGAATGACCAGGAATAATCTGCACCAGCCGGCCGCGCCGGCTTTCCTTAAGTGTCCGCCCACACCGGAAACACCTCGTGTGTACCCCAGAAGTACTGCGGCATGCCGGGCATTGTAATTTCGTTGATGCTTCGTGCGTCTGACAGCGAGCCCACTCGGGAATCGTAACACCTTTAGCTGAAGCAAAGGAACTATACATTGGAGTGTTCCTACAGCTCAGACAGTCTCTGAAACCTTGCATGAGGATAAAGCACCACCACCAAGAAAGGATCAAAGGGATTTCCACTGAGCATCATACATAGAGAACCCTATCACAGGCTAACTCTCATCTGCTCCAGCAGCTGACACACCCAGCCCTGGTTTCTTGGGCAACTCAGTGTTCCAAAAATGGCCCACAAAAAAGATCTCAGGGACGGGAAGGAGCATAAAGATAGCAAAGAACAAAAAGTGTCCCTTAAAAGTGCCAAACAAGACACTCCTACCATCGAGTCATCGGTCAAGCCAAAGCAAGCCCTAGATATCAACGGCGAAATGAACCTAATCCTACGCAAACTCTCTTCTCTATAAGAACTGGCACAAAGCACCTAGGTGAACACTGATCTTCTGCAAACAGGGATCTCGGCCGTGCGAAACGAACATAAATGACTCACTACACGTACTACTGAGTGCAAATCAAGAATAGTCGTGCTTAAAGACGAAGGTCGCAAAAAAAAAAAAACAGGCCAACGCATAGCAAATAAGCACCCTCTCCAGAACCACTACTGACATAGCAAATAGGAATAGAAGAGGAAACCTAAGAATCTTTGGATTGCCTGAAGGAACTGAGAACCAACCTCCCTTGTGTGTCTCTTTCCTAGAACAATAGATTCCGTAGACCCTGGGTATCAATTTAGAGAGACAATTCAAAATTGAGAGGGCACATAGAGTACCAACCAGACTAATCCTGGCCTCCAAAACTCCAAGACCTCTCATCTTCAGGCTGCTCTGATTCCAATACCCAAAGACTATCTTATTACACATGAGGAAAACAAAATCGCTAACTTGGAATGACAGTAAGATCGGAATCTCCCAGGACTCTGCTAAAGACACTGTATTAAGGAGGAAAGGATTCCTAGCCCTGCGGAACTCCCCCACAGCCATGAACATCACCTTCTCTTTCATTAGGTCTGACAGATTTAAAATCATTAATATGGGGAAAACTTTTTTCTTTTTTTTCTAGGACCCCTCTGAACTCCAATCCTACATTGAAAATCAACAACAAGAAATGATTCCCTGATCGACCAGCTCTGTGAACATTTGGAGTCTATTCATGATCACTCTTCATCCAGACAGATAAGACTCAGGGGCAGATCTACTAGATTCTCACAAAGTGCAGTGCAGCAGCTGCAAAATGCTGCATTGTGCTGCGTAAAAAGGAGACAGCAGTAGAGCGTTATATTTACAGAATATGGCACTCTCCTCCCCTCTCCCTAGCGCTGGTGCAGAAATATGCTGCAGTGCACCATGGACGCACCTTTGCACCATAGTGCAAGGGTGTTTCCGTGAGTCTAGCATAGGTTTTGTACTGGAAGGGAATCCTTCCAGTACAAAATACCATGCTTAGACTAACTTGAAACCTTTTTCCCACTTTGTATGTGTGCTTTACAGTGCCCCACGCATACAAAGTCGGAAAGGAAAGGAGAAATGAAGGCATTTCTCCTTCATAGCCCCTATTTGAAATGGGTGCTATTTTCTCACGCTAAACCCTGTCTACTTTTGTAAGTAAATAGGGCTTAGCGTCAGAAACCTTGGGTGGTTGCATGGGAATGCCCATGCACCACCCATAGTATGCCCTCTTGGCGCTAAATAATGCAAAGCAGCACGATGAGCTGCTTTGCACTACTTTAGAGTAATTTTCCAGTGCTAAACAAGTTTAGTGCTGGAAAGTAAATTAGTAAAAAAAAAATTTGCTTCAATTTCCACCACCTTTGTGATGCAAACATGACGCTTAAACTTAGTCTTCTCAAGCTATTGATGTGTTGATATCTTATATACCCTATGTGTTGATATCCTACTTCTATTGATATGTCGATCTATTGATGTGTAATCTGCTGATGTGTTGATATCTTATACAATGTAATGATCTTATAATGCCCATAAGGTGTTTATGAATCAACTTATAAACTGACCCTCAGCCCATATGCATATATCTACATACATATTGACCCTCTACTCACGTACTTGCACCACTTCCGTCACACGGACTCCTCTTGCGTAGTTACACTCATGGATCTCCAAGCAATAGCACTTCTCTCTTGCACTCATGTGCCCATTACACACCCACCTACATCATATCACACCTTGCACATACTCCGCCAGTCATACAGGTGCACTATCATTTCACACCTATACGGACACACCTGTCCACATCATGACATAAGGGGCAAGGCCCTCTCCAGTCCTTTCGAAAGCCACTAACTATGCTAACTTCCAGCCCTATTAACTCCACAGGGGTCCCCCTAAGCCCCCTGCTATTCAACATATATCTGGCCCCTCTATTTTCTCTGATAGCCAACTGGGGCGTGAAGGCGATTTCCTACGCTGATGACACCCAGCTGGTATTTCCCTTTAATGATCAGTCAGAAGAGTCGTTTAAGAGCTTTAAGGGCTGCTTAAAAGATATTGCCCATTGGATGAATAACAACAAACTTAAGCTGAATGCCAACAAAACGGAAGTGATGTTTTTTGGCAAGAACCAGCCCCCTGCTGCAGACCTCTGGTGGCCGGTGGAAATGGGCCCCCCACCCGCTCCTGTTGGCAGTGCCAAAAATCTGGGTGTAAAGTGGCAGGCTGATTTATCCTTTTCGGCCCAAATTCAGCAGGTGACAGCTGCCTGTTTTGGCAGTTTGAGAAACCTGCGAAAGTTTATACATCTACTGCCAGAGAACTGCCGTCGGGTTGTAGTCCATGCCACAGTAACCTCTCGTCTGGACTACGCGAACGGCCTCTATCTGGGCCTACCAGCTTATCTTGTTAAGAAACTACAAATGGTTCAAAATGCGGCTGCGAGATTAATCAGACGTGTCCCATTTCGGCAGCATATCTCTCCGCATATCAAGGAACTACATTGGCTACCTGTAGCAAATAGAATCAAATTTAAGGCCTTAACCCTAGCTTTTCGGGCGATCCATGGAACATGCCCCAGCTATTTGAAACAGAGGCTAGGCACGTACAAACAGACTCGGTCACTGAGGTCAAACTCTCAGAACTTGCTTTGTACCCCACGAGTCAAGAAAGCACGGATGGGTGGCAGATCTTTTATGTTCGGGGCGTCTATGATATGGAACTCCCTGCCTAATGCCTTGCGCCAGATTGCCTGCGAAATGCAATTCAGGAAAGCAGCTAAAACATGGCTTTTTAACTTAAGGTAATTTTCTGGAATCCTTGGTCGTTACATTACTCTCGCGTGTCACCTGCTGCTATAGCGCCGGGACACCTCTTTGGAGGAAGCTGTTCGCGCTCTATAAATGGCTGTATTATTATTATTATGACTCATAACACATCAATCACTACCTACAAAAAACTGAGCGTGAGTATACCTATAATTGGTCAATATTTGTTCAATGATTGTTCAATTTTAGCTGAATGCCTTCAGTTGTTTTTAAGATTAATTCAGGTTTCTTATGAATATTCCATGACCATTTTTAACTGTTTGCCTTGCATGGTATGTCTCTCCTGATACAACCATAACAGCAATTTCTGGTTCCTCCACACTAATACTTACTCACGGCTGAATTAGCTAGCGTATGCAAGCCCCAGCTAATGATACTAATGATTCTATGTCTTAATGCACGTTTTCAAGGTTCGCCCTCTCCTACTATGATACTCATCCTGGATGTTCGCATTTTTAAAATGTTCTAAAATGTTTTCCTAAACCTCAGTTACATTCAGGCAGCTGATCACACATTCCGCCTAGACACCCGGACTACCTATTACCACATGGTAACCATGCATCTGCCTACCACTTGATCACTCTCCAGACCCTGTCTCCTACCCCAGCTGTGACATTCCCTTTTATGTCCATCCCTCTTTTGTAGCTCCCACAAGGCGACTCTGTGGTTACCACTGACTCCACTTTCCATCTTATGATGGGAATTTGAGATTTCTATTTATGTATCTCTTTTGCTTTCCTTCTCACTCTCTTATACCTCTCTCTCTCTTCCCTTCCCCCCATCTCCCAGTTCCTCCATTGGATATCCCATGTATAATAGTCTGGTAACATCCAATCCTTGGTACCTCATAACGTCCAGCTATAGGGCATTTACCCTTTGCGCCACAGACTCTCCCAACAGTAACCGAGTATCACACAATAAATACCTAGCCTAGTAACACTCTTAAGATCTTATCACTTAACACAAAGGGGCTTAACCACCCGGTCAAAAGAAGGAAAATTATAGAATATTGTCATAAACTGAGAGGGGATATTCTCCTGCTTCAAGAGACCAGAATAGATGAAGATATTGCCCGAAACCTCCTAAACAACTGGTTCTCAGAACTGGCTTGCTCCCCTGACTCTGATAAGAAGAATGAAGTTGTCACTGTCTTTGTCAGAGCCACAGGCATTAAAGTAATTAAGAACATTCATGACACAAATGGCTCATGGGTCATTTTGCAAATCACCAAGGATAACCAGGAGATCTTTATCGTCAACATTTTTGTGCCAACCGCAGACTCCGGCACATTTTGGGTAGACCTTAACAAAAGGTTAAATGAAATCCCAAATAGTTCAAACATTTTAATGGGTAGGGACTTTAACCTCCCAAAGCACTTAGTGCTTGATAGATTATCCCCTTGCAAACTTAGACCAGGAAAATCCAATATGCACATGAAAAACCTATGCACGCCTCACAAACGAAACAAATATATGGAGGATTTTCAACCCAGCAGGTAGCAAGTTTACTTTCTACTCTAACCCACACAGTTCCCATTCAAGGATCGACTATATCCCGACCAATCAAAAACTGACTCCTTCCTGCTCTAATCCCAGGATTGAACCCATCATTATTTCTGATCACGCCTGAATTTCAGTAGACATCACATTAAACAATATTCAAAACCCTGAAAGAATATGGCGTCTCCATGACACCCTACTAAACGACCCCACATCCAGAGACGAAATAAACTCTGCAATTGTTAGCTACTTCAAAGAGAATGCCTCCCCGAACATATCTCCAGAAACCCTCTGGGAAGCAATGAAAGCTACAATCGGGTAGAATGATTAGTATCATGACCAACAAAAATAAAACAGGCAACAAAACTCTGGTGGAACTCGAAACTAAAGTTAAACAACTTGAATGCCTCCTCGTCTCCAAATATTCAACCGACACAATCAACAAACTCAAAACCCTCAAATACCAATATAATAAACTAATAAGCGAGAGAGCTCATATATAGCTAAACCCCAACAAAACTAAAAAAAGTTGGAAATTCAACAAGGTCGGGATATTCCTTGCCAACTACCTAAAAGTGAAAAGCCTGAGTTTCTCGATTATTGCAATCAAAAACAAATCAGGGAAAACAGTAAGTCAGACTAAGAAGATACCAAGCTGTTTTACACAGTACTACAACAAACTCTACAATTTCTTTTGGCAACCAAATATTGAGGATTGTGAAAAATACCTCAGAGACAATAATCTTCCCAGAATTAAAAAGGAGAACAACTTCTGTTTCAAACCTTTTGAAACAGAAGAGATAGCTAAGGCGATCAAAATGCTTAAAATAAAGAAAGCTCCTGGGCTGGACAGCTTCATAGGCCTCTTTTACAAAACGTTCCAACCACTAACACCACACGTAAAGTCCCTCTTTGACTTTTATGACTCCAAAGGCACAACTGGCCTGAACTTTACAGTGGCGATAATAACAGTTATTCACAAAGACAATAAAGACCCTCTAGACACAATAAATTACAGACCGATCTGCCTACTCAATGTAGATTGTAAATTATATGCAAAATTTTGGCCACAAGATTGGAGAAATTACTGCCATCAATAATACATCCCTCCGTAACCGGCTTTATAAAAGGAAGACTGCCCTCTGATAACATCAGGCTTTTTAGGCATATCCTACAGAAAGCTCCCCTTCTCGACTCCACTGCGATAGCCATGGCCTTACACGCTGAAAAGGCCTTTGACAAGGTGTCTTGGCCCTGCCTAAGGTCGGTAATCCGCACATTCAACCTAGGCCCGTCGTTCGAGCAGATGGTTTTCGTATTATATGACAACCCCTCAGCCAGAGTCAGAGTAAATGGTTCGCTTTCTGAGAAATTCAAACAATCCCAAGGTACGAGGCAAGAATGCCCCCTCTCACTATTACTCTTTCTCTTAGCCATAGAACGGTCAAGCGCTCCATAGTGTATGTATGTCACATCCTAGTCCCTACAATGATAGACTCGTGGGCAAGGGTTCTTCCAAGTGTGAGTTATGGTCAAACGTGCTGCCAGAAGGAAAAAGTGAGCAGCTTACCCCTAGGTGTGGTATGTGGATAGACCAAATCCTCCCCAGCATAATCCAATAGGAGCACCGGAGGGTCCATCGGCAGGGCCACTGAACAAATCTGGTGAATCAAAAGAGCACCTCAGAGCTGAAGTGTGTCACATGTGTGCAGCGCCACCACATATGCAGGTAGGTGCCCTGAGCTTCACAGCAACATATATCAGAAGTTCCGACCATGGCGTGAAGCCGGACCAGAGTGAAGTACCGCCTCGTAAGGATTTTGTAGGCATTAGCCTTGTGCTGCAGACTGATAGAGGTCTTGGCCGCATGTGCCCAGCGCTGCTGCCACGCCTCATCGGGAATGGTAATCCTCAGATCTTGCTCCCAGCACGTCTGGATAAGGATTTTGCAGTGGGTGGGAGAGACCATCCAATGCTGCGTAGAGTCTTAGGAGCCCTCGGGAGAAGATTTGTTCCAGAAGCGTTTTGGCTCCGCTACCATTGTCTTTCACCAATGGAAGTGGAGAAGTTGGTTAAGAGGGACCTCATCTGCAGCAGATAGCTAGAAGCACTGAAGGCACATCTGCCTGTCTAACCTGACCCCACCCTGATACAACTCCCCCAAAAGTGTCTGTCAGCGATTTATTTTATCCCAATGTCGCAGAAGAGTAGCAGTTGGACAGAGGGGAGTGTATGAAGGCTCATAAAGGTCTCAGGGACTCAGCCACATGATGTGATGCAGCGGGAGGGGTGGGGGGCAGAGTATCCCTGTTGTAGGAGCAGCCAGGGTTTAGTATGGGGAAGAGAATGCCAGTTCAGTGCAGACTGCAATTGGAAAGCTTGAATCTATTGTTCTATATTGGGGAGCCCAAGCCCTCCATCTGACGTTCTCTCAAACAGTGTTGCATGTGGTTTTTAGGTGGTGGAATTATGCCACACAAATTACAGCAGCTGTATTTGGGTATGCTGAATGACGTCACGAAGAATCCACAGGGTCAAGGTATGCGTCACGTAGAGTAGTCGGGGCAGATAATTCATTTTCACCACATTAATATGCAGGGGCGTAGCTTCGGGGGGTGTTTGAGGTGTTACACCCCCTAATAAATGTATTTTCCAATAAACAGTTGGGTACAGGTGCTTTAAGTCGGGTATGGTGAGGTGTCTGTCGGATTTCACCAGGAATTTGAACATACACACACTCCCTCTCTGTTTTGAAAGTCCTCTAAAAATTGGTTATTTTACAAAATATTGTATTGTCTCTCTAAGAACTCCTACCAATCTGAATTCCTTCCCTTTCCACTGCCCCTTTGGCCCCTCTCATGCACCCTGCTTGTCCTATAATGTATTTAATCATTGTATGCCGGTATGAATGTCAGATATTCTGAAGCTCACCCCCCAATCTTACTGACCAACATACACCCCTGTTAATGCAAGCAACCCAACCATGATATCTCCAACCTGCCCCGGCACTAAGATGTCTTTCAGTAAGGCCTCCAACAGTGGAGGTATGTTGTGTTCATAGAGCATGCGGGTGGAGTTAGTAAAAAAAATCCCATGGTAGACCAAGGGGGTGGCCTCCTATGCAAGGCCAGAGGAATAAGGCAAGGATCGATCCTCTGAGTGGTGTCTGCTATCCCAAGGCCGGTGGACTTAGCATAAATAATGTGGAAGCCTGATGCTGCTCCGAAGTGTTTTAATTTGAACAACAAGGGAAGGTACGTGTTAGGGCATGGGATGTCATCTGCAAACACTGCCAATTTATAGATTTTTTCATCCACCTCAAGCCCTCGGATCTCAGACTTCAAGGCGGTGGACTAGCGGCTCCATCATAAGAGCAAAGATCAGGGGGGCAGAGGGCATCCCTGTCTATTGTCCCTACAAAGGGGTATCAGGGAGGAGAGGGCGCCATTGACTCTGATGAATGAGTTGGGAATGTCGAAGTTGGCCAGCAGATAGGCCGTCATGTGGGGGCCCCACCGCAGTCTTCAAAAGACTATGCAGAGGAATTGCCAGTCCACACAGTCAAATGCCTTTTCCGCATCAAGCAAGAGAAGGAGGGTCGTGGTCTTGGTCCATTCTGTCACATCGTTGGCATTCACCGCCAGTCGCACATTATCCTCGGCCTGCCACTTCCTGATAAACCTCGACTGACAGCTGGACAGGAGCAACAGCCAGACCGAGTGCAGGCAGAGAGCCAAGATGGAGGTGAAGATTTTTACATCAAAGTTTAGCAAAGCTATAGGCCTGTAAAAGGAGCGGGCTGTAGGGTCCTTTCCAGGATTCAACAGCAGTGTTACAGTAGATTCCCTCATGGAGGGCATTACTGCTTTGGCAACTAGAAAATAATTAAAGACCTTAGCTAGAGGTTCCACTAGTAATTCGCAGTAGGCATAATAAAATGATACTGAGAACCCATCCGGCCCAGAGGCCTTATTGGGCTTTAGCTGGTGTATAGCCGTCCTTATCTTGTCAGCTCGTGGAGCAGTGTGGGAACAATGTGGGGGAAGGTGAAGTCTCGTAGGTAGCAGTCTTGAATTGCCCCTGTAAGAGACTGAGCCTGATATAATGACAAGTAGTAAGTCATGAAGAGGTCGAGGATGCTGTGAGTGTCTGTGTGGGATGTTCTGGTATCGTCCCTAATGGACGAGATATGGTTTCTAGATTTTTCCCATCATTTGTTTGCTAAGAGTCTGTTGGCCTTATCACCCTTCTCATAATATTTCTGATTGATGTAGAGGAGTTTCCGCATGGCATTGGTCATATAGAGCTGTTCCAGCTAACCCTGAACAGTCCGGAGCTCACTATATATTTTATTTGAGACCGTAGCGCTGTGTTGGGTTTCAAGCCGGGAAAGCCGGATTTCGAGATACTCCTTTTTGGCCTTAGCTAATTTGACAAAACTGGATGTATGTTTTATAAGTTCGCTATGCAGCACCGTTTTGGCTGCGTCCCATAAGATACCACTCCGGTGTCATTCTCTTTGAACTAGTGCTCTAATTACACGCACACTGAGTCCTGTAGCGCTAGGTCTCGAAATGCGATTTCATTTGTGTACCATGATGGGGGGATTCCTCAGCATCTAGCACCAGGAACACCTGCGCATGATCCGACAGGGTCTGGGTGCATATAATGGCCGATAAGATACGAGGCTGTAGCAGGCAGCAATCAGGAAATAATCAATTCGCGTATGGGTTTTATGGACATTCGAATAATAGATGTAATGTCTCTCCCCAGCATGAGTTGCCCTTCAAACGTCTAGCAAATTAAGATCCAGAATGTCTTGTGTCACAGTCGAGGGGATGGGATAGGTGTTGTAGGAGGCCATGGAGCAGTCTAGAGCCGAGTCCAGAAAAGTGTTAAAATCGGCCCCAATAATTAGACCGTGCTTAGTAAAGGCTACGACCAAGGGGAACTGTAAAACTTGTCCTTGTTATTGTTGAGGCCATAGATGGAGAAGAGTGTAATTTGCCTGGTGCCCAACCTAGCGCGTAGACCCAGCGCCCTGCCCTTTCTATCTACATGTGACCGAAATGGACATCGTCGAAACAAAAGGGCCAACCCCCTAGTCTTGGTAGGGCCTGGCGCATGGAACTGAAGTGGAAGCCAGCACGAGTGGAGCCTCTTGGTGTTGGATGCCAGGATATGTGTCTCTTGAAACATAGCAATGTCCACCTCCTTGGTATGGAGCCACTTCAAGAGTGCCTTCCATGTTATTGAAGAGTTAAGCCCCTGAACATTCAGGGAAGCTATGCTAAGGGGATGGGTCATTGAAACCACATAAGGCATTTTTACTCTGCCACCAGGGGTCGAAAATGGAGGACAGGATGAGGCATCCAATAGCCGAGCTAGATGTACCCTGAGAAATAGTGTCCACCCTGGAGCAATATGAAATGTATGGGAGAAAAACAGTACTTACAAAACAAATATGAACAAATTTGAGGCACAAAAAGCCAAGCTCAATGAAACATTCATGACGTGGCAGCCAAGTGGTAGGCATAGGCTGTACATAACGGGCAGCTCGCGAGAGTGCTCCATGGCCCCTTCTCGCCTGCCACCTCAGTAGCATATATAGTACTGCCGTACCTCCACGGGAACCAGAGTCGTCCGCCCACAAGAGGATCAATCAAGCAATGTGCCCAGTTCACCATTTTGGCAATCACTTTTCAAATGCCGACAGAGCGTCTGCCCGTCCCATCGTCTACCGACTCCTGCGGTATTCTAGATGAAATTATCTTTGCCGCCCACTGACTATGCAGTGCTTCTCATCGTAATCATATGCAATGGGGCTTCACTCCCCTTGGTCCACATGCTAGGCATCCTATCCTCGGAGCCTATAACCCTTGATCAGTATTGGATACGTGGTCCTCCCTAAATACCTACGAGAAACGCTTCTTCTGGGCATTCACAGCCTGCAACACCATGTTGCAGGCTGGCAACCAACCAGTTCGCCAACCCATAGACGTGTAGAATATCAGGTGCTCATACACCAGTCCTGATGATCATCTCGAATAATTAAGATCGAAACGCCGTCGACCCCATTACAACAAAACTCCTAATTAATGTAAATTGTGTATAAGGAGTTTTTCTTATGTTGTCAATGCGATGTATGTTTTTACAATTTCTTCTTTTACACACCACAACACGCCCTTTCTTCACTTACCTGTGAGCACCGGATCTATATATTTTTGAATATTGTAAAATAAATCTATTGACTTACAATGTTTATATGTGTCCCTCTCTATATTTGCTAAAAGATTGTCATATGAAATAGGATACAGGATTGATGTTCATTTAGATTTAATTTAATATCTCTTGGACCAATTGGCCTATTATGAACCTTTGTCTCTCTGAATCAGTTCACCAGGGGAGCCATGCAGTTCAGCCCATCCCGCCCACTGAGGTGTTCAAACCTGGCAGGTGATGTATGGATAGTCAGTCATTATCCGATATTGGTAGGCCCATCCGCTAGTCTCACCAGCGCGTGGCTTTCTTGGAGGGCTTGCGAGTTGCCTTCAAAAGTGGTCTGCACCATCTATCCCCCTCTGAAGAGGTGGGGGCCGCGGGACGACCGCTGCTGCACTCAGGAGGTGGAGACATTTGCAGCGGTACTCAGTACAGCAGTACTGGTGTGCATGCGGCCACCCGCTTGTTGTCAACCGTGAAGATTAGGCATAGCAGGAAGCCCCAGCGATACAGTATTTTCTTTTCACTTAGATGGCATCTCCCTGAAGTCGCGGTGCCTGCCCAGCGTATGGATTGATAGGTCTTGATTGACCTATCCTAGGTCTTGGAAAAGGGTGAGGGAATATATCGCCTCTGAAGGCAATAGAGTCCAATTTCCTGGATGCTCTCGGGATATCGCCCTTGACCTGGTAGAAGTGGACTCTGGTGAGAACATCGGGCGCAAGTTGATTCCATTGCTGGTATGTGGAGAAGACACAATGAGTGCGGTCCAGGGTAAGAGCTCTACTTTCAGAGTCCTGGAGGATATGGCGGAACAGTGCCTCCATATAGCTATACAGCTTGGCATTGGGAACAGTGGGGCTCACTTCCCTAATCTGGATATTGTTGCGGCAGGAGCGGTTCTCATGATCTTCTAGGATATCCCCCAGAATGCATTGTTGAGTCTCAAGCGCCGTTATTCTCTCAGCTAGTCCATCCTGTGTTTGATCTTGTTGCACCACTGTTGCCTCCACCAGATCCAGGCAAGACTCGACTCCCTTCACAGATGGTTCCAGTTTGGTGAGAGCTTTAGTAAAGTTCACATTCATAACTGCGATGCCTTACTTCATTTCCAGCAGGAGGGATTGGATAGCTCCCTTTTATCACAGGGAGAGATAAGTCTGGGGGGTCAGCATCCTGCGAGTAATCCTCCTCAGGGCTGCTGGTGCTCTTGGGGATTTTCGCATTGGTTAACATGTCCTTTCTAGAGGACCTCGGAGTCTTTTGGCACGAGGATGCCATAGATGAAGCCCCCCTCTCCTTCGACGGTTCCACTGACGGTGATTACTATTGGACAAGCACAGCAGATAGAGGGAGTGCACCAAATCACTTTTAAACGAGCCTTAATGTTCTTGTGGGCTTCCCAAAGGGGTTGCGAGGCTCGTTATCCCTCCAGTGGTCCGGGCAGATATAGCGCGAGGGTGTCATGAGCCGGATATTCCCAGCAATGGAAGGCAGGAAGGCCCCAAAGCCTTTACCTCAATTTGGAAGTCCAGCTGGGGCGGAGCGCTTAACATCGATCACGCACAGCAGGTTAAGGAAGTGCACCAATCGCTTGAAAACAAGTTCTTAATGTTCTTGCGGGCTTTCGAAGGGGATGCGAGGCTCGCTACCCCTCCAGCGGTCCGGGCAGATGCAGCGTGAGGGAGCCGTGGGCCGGATATACCCAGCAATGGAAGGGCCCAAAGCTCTGGCTTCAATTTAGAAGGCTGGCTGGGGAGGAGTGCGTAGTGTTGGACACGCACAGCGGCGACCAACGCTCCGATGCAGGTGGCCATCTTGGATCCAGGGTGGCGGCAAACGCATTCACACGATCAGGGTCATTCACACAGCTGCCACCCGCCCACTTGCCTCATAGGTCTCCACCGGTGTCTGTAAGGGGAGTGGCCGTCCAATGCCCTCATGGAGTCAGCTACGATGCTGTCACTGGCACATTTAGGAGCCGTGGGTCGGGAGCTCAGGTGAGGGTTGCCATCTTGGGTCCTCGTCCAGGCCATGCACCCCTACAAATATCATTTTTAAATAAATGTTTTACTGATTAATTCTGCTGAAAAATAGACACACAGCGTCATCGTATAGTGTAATACCATAAAGTTGGTGTTTAGAAATAACTGCCTGTGTCAAGCACTGGCAAACACCATCACAAATTAAGCACTGCTCAGGACCCTAGTGACAGAACAGCATTCCAAAGGATAATCTTCCTTATGAGAGGCCTTTGGCAAGTTTTCAAGATACAAAGGCAGGGTACCAATGGCCATTATAATAGCCTAGAATATGCAAAGCAAAACCACAATAGTTGCTAAGGTAAAAAATCTGGCTATTACGAACCCTTGGGACAGATGCCTTTAATCTATGAAATCATTAGATATAGTCAGATATTAGGGTGCCCTTAAAGCGCAACCACTCCATTTATTTTCAAAACTATATGCTTCAGGCCCAAAGGGAGCTCAGTGTAGAAGACACCGAGAGGCAGGAGCTTGACCTCACAAAACACCACCAGCTCAATCCCAAGATCCAACTATGAGCTTTTTCATTGCAGCAGCTTCATGTGTGATTTTTGAGTTGAAATTGCCATGGCTGCTGGCACCAGACTTCTACTGCAACAGATTGCAATCAACGTTATTAGTTCTTATTAATCAGCTGTAGCATTTCTGTTATAATGATCAACCTCCCTAAGTTATTGTACTTGTTCATCGACATGATGACGGGTGTGTTGCGGTCTCTCTATCTCACTTTTTTATATGTTGCCTTTTTCTATCTCATTTCTTACATGATGGTACCTTTTCCCTATTTTGGTTTAGTTGTAACTCTTTTTAGCAGTCGAACAGATGCACACTACTTATGGTCTCCAACTTGACACATGTCTTTTTTCTTAGTAATTTATTCATAATACACATGGACGTTGGGGACTGTTTGGTTATTGTCACGTTAAGGTGGGTACTAAACCAGACCGAGTTAGACCATTTGAGGGGTTCCAGCTACATATAGTTATTTCTTACGAAAGTAATGTATACACATTTACCAGATCCTATTAAGATGTCATTCCCCTGTAAATAATGATGTTGTCTTGCGGGGAAGCACAAGAATACCATTTTATTAACACAGTACAGTCTGACTCCCAGGGTAAATAGTTGCTTATTTAAATTGTTTATATGAAACACACAGCAGTGTATGCAGCAAAACCAAGTCTGCATGTGTGCACTTCATGTAATAAAAGCTATGCCCCTTGTAGTCTGTGTATCCGGAATATGTTTTCAATTTAGATTTGCTCTTCAGATTTGGTTCCACTCTGTTTCCATGCTGTGGGCCTCTAGAGATACCAAATTTCATTAGGAAACAGCCTTTTACAACCGTAGTTTACAAAGGTCTTGCTAGGAGCTACAGAAAGATTCTGATTTTTCTGTACTCTGAGTGTCTTTTGAAAAACTGCTGTTTTCTGTGAACATTGTCTCTGGTGTACCATGAACTTGCAAGATAAAGTGCAAAACTATTTCATGACAAATAATAACTCATTATTTCCACCGTTTGAATTACATTAACTTATCAGTATTTTGCATGCTGTAGGGTAGACAAAAGTCATTCCCCAGTCCATCAACTGATGACATTCATACAGTCTGGGCAAAGTCACCTTTTTGACGTTTTGGTGGCGCAATGTGCCACGGCATATTTACAAGACCACGCAAAGCCACCTTTCATGGCCTTGTAAATATATGCCCCTTTCACACAGAACACTGCATGGTGTTGATGTTCCCACGCAACACCCATGGAATCTGAAGAATTCCCAGATTTATGAGAAATCGCAAACCGGGGAATGTGTCAGAATCTAATGCCACCCCATGGGTGGCGTTAGGGAGGCGCAACGAGGAGAATTTTTTTTATTTCGTTTTTTACTTTTTCTATGTGTGCTGCATTCTGCAGCACACATAAAAAGAGGTAATCGCCTCAATTGATTGGTTTTGTTCAGAATGGTGTCCCTACCTGCACAAAATCAATCATCCCCGCAACGCAGGCACCCTTGCACCATGTGCCTGCGTTGGCGCATGGCAGCCCATTGTGCGCCAGCACAGGGGAAAAGGGCAGGAATGCACTGTATCTTATGGATGCGGCGCATTGCTGCCCTTTTCTTTTGACGCAGGGCAGCGCAGCGCAGCAAGATTCCTTGTGGCGCTCCCCAGCGCCAAAACTTCATAAATGAGCCCTATGAGTAGATATCTGCCTCATGGGGACTAACCTTTTCCAAAGTTTTTAAAATATAAAAATAACAGACAAATGTTAAGAAAAAAATGGGGATGCAGGATCCTGCAAATGTAGCGTAATTTTATCACGTCCACAGAACCACCCTTATGAGGACCTGAACATGTGTTACTAACCTTCTGAGGACTTACTCCAAAACCATAATTTGTGATTGAATACATTCAAACCTGAATGGTTAAATGATTATTTTCCAGTCCTGTACCTCGATTGCATGATAGTTTATTCATATATAAAGACAGTTTAGATTTTGATGATAATGCATTTCTCATCAGAAAAACATAGGCAAGGAAGTCCACATGGAGGGACTCACAGATACAAAGCCTATTGGCAAATGCTCACAAATGTTAAGATATAAGGTAAGTACACATAGGCAAATTCATTGACTAGCGATAGAACGTGCAATGCAGTTAAAATGGGAAAGCCAGGGCTAGATTTCCTGGTTTCATTTTCTGCAACTTCACCACTAGGCGTCTGCTTCATATGACTGAGCAAGGAGAGTCCCCTTGAAGGTGGAGTTTGGTCATCTTAATGCTCAAGAACACAGAGATAGAGTGTGATGATAGTCATGTTAAGTCCTCACTGAGATAGGGTGAGATTCTACTCATGCTCAGGTCTCCACAGACACAGTGTTCAATTAGTCATGTTCAAGCCCCACAGAGGAAGTGTCTGGTGATAGTCATGTTCAAGCCCCACAGAGGAAGTGTCTGGTGATAGTCATGTTCAAGTCCTTGCAGAGATAGCGTGTGATTACAGTGATGCTCAGGTCCCCACAGAGACAGTGTGTGATGATAGCTTTGTTTAAGTGCCCACAGTGCGAGTGTGTGGTGACAAGCATGTTCAAGTCCCACAGAGACAGTAAATGATTATAGTGATACGTAGGTCTGTGCAGAGATAGTGTGTCACTATAGTCGTGCTCAATAGTATGTGACTGCAGTGATGCTCAGGTTCCTAAAGAGACAGTGTTTGATTAGAGTCAAGTTCAAGACCCCACAGAGATAGTATGTGATAATGATATTTAAGTTTACGTCCTCAGAGAGCTCGTGTGTGATGATAGTCCCTGCTAAGAGAGGGTGTGATTTTCGTGATGCTATGGTCTCTGTAGAGATAGTGTGTTATTATAGTTATGTTCAATGCCCGCAGAGATAGTATGTGATTATAGTTCTGTGATCATAGTAATTGCCAGAGATGGTGTGTGATTACAGTCCTGTTCAAGTCCCCACAGAAATAGTGTGTGATTATAGTGATGCCCGTGTCCCCGCAGAGATAGTGTGTGATTACACATACACAGACACGCACACACTGAATTTAGTTCTTTCACTCCCTCTCCCCTGCTTTGCTTCTCTGATCCTACCTCCCATCACACACAAACTTCATTTTTTCCAACAATACTCACTACACAACACCTTACCAATTACACTAATTATCTGCTTTTCTCAAACACAACAGATGGCCTCCCTGACTGCACACCAGAACACCAAAGCCATCTAGTTAAAGTGCTGCCATCTCAACAGCTCTACCCAAGCAACACGTCAACATACGTTTTAAAGGTATTCAGATAAACATAACCTGAATTTACCACACCCTCACACACACATAATTTCATCATAAGTCTTACCAGACCAGTGACCCCGCCAAGAAAACAATTTCTCTAGGCCGGTCAACGGGCAAGTGACCACCCAGCTCAATGAAAACACCAAAGTCATTCAGCACACCACAGACACTGATCACTAGAAAGGCCTTTAGTAGAATCAGCTCATTTTGGTTTCAAGTTAACTAACAATAAACTCTACTATACAAGACCTTTAAGAAATCACTACTAACCATACCATAACGTAAGTATTTGTAAAGCGCACGTTCTCCCAGAAGGGTATCTTGGTGCTAAGTAACAGATGTTTATTGTTACCCAACCCAATGGTACTCATTTTGTCGACCTCAGAAGGATGAAAGGCTAAGTGGACCCACCTGGATTTGAACATGTGACCATGAGGTCAAACACAGGCCCCTACAGTGTACGCATTGGACCACTAAGCCACCAGATCTGGCCTCACTACCAAACACAAACCAAGCAACCATCAACAATTGATGGAAATCTCTCATTGTTCGAAAGGGCACACATATCATGAAAGCACTACAATGCTATACTGATGGTACAAAACTATACAGAACAGATAACATGACAACATAACAATACTTTAGAAAACATAATATCCACACTCTAACCCTTTACTGCTCAGTCTCATGCCCCTTGGCATACACTACTAACTCAGCATTGCACATATCTGCCCAGTATCTACAATCCAACTGTAATGAACTCGTTTACCTCATTCCCACAATGCCACAATAATGCACATATTTACCACAATGGACCACAATTCGTTGACACATTGGTGAAGTGTGTGTAACAGGCATGCACACATCTACAGAGGCTTAGGCAGTTTTATTGAGCAAACACCAGCAAACAGGTACACAGTAACACACAGGCAGGTGCACATCAACAGGCAAACATAGTACAAAAGCACAGTCTCTGGCAAGCCCCCTACCTAGCCACTCACCAGTTTGTTTCCTGACGCATTACACGACCAGGGCTGTGCAGGCAAAGGAATGCACCCCATATGAGAAGCTGGGGTATTAGCAGAAGGGTAGATAGACATGTGGGGGGCAGACCGAGGTCGGCAGGAAAAGGGTTGAGAAAACCAGCCTTCTGCCATGCAACACACACAGTGGGAAAGCTCTTGGATTAGTGAGTCCGCCCACTGCATGTGTTAGTACGTGTGTGTGGGGGGCTTGAGCCTGCTTCCTCCACCGCGCTCCTCCTTCATGTACCACAGACCCAAATATGACCGCCAGCACTGGGGCCAATGCAGCCAGTCCTCCCCCTGCACCACAGCCTCTATTTTCTTTCACACTCACCAAACTGATCACTCTTCTGACTTTACTGCCCCTCTCATCTTCGCCAAAGCTATCCCTCTGCCCCAGCCTCTCCCCACGACCATATCTTCACTGCAGCAGCTCGTCCTTTGCTTGACACTACAGCCTCTGGTGGTCCCATGAGTCCCAACGTGCCTTGACCTCCCACTCTCACCAGCAATGTCTGCCAGGACTCTCTACCTGCCTAAATGCACAACTCAATCTGACTCCCCAGCCTCTACCCCACCTTGACTCTCCACCGAGGTCTCTCTTCATCTGACTTCCCAGGCTTTATCCACCCCCTTGACTCTCCGCCAAGGTCTTCCTTCATCTGTCTCCCCAGCCTCCACCCATTCCAGACTCTCCACCAGGGCCTCCCTTCATCTGACTCCCCGGCCTCCACCCATCACCTTGACTCTCTGCAGAGGTCTCGCTTCATCTGACTCCCTAGCCTCCACCCATTCCCGACTCTCCACAGAGGTCTCCCTTTGTCTGACTCGCCAGCCTCCACCCATTCCAGAATCTCCACAGAGGTCTCCCTTTGTCCGACTCCCCAGCCTCCACCCATTCCCAACTCTTCGCCGAGGTCTCGCTTAATCTGACTCCCCAGCCTCTACTCATCCCCTTGACTCTCTGCCGAGGTCTCCCTTTTTCTGACTCCCCAGCCTCTACCCATTCCTGTCTCTCCACCGAGGTCTCTCTTCACCTAACTCCCCAGGCCTTACCCACTCTTTTGACTCTCCACTAAGGTCTTACTTCATCTAGCTCTACAGCCTCCACCTATTCCTGTCTCTCCATCAAAGTCTCCCTTCATCTAACTACCCAGTCTCCACCATCCCCTTGACTCTCTGCAGAGGTCTCGCTTCATCTGACTCCCCAGCCTCCTCCCATCCCCACCTCTCCACAGAGGTCTCCCTTTATCTGACTCCCCAGCCTCCACCCATTCCCGACTCTCCACAGAGGTCTTGCTTCATCTGACTCCCCGGCCTCCACCCATTCCCAACTCTCTGCCGAGGTCGCGCTTCATCTGACTCCACAGCCTCCACCCATTCCTGACTCTCCACCGAGGCTCGCTTCATCTGACTCCCCGGCCTCCACCCATTCCCGACTCTCCACAGAGGTTTCCCTTTATCTGACTCTACAGCCTCCACCCATTCCTGACTCTCCGCCTAGGTCTTCATTCACCTGACTCCCCGGCCTCCACCCATTCCCGACTTTCCGTCGAGGTCTCGCTTCATCTGACTCCCCAGCCTCTACCCATCCCCTTGACTCTCTGCCGAGGTATCCCTTTATCTGACTCCCCAGCTTCCACCCATTCCTGACTCTCCGACAAGGTCTCTCTTCACCTGACTCCTCAGGCTTTACCCACCCCTTTGACTCTCCACTGAGGTCTTCCTTCATCTAACTCCACACCCTCCACCCATTCCCGTCTCCCCACCAAGGTCTTCATTCATCTGACTCCCCAGCCTACACCCATTCCTGACTCTCCACCGAGGTCTCCCTTCATCAGACTCCCCATCCTCCACCCATTCCCAACTCTCTGCCGAGGTCTCCATTCATCTGACTCCCCAGCCTCCACCCATTCCCGACTCTCCACCGAGGTCTCACTTCATCTGACTCTCCAGCCTCCACCCATCCTCCAGACTCTTTGCAGAGGTCTCGCTTCATCTGACTCCCCAGCCTCCACCCATTCCCGATTCTCCGCCAAGTCTGGTTCTACCCCTTTGCTGAGTTCCACAGGTTCTCTCCATTTATCAGATTCTCATGTCCACTCCCCTATGCTCTGTGTCTTCTGTCTCTGCCCCACCCCTCTGTGCACATCTCCCACATTTGTTTCTCCATCTGGCTGTGTCTATCTTGCCCAGTCTCCATCTTTATGTTCCTCTAGTTCTTTTCCCTCTCTGTCTGCTTCCATTTCCCCTTTCTCATGGCTTTAGCCGCCCTGTCGCTCCAATTATATCTATTCATCTGCGTCCATGTTATGTTATGTTAAAAGTGCTTATAGAGCGCACATACACCAAAGGGTTTCTTGGCGCTAGGGGTCAAAGGAATCCTGCCGCTAGATGCTTCATTAATAGGCCTGGTGGAACAGCCAAGTTTTTAGGAGTTTCCTGAATTGAGGGTAAATTGTCATGGATCTAATGTTCACAGGAAGAAAGTCCCTGCGTTTAAAGGAAGGGGTAGCCAAGAGGTTAAGATGGGAAGACCTAAGATCCCGGGTGGGAACATATCTTTGAACCCGGGTAGATGCAAATTCCAGATTTTATTCTCTCTGTGAGATGTTCTCCACATTTCATTTTTCTGCTTGTTCGCTTTATCTTTGTCACTGCCTGTGTCCATTAGTCCACATCTCCCTCAGTACCCTCTTGACAGCGTCCCTCCGCATCGCCCCCCAGCCACCCCCCCCTCAGCCCCCTCTATGCCTGTATCACTGAACTCCCTCTACGGCGCTCCCTCACTGTTCACCCGTCTCTTGGCACCATCCTGTTTTGTGTTTCACAAATCTTTGTGCTTCTTTCACTGTATCCACCACTTCCCATTCTCTCCGGGTTGTCCCTCCATTAGGGCCCAACTCTCTCTTTTTCAGTTTGTCTCTTTCTTTTGTTCACATGTCTCTCTTTCGCTTACTTTGCTCACCTCGCTTCCTATTTTCTCTGTGTCATCTCCTGGGTTCAATGTTTCCCCTTTGATCTCCTCAGAGTCAGTCGGCTCCTTACGGGGCCTATTCATTAAATGTCCCTATCTGCGGCCATCTTTAACAGTCCCTCCTAATCTTTATGCGAAACAGCAATGTTATCAGAAGAGAGCGGCACCCTTAGGATGAGGTAGGCCTCCAGCCCTGCAGCCCCAGCCCGGCGAGTCCAGCCCACGGCAGCAGAGGGGCTAAAGGCCTATTAGCTCAACAGCCTAGAGCACCTAATACGCCTAATGCTGAAAACATCATTTAATTTAAACGAAGACTGAGAAAACTCCACATTTTAAATTAATATAAAAGGCGCCTGCCTTCCCTGCAGCACCATTAGCAGAATCCTGAGAATGGAACACCTATGACATGACAGGCCTTCCAATGTGATGTCACGAGGTCCAGGGTATGTGCAGGGGGGGGAGGGGGGGCTCCGCTGCAGCAGAGAGACAAGGAGAGGCCACTGATGGGGAAGAACGTCGGGTAGAATGTGATCGTCTTTTAGGTTAATCGAGGGATTGTTTTTTGTGACTAAACAGCTGTTTGTTTTCAGGATATTTAATTAAACCAGTGTCTTGCCTACCCCCTAATTAAACTGAATCATATGGCATCGTCCATGAACTGGTGACATACGATGACACGTTGAAAAGTCTCGATTGTGACGTGTCCTTGGTATAAAAGGCTGGTAACCAGGCAGCTGCAGCACTGCACTCAAGGACACCGGACGGGGCGGACCGGTGCCGGTGGTTGGAGCCGAGGCCAGTGAGAGTCCAAAGCTGCAGGGCCCTATCCGGCTCCAAAAAGGAAGGGAAGGGGTGGGTTTAAGGGACAAGGTGAGTAAATGAATCAAATGAAAAGTGAACTGAAAACCGAACTTGAAACCAAACTGAAAACTGACTTGAAACTCCAATTCCCTTTCCTTCAGATCAACTTCCCTTCCCTTCCCTTGCGTTCCATCTTGCTTTCCATGCCTTTCCGGGTTTTCCTTCTCTTATGTTCCTATCTCTCCTCTCCCCTTCTCGTTCCGTTTCCCTTTTCGTTCCATTACTTTCTTTCACACCTCTTCCATCCTTTCCCCTTCTGTCACCCCTTTCTCTCATCTGTGCCTTTCCTTTTCCCTTCCATTCCGCTCTTTTCCCTTTCCTCCCCTCCCCATCCCTTCTCTCCCCCCTCTCCCTCCCATCCCGTTCCCATCCCTTCCCTTTCCCGTTCCTTCCCTTCCATTCTCTCTCCTTCCCTTCCCTCCCCCTTCTCCCTCGCCCTTCCCTTGCATTCCCAATCCTGTTCCCTTCACCATCCCAGCACCCTCCACTTCCCCTCTCCCTTCCACTTCCTTCCCCTTCCCTTCCCTCTCCTCCTGCCCTTCATTTACTTTCCCCTTCCCTTCCCTTCCCTTCCCTCCCTTTCCTTTCTCTTCCCTTTTGTTTCCCTCCCTCCCTTCCCTCCCACTCACCCTCCTCCCTTCTCTTCCCTTCCTCTTCCCTCACCCTTCCCTTCCCATGCCCTTCCTCTTCCCTCACCCTTAACTTCCGCTGACCTTCCCCTTCTCCTCTCCATCTCTTTTCCGTTACCCTCTCCCCTTCCCTTTCCTTCCCTTCCTTTCCCTTTCCCTTCCCCTGCCCTTCCTCTTCACTCACTCTTACCTTCCCCTGCCCTTCCATTCCGCTTCTCCTCTCCCTCTTTCCCCTTTCCCTTTCTCTCCCCTTTTCCCTTTCCTTTCCTTTCCTTTCCCCTTCTTTTTCCTTCCCTTCCCCCTCCTCTCATTCATTCCCTTTCCCATTCCCTTTCTCTTCCCCTTCCTCTCCCCTTCCCTTCCTCTTTCCCTCCCATTCCCCATCCCCTCACCCTCCCCTTCTCATCGTCACACTTCCCTTACCCTCTCCCTCTTGCCCCTTTCCCTCTCCCTCTCCCCTTCCCCTCACCCTCCCCTCCCCTCCCCTCCCGTCTCCTTCTACCTCTCCCGTTCCTATCCACTTCTCCTCGCTTCCCCACCCCCTTTCCGTTACCAACCCCTCATATTCTCTCCCTCTTCCCTTTCTCTTCTCTTCTCTTCTCTTCTCTTCTCTTCTCTTCTCTTCTCTTCTCTTCTCTTCTCTTCTCTTCTCTTCCCCCTCCACCTTCCCATGCCCCTTTCCCTGCCCCTCTCCCTGACACGTCTCTTTCCCTTTCCATTGACCTTCCCTTCTCCTCCCCTCTCCCTTCTCTCCCCTCTCCCTTCCCTTCTATCCCCTTCCCCATCCCCTCACCCTCCCCCTCCCCCTCCTCTCCCTCACCCGCATCCTCTTTCTCCTTTCCCTCTCCCCTTTCCCTCTTCCCTTCCCCCTCCTCTCCCTTCCTTTGCCTTCCCTCTTGTTCCTTTGGCTTCCACCCACTCACCCACCTCCTTTGCTTCCCTTTCCCCCGTCGTTCACCCTTTCCTTTCCCTATCCCTTCTCCCTTCCCCTTTCCCTTCCCTTCTCTACCGTTACCTTCCCCATCCCCTCACTCTCCCCTTCTCCTCTCTCCCTCTCCTATCCCTCCCTTCCCTATTAACTTCTTTTCCCCACCCCATTCCTTTTCCCATACCCTCACATTCTCTCCTTCCTCCCCTTTCCCTTCTCTTCCCTTCTCCCTCCACCTTCTCATGACCCTTCCCCTGCCCCTTTCCCGTCCCTTCTCCTATCCCTTCCCATTGACATTTCATTTCCCTCCATTGCCTCTTCCTCCCCTCCCCTCTCCCTTCCCTTCTCTTCTGTTCCCTTCCCCTCCCCATCACCTCACCCTCCCCTTCTCTCCCTCACCCTCACCCTCTTTCTCCTTTCCCCTTTCCCTCTCTCCTTTCCCTCTTCCCTTCCCTTCCGTTCCCTTCCCTCTTGTTCCCTTGGCTTCCCTCCCACTCACCCACCTCCTCCTCTTCACTCCCCTTCCCTTTGCTTACCTTTCCATCCCCAGCTTTCATCCCTTTCCTTCCCCTATAACCTCTCCCTTCTTCCTTCCCCTTTACCTCCCCCAACAACTCCCCTTCACTTCTCCACCCATTCCCTTCCCCAACCCACACCCTTGCCTTCTCCTCCGCTCTCCCTCTCCTTCTACATCTCCCTTCCCTATCCACTTCTCTTTCCCATCCCCTCACATTCTCTCCCTCTTCCCCCTTTCCCTTCTCCCACCACCTTCCAATGCCCCTTCCCCTGCCCCATTCCCGTCCCTTCTCCTTTCCCTTCCCATTGACCTTTCCCTTCTCCTCTCAATTCCCTCTCCCTCCACTCTCCCTTCCCTCCCTTTTCCATTCCCTTTCCTTCCCTTCTATTCCCTTCCTCATCCCCTCACCCTTTCCTTCTCTCCCTCACCCTCACCCTCTTTCTCCTTTCCCTCTCTCCTTTCCCCCTTCCTATCCCTCTTGTTCCCTTCGCTTCCCTCCCTCCCACTCACCACATCTTCCTCTTCACTTCCTTTCCCTTTGCATACCTTTCCCCCTCCATCCCCTTTCATTCCCTTCCCCTATCCCTTCTCCCTTCCCTTCCCCCCCCTTCACTTCTCCACCCTTTCCGTTTCCCAGCCCTTCACCCTCCCCTTCTTCCCTCTCTTCCTCTCCCTTCTCTTCCCTTCCCAAGCAACTTCTCTCCCCACCCTACACCATTCCCTTTCCCATCCCCATCACCCACTCTCCCGCTCCTTCTCCC
Organism: Calotriton arnoldi; assembly: GCA_963921515.1. NCBI lineage: Eukaryota > Metazoa > Chordata > Amphibia > Caudata > Salamandridae > Calotriton > Calotriton arnoldi. The sequence goes on along the minus strand of CAWUFW010000676.1, from coordinate 239,074 downwards.
TTTCCCTTCCTCCCCTTTCTTTTCCTTTCCTTTCCCTTCCCTTTCGTTCTCCCTCTACCTTCCCATGCCCTTTCCCCTTTCCTTTCCTTCCCCATCCCTTCCCTCCCTTTCCCTTATCTTCCCCTCTCTGTCCTTTCCCTTTCTTTCCCTCCCACTCACCCTCTTCCTCCCCTCCCCTCCCTTCCCATCCCCCTCTCCTCTCCCTCCCCCTCTTTTTCCCCTTTCCCTCTCCCCTTCCCCTCCCATCCCTTCCCTTCCCCCTCCTCTCCTTCCCCCTTACTTTCCCTTCCTTCTTGTTCCCTTGGCTTACCTCCCACTCACCAACCTCCTCTTCACTTCCCTTTGCTTCCCATTCCCTCATCCTTCACCCTTTCCTTCCCCTATCCCTTCTCCCTTTCCATTTCCCTTCTCTACCCTTTCACTTCCCCATTCCCATCCCCTCATCCTCCCCTTCGCCCATCTCCCTCTCCTCCTTCTACCTCTCCCCTATCTACCGCTCTTCTCTTTCCCACCCCATTCCCTTTCCCATCCCCTCACATTCTCTCCATTTTCCTCCCCTTTCCCTTCTCTTCCCTTTTCCCTCCACCTTCCCATTGCCCCTTCCCCTGCCTCTTTCCCTCACCGTCCCTTCTCCTTTCCCTTCTCATTGACCTTTCCATTCTCCTTTCCATCCCCTCTTCCTCCCCTCTCCCATCCCTACCCTCTCCCTTTTCTTCTATTCCCTTCCCTGTCCCCTCATCCTCCCCTTCCATACCTCACCCTCTTTCTCCTTTCCTTCTCCCCTTTCCCTCTCTCCTTTCTCTCTTCCCTTCCCTCTTGTTCCCTTGGCTTCTCTCCCACTCACCCACCTCCTCCTCTTTGCTTCACTTTCCTTTGCTTCACTTCCTTTCCCATCCCTCACCCCTTTCCTTCCCTTTCCCTCCTGTATCCCTTCTCCCTTCCCTTTTCTCATCCCATCAGATTCTCTCCCTCTTCCTCCCCTTTCCCTTCTCTTCCCTTCTCCCTCCACCTTCCCATGGCCCTTCCCCTTTCTCCCACCTGCCCCTTCTCCTTTCCCTTCCCATTGACCTTTCCCTTCTCCTCTCCATCCCCTCTCCCTCCACTCTCCCTTTCCTCTCCTCTCCCTTCCTTTCCCTTCTAATCCCTTCCCCTTCCACATCCCATCACCTTCCCCTTCTCTCCCTCACCCTCATTCTCCTTTCCCTCCCCCTTTTCCCTCTCTCCTTTCCCCCTTCCCTTTTGTTCCATTGGCTTCCTTCCCACCCACCCACCTCTTCCTCTGTGCTTCCCTTCCCTATGCTTCCATTTCCCTCTCCATCCCCCACCCCTTTCCTTCCCTTCCCTTCCCCTATCCCTCTCCCTTTCTCTCCCCTTTCCCATACCCAGTCCTTCACCCTCATATTCTTCTCTCCCTCTCCCTCTTCCTCTCCCTTCTCTTCCCTTCCCCATCAACTTCTCTTCCCCACCCCACCTCATTCCCTTTCCCATTTCCTCACCTTCTCTCCCTCTCCTCCTTCCACCCTTTCCCTTCCTACCCTACCCTTTCCTTCTCCCTCCTCCTTCCCATGCCCATGCCCCTTTCCCTTTCTCTTCACCGAAACCTTCCCTTCCCCTAAACCGTCCCTTCCTTTCCCATCCTTTCCCATCCCTTCCCTCCCTTTCCCTTCTCTTCCCTTCCCTTATCTTCCCCTCTCCGTCCTTTTCTTTTCCTTCTCTCCCACTCACCCTCCTCCCCTCCCTTCCCTTCCCCTCCCCCTCTCCTCTCCCTCACCCTCTTTTTCCCCTTTCCCTCTCCCATCCCATCCCACCCCTTCCCTCCCCCTCCTCTCCTTCCCCCTTCTTTTCCCTTCCCTCTTGACCCATTGCCTTCCCTCCCACTCACCAACCTCCTCCTCTTCACTTCCCTTTCCCTATGCTTCCCTTTCCCCCATCCTTCACCCTTTCCTTTCCCTATCCCTTCTCCCTTTCCCTTTCCCTTCTCTACCCTTTCACTTCCTCATCCCCTCACCCTCCCCTTCTCCTCTACCTTACCCTCCCTTTCTCTTCCCCTCTCCCTCTCTTCCTTCTACCTCTCCCTTCCCTATCCCATTCTCTTCCTCACCCCATTCCCTTTCCCATCCCCCACATTCTCTCCCTCTTCCTCCCCTTTCCCTTCTCTTCCCTGCTCCCTCCACTTTCCCATGCCCCTTTCTCTCAACTGCCCCTTCTCCTTTCCCTTCCCATTGACCTTTCCCTTCTCTCCATCCCCTCTCCCTCCACTCTCCCTTCCCTCTCCTCTCCCTTCCTTTCCCTTCTATTCCCTTCCCCTTCCCCATCCCCTCACCTTCCCCTTCTCTCCCTCTCCCTCACCCTCATTCTCCTTTCCCTCTCCCTTTTCCCTCTCTCCTTTCGCCCTTCCCTTTTGCTCCCTTGGCTTCCCTCCCACTCACCCACCTCTTCCTCTGTGCTTCCCTTCCCTTTGCTTACCTTTCCCTCCCCATCCCCCATCCCCCACCCTTCCTTTCCTTTCCTTCCCCTATCCCTTTCCCTCCCCTTTCCCTTACCCAGCCCTTCACCCTCATCTTCTTCTCTCCCTCTTCCTCTCCCTTCTCTTCCCTTCCCCATCAACTTCTCTTCCACACCCCAACCCATTCCCTTTCCCATTTCCTCACCTTCTCTCCCTCTCTTTCTTCCACACTTTCCCTTCCTACCCTTTCCCTTTCCTTCTCCCTCCTCCTTCCCATGCCCCTTCCCCTTTCCCTTCTCCTAAACCTTCCCTTCCCCTAAACCGTCCCTTCCTTTCCCATCCCTTCCCTCCCTTTCCCTTCTCTTATCTTCCCCTCTCTGTCTTTTCCCCTTCCTTCTCTCCCACTCACCCTCCTCCCCTCCCCTCCCTTCCCCTTCCCCTCCCCCTCTCCTCTCCCTCCCCCTCTTTTTCCCCTTTCCCTCTCCCTTTCCCCTCCCATCCCTTTCCTCCCCCTCCTCTCCTTCCCCCCTTCCTTTCCCTTCCCTCTTTTCCCCTTGGCTTCCCTCCCACTCATCAATCTCCTCCTCTTCACTTCCCTTTCCCTTTGCTTCCCTTTGCTTCCTTTCCCCCCATCCTTCACCCTTTCCTTTCCCTATCCCTTCTCCCTTCCCCTTTCCCTTCTCTACCCTTTCACTTCCCCATCCCCTCTACCTTACCCTCCCTTTCTCTTCCCCTCTCCCTCTCTTCCTTCTACCTCTCCCTTCCCTATCCACTTCTCTTCCCCACCCCATTCCCTTTCCCATCCCCTTTTATTCTCCCCCTCTTCCTCTAATTTCCCTTCTCTTCCCTTTCCCCTCCACCTTCCCATGCCTCTTCCCCTCACCCGTCCCTTCTCCTTTCCCTTCCGATTGACCTTTGCCTTCTCCTCTCCTCTCCTCCCCCTTCCCTTCCCTCCCCCTCCCTTCTCTTCCCTTCCCTCTCCTTTCACTTCTATCTCCTTCCCAATCCCCATCCCCCATCCCCATCCCCTCACCCTCCCCATCTCCCTTACCCTCACACTCTTTCTCCTTCCCCTCTTCCTTTCCCTCTTGTTCTCTTGGCTTCCCTCCCTCCCGCTCACCCACCTCCTCCTCTTCACTTCCCTTCCCTTTGCTAACCTTTCCCTCCCCTCCCCATCCCTCCTTTCCTTTCATTTCCTTTCCATCCCCGATACCTTCTCAGTTTCTCTGTCCCATTCCCTCACTCTTCCTCCCCTTTCCCTTCTCCCTCCACCTTCCCATGTCCCTTCCCCTGCCCCTTTCCCTCACTCATCCCTTCTCTTTTCCCTTTACATTGACCTTTCCCTTCTCTCCTCTCCTCTCCATCCCCTCCCTTCCCCCTCTCCCCTCCCATCTCCCTTCCTTTCCCTTCCCCATCCCCTTACCCTTCCCTTCCCTTCTCTGCCTCACCCTCGCCCTTTCCCTCTCCCCTTTCACTCTCTCTCCTTTCCCTATTCCCTTCAATTCCCTCTCCTCTCCTGCCCCCTTCCTTTCCCTTCCCTCTTGTTCCCTTGACTTCCCTCACACTCACCCACCTCCTCCTCTTCAATTCCCTTTGCTTCCATTTCCCTCACATTTTCTCTCTCTTCCTTCCCTTTCCCTTCTCTTTCCTTCTCCCTCCACCTTCCCATGAGAGTTCCCCTGCCCCTTTCCCTCACCCGTCCCTTCTCATTTCCCTTCTTATTGACCTTTCCCTTCTCTCATCCCCTCTCCCTCCTCTCCCTCCCCTATCCCTTCCCTTCTATTCCCTTCCCCATCCCCTCACCCTCCTCTCCCCTTCGTTCCCTCACCCTTACCCTCTTTCCCTCTCCCCTTTCCCTCTCCTTTTCCCCTTCCCTTCTCTTCCTTCTTGTTCCCTTGGCTTTCCTCCCACTCACCCAGCTCCTCCTCTCCTCTCCTCTTCGCTTCCCTTCTCTTTGCTTACCTTTCCCTCCCCAGCCCTCGCTCCTTTCCTTACCTTCCCTTCCTCTATCCCTTCTCCCTTCCCTTCCCCTTCACTTCTCCACCCTTTCCTTCCAAATCCCTTCGCCCTCCCCTTCTTCTCTCCCTTTCCCTTCTCTTCTCTTCCCTTCCTTTTCCATCCTTTCCCATACCTTCCCTCCCTTTCTGTCAGTAGCAGCTCGCAATACTCGCGGGTGGGGGGGCGGAGTGAGGTCGCGTGGGGGTTACAGCGGGGGTTACCGCAGGGGGGGAGAGTTAAAATAAAAATAAAAAGAAGAAAACCTACCTGACTGGGTCCCGCGCCGCCTCTGCTCCTGGGCCGGGTCCCGCGTTCTGCGTTTTCCTGAACAGAAACAGGAACAGGAACAGGCATGCTCCCTCCCCTCCTGTAAACCAATCACAACGCTGCATTGGCAGCGTTGTGATTGGTGCAGAGTCCCGGACAGCGCCCAGCCGGGCACCTGTAGGGAAGCCATTTTTTCTGTGTAGGCTGCATGCAGCCTACATAGAGAAAATGTAGAGTGCGCATGACTTCTTTGGTCGGCCCCAGGGCCGACCAAACAGTCAGGGTACTCAGAGTGGTGCAAGCCACTCCTCCCCGACCAGCCCACCCGCCCGCCGCCAACCAGGCATACCCTCCCGCCTGCCCCCAACCAGACATACCCCTGTCTTCTGCTTTCTCACAGCGCAAGAAGCAGAAACATAAAATGGTATTAAAAATAAAAAAATTTGTTTCTGCTTCTCGCACTGCGAGAAAGCAGTGGGACGGCACTCCTCTGCCCTAATGAAGGAGCTCTTCTCTTTCCTTCCCTTATCTTCCCCTCTCTGTCCTTTCCCTTTCCTTCTCTCCTACTCACCCTCTTCATCCCCTCTTCTCCTCCCCTTCTCCTGTCCCTCCCCCTTTTTTCCCCTTTCCCTCTTCCCTCTCCCCTTTTCCTCTTTCCTTCTCCCATCCTTTCTCTTCCCCTTCCTCTCCTCCCCCCTTCCTTTCCATTTCCTCTTGTTCCTTTGGCTTCCCTCTCACTCACCAACCTCCTCCTCTTCACTTCACTTTCCTTTTGCTTCCCTTCCCCCATCATTCACCCTCTCCTTTCCCTCTTCGCTTCCCTTCTCTCTTGTTCTCTTGTTCCCTTGGCTTCCCTCCCTCCCTCCCACTCACCCACCTCCTCCTCTTCGCTTCCCTTCCCTTTGTTAACCTTGCTAACCTTTCCTTCCCCATCCCTCACTCCTTTCCTTTCCTTTCCTTCCCTTTCCTTTCCTTTCCGTATCCCTTCTCACTTCCCCTGTCCCATTCCCTCCCTCTTCCTCACCTTTCCCTTCTCCCGCTACCTTCCCATGTCCCTTCCCCTGCCCTTTTCCCTCACCCATCCCTTCTCTTTTCCTTCCCATTGACCTTTCTCTTCTCTCCTCTCCTCTCCTCTCTATCCCCTCCCCTCCCCCCTCTCCCCTCCCTTCCCTTTCCCTTCCCCTTATCTTCTGTCCCTCCACCTTTCCCTCTCCCCTTTCACTCTCGCCTTTCCTTATTCCCTATTCCCTTCCATTCCCTCTCCTCTACTGCCCCCTTCCTTACCCTTCTCTCTTGTTCCCTTGGCTTCACTCACCCACCTCCTCCTCTTCACTTCTCTTTGCTTCCATTTCCCTCACCCTTCACCCCTTCCTTTCCCTATCCCTTCTTCGGTCCACTTTCCCTTCCCTTCTCTACCCTTTCTTTTCCCCATCCGCTCCCCCTCCCCTTCTCCTCCCCCTCTCCCTTTCCTACCCCTCCCTTCCCTATCCACTTCTCTTCTCCACCACATCCCTTTTCCCATCCCCTCACGCTCTCTCCCTCTACCTCTTCCTCCCCTTTCCCTTCTCTTCCCTTCTCCCTCCACCTTACCATGCCCCTTCCCCTGCCCCTCACCCGTCCCTTCTCTTTTCCCTTCTTATTGACCTTTCTCTTCTCTCATCCCCTCTCCCTCCTCTCTCCTCTCTCCCCTCCCTCCCCTCTCCCTTCCCTTCTATTCCCTTCCCCATCCCCTCATCCTCCTCTCCCCTTTGTTCCATCACCCTCACCCTCTTTTCCTCTCCCCTTTCCCTCTCCTTTTCCCCTTCCCTTCCCTTCTCTTCCTTCTTGTTCCCTTGGCTTCCCTCCCACTCACCCAGCTCCTCCTCTTCGCTTCCCTTCCCTTTGCTTACCTTTCCCTCCCCAGTCCTCAACCCTTTCCTTTCCTTCCCTTCCCTTAACCTTTCTCCCTTCTCCCATCCCTACCCCTCCCCTTCACTTCTCCACCCTCTCCTTCCCCATCCCTTCACCCTCCCCTTCTTCTCTCCCTCTCCCTTCTCTTCTCTTCCTTTTCCATCCTTTTCCCATACCTTTCCTCCCTTTCCCTTCTCTTCTGTTCCCTTATCTTCCACTCTCCATCCTTTCCCTTTCCTTCTCTCCCACTCACCCTCTTCATCCCTTTCTTTCCCCTCCCCTTCTCCTGTCCCTCCCCCTCTTTTTCCCTTTCCCCCTTCCCTCTCTCCTTTCCCTCTTCCCTTCTCCTCCCATCCCTTCCCTTCCCCCTCCTCTCCTTCCCCCTTCCTTTCCATTCCCTCTTGTTCCCCTGGCTTCCCTCCCACTCACCAACCTCCTCCTCTTTACTTCACTTTCCTTTTGCTTCCCTTCCCCCATCATTGACCCTTTTCTTTCCCTATCCCTTCTCCCTTTCCTTCTCTACCCTTTCCCTTCCCCATCCGTTCACTCTCCTCTTCTCGTCCCCTCTCCCTCTCTTCCTTCTACCTCTACCTTCCCTATCCACCTCTCTTCTCTTCCCCACCCCACCCCATTCCCTTTCCCATCCCCTCACATTCTCTCAATTTTCCTCCCCTTTCCCTTCTCTTCCCTTCTCCCTCCACCTTCCCCTGCCCCTTCCCGTGCCTCCTTTCCCTCACCCGTCCCTTCTCCTTTCCCTTCCCATTGACCTTTCCCTTCTTCTCTCCATCCCCTCTCCCCTCCCTTCCCTCTCCCTTCCCTTCTATTTCCTTCCCCATCCCCTCACCTTCCCCTTCTCTCCCTCTCCCTCCCCCTCTTTCTCCTTTCCCTCTCCCTTTTTGCTCTCTTTTCCCTTCCCTCTTGTTCCCTTGGCTTCCTTCCCACTCACCCACCTCCTCCTCTTCGCTTCCATTTGCTTACCTTTCCCTCCCCTCCCCATCCCTCACCTCTTTCCTTTCCTTCCCTTCCCCTCCCCTATCCCTTCTCCCTTCCTCTTTCTCATCCCCTCACATTCTTTCTCTCTTCCTCATCTTTCCCTTCTCCCTCCACCTTCCCATGCCCCTTCGCCTGCCCCTTTCCCTCACCCGTCCCTTCTCCTTTACCTTCCCATTGACCTTTCCCTTCTCTCCATCCCCTCTCCCTCTCCTTCCACTCTCCACTCTCCCTTCCCTTCTATTACCTTCCCATACCCTCACCCTCACCCTCTTTCTCCTTTCTCTCTCCCCTTTCCTGCTCTCCTTTCCCCCTTCCCTTCCCTCTTGTTCCCTTGGCTTCCCTCCCTCCCACTCACCCACCTCCTCCTCTTCGCTTCCCTTCCCTGTGCTTCCCTTTCCCTCCCCATCCCTCATCCCTTTTCTCCCTTCCTTTCCCTTCTCCCTTCCCCTCACCTTCACTTCGCCACCCTTTCTCTCCCCATCCCTCAACTCTCTTCTTTCCTTTCCTTTCTTTACCCTATTCCTTCTCCTTTCCCCATCCCTTCACCCTCCACTTCTTTTCTCCCTCTTCCTCTCCTTTCTCATCCCTTCCCCATCAACTTCTCTTCCCCACCTCACCCCATTCCCTTTCCCATCCCCTCACCTTCTCTCCCTCTCCTTCCTCTCCCTTTTCCCTTCCTCCCCTTTCCTTCTCCTTCCATCCTCCCATGCCCCTTCTCTTCTCTTAAACCTTCCCTTCCGTTCTCTTTCCCCAAACCTTCCCTTCCCTCCCGTCCTTTCCCACCGCTTTCCCTTTCCCTTCCCTTCCCTTCTCTCCCTCACCCTTTCCCTCTCCCATTTCACTCTCTCCTTTCCCTATTCCCTTCCATTCCCTCTCCTCTACTGCCTCCTTCCTTACCCTTCTCTCTTTTTCCCTTGGCTTCACTTACCCACCTCCTCCTCTTCACTTCCCTTTGCTTCCATTTCCCTCACCCTTCACCCTTTCCTTTCCCTATCCCTTCTTCGGTCCACTTTCCCTTCCCTTCTCTACCCTTTCTTTTCCTCATCCCCTCACCCTCCCCTTCTCCTCCCCCCTCTCCCTCTCCTACCCCTCCCTTCCCTATCCACTTCTCTTCACCACCACATCCCTTTTCAAATCCCCTCACACTCTCTCCCTCCCCTTTCCCTTCTCTTCTCTTCTCCCTCCACCTTCCCATGCCCCTTTCCTTCACCCGTCCCTTCTCCTTTCCCTTCTTATTGACGGATCACTGACAGAATATCGACGGACAGAATATCGAGCTACAGGAATATCGAGTCTACAATATCGATGGACAGAATATCGACAGCCTATCTCTACAATGGTAAGTACAAAAATATCGAAACCAAAATATCGTTGTTTAAAATATCGTTGTTTAAAATATCGTTTTTTTAAATGTATTAAAAATAATATAAAAATAATTAAATGATAAATATAATTAATAAAAATATAGTTAGAATTATTTAAAAATGTTAAAAACTGATAAATGATAAATGTAATATAAAAAAAATTAAATATGCATATTTATTTATTTTTTATATATATTAACTTAATATTAATAAATAATTATTTTATTTAATTATAAAATGTTAGAAACAAAAGAAAAGTTATAAATACATATATACATAAACCTGTAATATAAATATAAAAATAAAATATATACATAATAAATTAAAATATTAAAATTAATATTTATTTAAAAAAATATATTTTACACTACATTAACTATAAAAGTAGGGAAATGGATAGCGTAGGGGATAAAATTACTATTCCCACTACAGAAAGTGCAACAGTAGGGAAAGTGTTGGATAGTTAAGGGGAATAATTTACTATTCCCACTACAGAAAATGCAACAGTAGGGAAAGTGTTGGATAGCGGAGGGGAATAATTTACTATTCCCACTCCAGTGAGTGCAACAGTAGGGAAAGTGTTGGATAGCGGGTGGGTAAAAATTACTATTCCCACTCCAACGAGTGTAACAGTAGGGAAAGTGTTGGATAGCGGGGGGTTAAATTTACTATTCCCACTCCAAGGAGTGCAACAGTAGGGAAAGTATTGGATGGCAGGTGGGTAAAAATTACTATTCCCACTCCAACGAGTGTAACAGTAGGGAAAGTTTTAGATAGCGGGTGGGTAAAAATTACTATACCAACTCCAGCAAGTGCAACAGTAGGGAAAGTGTTGGATAGCGGGTAGATAAAAATTACTATTCCCACTCCAGCGAGTGCAACAGTAGGTAAACCGTTGGATAGCGGGTATGTAAAAATTACTATTCCCACTCCAGTGAGTGCAACAGTAGGTAAAGTGTTGGATAGCGGGTATGTAAAAATTACTATTCCCACTCCAGTGAGTGCAACAGTAGGGAAAGTGTTGGATAGCGGGTATGTAAAAATGACTATTCCCACTCCAGCGAGTGCAACAGTAGGGAAAGTATTGGATAGTGGGTGGGTAAAAATTACTATTCCCACTCCAGCGAGTGCAACAGTAGGGAAAGTGTTGGATAGCGGGTGGGTACAAATTACTATTCCCACTCCAGTGAGTGCAACAGTAGGGAAAGTGTTGGATAGCGGGTGGGTAAAAATGACTATTTCCACTCCAGCGAGGGCAACAGTAGGGAAAGTGTTGGATAGCGGGTATGTAAAAATTACTATTCCCACTCCAGTGAGTGCAACAGCAGGGAAAGTGTTGGATAGCGGGTGGGAATAATTTACTATTCCCTCTCCACCAAGTGTAACAGTAGGGAAAGTGTTGGATAGCGGAGGGGAATAATTTAGTATTCCCACTCCTGCAAAATAATTAACATTAATTAACAAATAATTAATTTTTCAAAAATAATTTACCTCCCACTATATTCCCCTATAAACGTCACCACCAATATTGTAAAATATTACACAATTAACATAATTATTTAACAATTCATTAATTAACTAATAACAATTAACAAGCAAATTAAAAACAATGAAAAATAAATTAGTTCACACAATTAACACTATAAAATAACTTTAAATAAATATTGTATATAAATAATAAAATTTTTATTAAAATTAAATTACTTCCCACCCTACTCCCCTATCAACCCACAACCAACTCATAAAAAAATTACACAATTAACATATTTACCAATTATTTATTAATAATTAATATCCAATTAATGACTAATTAATACCATTCTTAACACAATTAACAATATAAAATATGAATACATAAATATTAATTAATAAAATTATTAATTAATTAATTATAATTAAATTACTTCCCACCCTACTCCCCTATAAAACCACAACCCGCACCTCAAAAAATTACACAATTAACATATTTACCAATTAATTGTTAATTATTAATAACCAATTAATAGTTAATGAATAACAAATTAATTAACACAATTAACAATATAAATTATTAAATACAAAAATAATAATTAATAAAATTATTAATTAATTGATTTAAATTAAATTACTTCCCACCCTATTCCCCTATAAACCCACAACCCGCTACGGAACTAAAACGCAATATTTATGTTTAAATTTTTTTTATAACTTCTAAAAAATTATTATTAAATATATTATAATTAAATTACTTCCCACCCTATTCCCCTATAAACCCACAACCCGCTACGGAACTAAAATACGCAAAAATTAATTAACATAAAATTAATTACTTGTAAAAAATTCAAACATACATTACAAAAATAAGCAATACTTTTAACACATATACTAACATACAAAATAATTTTAAAAAATCGATATTATTAACAACGATATTTTTACTAACGATATTACTAACATCGATATTAATTAAAACGATATTTCTTACCTGCATGTCGATATTCTGGTCAACGATATTCTTGATGGTCGATATTCTGTCATATCGATATTTAAACATCGATATAATGGTATATCGATATTTAGACATCAATATTATGTCTGCATACCCTTATTGACCTTTCCCTTCTCTCATCCCCTCTCCCTCCCCTCTCCCTTCCCTTCTATTCCCTTCCCCATCCCCTCACCCTCCTCACCCCTTCGTTCCCTCACCTTCACCCTCTTTCCCTCTCCCCTTTCCCTCTCCTTTTCCCCTTCCCTTCTCTTCCTTTTGTTCCCTTGGCTTCCCTCCCACTCACCCAGCTCCTCGTCTTCGCTTCCCTTCCCTTTGCTTACCTTTCCCTCCCCAGCTCTCACCCCTTTTCTTCCCTTCCCCTATCCTTTCTCCCTTCTCCCATCCCTTCCCCTCCCCTTCACTTCTCCACCCTCTCCTTCCCCCATCCCTTCACCCTCCCCTTCTTCTCTCCCTCTCCCTTTCCCTTCTCTTCTCTTCCATCCTTTCCCATACCTTCCCTCCCTTTCTCTTCTCTTCCCTTCCCTTCCACTCTCCGTCCTTTCCCTTTCCTTCTCTCCCACTCACCCTCTTCATCCCTTCCCTTCCCCTCCCGCTCTCCTGTCACTCCCCCTCTTTTTCCCTTTCCCTCTCCCCTCTCTCCTTTCCCTCTTCCCTTCTCCTCCCATCCTTTCCCTTCCCCCTCCTCTCCTTCCCCCTTCCTTTCCATTCCCTCTTGTTCCCCTGGCTTCCCTCCCACTCACCAACCTCCTCCTCTTTACTTCACTTTCCTTTTGCTTCCCTTCCCCCATCATTCACCCTTTTCTTTCCCTATCCCTTCTCCCTTTCCCTTCCCTTCTCTACCCATTCCCTTCCCCATCCGTTCATTCTCCTCTTCTCGTCCCCTCTCCCTCTCTTCCTTCTACCTCTACCTTCCCTATCCACCTCTCTTCTCTTCCCCACCCCATTCCATTTCCCATCCCCTCACATTCTCTCAATTTTCCTCTTCCCTTCTCCCTCCACCTTCCCCTGCCCCTTCCCGTGCCTCCTTTCCCTTACCCGTCCCTTCTCCTTTCTCTTCCCATTGACCTTTCCCTTCTTCTCTCCATCCCCTCTCCCCTCCAATCCCTCTCCCTTCCCTTCTATTCCCTTCCCCATCCCCTCACCTTCCCCTTCTCTCCCTCACCCTCCCCCTTCTCTCCCTCCCCCTCTTTCCCCTTTTTGCTCTGTTTTCCCTCTTCCCTTCCCTCTTGTTCCCTTGGCTTCCTTCCCACTCACCCACCTCCTCCTCTTCGCTTCCCTTCCCTTTGCTTACCTTTCCCTCCCCATCCCTCACCTCTTTCCTTTCCTTCCCTTCCCTTCCCCTATCCCTTCTCCCTTCCCCTTTCTCATCCCCTCACATTCTTTCTCTCTTCCTCCCCTTTCCCTTCTCTTCCCTTCTCCCTCCACCTTCCCATGTCCCTTCGCCTGCCCCTTTCCCTCACCGGTCCCTTCTCCTTTACCTTCCCATTGACTTTTCCCTTCAGTCCATCCTCTCTCCCTCCACTCTCCCTTCCCTTCTATTACCTTCCCCATACTCTCACCCTCACCCTCTTTCTCCTTTCCCTCTCCCCTTTCCTGCTCTCCTTTCCCCCTTCCCTTCCCTCTTGTTCCCTTGGCTTCCCTCCCACTCACACACCTCCTCCTCTTCGCTTCCCTTCCCTGTGCTTACCTTTCCCTCCCCATCCCTCATCCCTTTTCTCCCTTCCTTTCCCCTATTCCCTCTCCCTTTCCCTTCTCCCTTCCCCTCCCCTTCTCTTCGCCACCCTTTCTCTCCCCATCCCTCACCCCTTTTCTTTCCTTTTCTTCCTTTCCCCTATTCCTTCTCCCTTCCCCATCTCTTCACCCTCCCCTTCTTTTCTCCCTCTTCCTCTTCCTCTCCCTTCTCTTCCCTTCCCCATCAACTTCTCTTCCCCACCTCACCCCATTCCCTTTCCCTTTCCCATCCCCTCACCTTCTCTCCCTCTCCTTCCTCTCCCTTTTCCCTTCCTCCCCTTTCCTTCTCCCTCCACCCTCCCATGCCCCTTCTCTTCTCTTAAACCTTCCCTTCCGTTCTCTTTCCCCAAACCTTCCCGTCCCTCCCATCCTTTCCCACCGCTTTCCCTTTCCCTTTCCCTTCCCTTCTCTCCCTCTCCCTCACCCTTTCCCTTTCCCCTTTCACTCTCTCCTTTTCCTATTCCCTTCCATTCCCTCTCCTCTACTGCCCCCTTCCTTACCCTTCTCTCTTGTTCCCTTGGCTTCACTCACCCACCTCCTCCTCTTCACTTCCCTTTGCTTCCATTTCCCTCAGCCTTCACCCTTTCCATTCCTATCCCTTCTTCGGTCCACTTTCCCTTCCCTTCTCTACCCTTTCTTTTCCCCATCCCCTCACCCTCCCCTTCTCCTCCCCCCTCTCCCTCTCCCTCTCCCTCTCCTACCCCTCCCTTCCCTATCCACTTCTCTTCTCCACCACATCCCTTTTCCCATCCCCTCACACTCTCTCCCTCTTCCTCCCATTTCCCTTCTCTTCTCTTCTCCCTCCACCTTCCCATGACCCTTTCCTTCACCCGTCCCTTCTCCTTTCCCTTCTTATTGACCTTTCCCTTCTCTCATCCCCTCTCCCTCCCCTCTCCCTTCCCTTCTATTCCCTTCCCCATCCGCTCACCTTCCTCTCCCCTTCGTTCCCTCACCCTCTTTCCCTCTCCCCTTTCCCTCTCCTTTTCCCCTTCCCTTCCCTTCTCTTCCTTCTTGTTCCCTTGGCTTCCCTCCCACTCACCCATCTCCTCCTCTTCGCTTCCCTTCCCTTTGCTTCCCTTTCCCTCCCCAGCTCTCACCCCTTCCCTTCCCCTTCCCCTATCCTCTCTCCCTTCTCCCATCCCTTCTCTACCCTTCACTTCTCCACCCTCTCCTTCCCCATCCCTTCACCCTCCCCTTCTTCTCTCCCTCTCCCTTTCCCTTCTCCTCTCCTCCATCCTTTCCCATACCTTCCCTCCCTTTCTCTTCTCTTCCCTACCCTTATCTTCCACTCTCCGTCCTTTCCCTTTCCTTCTCTCCCACTCACCCTCTTCATCCCCTCCCTTCCCCTCCCCTTCTCCTGTCCCTCCCCCTCTTTTTCCCTCTCCCTCTTCCCTCTCTCCTTTCCCTCTTCCCTTCCCTTTTCCTCCCATCCCTTCCCTTCCCCCTCCTCTCCTTCCCCCTTCCTTTCCATTCCCTCTTGTTCCCCTGGCTTCCCACCCACTCACCAACCTCCTCCTCTTTACTTCACTTTCCTTTTGCTTCCCTTCCCCCATCATTCACCCTTTTCTTTCCCTATCCCTTCTCCCTTTCCCTTCCCTTCTGTACCCTTTCCCTTCCCCATCCGTTCACTCTCCTCTTCTCCTCCCCCTCCCTCTCTTCCTTCTACCTCTACCTTCCCTATCCACCTCTCTTCTCTTCCCCACCCCATTCCCTTTCCCATCCCCTCACATTCTCTCAATTTTTCTCCCCTTTCCCTTCTCTTCCCTTCTCCCTCCACCTTCCCCTGCCCCTTCCCGTGCCTCCTTTCCCTCACCCGTCTCTTCTCCTTTCCCTTCCCACTGACCTTTCCCTTCTTCTCTCCATCCCCTCTCCCCTCCCTTCCCTCTCCCTTCCCTTCTATTCCCTTCCCCATCCCCTCACCTTCCCCATCTCTCCCTCCCCCTCTTTCTCCTTTCCCTCTCCCCTTTTGCTCTCTTTTCCCTCTTCCCTTCCCTCTTGTTCCCTTGGCTTCCTTCCCACTCACCCACCTCTTCCTCTTCGCTTCCCTTCCCTTTGCTTACCTTTCCCTCCCCATCCCTCACCTCTTTCCTTTCCTTCCCTTCCCCTCCCCTCCTATATCCCTTCTCCCTTCCCCTTTCTCATCCCCTCACATTCTTTCTCTCTTCCTCCCCTTTCCCTTCTCTTTCCTTCTCCCTCCACCTTCCCATGCCCCTTCGCCTGCCCCTTTCCCTCACCCGTCCCTTCTCCTTTATCTACCCATTGACCTTTCCCTTCTCTCCATCCCCTCTCCCTCTGCCTCTCCCTCCACTCTCCACTCTCCCTTCCATTCTATTACCTTCCCCATACCCTCACCCTCACCCTCTTTCTCCTTTCCCTCTCCCCTTCCCTGCTCTCCTTTCCCCCTTCCCTTCCCTCTTGTTCTTTGGCTTCCCTCCCACTCACCCACCTCCTCCTCTTCGCTTCCCTTCCCTGTGCTTACCTTACCTTTCCCTCCCCATCCTCATCCCTTTTCTCCCTTCCTTTCCCCTATTCCCTATTCCCTCTCCCTTTCCCTTCTCCCTTCCCCTCCCCTTCACTTCGCCACCCTTTCTCTCCCCATCCCTCACCCCTTTTCTTTCCTTTCCTTTTCTTCCATTCCTTCTCCCTTCCCCATCCCTTCACCCTCCCCTTCTTCTCTCCCTTCTCTTCCCTTCCCCATCAACTTCTCTTCCCCACCTCACCCCATTCCCTTTCCCATCCCCTCACCTTTTCTCCCTCTCCTTCCTCTCCCTTTTTCCTTCCTCCCCTTTCCTTCTCCCTCCACCCTCCGATGCCCCTTCTCCTCTCTTAAACCTTCCCTTCCGTTCTCTTTCCCCAAACCTTCCCTTCCCTCCCGTCCTTTCGCATCGCTTTCCCTTTCCCTTCCCTTCTCTCCCTCACCCTTTCCCTCTCCCCTTTCACTCGCTCCTTTCCCTATTCACTTCCATTCCCTCTCCTCTACTGCCCCCTTCCTTACCCTTCTCTCTTGTTCCCTTGGCTTCACTCACCCACCTCCTCCTCTTCACTTCCCTTTGCTTCCATTTCCCTCACCCTTCACCCTTTCCTTTCCCTATCTCTTCTTCGGTCCACTTTCCCTTCCCTTCTCTACCCTTTCTTTTCCCCATCCCCTCACCATCCCCGTCTCCTCTCCCCTCTCCTACCTTCCCTATCCACTTCTCTTCTCCACCACATCCCTTTTCCCATCCCCTCACACTCTCTCCCTCTTCCTCCCCTTTCCCTTCTCTTCCCTTCTCCCTCCACCTTCCCATGACCCTTTCCTTCACCCGTCCCTTCGCCTTTCCCTTCTTATTGACCTTTCCCTTCTCTCATCCCCTCTCCCTCCTCTCACCCCTCCCTCCCCTCTCCCTTCCCTTCTATTCCGTTCCCCATCCCGTCACCCTCCTCTCCCCTTCGTTCCCTCACCCTCACCCTCTTTCCCTCTCCCCTTTCCCTCTCCTTTTCCCCTTCCCTTCCCTTCTCTTCCTACTTGTTCCCTTGGCTTCCCACCCACTCTTCGCTTCCCTTCCCTTTGCTTACCTTTCCCTCCCCAGCTCTCACCCCTTCCTGTCAGGTCCTCAAATCCTCGGAGACGTACGATGCTCAAGGGGGTCCACCTCCTGATAGCCCCAAGGTCTGAGTGATTCAACAGACACAAAAGAGCGATCAGGTGAGGGAAGGAAAGGATGGGATCAGCAGGGAGGGAGATCTGAAAGGAAGGTAAACAAGAATAAATACACCATACTAAGGCTACTCTAGATAACAGAAAACCTTATATACTAATGCCCCCTGACCCCAATACCTGTAAAGTAAAATAACTGTTCGTGAATCCTATGAATGAATCTCTGATGCGCCAATGCCACTAGCAGATCTATGGATAAAGCAATGGTATTACTACACACAGCGTTATGGCATGGTATAAGGGAAAGTGAGAATACCTAACAATACGGTAACATACCCAGAGGCACTGGTTGAGGCTCGTAACAGGGGAATGGAGCTGTCTTCGGAGGAGCTCTACAAGCCCCTGCTGTAGAGGACAGAAAACAAACCCAGGTACACAATGTTACAGACGGTCTAGTGGAATCATTCAGATCCCCAAATAGACTTCAACATACTAATAAACATCAGATCGTCCAAGTAGTGTCACAAATACTTGAATTTGTCATAATACTCTATTATCGCATTGATGCTTAATTTCAAAGGCAAAAAAATACTGAATAAACCAATACGTCTTGGCAAGGAGTTAATTCAGGAGTCAATCCATAAGCATACCATTACTTCCAGCTTTCTTGCCGTATTACTTTCATACCGGCATAGCTGGATTAGGCATGCTATCAAGAAAGGAGAACAGTCAAGGGACAATACTTTTAGGCAACCGCGCCGCAGCGCGGGCTGAATAAATGCAGGAAACGCTCCCACTGTTCCTAGGAGCTATGAATACCAAAACAAAGGTGAAATACAAATAGCCCCGCAAGAGCCAAGACCCGGCTCATCCAACAGGGCTACGGTGCTCTAAGATTTAGCTTCCGATCGGGAAACTCAGGCAAGCAAGGATATAAGGTCACTGAGAGTACAAAAGAGAAGTTGGTGCTATAAGCACCCCTACCAGGACTCCTTCTTTTTCGTGTCCGTTCCGCGGGGAAATCAGGAATAAACGGCACCCGTCTGGTGCTCCGGAAGCGTATAAGTGAGCTTCCAGGAAACGTCGTGACGCCGCCACGGCACGTCCCCCCAAGGCGTCACGGGAACTGTAGTTCTTCGAACTACCACTTCCCGTATTACAGTGCTGTACGACGTGACAGTGTTCTTCTACGGCACCCCGAGTGCGCCGTGTCAGTACATCCCTCTCCCGAAGAACACTGACAGAGGCAAGGCTTCTTAGGGAAACGTTTGTGAAAGAGAGCCGTGTAACGCCGGGCATGGACGCCAGAGGCCGGCTCCCACGAATTCTCCTCATTTCCGTATCCTTTCCAGGCCACTAGGTACCACAGCCTACTCCTGTAGATCTAGGAGTCGACAATACCTCTCACCTCATGTTCCACCTCATCGTTCACCAAGATAGGCTCTGGACCCTTCCTCGCCGAGGCAAGGGCTGGCTTAACCAGTGACACATGAAAAGCAGGGTGTATGTGTAAGGTGGAGGGCAAGGCTAATTTGACCACCACCGGGTTGACCAGCTTAACCACCTTGTAGGGACCTATGTATTTGGGATTAAAAATGCTGTACCGCTTGAACCTTATGTTCCTAGTAGATAACCAGACATAATCACCTTTTTTATACACAGGACCAGGGCGTCTATGCTTGTCTGCGTAAGCCTTGTACTTGATTTTCGCTGCTCTCAGACCTCTCTGCGCAATTTTGAGCACTTTCTGAATATGGGTTATTCTCTCGTGTACCTCAGGTACCTGTGTAGTGTGAGAGGGATGCAAAAGGGGGTAAAGAAGGATGGAAACCATAAGTGCAGAAAAAGGGTGTAAGTCTAGTGGAACTATGAATTGCACTATTATATGCTACTTCGACCAACCATAATTTGTCCACCCAAGCCTCGGTAGTGACATCCACGTAACATCTGAGATACTGCTTGAGGGTCTGGTTTACCCGTTCGGTCTGGCCGTCAGTTTGGGGGTGGAAGCTAGTGGAGGTGTTGGAAGCGATTCCCAATGCTGAACACCACACCCTCCAAAAGTTTGCTGTGAACTGAGACCCACGGTCGGAGACTATGTTCTTAGGTAATCCGTGTAACCTTACTATGTGGGTCAGCATTAACTGGGCCAACATGCTGGCTGAGGGAATCCGTTTACAGGCAACGAAATGAGCCATCTTTGTGAGGTAATCCACCACTACCAAAATGACCGTGTGGCCATTGTCTGCAGGCATCCCTACCACAAAATCCACAGAGATGTCTGCCCAGGGTTGTTCTGGAGTGGGAAGCGGTTGTAGGAGCCCTGCTTGTTGCACATGCATGGTCTTCATTTGATTGCAGGTGGCACATTGTTTTATCTGCACAGAAATATCAGTTTTTATGGTAGGCCACCAGAACTGCCGCAACACTCTCTCCAATGTTTTTTCCTGGCCATTGTGTCCAGCACAGGGCAAGGTGTGACACCACTTAAAGGCTCGTTTACGCAGGGACTCAATAGGAAGTAGCAACTGCCTTCCTCGCATCGGAAGTCCTTGGATCATCTTCCAGTCCTTGTGTATTCTTAACCATTCCTTCCACTTATCAGTGAGGATATTATGCGCCACACTCCGGAGAAATGCATCCGTAAAGGTAATCCCAATCAGATTCTGTGGATGGATTATAGCCTGCTTGATGCCTTCCTCTGGATTTGTGGAAGTCGTTTGACGGGTTAAAGCATCTGCCTTTCTGTTGTCCCTCCCTGGTCTGTACGTCACCAGAAAGTTGAATCCTGCAAAGAAAAGCATCCATCGCAACTGACGCGGGGTTAGATGTCTCGCAGCTGTCATAAATTGGAGGTTGCGATGGTCAATGAACACCGTCACCACGTGTTTGGCCCCTTTCAGTAGATGCCTCCAATCCACAAATGCTTCCTCGATGGCAAGCAGTTCTTTTTCCGCAATCGTATAATTGCGTTCCGCAGGGTTAAGTTTCCTTGACATATAAGCCACAGGGTGTAATTGGCCAGTATCTTTGTGACGTTGAGAAAGCACCGCTCCCACCGCTGTGTCCGAAGCGTCCGCCTCGACAATGTATAGTCGTTCTGGGTCCGCATGAACCAGAACAGGGGCTGATACAAACGCGTGTTTCAAGGCCTCAAACCCCTCTTGAGCCTTCTCCGTCCAAAGGAAGATATTCTTTTTTCTCAGTAAACGTGTGAGGGGAGCGGCCAAATCCGAGAAGTGATCTATAAACCGGCGATAAAAATTGGCGAAACCCAGAAAGCACTGGATATCGCGGACGTTCAATGGTTGAGGCCAATCTTTTACGGCGGTGATCTTCCGTTCGGACATTTCCTGTCCCCAAGGGGTCAGCATCACCCCTAGAAATTCGACTGATGTCACACTGAACTCGCATTTGCTGATCTTACAATACAAATGGTCTTCCCGTAAGGTTCTCAAGATGGTACGTACATGTTGCGGATGCTTTCCCACGCTGGATGAATAGATCAGGATATCGTCTATGTACACTACCACGAACTTGTCCAAGTACTCCTGCAAAACGTCATTAAGGAAGAACTGAAACGCAGCGGGGGCGTTGCATAAGCCGAACGGCATTACCAGGTATTCATATAACCCAAAACGCGTTTTAAACGCCGTCTTCCATTCATCTCCGCTTCGCATACGGACCAAGTGGTATGCCCCTTTTAAATCCAGACGGGTGAATATCACAGCCTCTTTGACCTGCTCCAACAATACGTTGATGAGGGGCAACGGGTACCTGTTCTTGACCGTGATGGCGTTTAAAGATCTATAGTCCACACAAGCGCGGAGCTCCCCATTGGCCTTCGGGATAAAAAACAAAGGAGATGCCGCCGGGGACTTGGAATCCCGTATGAATCCCAACTCCAGATACTTATCCAGGTACGCTCGGAGATGTGTAGTTTCGGGTTCCGTAAGCGCATACACTCTACCCGCTGGAACGATGGCACCAGGTATTAGATCGATTTGGCAATCGTATGGACGGTGCGGAGGCAGTATTTCTGCCTTTCTTTCATTGAATACATCTGCGAATTCCTGGTACTCCTCCGGTAAGGTAACATCGTGTTCCATTGCGGTAGCGATGTGATGACACATGGCCAAAGCTGCCGCTGGACTGTAATGACGTTGTATACAATGCGTTTTGCAGTGTTCCGAAGAAAATCGAAGGGTTTTCTCCTCCCAATCTACCTGGGGGTTGTGGGTTCTTAACCGCGGCAAGCCGAGTATAACCCCATATTGGGGTGCTTGTATTATGTTAAAGGCCAATTTTTCCAGATGATCAGTTCCATGTAGCGTACTTAGTTCCCCCGTATGGAAACGGATGGGTCCGGAATCTAGAAGCCTCCCATCCACTGCAAACACTGCCTCGGGGATGTTTTTCTCTAGGAAGGTAATTCCCAAGGCTAGGGCTTGCTTCTGATCCATAAAGCATCCAGTCGCTCCAGAATCCAGCGTGGCCTGCACAATGTGCCATTCGTCTCGGATCCTTAACCGTAACTCCATGTAGAAGTGATTTCTCTCACTGCCTATACTGCCTTCGAGCGAAGGGATAAAAGCCTGGCTTGAAGCGGTCCCCTCGTCCTCCTTCAAGCTCGATCGTTTCCCGTCTGGGGTCCTGAAGTAACCGTAGACACCTTTCTATATTCCGCCCTGGGATATTTTGGTCGAAGGGTGCATTCCTTGATGAAGTAGCCTTTTCTTCCGCAATAAATGCACAACCCTTTCTTTCTCCGATAGTCTCGTTCTTCTGTGGTAAGAGGGGAACGAACAGCTCCAATCTCCATAGGTTCGGGCTTAGAGGCCTGGGTGTTATCGGACGTCTGAGGTTGATCAACTCGTAGAGCGTACCTTTCCTTCCTCTTGTATTCGCTCTTGCGTTCGCTAAGGCGATGATCTAGCCGTAGCACTAGCTGGATGAGGTCATCACAAGAAGCAGGTTGGAGATCAATTTGAGCTAGGACATCTTTCATCTCTTCCTTCAACCCTTGGTGAAAGATTGCAGCTTGTTTGGCCTCTGTCCACTCAGTCTCCATTACCAATCGCCTGAAATCGTTAAGGTAGGAGATTAGATCCCTGTTTCCCTGTCTTAATTCCAACAAATCTCGGTCTGCTGAGAGTGTAGCTGCTCGGCGGTTAAATGTTTTTTCAAATTCTTTTATAAAGGAATCCCAATCATACATTAGGGGGTCATCCCTCTTTACTAATGGTACCGCCCATTGTGCAGCGTCTCCCACTAAATATGACACCAGAAACGCTACTCTCGACTGGTTAGTGTTGAATGCCTTGGGCTTACATGAAAAGTGTAATAACACCTGCGTAAGAAACACCTGGACCTTACTGCTGTCCCCATTAAATCGTTCAGGTGTAGCCAAAGGTATGGGCGTAGGGACTTCTACCACCACTGACGGTGCTTGGGCCATGTGAGAAACACCAGCATTGAAAGGGTTACGCTGTATCCTATCTACTTGAGCCTGTAAAGCTGCTGTTTTGGCCCTAGAGGCGCTCAACTCAGCCTGTACTAAAGCCAGCGCAGCTATAACATCCTCTAAGGTGGCCATTGCACCGTACGTCCAGGAGGATACGTATTCGTGGGCCGTTTATTCTGTCAGATCCTCGGAGACGTACGATGCTCAAGGGGGTCCACCTCCTGATAGCCCCAAGGTCTGAGTGATTCAACAGACACAAAAGAGCGATCAGGTGAGGGAAGGAAAGGATGGGATCAGCAGGAAGGGAGATCTGAAACGAGAGGTAAACAAGAATAAATACACCATACTAAGGCTACTCTAGATAACAGAAAACCTTATATACTAATGCCCCCTGACCCCAATACCTGTAAAGTAAAATAACTGTTTGTGAATCCTAGGAATGAATCTCTGATGCGCCAATGCCACTAGCAGATCTATGGATAAAGCAATGGTATTACTACACACAGCGTTATGGCATGGTATAAGGGAAAGTGAGAATACCTAACAATACGGTAACATACCCAGAGGCACTGGTTGAGGCTCGTAACAGGGGAATGGAGCTGTCTTCGGAGGAGCTCTACAAGCCCCTGCTTTAGAGGACAGAAAACAAACCAAGGTACACAATGTTACAGACGGTCTGTAGTGGAATCATTCAGATCCCCAAATAGACTTCAACATACTAATAAACATCAGATCGTCCAAGTAGTGTCACAAATACTTGAATTTGTCATAATACTCTATTATCGCATTGATGCTCAATTTCAAAGGCAAAACAATACTGAATAAACCAATACGTCTTGGCAAGGAGTTAATTCAGGAGTCAATCCATAAGCATACCATTACTTCCAGCTTTCTTGCCGTATTACTTTCATATCGGCATAGCTGGATTAGGCATGCTATCAAGAAAGGAGAACAGTCAAGGGACAATACTTTTAGGCAACCGCGCTGCCGCGCGGGCTGAATAAATGCAGGAAACGCTCCCACTGTTCCTAGGAACTATGAATACCAAAACAAAGGTGAAATACAAATAGCCCCGCAAGAGCCAAGACCCGGCTTGTCTAACAGGGCTACGGTGCTCTAAGATTTAGCTTCCGATCGGGAAACTCAGGCAAGCAAGGATATAAGGTCACTGAGAGTACAAAAGAGAAGTTGGTGCTATAAGCACCCCTACCAGGACTCCTTCTTTTTCGTGTCCGTTCCGCGGGGAAATCAGAAATAAACGGCACCCGACTGGTGCTCCGGAAGCGTATAAGTGAGCTTCCAGGAAACGTGACGCCGCCATGGCACGTCCCCCCAAGGCGTCACAGGAACTGTAGTTCTTCGAACTACCACTTCCCGTATTACAGCGCTGTACGACGTGACAGTGTTCTTCTATGGCACCCCGAGTGCGCCGTGACACTTCCCCTATCCTTTCTCCCTTCTCCCATCCCTTCCCCTCTCCTACACTTTTCCACCCTCTCCTTCCCCATCCCTTCACCCTACCCTTCTTGTCTCCCTCTCCCTTTCCCTTCTCTTCTCTTCCATCCTTTCTCATACCTTCCCTCCCCTTATCTTCCACTCTCCGTCCTTTCCCTTTCCTTCTCTCCCACTAACCCTCTTCATCCCCTCCCTTCCCCTCCCCTTCTCCTGTCCCTCCCCCTCTTTTTCTCTTTCCCTCTTCCCTCTCTCCTTTCCCTCTTCCCTTCTCCTCCCATCCCTTCCCTTCCCCCTCCTCTCCTTCCCCCTTCCTTTCCATTCCCTCTTGTTCCCCTGGCTTCCCTCCCACTCACCCACCTCCTCCTCTTTACTTCACTTTGCTTCCATTTCCCTCACCAATCACCCTTTCCTTTCCCTATCCCTTCTTCGGTCCACTCTTCCTTCCCTTCTCTACCCTTTCTTTTCCCCATCCCCTCACCCTCCCCTTCTCCTCCCCCTCTCCCTCTCCTACCCCTCCCCCTCTCCCTCTCCTACCCCTCCCTTCCCTATCCACTACTCTTCTCCACCACATCCCTTTTCCCATCCCCTCATACTCTCTCCCTCTTCCTCCCCTTTCCCTTCCCTTCCCTTCTCCCTCCACCTTCCCATGCCCCTTTCCTTCACCCGTCCCTTCTCCTTTCACTTCTTATTGACCTTTCCCTTCTCTCATCCCCTCTCCCTCCTCTCTCCACTCCCTCCCCTCTCCCTTCCCTTCTATTCCCTCCCCCATCCCCTCACCCTCCTCTCCCCTTCGTTCCCTCACCCTCACCCTCACCCTCTTTCCCTCTCCTTTTCCCATTCCATTCCCTTCCCTTCTCTTCCTACTTGTTCCCTTGGCTTCCCTCCCACTCACCCAGCTCCTCCTCTTCGCTTCCCTTCCCTTTGCTTACCTTTCCCTCCCCAGCTCTCACCCCTTCCCTTCCCTTCCCTTCCTTTATCCTTTCTCCCTTCTCCCATCCCTTCCCCTCTCCTTCACTTCTCCACCCTCTCCTTCTCCATCCCTTCACCCTACCCTTCTTCTCTCCCTTTCCCTTCCCTTCTCTTCCATCCTTTCCCATACCTTCCCTCCCTCCCTTTCTCTTCTCTTCCCTTCTCTTCCACTCTCCGTCCTTTCCCTTTCCTTCTCTCCCACTCACCCTCTTCATCCCCTCCCTTCCCCTCCCCTTCTCTTGCCCCTCCCCCTCTTTTTCCCTTTCCCTCTTCCCTCTCTCCTTTCCCTCTTCCCTTCCCTTCTCCTCCCATCCCTTCCCTACCCCCTCCTCTCCTTCCCCCTTCCTTTCCATTCCCTCTTGTTCCCCTGGCTTCCCTCCCACTCACCAACCTCCTCCTCTTTACTTCCCTTTCCTTTTGCTTCCCTTCCCCCATCATTCAAAGTTTTCTTTCCCCATCCCTTCTCCCTTCCCTTCTCTACCCTTTCCCTTCCCCATCCGTTCACTCTCCTCTTCTCCTCCCCTCTCCCTCCCGTCCTTCTACCTCTACCTTCCCTAATCACCTCTCTTCTCTTCCCCACCCCATTCCCTTTCCCATCCCCTCACATTCTCTCAATTTTCCTCCCCTTTCCCTTCTCTTCCCTTCTCCCTCCACCTTCCCCTGCCCCTTCCCGTGCCTCCTTTCCCTCACCCGTCCCTTCTCCTTTCCCTTCCCATTGACCTTTCCCTTCTTTTCTCCATCCCCTCTCCCCTCCCTTCCCTCTCCCGTCCCTTCTATTCCCTTCTCCATCCCCTCACTTTCCCCTTCTCTCCCATACGCTCCCCATCGTTCTCCTTTCCCTCTCCCCTTTTGCTCTCTTTTCCCTCTTCCATTCCCTCTTGTTCCCTTGGCTTCCTTCCCACTCACCCACCTCCTCCTCTTCGCTTCCCTTCCCTTTGCTTACCTTTCCCTCCCCATCCCTCACCTCTTTCCTTCCCTTCCCTTCCCCTCCCCTATCCTCTCTTCCCCTTTCTCATCCCCTAACATTCTTTCTCTCTTCCTCTCCTTTCCCTTCTCTTCCCTTCTCCCTCCACCTTCCCATGCCCCTTCGCCTGCCCCTTTCCCTCACCCGTCCCTTCTCCTTTACCTTCCCATTGACCTTTCCCTTCTCTCCATCCCCTCTCCCTCTCCATCCACTCTCCACTCTCCCTTCCCTTCCCTTCTATTCTATTCCTTTCCCCATACCCTCACCCTCTTTCTCCTTTCCCTCTCCCCTTTCCTGCTCTCCTTTCCCACTTCCCTTCCCTCTTGTTCCCTTGGCTGGTCCCTCCCACTTACCCATCTCCTCCTCTTCGTTTCCCTTCCCTGTGCTTACCTTTCCCTCCCCATCCCCCATCCCTTTTCTCCCTTCCTTCCCCTATTCCCTCTCCCTTTCCCTTCTCCCTTCCCCTCCCCTTCGCCACCCTTTCTCTCCCCATCCCTCACCCCTTTTCTTTCCTTTCCTTCCTTTCCCCTATTCCTTCTCCCTTCCCCATCCCTTCACCCTCCCTTCTTCTCTCCCTCTTCCTCTCCCTTCTCTTCCCCATCAACTTCTCTTCC
Source organism: Calotriton arnoldi (assembly GCA_963921515.1). Lineage (NCBI taxonomy): Eukaryota > Metazoa > Chordata > Amphibia > Caudata > Salamandridae > Calotriton > Calotriton arnoldi. The sequence goes on along the minus strand of CAWUFW010000676.1, from coordinate 212,794 downwards.
CCACCTCCCCCATTCCCTTTCCCATCCCCTCACCTTCTCTCCCTCTCCTTCCTCTCCCTTTTTCCCTCCTCCCCTTTCCTTCTCCCTCCACCCTCCATGACCCTTCTCTTCTCTTAAACCTTCCCTTCCGTTCTCTTTCCCCGAACCTTCCCTTCCCTCCCGTCCTTTCCCTTTCCCTTCCCTTCTCTCCCACTCACCCTCTTCCACCCCTCCACTTCCTTTCTCCTCCCCCCTCATCTCCCTCCTCCTCTTTTTCCCCTTTCCCTCTCCCCATCCCCTTCTTCTCCTCTCCCATTCCTTTCCTTCCCCTCCTCTCCTTCCTCTCCCTTACCTCTTGTTCCCTTGGCTTCCCTCCCATCCTTCACTCTTTCCTTTCCCTATTCCTTCTCCCGCCCCCTTTTCCTTCCCTTCTCTACCCTTCCTCTCCCCATCCCTCACCCCTTTCCTTTCCTTCTTCCTTCCCCTTTCCCATACCCACATTCTCTCCCTCCTGTTCTTCTCTTCCCTTCTTCCTCCACCTTCCCATGGCCCTTCCCCTGCCTATTACCCTCTCTTCTCCTTTCCCTTCCCATTGACATTTCCATTCTCTCCTCCATCCCGTCTCCCTCCCCTCCCTTCCCTCCCCTCTCCCATACTTCTCTTCTATTCCCTTTCCCATCCCATCCTTCTCTCCCTCACCCTGTTTCTCGTTTCCTTCCCTCGTTTCCCTCTTCCCTTCCCTTACCCCTCCTTTCCTTCCCCCTTCCTTTCCCTTCCCTCTTGTTCCCCTGGTTTCCCTCCCTCCCACTCACCATCCTCCTCTTCTTCACTTCCCTTTCCCTTTGCTTCCATTTCCCTCATCCTTCACCCTTTCCTTTCCCTATCCCTTCTCCCTTCCCCTTCCCTTCTCTACCCTTTCCCTTCCCCATCTACTCACCCTCCCCTTCTCCTTCCCTCTCACTCTCCTTCTACCTTTCTCTGCCCTATCCACTTCTCTTCCCCTCCCCATTCCTATCCCGTCACATTCTCTCCCTCTCCCTCTTCCTCCCTTTTCCCTACTCTTCCCTTCTCCCTCCACCTTTCCATGCCCCTTCCCCTGATCCTTCCCCTCACTCGTCCCTTCTCCTTTCCATTGACCTTTCCCTTCTCCCCATCCCCTCTCCCTGCTCTCTCCCTTCCCTCCTCTCTCCCTTCCCTTCTATTCCCTTCCCTATTCCCTCACCTCCCTTTCTCTCCCTCACCCTCTTTCCTCTTTCCCTCTCTCCTTTCCTCCTTCCCTTCCCTCTTGTTCCCTTGGCTTACCTCCCACTCACCCACCTCGTCTTCTTTGCTTCCCTTCCCTTTGCTTACCTTTCCCTCCCCATCCCTCACCCTTTTCCTGTCTTCCCCTATCCCTTCCCCTCTGCGTCCTTTCTCCACCCTTTCCTTCCCCATCCCTTCACCCTCCCCTCCCCTTCTCTCCCTCTTCCTCTCCCTTCTCTTCCCTTCCCCATCAACTTCTCTACCCCACCCTCTTTCCCATCCCCTCACCTTCTCTCCCTCTTCCTCTCCCTTCCTCCCCTTTCCTTTCCCTTCCCTTCTCCCTCCACCTACCCATGCCCCTTCCCTTCTCCTAAACCTTCCCTTCTCTTCTCTTCTCTTGTCTTCTCTTCTCCAGTCCTGCCAAGTACCACGCATCAGGCAGGCGTTAGACTAACGCATTTCAGTGTGGTACTCCGCATTACTACACTGAAATGCATTGTTTGTCACGCATATATGTGTTGTGTCTCAGCTGTCACTCAAAGTGCCAAGGCAGGTGGTAGCACGCTGCCAGTGGCGTGCACTGCGCACACTGTGCTCCTGCAGGCTTCGGCTCTTGCTCTGTGAGCTAAGGCTGTGCTGGCAAGCTCACACTCACTCACTCACAGGGCCAACTGAATTTACAAGTACCTATCCTCGATTAATCTGTGATCAGATCCCCGCTGATAGTTTGCAGTCTGACGTTATGATCGGGTGCTGTGGGGGACGTCATACACTGCATTGGAGCGGGGACGCCAGGGAGTTTTGAAAAAGGCGCGGCTCCGAGTTGGTTTGATTTGCGGGCTGCGCCGCAAATTCAAAGATCATGGCACCGCTCGCAGCCTGCTACAGGCAGCTTGAACCTCCCGGGCCGCCGCAGTCAGTGCTCTAGCTCAGCTTATTCCTCCCTGAAACCCCCCACCCCCCTGCCTGCACCTGATTCAGCCCGAGCCGACTGGCTCCAGAGGGGGGAGAACTGACAGTGACCCGGGAACTCACAGGAGTCTAATCACCATCTGTGGAGGCTGCGGGCCGGGCGGGAATTGTAAACTCAATTTTCCGTGTCTTGTGGCCTTGCGTGAGCTCAGCCTGCCTGCCACAGCCAACCCTTGCAGAACAGAGTTGCTGCCTGCGACCACCAGCTGCCTCCTTCCCCTCAGACTCCACTCCGGACTGACTCAGGATTTATCTGTGGCCAGGGCCGGCTTTAGCACTGGTGGCGCCCTGTGCGACAGTGTTTGTTGGCGCCCCCAAATGACCACATCTACCATGGATTCCCTCTCTATCACCATTTAACAGTACTCCTCAATTCTTTATAACCACTCTCTCTCAGACTGATTTAGTTTTATAGCGCCACTCATACCAGTGTAGGGTGTCAGAGCACTTTAAATCACACACACATTGGCACAGAGACAATCGTACGTGTGTAAATCAGTGTATAGGAACTGTTACATCAGGCAGAGGACTACAAGGGGTAGGAGTCACATGCCATCTATACTGGTAGGCAGTATAGTTTGAGTCCTTGGTCTGGAAAAGCACAAATTCAGAATATAAAACATAACATCATTGTTAGGGGTTTTCTTTAATAATAAAAATTGATTTCTTCTACCCAAATGAACCCTTTTTGCAAGTTTAGGATAATGAAAGACAGGGCAAAAAGACATATTGCGCTAAGACATATCTTGTAGTTTGCATGCAGCTCTTTAATGACAGTTATTAGCTCACTATGCTATATTAGGATTTTAGCTTATAAACTGCAAGTAACAAAGGATCCCTGGGACACAAGCAGTAACCCACTGACCTGTTTACATTATATGTACTTTGTGATCTGCATGGTACACATTCTTTGCAATAGGCATATTAACCCACTGCACTACCTTACGATGAGTTAAAACTTCCACTAGACAAACCTACATCTCTCTTCAGCAGGAACGTTAATCACTGGAGTGATCTTGACGTTTTTATTGAGCCTGAAAATTGCTGGAAGCAAGGAACATGGCAGCAGGTGCTTTTAAAATGAAAATATACTTGCAAACAGGGCGCCCCCACCCCAAGTCAGCACCCGGTGCTGTGGCACCGATCGCACCGCCCTAGAGCCGGCCCTGTCTGTGGCCGGGGCCGAGGTCCAAGTACCAACCAGGGAGCCTTAAATTATAGACAGTGAATCCCTTATCTTCATTGCTTCATTTTCCTCGGGAGAAAGTGTCACTCATACTCGTTGAAATGTCACTCATAATAACCCTGAAATTATGAAAATGTCACACATGGCAATCTGAAACCTTGGCAGCTATGCTTCTCTTCCCATCCCCTCACCTTCTCTCCCTCCCCTTTCCCTTCCCTTCCTTTTCCCCTACCACCCCTCTCCCCCCATTTTCTCTTCCCTTTTTCTCCCGTCCCTTCCTGTCCATTGCCATCCATTCTCTTCCCTTCCCTTATCTTTCCCTCCCCTCCCCTTCCTTTCCCTTCCACTCACCCTCCTCCTGCCCTTCCTTCTTCTCCCCTCTCCCTCTCCCTTTCCCCTTCCCTTTTCTTTCCCTTCCCTCTTCCCATTTCCCTTCCCCATCCCCTCTCATTCTCCTTCACTATCCTCTTTCCCTCCCCTCTTCCCATTTCCCTTCCCCATCTCCTCTCATTCCCCTTCACTATCCCCTCCCCTCTTCCCCTCCTCTTCCCTCCCCTATCCCTTCCCTACCATTAAATGACTTTCCCCTCCTTCCCCTCCTTTCCCTTCTTACCCTCTCCCACTCTCCCTACCTTTCTTCCCTTCCTTTCCCTTCTTTCATCCTTCATCCTTCCCTTCAGCCTTCTCTTCCTGTCCCTTCCCATCCTCTCCTCTCCCCTTAACTTCCCACCCTTCCATTATTTTACCCTTCCCTTCTCTCACCCTTCACTTCTATTATATTCCCTTCCCTTGCCCATCACCTTCCCTATCCCTCACCTTTTCCTTCCCTTCCCCCATACCCTCCCGTTTTAGCCTCTCCTCCTCCCCTTACCTTCTCCTCCCTTTTCTTGAGAACGGGAAAGGAAAGGGTGAGTAGTGGAAGAGGGGAAAGACAAGGAAAGGGTGAAAGAAAGGACAAGAAAAGGTGAGTGATGGTGAAGGGGAAGGAGGAGGGAGAGGGTTAGCGGAGACAGAAAGGGAGAGGTTGGTGAGGGAAAGAGAGAGGTAGGGGGAACAAAAGGGTGAGGGGATGGGATAGGGGAAGGAAGGAGAACGGGAGGGGTATGGTACAGAAGTAAAAGGACAGGATGGGATGGGAATGGTTGAAGAATGGGGGAGGGTAGGGGAACAGGAGGGGGAGGGTTATGGGACAGATGGGTAGAGTGGAAGGAAAGGGGGAGGACAGAGGGAGAGGGGAAATGAGAAAGGGAAAGGGTGAAGGAGAGGGAATGGAAGGGAAGGGGATAAGGATGCACAGGGGGATGGAGAGTGAAAGGAGAAGGGAATGGAAGGAAGGGGGATGGAGAAAGGGGACGGAAAGGGTGAAGGGAAAGGGAGAAGGGAAGGAGGGGAAGGGAAGGGTGTGGGAAAGCGGAAGGGACGAAGGGGAGAGGAAGCGTATGGAGGGGAAGGGGAGGGGTTAGGGAAAGGGTGAGAGGAAGGGTGAGGGGAAGGGTGATGTGAGGGGAAGTGTGAGAGGAAGGGAAGGTGAATGGTGAGGGTATGGGTGAGTGGAAGGGGAGGGAGAGGGGAAGGAAAGGGAAGGGAAGGTCGAGGGGAAGGGGAAAAGTAAGGGGAAGGGTGAGTGTAAGGGGAGGGGAAGGGACAGGAAGGGAAGGGAATGAAAGGAAGAGTGGAAGGTGAAGGGAGAGAAAGGAAGGGTGATGATGTTTAGAAGGGGGGGAGAGCGGCAAAGTGAAAAACAGAGGAAGAGGGAGAAGGGAAGAGGAACAGAAGGGAAGGGTGAGGGGAACTGGAAGGAAAGGGTGAGTGATGCGAAAGGGAAAAGAAGGATACAGTGAGGGAAGGGGAGGGAGGGTGAGTGGAAGGGTGAGGGGAAGCAGAAGTGTTCGGGGAAGGGTGAGTGGAAGGTGAGGGAAGAGAATAGAAGGGAGAGCAAAGGGCAAGAGACAGTGACTGATGGGGAAGGGAAAGGAAAGGAACGGTGAGGGAGAATGGAAGGGATGAGAATGTAAGGAAAGGGAAGGAAGGAAAGGGATGGGAATGGAAGGGAAGACAGGGTAGGGGAAGGAAGGGGAAGTGGAGGGTAGGGTGAGGGGAAGGGTGAAGGGATGGGTGAGGGAAGGTTGAGGGGAAGGGAAGGGAAGAGTGAGGGAAAGAAGGGAAGGCAATGGAAGAGAAGGGAAGAGTAGGAGGGAAGGCAATTAGGGTAGAGGAAGGGATGTGAAAGGGTGAGGGGAAGGGTATGAGTGAGTGGAAGGTTCAGGGAAAGGAGAGGGGAGGGGAAGGAAGGGAAGGAAGGGAAGAGTGAGGGGGAGGAGAGGGACAGGAAGAGGGAGAGGGGAAGAGAAGGAGAAGGGAATGGAATGGAACAGAAGAGAAGAGAAAAGAAAAGAAGGGAAGGGAAGGCAAGGCAGCAGAAGGAAAGAGGATAGGCGAGGGGCGATGCAGCGCGCGCAAGGTAAATTGTTTTATTTATTGATTTACTTACTTTACTCCGTTCCGCCGTATGTCGGAGTCCACTACCCCCCCACCCTGCCCCTCCCCCACCCCGCCACACCGCCCCGCAGCACTCCCTCTGCGAGCCACCACTGGTGAGGGATAAGAAAGGGAAAGGAAGAGAACAGCGAGGAAGAAGGGAAGGTAAGGTAAGGGAGAGGTAAGGGAAAGGAAGGGAAGGAAAGGAAGGAAAGGAAGGAAAGGGTAGAGTGAGGGGAAGAGTGAGGGAGATGGGAAGGGACGGGAAGGGAAGGAAAGAGAGGGGGAAAGGGAGGGGTGAGGTAAGAGTAGGATAGGGAAAGTTAGGAAGGGTAGGGGAGAAAAGAGATGGGAAGGGGAGGGAACAATGGGAAAAGTAGGCTAAAAGAAAGGAAAGAGAAGGGTAGGGAAGAGAAAGGAATGAGGAGGAGGGAGAGGGGGAGGGAGTGGAAGTGGGAAGAAACGGAAGGGGAAGACGAAGCAGGAAGGGAAGCCAAGGGAAGGGAATGGTGAGGGGAAGTGGAGGGTGAGCGGAGGGGGAAGGGGGAAGGGGGATGGAAAAGGGAAGGGTGGGTAGAAGGGAAAGGAGCAAAAGGACAGAGAGGGGGAGACGGGACAAGGGGAAGAGAAGTAAAGGGAAGGAAGGTGAAACAGAAGAGTGAGGGAATGAGAGGAAGAGGGAGGGGTAGAGGGGAAGGAAAGGGAAGAGGAAGAAGAGAAGGAGGTGGGAGGGAGCGAGGGGTGAGGGAAGGGAAGGATTGGAAGGGTATGGGAAGGCTGAAGAGAGGAACAGTGAGGGGAAGTAGAGGGGAAGGAGAAGAAAGGAAAGGGGAGGGGAGGGGACGGGAAGGGAAAGGAAAGGGAGGTGAGGGAAGGGTGGGTGGAAGGGAAGTGAGAGGGGAAGGACAGAGGGAAAAGAAAGGAAGGTTAAGGGAAAAGTGAAGGGAATGGAAAGAAAGGTAATGGAAGAAAAGAGAAGGAAAGAAAAGAAAAGGGAGGGGAAGGGAAGGAAAGGAAAGAAACAAAAGGAAAGGAAAGGAAAAGAAGGAAAGGGAAGGGAAGGGAGGGAAAGAAAAGGAAGGGGAAGGGAGGGAAAGGAAAGGGAGGGGGGAGGGGGAATGGTGAGGGGAAGGGTGGGTGGAAGGGGAGTGAGAGTGGAGAAGGACAGAGAGGGGGAGGGAGATAGGAAAAAGGGAAGGGAAGGTGAAGGGGAAGTGATGGGAAGGGAAAGAGAAAAAAATGGAAGGGAGAGGGGGTGTGGGAGGAAACAGGAAGGCAATGTGAAACCAAGTAAGTGAGGGAATGGATGGGAAGGAGTGGGTGAAAGGGGAGGGGGGGGTAAAACGATGGAGGGGGGGAGGAAGGTGGGAAAGGGGAAGGAAAGGGAAGGAAGGTAAAGGGGAAAGTGAAGGAAGGTGAAGGGGAAAGAAAAGAATGAGCGGAAGAGAGAAGAAGAGGGAAGGGGAGGGAGAGGGGAAGTGAAGGGAGGGGTGAGGGAAGGATGGGAAGGGCATGGCCATGGGAGGGACGAAACGGTAGAGGATAGAAGAGGTGGGGAAGCAAGGAATGGAGGGAAAGAGAAAGAAAGGGGAGAAAGGGAGGAGAGAAGAGGAGAGATAGGGAACTTTGGATGGGAAGGAATGGAAAGGGAAGGGAAGACTTAGGGAAGGCAGAAGGGGAGAAGATAGAAGAGGTAGAGAAAAGGGGAAGGGGAGGAACGGTACGGGAGAGAATAGAAGATCTAGGGAAGAAACGAATGGATGAAAAGAGAAAGTAAGGGGGAAAAGGGGGAAGGAGAGAAGATGAGATAGGTAAGTAGGGAAGGAAAGAAAAAAGAAGAGAAGGGAGGGGTGGGGAGGGGAGCTGAGGAAAGGGATGGAATACAAGGGGAGGGATGGGGAGGAATGGGGATGGGTGCAGAGAGGCTAAAAGCAATAGTTCAGGGGGTAAGGGAAGAGAAGGAAGAAAAAAAAGAAAAGAAAAAGGAAAGAAAAGAAAAGGAAAGGAGTGAATAAAGAGGGTAAAAACTGGTAAAAGTAAAGGGAGGTGACGGTGGTTCCCAAGGGATTGGGAGAGTAGAGGAGACAGAAAGATAATTGGCAGAGAAGCTTATCAGAAGGGATGGAAGGTGAAAAAAATGGGAAGGGAATTGAAGGGAAGGGAATTGGAATTTCAAGTCAGGTTCAAGTTAGTTTTCAGTTTGGTTTCAAGTTCGGTTTTCACTTTTCGTTTGGTTTATTTACTCACCTTGTGCCCTTAGACCCACCCTTCCCTTCCTTTTTGGGGCCTGATAGGCCCGCTGCAACTTCGGCTCCAACCGCCCGCAGTGGTCCTCCCCGCCCGGTGTGCATGAGGGCAATGCGGCAGCTGCCTGGTTACCAGCCTTTTATACCAAGAACACGTCACAGTGGAGACTTTACAACGTGTGATCATACGTCATCAGTACATGGGTGAATCCATTTGTTTCAGTTTAATGAGGGGGTAGGCAAGACACGGGTTCAATTAAATATCCTGACAACAAACAATTGTTTAATCCCAACAATGATCCCTCGATGAACCTAAAAGACGATCCCATCCTACCCGACGTTCTTCCCCATCAGTGGCCTCTCCTTGTCTCTCTGCTGCAGCGGAGGCCCCCCCCTCTGCACATACCCTGGACCTCGTGACATTCACATTGGAGGGCTTGTTATGTCATGAATGTTCCATTCACAGGATTCTGCTAATGGTGCTGCTGGGAAGGCACAGACCTTTCAAATGGATTTAAAGTAAGGGGTTTTCTCAGTCTTGGTGTAAAATAAATTATATTTTCATAAAAAAGGCGCATTGTCACAAATTACTTTCACAGGGAACATAGAAACAGACAGACAAAGACATGTTCGCACTCTCACTCAGTAGTGTCATGCTCCAGTTTTAATTATCTTTAGCAAGAGAGCCCAATGAAGGACTCTGTCAGTCACCGTGAGATAACTTCAAACTAATCACATACATGGGCAATGGCTGCGTCTCTGTTGATAGGTGGGTCTCATCTCGGGGGAAGATATATCATTCACTGGAGGATCTATCATCCATCACAGTGGCGTAACAAAGCCCCCCCTCCCCCCCCGCAGGCCTTGCAGGGCGGGGGGCCTCCCGGCTTACCCATACTAAAGTGGGGCCCCCTAATTATGTGAGAGGCCCCTTTCGCATATCTTGCAGGGGGGAGGGCCATCATGTTTTGTTACGCCACGGATCCATCACCAGATTCATAACAGATCTAGGGGCATATTTACAAGCCCCTAACGCCACCGGAGCATCACTTTTTATGACGCTGCGGTGGCGTTGCACCTTTCCCCATATTTACAAGGTGGCGCCAAGCCACTTAACGTGGCTTAACACCGCCTTGTAAATATGCCCCTTTCTGCTGCAGTCTGCTGCGGTAAAGGGGCGAGTAATGTGTGTTGCAGTGGGCGTTGTACTGCAACACCCATTTCTTTTTGGCACTGCCCCAGATTTACAAGGCTGAGGCAGCGCCAAAAACTAATGCCAGGGGATACCTGGTCTTAGAATGGCGATCGTTTTTTGTTCTTTCTATGTGTGCTGTATTCACATAGAAAGAGCAAATCGCCATTATTGATTGTTTATGTGCAGGAAGGTGTCCCTTCCTGCACATAAACAATCACCCCTACAACGCAGGTACCCTTGCTACATGGCGCAAGGGGGCCTGCACTGTCGCTAGGCAGCTTTTTGAGCCCAGAGCTAGGGGAAACGCAGGGGTGCGCAGTATTTTTGTAAAAACAGCGCATCTCTGTATTTTGAAAATGTTAGAGCGCGGCGTTGCCAAATTTGGCGTAACACCGCGCTCCGGCATTTTCTTGTAAATATCTCCCCAAGTTCTCTATCTCACTGCAGTGAGTTTCTAGAACAATCTTAACTGTCATCATCCATCCCCAGATTCATAACAGATCTAGTTCTCTATCTCACTGTAGTGAGTTTCTAGAAGAATCTTTACTGTCTCTTGGGTGCTTATACTTTTCCAGTGAGTCTTAGGCATAGCTGCCAAGTTTCCCTGGTCCATGCGCGATGTGCTGTTCCAGTCCAGGTATTTCTCATTTGAATACCAGGGCGCTTAGTCCTCTTTCATAATGGAATAAACAAGACTACATGTCCCAGAATTCAAAGAAAAAAACCTAGACTGCTTCAGCACATCACTGATGGACCTGCAAAACTTAGCAGTGTTACTTAGGTTGTCTTCCACCTGCCCTAGTGTTACTTAAGGTTTCCTCCGCCACTGCAGGGTACAGACAAAAAGTAATGAGACAAAGGCAGAGTGGAGTGAGATGAGTTGAGGGGTGACCCTCCTGGGTCCATCAGGGACCCTCTGAAAAAATGACTCGGGACTCTTCTCCCAATGTATGGGTTATTGCTTGGTGTTAAGCAGTATGCAAGATGTGAAGCCCCCTCATCCCTTCAAACAAAGTAACAGAGTCCCGCCTGCTCCATTCCCAACTTCTGGAATCCCCTCCCAGGTTAAGACACTCTAAGAGAAATCACACCCTCCCAGCCCTATCCCCTTCACCTTGTCTACTTTGTTCATTGGATATTAAGGAACTGACAGATTCAACATTCTCTCCAAACATATTGTCACCGCCCTTCAAGTATACAACCAATGAGACACCTGCTGGTGCTGTCTCTCATGCTGCACTCGGCCTATGCACACCCTGGACACTTCACCTGTCCCTCCCATAGACACCCTTTGGTGCACCCAAGGCAGTGTGCCAGACACGTGCGCGCCCACAGTAATGTACAGGCACGAGACCTTGTGCACATGATCAATTTCACTCGTACCTGCCGTGAGGAGGTGCCTACAAACGAATAAACTAGTGTCTTGGCATTAAACAAGGTGATGAGGCTGCTTTCAGTTTTAGAATAGTTTACTTCATATTTTTAATCTCAAGTTTAAGTTTTCTTATTTCCACATCAGTAGTCTGAGTCCATCAGCAGTCACATTTATTGTTTTGCGACTTCATAACTTGTCCCTTTCATGGGACATAAAAAAAACTTCTATATAAAATGAGCATTTTCCACCTAGTGATAGTGCAGAAAGCTTAGATATACGATCTATCCTTATAGTCCGGTGTTAAAAGGTGAGGGGTGATTAAAACTGGTGTGAAGTAAGGAAGTGCACATTGAGGGGCTAGACCTTGGTGTTTTAGTATAGATCATGTTAGGGTGTGTTTAGGTCAGTAGTGACTAGTGAGTGCAAGCCAGCATTGTGTCGTCACTGCAGTGTTTGCCTAGCAGGAGGATGGTAGTTGCTTACGTTCTTCTAGGTGATGTGGGTTTTGTGTTCTTGGCACGCTTGTGTGTTTGAGTGTGTCTGTGTGTATGTTGTCATTCGCGTGTGTATGTGCTTGTTTGAATGCCTGTGTGCTTGGGTGTCTCTGTATGTGCCTGTGCGCATATGGGTTCATTCGTGTGTGTATATGCTTGTTTGTATGTCTGTGTGTCCGTCTTTGTCTGTGTATTTGTCTTTCGCGTATGTCTATGTACTTAATTGTAGGCCTGTGTGCCTGGGTGTGTCTGGCTTTGTGAGTGTGTCTTTCGCGTATGTCTATGTACTTAATTGTATGCCTGTGTGCTTGGGTGTGTCTGGCTTTGTGAGTGTGTCTTTCGCATATGTCTATGTACTTAATTGTATGCCTGTGTGCTTGGGTGTGTCTGGCTTTGTGAGTGTGTCTGTCATTCACATTTGTGTATGTTCCTGCCTGTATGGCTGTGTGTTTGGGTGTGTCTGTCTTTGGGCGTACTGTGTGTGTGTGTGTTTGGCATTCTTGTGTGGGGATGTGCTTGACTGTATGGCTATGTGTTCGTGTGTCTCTGTTTTTGTGTGCGTCTGTTCGTGTGTGGGTTCATTGGCGTATGCATGTGCTTATTTGTATGCCTGTGTGTTATGGTGTGTCTGTCTTTGTGTGTGTGATTGTCATTCGCGTGTGTGTATGTGCTTGTTTGTATGCCTGTGTGTGTGTGCTTGGGTGTATCTGGCTGTGTGTGTATGTTTGTAATTCGCGTGTATGTATGTGCTTTACTGTATGGCTGTGTGTTTGGGTGTGTCTGTCTTTGTGAGTGTGTTTGTCATTCGCGTGTGTATGTGCTTGACTGTAAGGCTGTGTGTTTGGGTGTGTCTGTCTTTGTGTGTACTGTGTGTGTGTATCATTCTTGTGTGTATGTGCTTGACTATGGCTGTGTGTTCGGGAGTGTCTGTGTGAGTACTGTGCATGTGTGTATGTGTTATTCTCATGTGTGTATGTGCTTGACTATATGGCTGTGTGTTTGGGTGTATCTGTATCCTTTGTGTGCCTCTATTTTTTTGAGGGATGAGACAGTGTGGTGGGGAGCACATATGTGCAGGCCCAGCATAAACATTTTTGGTCTCTAGACTGAATCTCAGTTTCCTCCACTGAGAAACTCAATAAGAAACCACTTACATTTGATTATTTAGATTGTCCTTTTTTAAACACAATTGTTGGCATCATTCTATTTACAATCCTTATAATGAAGAGCGGAGGAAAGAACACAATCCTTTCAAACATGAAACTACCTCCCTTTAAGCATCAGACTGCACTGCTCCCATTCGAACACGAGATTGTATACCTCCAAACAGGAGACTGCATTAGTGCTTAATTTGTACAAAAAATAAGTGCTGGGGCCCTGGTCAGGAGACCATTGCAGTTCGCACCACACATTGCCACTGTACTTACACAACTACTAACCATCACACTGCTACAAGTGTGACAATTCAGACTGTTCGAGGCTGCCAAAGCTTTAAGAATGGCTTGGGTGGCAGGTATTAGTTGTTTTTTAATGTGTATTGAATTAGCAAACAACTGTTTTTCTTCTCATCTTTAAATTGCACAAACAGCGCCCCCATGTGGCAGCTGTCATAAGTGCAGGTTTCTGCAATTAAGTGCCGGTGCAGAGCACCGGAAACCACCTGCTCAAATTAAGTACTGGACTGCATCCTTCAAAGCATGAGACAGCATACTTTCAAATAGGAAACTGAATGTTTTTAAACATGAGATTGCATCTTTATAAGCTGGAGACTGCACTGCACCCATTCAAACAAGAAATCAAAACCCTCCAAACGTGAGTCTGCTTCCTTCCAAGAATGAGACAGCATACTTTCAAACAGGAGACTGCATGTCTTCAAACACAAGACTACATGTCTCAAAACATGAGACTACCTTCCTTTAAGCTTGAAACTGCACCCCTTCAAAGACAGGATTGCATCCCAACAGGCACAAGGCTGTATCCTGCCAAAAACAAGACTGCACCCCTTCAAGCACGAAACTGCACCCAAAGCAAGAGAGTTCATCCTTCCGAGCAAGAGACTGTATCCCTTCCAGCAGGAGAATACATCCATTCACTTACAACATTGCACCCTCTCCAGGCTGGAGATTGCATCCCTTCAAGCATGAGACTGCATCCATCCAAGCATGAGATTGCATGCATCCAAGCATGAGACTGCATAAATACAAGCATGAGACTGCATAAATCCAAGCATGATTGTATGGTAGAAGGTACCTGTTTCGCCACATACTCGGGTACATTGGGCCGAGGCGCACCGGCCTATCTGGTGCAACCTGGAGCGGGAATAATAAGATCTATGTAGTATGCGGAGCTGCACCAGGTGGAAACGGGCCCTTATGGATATTTCCCTGGGGCTTTGCAGGGCCACCCCCAATCCTCATCCTCCATGGGATCCACATCTCCCTCCCATGCCTTTCGTAGTGGGTGAAGAAGGTCTGGTGAATTGTCATTATTTTCTTGTAAACTGCCTTAGTCAGCTTGGGATCCAGAAGTAATCGATCCTCCATGGGCGAGTAATCTAGTAGTTGTTCCCCATCGGGCAGGTGGCACCTCAGTGCATGTCTCAATTGCAAGTATCTAAACATCTCCCCCTGCTCCAAGGCATATTCTGTCTGGAGCTCAGTGAAGGGAAGCATCGATTCCCCTCTCTAGACGTCACCCAGTTTGTCTACCACTATCAGACTCCATCTTATGTGGTTTCACAGTATCTTCATCTCCCCAAGACTGTCACTATCCCACTGCTGGGTCTCAGCTGTCAATTTATCTCTGCACCCTAGGTAATTGTTGGCCGCACGCCAGGCCTGCACTACTGCGTGGGTGTGAAACGGAAGTGCGTCCCACCTTCCCATATAGGTGGGCTGGGTACCCCCGGTCACCCATGGCCCTGCGGTCAACTCTGTAGGCTGGTTCATCCCTCTCACTAACACCCACTCGTTTACCACCATCAACTGAGCATCCCAGTAGTAGGCCTGGGGGTCCGGAATCGCCAGGCCTCCTTCTCCATCAAATGCTGTGCGCTGGATGTTCAAAAAATAGACTGTATTTTTACCTTAATTTAGACACCAAAACAAACAGAATAGCATACATATAACTGGAGTTATAGATTTTTTAAGCGATATAAAATCAGTGCGGAATAATAAAGTGAAACTTTATCATAGCGGTCAATGGGAAAAAACACTAGTGACAATCAGTCACTTGTAGGTCAAGTTAGGTGGTACCCTTGCAGGGTAAATGTGATGCAGGTCCCAGGACCAAGCCATGACAGTCAGTTCAATTTTACCTGGCCCGTGGAGCCCGGGTGCAGAGTTGTCCTGGCTGTCACTGGTGCTAAACAGGAGCAGCGGGAGAGCTGCATTTACCACTAAAATGTAGCTGTGGGGGAAAAGGATGCAGAAAGATAACAATGGAGTAGTTGCTGACGTTGGTCGAAGGTCGGAAGGAGTTCCCTCTTGATGCAGCGTCGAGTAAAGGGGTCGGTTGCCGGACTGGCGACCAACAAGCCTGGACAGCAGTAAGTAGAGCAGAAAGTAACTTCAACCTTCAGTGCTCCAGGGGAATGCGGTAGTTGCCTGTAACTTCATGAAAGGAAGGACTACAGTTCCACAGTGCACTAGACCATCTGGATTTGGGCGATTGCTCCAAAGGCACAAGAGTCAGCGATTCTTCGGATCTGGAGCGTTGTTTTACCTGCAGTTTACAGGGGACCAGTGCCACTAGTCCAGGGGAGTCTTAGGGTGCTTCAGGCTTCCACAGGGGTCCCTCTGTCTGGAGTAAACGATAAATAGCCTAGGACGAGTCTCGATCAGACAGTTTTAAGAGCATTGCCACAAGTGAGGGGTATCCCTCTTTTGCTTTGTGCAAGTCTTGTTGTCGTTGACACGTGTCTCTTCTGTCCTCTTTGATGCAGGATATTCAGAACTGAGGTTCTGGTGTCAGGGGAGTCTCTGAAATTCTAGATTTTGGGGAGTTAGGGGTGTGGGAGGTAGTAGCCAATGGGCAGCTCGTCCCCACAGCTAGTACTCCCCCTAGGTGACCACATCCGGGGGAGTGGGTCAACCTTTCTTCCCAGAACCCTCTATTCTGCCCCTTCTAAAGATGGCAGAGCTCTAATTTTAAGCTACAGACGAGGCTGCTCACCCTGGAGGTGTGCTAGCCTTCTAGGGGTGTACACCTCCTTGGCTAACTAACCTGTGCAACTGCAAATGTGCCCGAGGCAGGGTAAGTGCTGCTTCCTCCACTTAAAGTCAGCATCTGATGCATATCAGAGGCGGCGCAACCTTTCAAGCTCACCGCCTTGATGTGCCACTACACTAGCCTGCTTGGGAGGAGGAGAGTGTGACCTCCTTACTGTCCTCAATTAGCATCTGTATGGTCCCGGGCTCCTACTCTTTGGTTGCCTTACACCAGTTCCCTGTTCCCCTGGGAGGCACTTATCTATTTAAAAGTTCCCTCGCACTAGAAGAGTAAAAAAACTCTCTTGAAAACGACTCCCTTAAAAATGCTCACCCACAAATAACACATCACAGCTTAAAACAGTTCAAAACACAATGAATTAAAAAAAAGCAGGTAAAATCAATAAAGATACATTCAGCGCAATTCAGTGCTTACTCACACGCGCGTCCGCTTCTCAGCTGTCATTTATGGAAGTCAGCTAGCAACTAGAGCCCTGCCCTCAATTAGCGTCTCTATGGTCCTGGGCTCCTACTCTATGGTTGCCTTACACTTGTCCTGAGGGGAATTGCCTCTGGCTATCTAGTGGCATGAGCCACTACCAGTAGGATACATCTATTCCCAGATGCAGGGGGACCAACAATGTCAATCACTACTCTCACAAAGGGAGTCCCAACCACTGGTAATGGAAATGAGGGAGCCTTTGGTTGTGTGCCTGTCCTGTCACTGGTTTGACAAGTCACACAGGAGCAACAAAACTCCTTCACTTTTTCAGACATCTGGTTCCAATAAATATGGGCAACCAACCTGTTCCAGGTTTTGGTTTGTCCAGATATCCAGCTAGGGGGGATGTCATGGGTTAAGGTAAGGATGAACTTGCTGTACATTTGGGGGACCACCATTCTCCTAACTGCCCCTGGTTTGTGCTCCCTGGCCTCAGTGTACAGATGCCTGTCCTCCTAGTAGACCCTATGGGTACCACTGACATCTCCCTCTGCTTACCTTGCAGCCTGCTGCCTAAGGCCTTCAAGAGTAGGGCACTGCTTTTGCCCTTAGCATAGGTGGTCTCTGGAGGGCCTCCCTGCACTTAAGAGTTCTACCAGGTCAGGCCAGACTCCATCTGCTGCAGTTCCCACCTCAGGCACCAGGGCACCTCCCTCAGGAAAATTCTCCCCCTGGTCTTGTGACCTCTTAGAAGCGCCTTAGCCATAGCAGACTTCTTGCTTTTCCTTTGCTTTGGGTAACTTGGTCCACTGTTTCAGGATCCAAGTTCCCATGACTTCCCTGACATGCTGCCTGTGCTCTGGCAGTAACACACACCCACTAAGGGAGACTCAGCATTTCTACATGAGCCTTCCTCTCCACCTCTGTCCATGTAGAAGTCTCAAGATAATTTCCCAACAGATACTCCACTGGGATGGCAGGGGACACAACCACCTTCTTTGGGCCAGTAACCCCTCCCCATTCTAAGCTTATTAAGGCCATTGGGTGGAGCTTAGTTTCATTGTCAGAATTTGTAACTTGGTGACTAACACCAGGGAACATTTGGTCTGGGGAAACCAGTCTAGCTGCCACCATAGAGACACTGGCACCTGTATCCCTCAAAGCCTTTACCTCAGTCCCATTGATCTTTGGCCTTTGCCTATACTTTTCCAAGCTTGGAGGTAAGAAAGCCAGGGCTTCAATATCCTCCTCACTAGTGATGGGCGGAGTTTGCTGACTTTTGCCCACTCTGCGCTATTCTTGGAGTGCAGAGTTTCAGAAAAATTCCACCAACCACCGCATGGCGGAGTTTTTTCACCCATTCGACTCACCAACGGTAAGTTGGCGAGTGCGAGCGAGACTTCTCAACGTGGACGATTAAGGCAGATCGCTACGGCTTGTGTCAAGAAAGCTGCCATCCGCGGAGTGGAAGCTGCTGCTTGAATAGGAAGTCAACTAGAGCAGCAGAAAGAAGCAGCACCCCCTGGCGCACCGCATGGTGCTTTTTGCACTGATTTTACATCGCGGGGCAAGCTCCCGGCACTAAAAATCAGTGCGAGCAGTGTGACATACCACAACTCGGCCACTCGCAGAACTCTACTGTATATCGCAGAGCTTTTGTGTAACTCCGCAAAACTCAGTAGAGTGAAACTCTGTGAGTTCTGCCCATCCCTACTCTGAATCCAGGAAAACTAGCCTCTCTGAATTCTCTGGCCTCTCCAGAGTACACTTCTATCCCAACTCCTATGCCAGCCAGTCCCTTGGATTGTCCACCACATAGGGATTTTTTCAGCATGCTGCATCTCCTATTTTATGACCTGCCTGATGACATTCATGACAAACCCAAAATCCTTTGCTGGATCCCAATTCTTACCCTGGTACCTTTTGCCTTTGTACTGGAAGAAGTCTCGGGCCCACCCTCCTGAGGAGTATTTTAGGGGCCTTTAGAGAACTCCTTTTTATCTTGTTTGTTGCTCATCTCCTTTCCCAGCTGGGAAGTCTGAGCACCCTTTTTCTGGTCACTCCCACCGTGGGTCTTTCTGGACACTCTGGTTCTGACCCATTTGTCAGCTATCTTCCCCAGCTCCTTGGGAGAAGACAACTTAGAATCCACCAAATGCTGATGCAATTTCTCTGTAGTAAAATTAGTTAAAATGTGCTCTATCATTATTAAATTATACAGCCCATCATAACAGTCCACCGCATTTCCTTTTGTCCAACCTCCTAGTGCTTTGACTGAAGAGTCCACAAAGTCCACCCATGTCTGTTTATGACCTTTATGGGTGCCTCTAAACTTCACTCTGTACTCCTCTGTAGTGAGCCCAAATCCCTTTATCAAGGTATTCTTCATATGCTGATAGGACTCAGCTACCTCCTCATTAAGGGTCAGAAGTCTATCTCTGCCCCTTACTGAGAACAACTCGAATAATAGAGAGTCCCAGTGCTGGTGACCTATCCTCCTCATTTTGCAGGCCCTCTCAAAGGCTGCAAACCACTTGTCGATGTCATCACAATCACTAAACTTTGGGACAATCCCTTTGGGGATCTTAGGGTCAAAGGTTTCCTCTTTTTCCCTATTTGAATTGCTGCCACCATCATCCTTGGGCTTTAAGCCCATCTTGACCCTTCTTTCTGCCAGGGCTAGTCTTCTTTCCGCAAGTTCAATCTTTTTCTCCTCTAGTAAGAGGAAATAAAGCGCTTCCTCAAGCTTACTACCCTCTTACCAATAGGGGGTCTGCTAGAATGACTTCTGTCACTTCTTGCTGGTGAAAGGGGTCTGGGAAAGGGTGGAGAGTTGTGGTGTTCACCTTCTTCCCATCATCTTCTATTTGGGCTAAGGCATCATCCTCACCCTCATCAGAGTCTTCTTCTGAGGAACTGCCTTCCTCTCTAGCTTTTCTTTCCCTTAGGACATGAGAACCTTTTCAAGGTCCTCCCTTTTGGCTGTTGCTCTAAAGTCAATGCCTCTTACTTTACACTAAGCTCTCAGATCACTGATCTTCAAAGTTGGGAGGGTAGGCAGGTCTGTTATTGAAAAGTTGGGACCTTTTTAAAATCTTTGCAATAACTCTTAAACTTTTTCAGAACTTTCTAACTTTTTTTACTTTACTTTGGAATGGGGGTCTATGCAGGGACCTAACAATTCCAATGAAAACATTTTTTAGAAAAAGCAGAAAAATAACTTGGGTCTAATGTCAATAGTGGATTTCTCATGCAAAAATCACTTATGACCAAGTAGTACTGTGAAACACAAATTCAGGGTCCCACCGCTGTAACACCAATGTAGGAAAGTGGAGTATTATGCAGTGAGGCTAGTTAGGCTTTACTATGCAATACTATCACAATACCCCAAATAGGTCCTTTGGATTCACACTAATAAATCCCTAGCTCAATCCTGGTAGTGTGGCACAGAGCAGTCAGGATTTACTAGAGAAGCATGTGTTAAACATTTCAGAGTACCAAGATCGAGGATTAGTAATTGGCGCGACTCAAAAGAAATCTGACACCAATTTATAAAATTAAAGCAGAATATTACATAAATGTAAACATATATGTAAACACCAAAATGAAGACAATCAGATGAGTATAACCAGAGTTATGTACTTTTAAAGCAAAAATAAATAGATAAATCAGCATAAATAATCATAGATAGCAGGGCCCCCTTCCCCCCTGGCCCTCCACCATGGGGCCTGGGGGGCACCCAAGGTGCTCCTTTTAACATCCTTGCACCGTGTAACAGGCACCGCATGGTACCTGTCACATGGTGCAGGGATGTTTAAAAACATCCATTCTACAATGGAAGCTTGTGCTGCTGGCCTATTCCACCCGCCGCACAAGCTTCCATTGTAGAATGGATGTTTCCAATCGCCCTATGGGCGGTCACATTCAAATCAGGCAGTCGGAACCACCGACCTATGGTCGGGTGGTTCAAGACCGATATGGTGTCCAACATCGTAATCAGGGCCTATGTACCTTGAAGATATATTTACCACATAGGCACATATATGTGGAGTTAGGTATCGAAATTCTTGACTTAACCTGTCAATTTTTTATTTTTGATATTGTGTCCTCGATATTCTGTCCCATTGATATTGTTGATTCCATATTTAGGGGCAGACCTGTGGCAGGAAAGAACGGTGGGGTCCTAAAATTCATACAAAATGCAGTTGAACTGGGATCGGCTTTGTTTCTGTATTTATTGAGAAAATCGTATCTAAATGTAGTTATCCCAAAAATGAATTCCATATAAACTGTAATAATAGTCAATATATCCCCTTTTTAGATCACAACCTATCAGACAGCCCAGCTGTGTGGTATGCGAAAGACATCTTGTGGAGTTTCAGAAAGTTGACCTGGGAATGCATTCTGCCCGTCGATTGCCATTGGCTTTGTGGTTGGTAACTCACGTTTTTTTGCTTCCCATTTTCTGGCTTTATTTGCTTTAGGCTGTCCAGCTCGAGTTCGTACCGCCCAATGCTGAAGCCTTGTTTACAGTATTCTTCTGCAAACTTGTTTTCTGTAATAAACAGGCATGTAAATGTTGTTCTTATCTCATCACATTTGCTGGGCATTCAAAGGCTGAGGTCAAATGTCAGTTTATCAACTGGGTTGGTGCCTCTGAAAGGCCGATAGATACCCCAATTCATACTCATTACAATTGACTGACTCACTGCAGCCAGTTTGGCCTTTTCACAAATCACAGATCAGTTTATGTGTCAGTGTGGCTGTGAGTTCATCTATGCAGATTGCTGCTACTGACTCACTCCAGCCCATTTGACTGTTCCACAAATCACAGTTCAGTTTGTGTGCCAGTGTGGCTGTGAGTACATCTATGAAGACTGCTACTGAGCTGCTGGGTTTACAGCAAGATGATGGAGCATATCACAGAAAGCTGTCTTTAAGTAGCACGTCAGTGTCTCCACGACAGATGCTCCTCACCATAAAGGAGTTCATCGAGAGACAGGGATTTGTTTAAAGGCTGTCCACAAAAAAGCCTTAATTCACCCATTTCCTTCTAGTCTCATTGCAGTAGCAAAGCTACATCACTCTTGTCAACCGCCGTCGCTAATGCCATAGAGCTCTCACATTTCAGCAAAAGGGTGGTGGGTGACTCATACAGATTAATGTATCGTTTTTTAGATAAATACAGATGCGCAGGAACCCCCAAAGGAATCCTACAGCGTTGTGCGAAGTATGCTGTGTTTAAAAAGACATCTCCTGGAAAATTTAAAATATATGCCTTTATTTATTTATCTGGAACAGGGCTTTGCATTCTGAATATAAGAAAGCCCGAAACCGGTCCTAGGATGCTTGTTTCCAGTCCAGGGAGGACCTGGCCTGGCAGTTCGGGCTGGACTGTTCCCATTGGGCGCAGGGTCAAGACTGATTTGCATATGGCTGGGTCCAAACTGGAATGGCATGGTGAGCAAAAAAACGATGGATTTAGGCCCAGATCTCTGTACTGGGGTGACTGTATGACATTGTTCTGCATTCTGTCCATCAATTGTTCTTTTTGCATTCTGAATATAAGAGTCACCCCACTGATACACACCACTTAGGGCAGCCCTTTCTATAGTATGTATATAGCCAACCAGTAACACTCAAAAGATTTATTAGAACAATTCAGAGATCAAGCTCTAATGCTATTTTGAGACAAAGCACCCAGCAAAAACCCCGCCAATGCCTAAATATCTAAGATCCTATTCGTTTACATGTTGGTAGCCTATTCAATGGCGTAGATGTGCTCGCTCAATTAAAACAAGCGTTGGCAAAGCCAATAGACCTTGCCTATGCGAGATCTATTGGATTTGTCAATGTTTTTTTTAGCCATATTGTACAGCAGCGCTGGCTTCAGTGCAGCATGGCTGAAAGTAAAAAAACAAAAAAAAAGCGCTATGACAAGGTCAATGCTAGCTGTGTCATACAGCTTTTTTTCTTTACTTTCAGCCATGTTGTAACATGGCTAAGAAGCATTGCAAAGACAATAGATCTCACATAGACGCAACCTATTGGCTTTGCCAGTGCTTGTTCATTTAGGGGGCTCTAACCTTCAGGAATAAGATGAGTTCCGGACTTGAGAAGATTTTTTTGCAATTGCCTTAAATTTGTATTTTCCATGTTGACATCATGCTCTCTCATGCACCTAAGGCTTGAATTTGGGTTGGTTATCTTGTCCATTTTACATGCACACTTTAATTAACTGTTAGAGTCTCCATAAACTCAGGGATGGATTCTTAGAGGCACTTCTCTCGGTATAACTTTCATGAAATTTAAAGAACTAAATGTGTCCATGAGGGAATGATTGTAAACCAACCCTAGAACATGTGAATATCAGCAACATGTAAAATGACCTTAACCCCTTCACTGCTAGGCCTTTTCCCCCCTGTGCTAAGCCGTTTTTTGGCTATTTGGGAAAGTTTGCGCTTAGGCCCCTGTAACTTTTTGACCACATAAGGTATCCATGCCAGGCGTGGCTTGCAGCCAATGGCGACGGACGTGAGCTAGGGAGCTCCGACCGCCGCTTCCCTGTGCGCAATCATCCTGACCCCCAGACACAGCGGGGGACGCCAGAATCCCCGTCGGGCGACACCGGGATGTGGGTGCTGCTGTCGGCGGAGCCTTGAGAAGTCATTGCAGCAGCGTTTAGGGGTAAATTGCTGAGCTCCTGGCCAGATGGGCTTATGGATAAAATGGCGGCTGCCTTCTGACTCCGGTGGCCGCTCCTGCCTTGCGGGATTGGCGGACGCTCCGGCGGAGACGATCACACCGTGCAGTGGTGCCCAATGCTATGTAAAGGAGCTGGAGAGTGAGCGGAATCAGTCCCGGAATGCAGCGTGTTCAGCCCCGATGATGGGCCGCCGTGTTTGTGAAGGTGGCGGTAAAATGGCGCCGCGCCGCCAGCACCCTGAAGTGCCTGCAGCGACGGTGGAGGGAACGCCTTCGGCGGACTCCGACTGGCCTCATTGGTGACCCTGAAGCCTTGGGCGTGCTGGAGGGGCACTGGGCCGAGCTGGTGAGTCTACGAGGCCGCTGCATTGCTGGGCTGAGGGTCCGGTGGGGCTGATTGCAAGATGGCACCCGCCCAGGTATTGGCTCAGCGACTCCCCTAGAGCCCGCCTGATCAGCGCCCAGCAGCGAGCCTGCCCTGTGAGGCGGGGAGGTCTGTTGCGCCTCGTTGGAGGTGCACTTAATGAGAGCGGGCAGCGACCTCTGCACCGGCGCTGCCTGGGTTGCCTTCCGTGGGCTCTTTCTTCACTGGCGGCAGAGGAGTGAAGGCACCTGGAGTGACGACTGTGGTGTAGCCCGGTCAGATGGCGGTGGAGCATCCCCCTGTCCTACAAAATACCTGGAGCGGTGAGCGCGCCCGCGGGGCCCTGGGGTGTGCGGCGGCAGCGGGGAGCTCACGAGAAGTGGCGCCTGGTCTGACAGGAGAGGAAGCGAGTAGGCGGCAGCGCTCTGTATACATCTGCGAGGGAGGACAGAGACGGTTTGGAGTCTACCCTGTTAGCGGTGCCTACGTGGACTAAGAGACGACCGGGCCCAGTAATTGCCAGACAAGGCCTGCAGGCATGCGGGGACACACAGGCTGACGGGGGGGCAGGGGTGTGCGTTCTGCGCCCTGTCCACCTCTTGATACACGGCAAACCTTGCAATAATGATGGTCAGTCTTCACGCCTACCAGCGCATAGCGTAAAGGGGCCAGTGATCGATACCGCACATGCCGCGTCTGAAGTAAAGCAGTCCCTACTTGGACTTGGACGGCGGCGGCCTCTGTCCTACCGGGCAGCCCACTGCCCGGCTGCCGCTATCTGAAGGCAGCGACTCCATGGGCTTACTGCGACGCTACTGCGCTCTGTGGACCTGGGAGGGTACCTCGTTGGTGGTGAGCATCAGCCGGCCCCACGAACGGGCCCCTGCTGGATTATCGCCCTGACTACAAAGCGGAGGACGCATGGTAACGTAGCTCCCACTTGGAAGGCTGGACTGAGGGAGACTGTGCCCTGCAATCGGCAGATAGTGTCATCCGGCGAGTGGGGGCACCTAAGCGGGTGGAGCTGGCGGTGGGGTGCGACCTGAGCCCAGGCCGTAGTCCAGTGGCAGGTGACATTGCCAGGTCATCCGCAGTGGCCACACGACGGATGCGCAGCTCCCAGAACCTGGCGCCTTAGATCACATGGGAGGTGCCAAAAGCGCTACTGCGAGGGCGATAACCCTGTGGTAAAGCGAGACAAGAAAAAGGAACTGAAGAAACGGATTGGGACAGGTAACTGAGTGCCAAGAGACACTGGTGCAGCGGCGGTACATTGCAGAGCTGCTAACGGGAGGTCAGGCACTGGCATCTGGTAGAGATGGGCCGAACACAGAAGAAGCGGGGGTTTAGTGCCCTCAGTATGGAACACCTGGGGGCCCACACGGACGATGAGGAAGAGGTGCTGGAAGGGGGGAGTGATGCAATCCCCAGGAAACCTACTTTGTCCGACATCATGCAGGCAATCACAGCCTCCAGAGAAGCACTCGAGGGGAAGATTGATGCCATAGGCACAGACTTAAACATACTAAAAGATGACCATCGTAAACTCAAGGAGAGAGTAACAGCAAATGAGAGAGATCTGGGGGGCCTCCCAGACACAGTTCACGGGATGCAGCGCTCCCTCACGGACCTTGAAGCGAAGATAAAGGTGCTGGAGATGCGGGCCGAAGACAGTGAAGGCAGGTCTAGTAGAAACAACATTCGCGTCATTGGCGTGCCGGAGAGGGCAGAAGGGCCCAACATGGTGAGCTTCTTGGAAGAATGGCTCCGCACCCTGGTGGCTCCAGAGGGGCTGTCCCCCTTCTATGCGCTGGAGCGCGCGCACAGGGTCCCAGCAAAGCCGCCAAAACCGGGGGCCCCACCCTGACCTATTGTAGCGCGACTGCTCCATTTCCAAGATCGGGATCACATCTTGCAACAAGCCCGCCAAAAGCAAGGGTTGCAAATTGACAACAGTGCCATAATGATCTTTCCGGACTTTACCAGAGAGGTGCAGCGGGCCAGGGCATCCTTTCTGGCTGTGAAAAAGAAACTCCGTCAGTTGCAAATTCCATACGCAATGCTGTTCCCTGCGCGACTCCGGGTGGCAGACCCCAGGGGACCTCATTTCTTTCTGTCGCCGCAGGAGGCCTGGGACTGGCTCGATTCGCGAGGGCCAGTGTCACAGCGAGCTTCTGCATCGAACTCCCCACAGCAGCGCCCTCGTAGCCACAGATCTGGCTCTAAGGCCCCATCGCTCAGGGAGCTCAGCCGGGAACGCCGAAGAGCGCTGCAGGCAGTGGTGTCCCATAGTCAGCAAACCGCCAGCTTCACCTCGAACGAGAGTGGATTGCATGCAGGACGATCGGAAACATCGCCGGTGAACAGCGACTCTGACACTTCAGAAACGATCTATCCCAAGGTCACGCCTTGGACCGCAGATGATCTCATGTGAGGCGCTGGCCACGGCACGGAGGAGTGCTGCTTTCCACAACAGGTGACGAATCGGAGATCACTCCTGACTACGCCCTAGACTGCAGACGTCCCCCTGTGATGGCAATACTGTGGTGGCAGGGGCAGATGTTTCCAGTGCCCAGGCATGGCCCCCTTTTTCCGGTAATCTCCTCACAGACCTGAGTACGCTCCGCACTGCGGTGATGCATTTGATCAACAGGTCTGGGGGTTACGATATGGTATTGGACTGTGATAGCTGATTCATGTGCTGGGGAGGCGGGGAAGCGGTCCCTGGCACCGATATTGCAAGTTGTTCACCCCTTTAACTGTCACTGGATGATGGTATGGTTTAAAATTGTTTGGATGGGGGCTAGTTCTTCGGCACCTGTCCTGGGGAGGGGGAGTTAGGTTTGTTTATTCAGGCGGGCATGTTTTGGGGTCCCAGGCGTGTCAGGGGGGGGACTTAATAGCTGCCAGGTCATACCACGACCATGGGATCCCCACTAGGCTTGAAATGTATTTCCTGGAACGTGCGGGGTTTGCACTCAATGGTACAACGTCATAAAATTCACTCCTACCTAGTTCGCATGGGTATTCAGATAGCTTTCCTGCAGGAAACCCACACATTAGCAAAGGAAGGGTTGGCATTGCAGCGCCGCTGGAGGGGGCAAGCATATTACACCACTTACTCCGCATTTGCACAGGGGGTTTTAATTTGCAAGCATATTACACCACTTACTCCGCATTTGCACAGGGGTTTTTAATTTGGATAAGAGCAGGTATTCCATTTCAGTGCACACGTCAGGTCATAGACCCTGAGGGGCGATATATTGTGGTGTCTGGGAAGCTGGATGGCAGGGACCTTACACTAGGGAGCATATATGTGTCCAATTCCGATCAGCCGGCCTTTTTCTCCCACCTGTCTTGCGCTCTGGCGACTGTCC
The DNA here is from genome assembly GCA_963921515.1 of Calotriton arnoldi. Classification (NCBI taxonomy): domain Eukaryota; kingdom Metazoa; phylum Chordata; class Amphibia; order Caudata; family Salamandridae; genus Calotriton; species Calotriton arnoldi. The sequence continues at coordinate 186,531 of CAWUFW010000676.1, read as the reverse complement.
TCACGGGCCCGGTCCTGTTGGGGGGAGACTTCAACTGCACAACAGATGTCATGCTAGACCGTTCCCATCCCCCACTCCCTGATGCACCTGCACTCAGGCTAGCAGCAGTGCGCTCCCATTGGCAGCAGAAGTGGGGCCTGGTGGACTCCTGGAGGGCACAACACCCGGGGACCCGGGATTACTCATTCTTCTCTGCCTTACATGACCTCCATGTCCGATTAGACGCCATTCTCTGCTCCCTGGATGTCCATGGGGGGATTGCCAGTAGCGAGTATCTCACGCGGACGCTCTCGGACCACAATCCAGTACTGGTGAGTCTGCAATGGTCTCGTGCGCGACCCAAGATCCCCACCTGGCGCCTGCGTCCCGAGGCATTAGAGGACCCGGTTTTTCGGGCGGCAATAGGGGAGGCTATTACCAATTACTTCCAAGACAATGAAGGGACTGCCACATCCTCATTAGTGGAATGGGGCGCGTGCAAAACCGTCATTAGGGGAAAATGCATCTCCGAGATGACGGGAGGCAGGAGAACGTTACTTCAGGATATTGAGAGGGCTGACCGGACATTGCGCGACCTGGAAAGGGAGAGGCCCGAGAACCCAGACAAACAGCAGGAACTCTTAGCAGCCAGGGAGGAGGTGGCAGTGCAAGTGGAACGCCTATGCTGCTTCGATTACAAAACATATATAACCCGTGCGCACTCGGAGAGGGACAAGTCGGGGGCTCTATTGGCTTGGCTAGCCAACCCGGCCAGGAGAGGCTCGGTAATACTGGAGCTTAGAGACCAACAAGGGATAGCTAAATATGATCAGCAGGGAGTCAACGACCTGTTCCTTGCCTACTACACTGACCTTTATAGTAGCCAGCTAGCTCCAACAGCGGAGGAATTAAATGACTTCACGCGGGATATTGAATTGCCAACCGTGGACGAGGATGCAGCAGAATTATTAGGGCGGGCAGTCGAAATAGGAGAAGTGAGGGGAGCTATCAAGGGTATGGCCCGCAACAAAACTCCAGGCACAGATGGACTCCCCATCGAATTCTATCTAGCATACATTGATATACTGGCCCCCAGACTGGTGCAGTTATATAACGAGGCTAAAGCCGCTGGCTCACTCCCTATATCCAACAGGGAGGCGGTTATTGTACCGTTACTTAAACCGGGCAAACAAGCATGGGATAGAGCAGCATACCGTCCGTTATCCATGCTCAATTTGGACTATAAAATCTTAAGTAGAATCTTGGCCACCGGCTTGCTTCCCTATAAGACTGCACTCATCCATGCAGATCAATCCGGGTTTATCCCATCCAGAAATACTGTGCTTAATGTGCGGCGCCTTCTGCGAATTCTGGAAGCGGCCTCCTATACCACTGAGACGGCGACGGTTTTTGCCGTCGATATAGAAAAAGCGTTTGACAGTCTGGAGTGGCCCTACCTATATCATGTGATGCGAAAATTGGGGCTGGGTGACGACTTTGTGAGTTGGACGGCTCTCCTATATACGGACTCTACTGCCCGAATTAGAACTGGGGGACTCATCTCGGGGACCTGCAGAGTGGGAAGGGGAACGCGATAGGGGTACCCCCGTTCCCCCCTGTTGTTTGCTCTGGCTATGGAGCCGCTGGCAGCGCGGGCCAGATCGGGGCGCGCCTATCGGGGGCTTAGTGTTCATGGGGAGATTCACTACATAGCCTTGTATGCAGATGACCTGCTGCTCTTTCTGGCTGACTCCGGGACGGAGCTTGTTGGGGCGAAAGCTCTGCTTCAGGCACTCACTAGGGTTGCAGGACTCAAAGTGAACTGGACAAAATTGTGCCTGTTCCCAGCGAAAAAGGGCAGAATAGGCCCACGAGCCTCAGAGGGAGTGGCCTGGGAAGACAGATGCCTCACGTACCTAGGTACACGAATATACCACGACAACGACGACATCCTGGAGGGTAACATAGGGAGGGCCATCAGGGGGACGAAAAGTAACTTGGACTTCTGGGGCTGCTTGCCACTTTCGGTCGCGGGCCGTGTGGCACTGCTTAAAATGGTCACCCTGCCGCGATTATTATACTACTTCGGTACTCTACCGATTTGGTTCCCGGCGAAGTACTTTGCTCGGCTCCGGTCCATGACCACTGGATTCCTGTGGGGCACGGGCAGACGCCGAGTGGCTCTGTCTACTCTTATGCGACCTAGAGTGGAGGGGGGCCTAGCAGCCCCTGACTTTGAGACGTACTATTTAGCAGCACAATTTCAGTGGCTAACGCAGCGGGTCGCACGCAATACTAGGGGGGCTGAGGAGCAACGAGAGGATTTTGGGACCCAGCGAATACTGTCCCACATAGTCGTGAGGCTCCCTACTGGCACTGAAACTCTTTCTACGGAGCTGGGCACGGCGCGAAAGTGCTGGAACCGCTACCTGCGTAGGGCCAAAATAAGCGCCCTTATGCTCCGGAAATCCCATTATTAATGTGCAGGGCCTTACCACACGGTGGCAATTGGCTGCGGCTGCGGGACTGGGCGGATCAGGGGTTGGCCAATTTGGGGACCTGTACGAAGAGGGCACCATGCTCCCATTCAATGATCTGCAAACTAGGTGTGATCTACCTGGGGGGGATTTCTTGGTGTATACAGCACTTACTGCGGCCATTCGAAAGCACTGGGGAGAGGGCCTCAATGAACCAAAGACATCAATGGGTTGCCAATACGTGGTGATGGTGGCAGGCACGTTCAAGGCAGTGACGTGCCTATACAGGCGCATGACATTAGAGGCTTTACTTCCCCTGGCTGACTTGAAACTTAAATGGGAAACTGACCTGGGGGAAGATATGCCGGAGAAGGCTTGGGGGGAGGTGGTGGAGAGAGCTTGGAAGAGCACCAGGAATGCACGGTTCCAATTAGTACATTTCTATATACTGCACAGGGTTTACCTAACCCCGGAAAAGCTTAATAAGTATTTCCGCAATACTTCGGCGAATTGCCCGCAGTGTAACGCCGAGAGGGCAGATTTTAAGCACATGTTGTGGGACTGCACGTTTCTAGATAGTTACTGGGAGGACCTAACAACGATACTGACGGATATCACGGATAGGGAACTGGAACCGTCCCTGAAACACTGCATCTTACACTGGTTCCCTCATACGTCCAAAACTAAAGTCACAAGTAAGTTTCTCGATTTGGTTTTACTCCTGGCTAAACGTAATATAACTATGCATTGGAAAGCGAAGGGGAGCCCCAGCGTAGCGCGATGGAAAGCAGAGCTCCTTAAATGGGCTGAATGCGAGGGAGTGATTAGATTGCAGATAGCGAAACGCACAGGGAGCTAGAAGGCGTTGGAAACGGCTAGGGCCTGGGAGGCATTGGTAGTAGCACTCAAATCCCCTGACAATAGTGAACACGACAACTCAGTAGGGGGCCCCGCGGTCAACACAGCGTAATCTAGGGGCGAACGCAGAATTTCGGGGGCCTACTGCCCCGCCTCAGGAGAATACATCGAAAAACCTTGCAGAGGCGAGTTCCCCTACAGGGATACCCCAACTAGTGGAGAGGCCCGACAAACCCTGTGCGGATATCTCATATCATTGAGCTAGACCTATGTGACACGCCTGGGGGGGAGGGGAGGGGAGGGGAGGGAGGGGGGGTAGTTAGAAGGGGATTGTTGGAGGGAAGGGGGGGTGGGGGGTAGGTTGGGGACCAGAGGCTGCATCTGCCGCAGTTGCAGCAGGACCTGTCTGCACAAACCTACATAGAGCCGGCTAGCCACGAAGAGCACCTCAAACTCCAACTGCACTGTTGCCTTAAGTTATGGGTCATGTATTGCTCTGCTGTTGTTCTAAGTAAACTATGGCTCAACTGTATGATTGACCGGGGCATTACGGTCTATGTGCTTTTTGTTTTGATTTTGTGTCGTATGAAACCCAATAAAGTCTGTTAAAAAAAATAAAAATAAGGTATCCATGCCAAATCTGAGTCCTTTTCTTCCAACATCATGGGGATTTTAAAGGTACCCAGGGTTTGTTGATTCCCTCGGAGGGGACCCAGAAATTAGCCAAAATACAGCCAAATGTTGTTTTTTTGGGGAAAAATTGGCAAAAAAGTGCTGAAGATGAAAGCGTCTGTTTTTTTCCCTGCAAATGGTATCAACAAAGTGTTTGCGGTGCTGAAATCACCATCTTCCCAGCTTTCAGGGACAGACTGACTTTTGTCAGAAAACCAACATTTTTTACACAGTTTTGGCATTTTACTGGGACATAGCCTATTTTTGCTATTTTTGTGCTTTCCACCTCCTTCCAGTTAATGGAAGAAATGGGTATGAAAGCAATAATGGATCCTGGAGAGCTATACATTGCAAAAAAGTAGACAAAAGTCTGAATTCAGCAAGGGGTCATTTGTGTAGATCCTTCAAGGTTTTTTTTATAGAAACGAACAGTTGAAAATAGGAAAAATTGAAAATGAGTTGAAAAAAACAGCCATTTGTGCCAACGTTTTCACCTGTAACTTCTTCTCAGTATGACAGATTCTTTAAAGCAATACACCGTTACATCCGCTGGACCCTTCTGGTTGTGGGGATATATAGGACTTGTAGGTTCACCAAGAACCTGACGAACCCGGAGCCAATAACTGAGCAGCGCCTTGCAATGGTTTTTTATTGTATACCGGGTATATAGCAATTCATTTGGGAAAATTATAGGACATTTTTCAAAGTGCTTTCTTTTTTACACATTGTCTTACATTTGGAAGGCAGAAATTTATCAAAAGTCAATAGGTAATAATATTTGCTCTACAATTCTGTGTTCCCCTAAGTCGCCCGATAAAAATGGTACCTCACTTGTGTGGGTAGGCCTAGTGCCCGCGACAAGAAACGGCCCAAAACGCAACGCGGACACTCCACATTTTTACAGTGAAAACTGACCCTTTTTTTGCAAAGTGCCTAGCTGTAGATTTTGAACCCTAGCTCTGCCGGCACCTAGGGAAACATAGAAAACCTAAACATTTTTAAAAACTAGACACCCAGGGGAATCCAGGATGGGGTGACTTGTCTGGCTCTCACCAGGTTCTGTTACCCAGAATCCCTTGCAAAGCTCATACTTTGTAAAAAAAAACACATTTTCCTCGGATTTCTGTGATGGGACAGTTCTGGAATCTGCGTGGATCCACAAAATTCTACCTACTGTGCATTCTCCAAAGTCTTCCGATAAAAATGATACCTCACTTGTGTGGGTAGGCCTGGTGCCCGCGACAGGAAACGGCGCAAAATGCAACATGGACACACCACATTTTTACAGTGAAAACTGACCCTTTTTTTTGCAAAGTACCTAGATGTAAATTTTGAACCCTAGCTCTGCCGGCACCTAGGTAAACGTAGAAAACCTATACACTTTTGAAAATTAGACACCCAGGGGAATCCAGGATGGGGTGACTTGTGTGGCTCTCACCAGGTTCTTTTATCCAAAATCCCTTGCAAACCTCAAACTTTGTAAAAAAAAAAAACACCTTTTCCTCATATTTCTGTGATGGAAAGTTCTGGAATCTGCGTGGATCCACAAAATTCCACCCACCCTGCATTCCCCAAAGTCTTCCGATAAAAATGATACCTCACTTGTGTGGGTAGGCCTGGTGCCCGCGACAGGAAACAGCGCAAAATCAACATGGACACACCACATTTTTACAGTGAAAGCTGGCCCTTTTTTTTGCAAAGTGCCTAGCTGTAGGTTTTTAACCCTAGCTCTGCCAGCACCTAGGTAAACGTAGCAAACCTATACATTTTTGAAAATTAGACACCCAGGGGAATCCAGGATGTGGTGACTTGTGTGGCTCTCACTAGGTTCTGTTACCCAGAATCCCTTGCAAACCTCAAACTTTGTAAAAAAAACAACAACATTTGCCTCACATTTCCGTGATGGAAAGTTCTGGAATCTGCGTGGATCCACAAAATTCCACCCACCCACATTCCCCAAAGTCTTCCAATAAAAATGATACCTCACTTGTGTGGTTAGGCCTAGTGCCCGCGATAGGAAACGACCCAAAACGCAATGTGGACACACCACATTTTTACAGTGAAAACTGACCCTTTCTTGGTTCTTGGCAAAGTGCCTAGCTGTAGATTTTGAACCCTAGCTCTACCGGCACCTAAGGAAACCTAGCAAACCTATACATTTTTGAAAACTAGACACCCAGAGGAATCTAGGATGGGGTGACTTGTGTGGCTCTCATCAGGTTCTCTTACCCAGAATCCCTTGCAAACCTCAAACTTTGTAAAAAAAAAACACATTTAAGCGCTGGAATCTGCGTGGATCCACAAAATTACACCCAATCCGCATTCCCCAAAGTCTTCTGATAAAAATGATACCTCACTTGTGTGGGTAGGCCTAGTGCCCGCGACAGGAAACGACCCAAAACGCAACATAGACACACCACATTTTTACAGTGAAAACTGACCCTTTCTTGGCAAAGTGCCTAGCTGTAGATTTTGAACCCTAGCTCTGCCAGCACCTTTGGAAACCTAGCACACCTATACATTTTTGAAAACTAGACACCCAGAGGAATCCAGGATGGGGTGACTTGTGTGGCTCTCACCAGGTTCTCCTACCCAGAATCCCTTGCAAACCTCAAACTTTGTAAAAAGAAAAACATTTTCCTCACATTTCTGTGATGGAAAGTTCTTCATATCTGCGTAAATTCACAAAATTCCACCCACCCCGCATTCCCCAAAGTCTTCAGATAAAAATGATACCTCACTCGTGTGGGTGGGTCAAGTACCCGCGACAGGCAAGGGCCCAAAACGTATCACCTATCACAAAACGACCTGGTTTTGCAAGGGTGGGGGGGCACCTGGGTTTTTGGCCCCGGGCTCAGCGGCCATCTAGGGAAACCTTCCAAACCCATACATTTCTGAAAAGTAGACACCCTGGGGAGTCCAGAGAGGTATGGCTTGCGTGGATCCCCCAACGTTTCCCTACCCAGAGTCTCCTGCAATGCTCAAATTTAGCTGAAAAAAATCACATTTTCCTCACTTTTCTGTGTGGAAATGATGTGGGATCACTGGGCTGACACACATTTCCTACCACCTAGTGTTCCCCCAGGTCTCCCAATAAAAATGGTACCTCACTTGTGTGGGTAGGCACAGTGGCTGCAACAGGAAATGGCCCAAATCGTACTGGGGAGACTTCAAAATTTCCTATCGTAAAACTACCTGGTTTTGCAGGAGGGGGGGGGGGCATCTGTTTTTTGGCCCTGGGCTAGCGGCCATCTAGGGAAACCTACCAAACTCACACATTTCTGAAAATGAGACACCATGTGGAGTCCAGTGAGGTATGGCTTGCATGGATCCCCCAAAGTTTCCCTCCCAGAATCCCCTGCAAACCTCAAATTTAGCTGGAAAAATCACATTTTCCTCACTTTTCTGTGTGGGAAGGTTGTGGGATCACCGGGCTGACACAAATTTCCTACCACCTAACGTTCCCCCAGGTCTCCCAATAAAAATGGTACCTCACTTGTGTGGGTAGGCAGAGTGGCTGCAACAGGAAATGGCCCAAATCATACTGTGGAGACTTCAAAATTCCCTATCATAAAACTGCCTGGTTTTGCAGGGGGGGCACCTGTTTTTTTGGCCCCGGGTTCCCTGCTATCTAGGGAAACCTACCAAACTCACACATTTCTGAAAACTAGACACCCTGGGGAGTCCAGTGAGGTATGGCTTGCGTGGATCCCCCAAAGTTTTCTTACCCAGAATCCCCGGCAAACCTCAAATTTAGCTATAAAAATCACTTTTTCCCCACATTTTTGTGTGGTATCACTGTGCCGGCACAAATGTCCTACCGCCTAGCGTTCCCCTTGGTCTCCCGAGTAAAATGATACCTCACTTGTGTGGCTGTCAAATGCAGAATCCGCTAAAAACGTATTTTAAAAAAATGTAGCACTTAGAATTCGCGGGGCTATACCTTTAATCCCTATGTTTTTGGCTCTTCCCAGTCACAAGCCTTTGGCCCACCCATACAAGTGAGGTTTCATTTTACTCGGGAGAACAAGGGGAATACTGGGTGGGGCAGAAAGACTGTATTGCCCCCAAAATTAGGGGGGAGCACAGGCCCTTGCCCAAGGGGTCGCTCTCTCCTCTCTGGTGTCTAGTGGGTGGATCCCTGCTTGGGGATCGCCCTCCTGGGGCGATCCCCAATCAGGGATCCACTAGGGAGTGGTACTATTGGAAAGGGGGGAATCTCCCCTTTCCAATTATACCTCTCCCGTCTTTCTACGTGCTCGGGGGGCTGAGATAGCCCCCTGAGCACATAGAAAGTGAAACTGAAATGAGCCTATCTGCTCATTTCAGTTTCGTTTTCACTGAAATGACGTCAGCGCGACGTGCGCACTGATCGTCATTTCAGGGAAACCAGGGGAGGAGCCTCGGGAGCTGGGGAAGCTCTTCCCCAGCTCCCGAGGCTGTTGGGGTGGAAAGGGAATCCCTATGATGCCCGCACCAGAGAGATTCCCTGTGCCATGTGATCGAACGGCCGGGGGCCGTCCGACGCACATGAGCACTGGTGCGTCGGATGGCCCCCGGCCGTCAGGCGCACCGAAGGAGTTAAAAGAGGTAGGTGCAATACAACACAAAATTTCAGAGGACTTATCTTTACTCCCATTTGGCAAAGGCTGTAGTTATTGCATACATACTGTGATACAGCATTATTGCCTAAAATAATACCTCCAGATACCTCCTTCCTCATACTACTCTGAGCCAAATCCAGTATGACTCTTTCAGCTCCTGGTGGAGGTTTGTGTGCCAGCCAGGGGAGTGTTTATGGAAATGAGAAATCACCTTCTCTTGCTCTGTAAAAGCGGTAGTCATGGTGTGAGCACAGGCGGTGAGGTCGAGGACCCTTACATTGGTGTGTGTTGAGTGGCTTAATGTGCAAATGCATCTCACTTACCCCCTTTCTAATGTGCACATACTTTAGTCTAACAGAGAACATGTAAGATGCTAACATTTTTTATGACTTAGCAGACAGGTCAGCATACAATACAATGTCAGAGCTCATGGTAGCATGTATCTGCAATGTGTAAAATAAAGTAACTTTTCTTTGATCAATCGCCCGTGATATATGACCCCTAAATCCTCAGAAACAATGTGACTCCAATATAAAACTTGCTATTTAAACCTCAAGTATAACAACTAAAGTTGCTATTTAAACCTCAAGTATAACAACTAAAGTTAAACCCCAAAAGTGCCACGACCTCAACTCATACCCCACTTTACAAATATCCTAATCCTATTGCGAACTTTTAAATTCACAATTCATACCTGCAGTAATGACCAGGGTAACCTCCTTTTCTACGCTCGAACATCAGTCAAATTTGAATCATCCCAAGCGACTGTTTTTAAACCATATGTTATCCTCAAGTATAACAACTAAAGTTGTTATACATGAGGTTTAAATAGCAAGTTTTATATTGGAGTCACATTGTTTCTGAGGATATAGGGGTCATATATCACGGGCGATTGATCAAAGAAAAGTTTGTTTATCACAACATAGGGGTGGATGTGCAGAAGGGGACATGTTTCTTATTAATTTTTGTGATAGTATTCATTTAACTTTTTTGAGGTTCAAGGGTCGCAATAGAAAGGGTGTGTAATACACTATTTGAGAATACGAACTAAGGGGCCGAATCCGATTCGGGTCGGAAAACGGACCGACCGACTCGGTGCAGGATTTTAGTCCGACTGACTCGGACCGGCGCCGTACGACCCGGGTAGTACGATGAAATGCATGTGAAACCCAACCGACTCGGACGGAATACAAAACGAACGACCGAGCCGGACGGAAACAAGCCATCCGGCTGGAAAATCTGCCGAAACGAACCGACCGACACGCTCCCGGATTGAACCCGAACGAAACGTACCCGCGAACTCCGACCCGCGTAGTACGATGCTGTGCGTGCAAAACACGACCGACTCGCACGGAGCTCAAGCCGTACGACCGACACGCATACAAAACCCAGCCGAAGCAACCCAATACTCCGCGCCCGACTCGTACGCCGCATATGAAATATAGCTGACACACAGCGGGAACGAGTCGGACAACATCGCACCAGACAACAGCAGCGTCCGACTCGGACACAAGAACGATACCTACATGCACCAATAGCACCAAGGAAAAAAAGTCCAAAAAAAAGAGCCAAACAAGCAACCACTAAGCCAATAAATACTTGGGGGGGGAAATGGAACAAGGACACACCTCCAACTCCACCTACATAAAGGCCACAAATCCCTACCATGATCCTTTGCAAATTCCACTGACCTGCCAGCAAACAACACCATCACACAGCAACCACAGACACACTCACAGCTCATACATCACACAAGCCACACACCATTACCACACCTACAAATCGCACCCTCACACACACCCAGCTAAACCTACACTCACACACCCCCACTTGCACACACACACACATCAATCACCACCACCACCATGCCCCTAAAGAAGAATCCAAAGTTCCTAGATAGTGAATTGGAAGTCATGGTAGATGAGATTCTCAGGGTAGAGCCACAGTTGTTTGGTACATTGGTACAACAGACCCCCATGTCGCAGAAAACCAAGATGTGGGCGAGGATTGTCGACAGGGTGAACGCACAATCACCATGTTTGCGCACAAAGGAAGACATCCAGAACAGGTGGTATGATGTGCGCAGGAGGGTCCGGGACCTACTTAAAAGGATTACCTCCTCAGCCAGCACACCGGCAGTGGCCCTCCTGCAAAACCAGTATACCTCAGGCCCTGGGAGGAGATGGTGCGGGCCATCCTACCACCAGTGAGCGTATACGGACTAACAGACATCCCAGAGCCTGGTGAGTACACAACTAATATACACAATATGGTGTGACAACACACACACATCACAGTCAAGGGGATAGGCAAACCATGCACCCTTAGCAAATACACAGCAACCAAAACATATTCATCCCAAGATGTGAATGCTAGTCAGACAAACACAATACCTGCCATCTCATACTGATATCTAACTGTGTCATGACATGTACAAACCTAACAACAAATACAGCAAGGCAGTGGCACAAATAGAACCAACAAACACGCTCAGATATTTTGACACCACTAGAACACCACCTCACAGGGAAGATCACTGAAAGGAAGGAATTCTGTGTATGCTGGTCAAGTCAGTGTAGCCAATAGCATGATGGGAGTTGGAGTCATAGATATTGCTCAGCCTCACAAGTGGCCCATCAACACCACCCTGAACCATGCACACATCACAGGGAGTGGAAAAGGACTCACAAGATGGCTGACACTGGGAACTGCTGTGGGGAGCACAAGGCCCTGCTGGGAACTGTGCAACAACCAACAGCAGGACTCCACTGACTGACATCCTGAAAGCCAACTTGCACTCCCTGCAATGGAAGCACGTTCCATGGTGGTATATCTGGCTGGGTGGGAAGGAGGACTCACAGCTCTGACCATAGTTACCAGCACCTCCCCTCACACACCCCCTCAACACTAACTCCACATAACCCACCTGGGAGAATGCAATGCCTCACATTCTAACTGAAGATCCCACAAAGAACCACCACCCTGGGTCATGCTGTGTGAAGCACAGGGACACTCTTGGGACTTGTAGCCAAACAACCGCACGGACAACACTCACAGCCATCCTGTCAGCACAGGCACCCCACCCCACAGGGAAGCAGAGTCAAAAGGAAGGAAGGATGGGCATGCTGGGAAGGGGGTGGAGGCAATAGCATGATGGGAGTGGTAGTCACAGCTCAACATCCCCCACCCACATGGCCCAGCAAGCTACCACTGAAGCATGCACACCTCACAGGGAGTGAAAAGCCACTTCAAAGATGTCTGACACTGGCCTCAGCTGTGGGGAGCACAAGGCCCTGCTGGGAACTGGGCACCAACAAACAACACGACCACATTGTCAGCCATCTTGCCATTGCTGTCACACTCACACACACTGAAGTCCACTCAAAAGGAAGGAAGGATGGGCATTCTGGGAAGGGGGTGGAGGCAATAGCATGATGGGAGTGGTAGTCACAGATATTGCTCACCCTCACAATTGGCCCATCAACACCACCCTGAACCATGCACACATCACAGGGAGTGGAAAAGGACTCACAAGATGGCTGACACTGGGTACTGCTGGGGGAAGCACAAGGCCCTGCTGGGAACTGTGCAACAACCAACAGCAGGACACCACTGACTGACATCCTGAAAGACAACTTGCACTCCCTGCAATGGAAGCACGGTCCATGGTGGGATATCTGGGCTGGGGGAGAAGGAGGCCCGGATGGCAACCAAATAGCACCAATGCTGGTCAGGCACACACCTCAACATTCACATTGACATGCCACAGGTTGGCAAGACAATGTGCTACACCAATATCACTCTCTGACTGTCACAGTTTAGGAGAATGCTATGTCCAGGCCCGCATCCAGAGGTACAGTCACAACTGTCAGGTGTTTGAACAATTGATGCCTGTAGAAACATACCATACAATCTGTGTCTCTCCCCAAAACAGGTGATGATGGGGACTCAGCAGCAGACCAGGAGGAGTCCCTGTCCCAGGCTCTGGGGGACACTGAGCTCACTGGTGTGGATCAGCCTCTGCACTCCTCGGATGGCGAAGAACTAGCTGGACCCTCCGGTGTCAGTCATCATGCAGCACCAGCAGGACCAACATCTGCACCCCCTGCACCTACCCCTCCAACTACTGCCAACACATAGGCCACCCCTGCCAACATGGACACACCAAGGACCACAGGTGACAACAGCGCAGGGACCCAGGCCCAAACTGGAGCTGCTGACAACGAACCCACGAACAACACCCAAGTGGGAACACGGTCACCTGTGCGTGCCACTGCAGGTCCCTCACGTGTCGCCAGGGGTGGTGGGAGGGGTGGTAGACACAGGTCGCTCTTTGCAGAGGGGTCGGGACTGCATGATGACCCACAACTGGCACGCATCGCGGATGCGTACCAGACTAGCACCAGAGAGGTCAGCCAGGTAGTGGGGATCCTCAAGGACATACAACAGCAGCAGGCTGCCCATCATGCCCGCTTGGACTCCCACATGTCCCGTGTCGAGACACACATGTCACGTGTCGAGACACACATGTCACATGTCGATACACACATGTCTGGCATAGAGTCCAAGTGGGACACATTGGAACAACTAACAGCGGTGCATAGGGACATACTGACATGCCTCCGCCAGATTAGCACCAACATGGCCTCACCTCCCTGTGTGCCCACAACATCTGCTGCTGAAACAACTGCAAATGCCACAGGGAGGTCGGAGGACTCTGGCGGAGAGTCCCCTGCACCGCCGCAGCCTGCACCTGAGGGTCCCCCCCCAAGAAGAGGGGCCGTCCGAGGTGGCCAAACTGAGAGGCCGATGGCCATCTACATCCCCCAGGAAGCCAACACCTGTTCTGGAACTTTTCCTCTGTGTGCAAACTGCACGCCCTGTCGAAGGCAACCCAACTCGCCCACATGACATGGGGAGCTCTAGTTGTCCAAATTCATCAGATGACTGTGGACTTTACTCTGGACATTTCAGCTACCAAGACTTCCAAATCACATGGGAACTTTGGATTCCAATTTCTATGTACAGCACCCACCATCCTGTGCACCATCCCCACACCTTTTGTAAATAAACTCACCAATACACCATATCTGCCTCTGTTGTGATTCCAACGTGGTGTCTGTCATGGAGATGGTGATCAGAAAGATTACACTGTGCATGCTAACTGCTTCAGCAACTCCAACACCGTCATGTCAGTCATGGCGAAGTGACACATATGAGGGAGACACACCACTAGGGCCACACAACACATACACACCAGGGCCATCAGACTCATCCCCTACACTGATGTTGCCAGGAAATACAGTGCAATGCACAGACACCACACCTATTCACAGTCTGTGTCAACTAGACTACAGGTGCAGTAAGCAAATGTCACTCAGATGTGTGACTACAGACAACGCACATCCCAAAGTGAAGCACAGGTTTATTACACATTTGCAACATGTTGTTTCCACTACAAATGCGAGCTAATCCCACCTGGCTGTGGCCACAAAGTCAAACAATGCAGAAGATAGAAAGTCCAGGGGTGTGTGGCACATCACCTGTAGGTAAACAACTGCTGCCACCTTGGAAGTTGAATCATGGATTCGGGGGATCCAAGTTGATCAAACAACTCCGGCAGCACCCTGTGAAGGACAGACATGACACACAGTCAGAACCACTGAAGAACAGCACAGAACAGCAATACTCATGTCTAATACCTGTCACAAGATAACTACACAAAAGCAAATTAGCAGGTCAACACTGTTGGGCAGTACAGACCACCTGCAAGGACACATTCCTGCACGCATCCAGTCAAGTTGCACATGGCCACACTCAAACAGCACCAGAGCACCACTCACACATATCATGCAAATCTAAAGCATTGACATCACAACCCTCTGGATACTCACATTCAGCTGAAGAAGTTGGTGATGAGCTGTGTGCGGACATCACCATCATCATCATCATCATCACTGGCATCGTGGCCCAGGCCAGGATCCTCCACAGGTGGCGGATGTTGGTCATCGTCATCCAGGATGAGAGGCAACTCCTTCCGCACTGCCAGGTTGTGTAGCATGCAGCAGACGATGACAATCTTGCACACCTTTGCTGGGGCATATGGGAGGGACCCTCCTGTCTTGTCCAGGCAGTGAAAGCGGCTCTTCAGGAGACCAAAGGTCCGCTCAATCACCCTCCTCGTCCGACCATGTGCCTCATTGTAGCGCATCTGGGCTGGTGTCACAGGGTTCCTGAGGGGTGTCAGCAACCACGGCATGTTGGGGTATCCCGAGTCACCTACAGACAGACAATTGCACATTAGCCGATTTGGAAAAGTGTGCGGAAAGCAACATAGCAGAACACACACAATGGTACAAAGTCAGTACACACCGACAAGCCAGGCACGCTGGTTCTGCATCTGTGACATCATCCTCGGGATGCGACTACTCCTCATCACGTAGGCATCGTGTGCCGAACCGGGGAAACGGGCACACACATGTGTGATGGTCATATCTGCAAGACATACCATCAGAGCATTTATAGAATGGTAATGTTTACGGTTCCTGTATGCCTGCTCATGTGCCTGTGGTGGTACCAAAGCCACATGTGTCCCATCAATGGAGCCAATGACATGTGGCATCCTCCCCAGGGCATAGAAGTCACTCTTGACGTCAGTGAGTCGTTGACGTGGTGGGAAATAGATGTACTGGTTAAGGCATCTCAACATTGCCACCAAAACATCGCGTAGCACACGGCTGAACATAGTCTGTGACATACCACCAGTAGATGCCACAGTGTGTTGAAAGGTACCAGTGGCAAAGAAGTGTAGGGCTGCCATCACCTTCACCTTGGGGGTCAGCGCTGTAGGATACGGCCGGCCAGGCTGCAAATGTGGGTCCAACCGCACTGCCAAATCCTCAATCAGCTGCCTGGTGAAGCGGTACCGTCGGATGCTGTCACGTTCCACCATCGTTGCCAGGTCTGGGAATGGTCTATGGACAGCAGGAGCCCTGAGCGCAGAGGTGAAGAAAGCAAGATTGCCAGTCACCCCACATATGTTCCATTCACCATACTCAATTTCACATGATACATCATTACCAAACACAAGTACTTGATGTGTGTCTCGTTCTGTTTGGACATATATGGCACCTACATGGACATCATCTAACATCTCTGTTCAACAAGTGTGGACAACAGGTCCCAGGGTGTGCAATGTGAAACCATTTGGATGTGTCACAGTACCCATTTACTGCTCTCACATTCCACACACATACCACAGTGACATGTCTGGACAGATGCGCCACAGGCATCACGACTCATTGACAGGTAGATTCCCAGGGACCCTGTCTTGCCACATCGACACTGGCATGACATGGCGTATCATGTACACGTCAGAAAAACAAACATGACACCCACAGGTGGTGGACCCTGTAGCCTCTGCAGGACAGACATGGATGTCTGTGACACACACACACAACATCTAAGTCCATGCACAAACAACGTGGATGTGGATACTGTCTCCCATTGTGCACATGGAGTCAGACATGTGAAACTCAACATGCACACAGACTGTGGAGGGACATGACTATTGTGGCAATGGTCCACCCTGTGACGTACATGCCTTCCCACGTGAGCCTGGGGGTATGTGACATGTCATACACATACACAACCTGGAAATGTGGCCATGCCACATGCTCCAAATTAAACATTTGCACATCACAGTGGTCATGTGCACAACACACAAAGGACCCTGTCCCCATGAACACGTGCACAGCCTGGGTCTGTCTGCCCCCAAGTGCCACCCCAAAAACAACATGTACACCCCCATACACAGATAAGGTCATGCTGCCACACATGCCTTAGATACAGTGTGGACTGGGTGTGGTGTAGTAGGTGTGCCCCTGAGTCCCTGGAAAGTATATGTGGCTGGCATAGGTTCACCAGTGACCAGCAAGGTGACATATGCGTGTGGCCTGTCCAGGGACGCGTTGTACAGCAATGGTCCGATCGGTGTGCCCGCACGGACCATTGCATTGAATGTGTGCTGTTACGCGTTGTATCGCGGGTACGCGTTGTACAGCAATGGTCCGATCGGTGTGCCCGCACGGACCATTGCATTGAATGTGAGCGGGTCCGCGTTGTATCGCGGGTACGCGTTGCACAGCAATGGTCCGATCGGTGTGCCCGCACACACCATTGCATTGAATGTGAGCGGGTATGCGTTGTATCGCGGGTACGCGTTGTACAGCAATGGTCCGATCGGTGTGCCCGCACGGACCATTGCATTGAATGTGTTCGGGTACGCGTTGTATCGCGGGTACGCGTTGTACAGCAATGGTCCGATCGGTGTGCCCGCAGGGACCATTGCATTGAATGTGAGCGGGTACGCGTTGTACAGCAATGGTCCGATCGGTGTGCCCGCACGGACCATTGCATTGAATGTGAGCGGGTACGCGTTGTATCGCGGGTACGCGTTGTACAGCAATGGTCCGATCGGTGTGCCCGCATGGACCATTGCATTGAATGTGTGCGGGTACGCGTTGTATCGCGGGTACGCGTTGTACAGCAATGGTCCGATCGGTGTGCCCGCACGGACCATTGCATTGAATGTGAGCGTGTACGCGTTGTATCGCGGGTACGCGTTGTATCGCGGGTACGCGTTGTACAGCAATGGTCCGATCGGTGTGCCCGCACGGACCATTGCATTGAATGTGAGCGGGTACGCGTTGTCTCGCGGGTACGCGTTGTACAGCAATGGTCCGATCGGTGCGCACGCATTGGCTGGGGCCTGGCATGGCAACGGACGCGTTTTGAAGCTTCAACGAGTCTGATGCAGTGAATTCAGTTGGCCAGCCACAACAATGTTGCAAATTCATGGGTGTCATGAAGTTGAAATTTTTGAAGGATGCTGTGGGCGTGTCTTGGTGCTGCAATTCCATGGATTGGTCAGATTCATAAGATGCATACGACTTGGACCTATCACTTTGGACACATGGCACAGTATCTGCCTCTGCAGCATACATATAATGCTGGCGGTTCCCCTGAGGGCTCACTTGCCTGCACTACATGCTCCAGGACGACATCTGCCACTACACTGCTGCTGTCTCTGCATCCTCTGGCTACTGCAATGGCACGTACTGTGGAGAGAGCCCCAGCCTTCACCCATGAGGAGAACCAGGCCCTGCTGGACAACCTCCTTCCACAGTACAGCAAGCTGTATGGGACACCAGGGGAGCAGGTGAGTGTGCTGTCCACTGCGTTACTAATTGTGCATGTTGTCTGACTAGCAGGATTTACAGTGTGCACACCACTGGCTAGCATGCTCACTGAGTAGTTCTCACCCCACAAAGTGTGTAGTCACATGCACTGAACAGGTACAGTGGAGTGCATTCAAACAAGGTTCACTTCCCATGCAATGATACCATGTAGTAACTGCTGGCAAACTGTCCATAGCCCTCGTTGCACTGCCTGTGTACATCATATGCCCCTGTGATTGAGACATGTATTTCCAACTGTGTGATGCACGGATATGTTGCATGTGTAGTAATGGCCTTTTCACTTTGTCATCCTCACAGGTTGATGCCCATCAGAAGCAGGATATCTGGCTGGCCATCGTCCGGGCAGTCAGATCCGTGGGGGTCTACAAGCGCCGGATCCGCAACTGCCAGAAGAGGTGGCAGGACCTTCGGGGCTGGACCCGGAGGATCGCAAGGGTCCAGCTGAAGCTGTCGCCTCCTCGCAGGAGGGGCGGACACCGGACCCTGACCCCCCACATGCTCCAGATCCTGCCGGTGGTCTTCCCGTAGCTGGATGGGCAGCTGAAGGCCAGACAGCAGCAAGGAGGGGGTGAGTCAAAGACTGCACTGTGAACTCTGTCTGACATTCTATGTGCCCTCCTGTGGCGTGGTTAAACTTCCCCAGTACATCAGTCTTGTTGTCCAGTACCCATGTCCCTCTATTGTGACATGGCCACTACCCATCTGATAGGCCGGTGTGCTCCTTACGCTCAGGATAATTGTGTCACTCGGGTACAGGGTCCTTGCATTTTGCTTTGCTCAAGGTGGGTGACAGCTTTTGTTCCCGTGATATTGTGTTAGCCTTCATGGGTGGGTCAATTGCTCACACAATGCCTGAGTCGTGCAATGTAGTCTGGGTGTAACTTTGATATGTGATCCACTTGCAGATCAGAATCACCACATGTCCCTGGGGTATTTGCCACACCCCCATGCTGCGGGTGGGTAAAATGTTTGGGCCTCAGGAGTATGTATGTCAAGTGTGTCACACATGCTTAGCCACCTGCCTACTGACCAGGGCTCATCCATCTTGCAGGTGGAGCCGGACAGTCATGCCTACTCCAGGGCATACAATACACTCTGTACTCCCACTCCCGTGTATCAGCTGACATGCTGTGCTCAGTGAAATGTTCCCTCAGGTGTCTGCCTCTGTGTCGTTGTGCTGTGACTACGTTGTCGGGACTCCTGTGATGTTTATCGGTTAGGGGTCAGCATGCCATCTGCTATTGGACCATGTGAGACAAGACTTCTGTGACTTATAGGTGTTTGATCACATGACTGTGCAGACAGGTGTATGCCACTGTGACTTTCAGGCAGCTGTTTTTCATTCTCAGCACACTGTGAGGTGCTCATGTTCAGAGAGTTGTGTTTCATGTCCCCCATATGTCCAATTGGTATGACGTGGACAAATAGTAGTTCAGATGATGTGGTTTTTGGGGGATGGACATGTGCACTTGTCAGTTACATTACTTGCCTTCCCCATGTCCTAGGATTGTGACACAGTGCAGACTGTTGTTGGCTGGCTGCCATGGCCATGTGACTGGAGACAGTGATGTATGACTTTGCAGGCATGCCTGTGTCATGGCATTAAACTTCCTAAGAGTGATCCTGCAGGGGAGTGACATGTGCAACATGCACCCCATTGTGGCATTGACTATCCGGACATGGGTGCTTCATGGGGTCTGGTGCTGGTATGCATCACATGCATTTCTATTTAGACTCTGGCCGTCCATTTATCCAGACACCTGCACTGACTCAGTGGCAAGAGATGTGATGTGGGCATGTTCACATACTTCACCGTGTTCTCAGCAATGTCCAACTACTGTGTAGGTGGTGCATGTGTCCACACTGGGGTCTTACCATCAGACAGGCACCAGACAGATGGGTGCAAGGGCAGGAGGGGTGTCTGTTCCATGGTTGACCATCAGACTGACAATTGGCTTCTCCTAATCTGTGTGATGACTTTTGGCAATGTTCTACTAAAGATGCCAGGGCTTGCTCTGTGATGTGCTGTACTTACTGTGGTGTGTGCGGTCAGTGCAGGTGACTGATGTTTGTCTGTTTCCCTAATTGTTTGCAGATACATCCACAGCCACAGGAGGGGACAGCTCCATGGACCAGGAGGAGCAGCGGAGCCAGACTGGGTCAGCGTCCGACGAGTGGTCAGAGGGACCCAGTGGCACGGAGGGCGAGGGGAGCCACACCGAGGAGTCCTCAGCACCATCCACCTCAGCTGAGGACCACAGCAGCTCGGAGGATCACTCCCTTGTGGATGCGGGTGTCAGCAGCCACCACACCCCAGCTAGTCTGTCTGACCCCGCCACCACCACCACCACCACCGCCCTCCCATTGGCTCCCATTCCTGAGGTCCGTGGAGGCTCCCGTGCTCGGGAGCGTGTCTCCTTCAAGCCAGGCACCGCACCCCCTGCCCCTGTGTCCCCTGCTGCCCTGAGTGAGGAGTCTGTGTACCTCCTTCGGCAGCTCCATGTAGGGCAGACAGCAATGCTGACTGTTCTCCATGCACACACCACTCTGTTGACACAGCTGGTGTCGTTCATGGAGGGTATCTCAATGGGTATGTCTGCCCTACAGAGGAGCAATAGGTCCATGGACTCCTCCCTGACGGCAGCAGTGTCCCTCCTCCAACAGTCCCTCACCCCTCCCACCTCTGCCCCATCCACACTTCCTACCACCCTACCTGTCCAAAGCACATGCACACCTGCACAATCACCCAAACACACAGACACGAGCAGCACACACACACCCAAAACCAAGGCAAGACGTGCACACAAGCATCCTCAGGGGACTGATTCCACACACACAGGGGATGGGGAACTGACACACACACAGGCAACCACAGTCACTCCGCAATCCTCAAGATCCTCTCCCTCCAAGACCCCTTCCCTTGCCTCACCTGCAACCCCACCTACACAGCAGCTCTTCCTCTCTGACCTCGGCCTCTTCCCCTCCAATCCCGCTGATCCAGCATACCGGGGAATAGGAAGTCCACACACAGAGAGGGAGTGCCCCTCGCCCCGGACACCCTCCCCCAGGCGCAGGCAGAGTGAGCCCCCACCCGCAAGTCCCCCGGACCCGGAAGAGCAAGACCCCGCCACCGCCCTGCAAGTCACCCACCCAGTCTCTCACCTCCATCCCCCAGGCCACCACTCCACAGGATCCACCGCCACACCCTGCCCCAGGTTCCCCCACACACCGATACCGCATCCCCAAACTGCTCAGGCCCTCCCCCCCTGCCACTTGCTCTTCCACCCCTAAACCAGACGCTCTGCCTGTATGTGCCACTGGTGTGGAGACTGTGTCCCCCCCCTCTGTCCTGCCCAGCTCTTCTGCCCCCCCTTCCACTCCCTTGGAGTCATGCACTGCGGTGGAGTCCACAACAACCCCGTCTGACTCGGGCACTGCATTGGGGACCCAGTCCACTCCATCTGCCCAGCCCTCTGCAGTGGTTGCAGCACCAACACCATCGGACTTGAGCCCTGCGGTGGTGCCAGCCCCCCCTGAGTCAGACACCTCCACTGCAGTTGCCGGTGACACTCCTGCACCCACCTCACCTTCCCTACCTCCTTCTGGCATCCCCTGATCCTGTCCCTGCGGTGCCTGGCCTGCCCCTCGTATGCCCCTCCAAGGGGGATGTCCCCTGTCGGTACCTGTGCAGGCAAGCAATTGGTGACAAGTTGTCACACATCACCCTGTTGGGACTGTGTATTTGGACTGGACATTGGCCGTAGTTTATTTTGGACTTTTGATTTCAGTTGCACACTTGATGAATAAAGCCTCTTTTTGTTTACTTGTGGTTAATCTTTGGAGGTACATGATGTAGATGTGTAGAATCATGCATTTGCTGTTGTAATTGTGTTCAGATCAGGTAAATGAAGTTTTGCTGTGATGGGCTCCATGTGGTACATGGGATATGTGTCCTAATCTAGTCTGGATCTATAGCATCCCTTGCTGCAGTCTGAGGGTGTAATGTTCAGCATTTGACACAGGGATGTACGTTTAGCATTTGTAGATTACCATCTTTGTCCTACACTGTTGCACATCTGTTGGGCTTACCACTGTCCAATGTTCCTAGTACCCTGACTGTGTGCCCGTCTCCACTGGACATGCAGTTTTGCACATCAATTTTGGAGGACTCATCTGTGTATACAGTACAACTGGATTGCCACGTGTTTTGGGTGTATGCAGATGACTGACGTGACACTCCTGTACCCAGGCTGATGTGAGCAGAGGCTTCTGTGTGTTGTAGTTGTTGACTCACTGACGGAGTGTCCTGCTGATATGTTTGAGTTGTGCACAGACAAGGTTTGGCACAGCGGACCTTCCACAGGAGTGGAGTGCCCTCATGGCTGTGTGTAATCCGGTGACATTGCGTGTACCCGTGTTATGTGTTGTGTGAGCATGTCTGTGCATGTTCCCTTCCCTTTTCATTCACAGGCTGTGCCCCTGTTTGTGATGCTTGCAGAGTTGGTATGTGTTCATCCAGCATCTTGGACCTGGTTTCTCCGTGATGTGGGTGCATGCTGATGTTCATGAGGTTGTCATCCCAGGTTGTCTTTGTTGTCAGGGCTGGGGATGTGGGCAAACGCTGATGGGACACATTCAGGATTCCCCTTGGCACTTGTTGTTTACACAAGTAATGTGATTTTGAGTTTGTGGTAGCTTTCAGTGATTGTGACGCGTTGTGTGTGTGACTGCTGCCACTCCTCAGGGTCAGAGCTGCAATGTTGGAAGTTGTGTACGTGTGTTCTTTGTGTCTCACCTTGGCTTCTTCGTTGGTGTGTGACTATGGCCAGGATCCCATTGTTTGTGGTGGATTTCACATCATGCGCATGTACGGCGTACTGTGCTGTGTGTCATACACAGACGAGTCATGTTGAGTGGGCATGTGTGATGGGTTTCTGCACCTTAGTTCCCCCACCACCCCTGGGATTGTCATGGGTGCATGTGCAATGTCACCAGTCCATGTGAGCTTCACTGCTGCACATTGGTGGAGATCAGGGTGTGTGGTGTTGAGTGTGCAAATGTGAGTTGTTGCACGGCTAGACCACTACCTCCATATTGGCCTTGGCTGGCAGGCCCTGCTGATTGATTGGAGCTTGTGTAGGTGTGATGGTAGTTTGTAGCTGAGGACACATGGCTGTGGTTCACAGTGTGATCAACATCTACCTTTGTCATCACAGTGGAATTGTCATGCAGGCTAGTGTCTGCACAATGTGGGGTCCCTAGGGGTAGTGCTGTGGTGGGTGTGTCTCTTGCTGTGTTAGTTGCTGTTCCTACAAGCTTGTGTGACATGTGTAATTTGGGCTCCCTCTCATCTAACAATGCCAGATTGCCCACATAGGGGAATCCAATCCATGAGTTACTTGTGTGTGGCACTGTATACACATCTGTGTAATTGGGATTCAGGCCTCCTCATGTGTTGTGTGGTTGCCTGGGGACACTGGCACACACCCCCATCACCTGTTGTGTTTGATATGCAGTGTGAGTCTGCCTGTTTGTGTTAGTGCATTTGCATCACTGCATTGGCATTTCTGTAGTGTGCAATTGGCTGTATGTAGTTTGGTGATTTTCCCCTGCTCTCCCTGGGACTCCTGGGTCATCAGTCAGCACAATGATCATGGTTTGTATGTCCCATTGCTGCCATGGTATGGTATTTGTTCACCTGACATCGACAGTCTCCACAGGTTATATACATTTGTGTGTCCATTGGTGCAGATATGTGGGTCAGCATCATGATGGTCACTTCTGTCATTGTGTAATTGGCTGATTGTTGACAATGTGGTCCCCCATGTGTGATGTTTGTATGCACATGGCCAAAACGATGTTTCTGTGACACTGCACTGTTAGCCTCGCCCAATCTATGTTGCAATGGGACACAAGCACTACTATGCCACAGATGTTTTAGTTGTTGTGTGACCAGGATTCATCCATACAGTTTGTCTTTGGCAGCTTTTACCATGCCTACACTTACCTTATGATCACCGTGGTGATGGTGCTTTGGGCCCCATTGCCACACTGATCAAAGGTGCATCAGCCTTGGACCCCACACTTACCTTTTGGTGACTGTGGTGATGGGGCTTTGGGCCCCATTGCCACACTGATCAAAAGGTGCATCAGCCTTGGACCCCACACTTACCTTTTGGTGACTGTGGTGATGGGGCTTTGGGCCCCATTGCCACACTGATCAAAAGGTGCATCAGTCTTGGACCCCACACTTACCTTTTGGTGACTGTGGTGATGGTGCTTTAGGCCCCATTGCCACACTGCTCAAAAGGTGCATCAACCATGGACCCCACACATACCTTTTGGTGACTGTGGTGATGGTGCTTTAGGCCCCATTGCCACACTGATCAAAAGGTGCATCAGCCATGGACCCCACACTTACCTTTTGGTGACTGTGGTGATGGGGCTTTGGGCCCCATTGCCACACTGATCAAAAGGTGCATCAGCCTGGACCCCACACTTACCTTTTGGTGACTGTGGTGATGGGGCTTTGGGCCCCATTGCCACACTGATCAAAAGGTGCATCAGCCTTGGACCCCACACTTACCTTTTGGTGACTGTGGTGATGGTGCTTTGGGCCCCATTGCCACACTGATCAAAAGGTGCATCAGCCATGGACCCCACACTTACCTTTTGGTGACTGTGGTGATGGGGCTTTGGGCCCCATTGCCACACTGATCAAAGGTGCATCAGCTATGGACCCCACACTTACCTTTTGGTGACGGTGGTGATGGGGCTTTGGGCCCCATTGCCACACTGATCAAAAAGGTGCATCAGCCTTGGACCCCACACTTACCTTTTGGTGACTGTGGTGATGGGGCTTTGGGCCCCATTGCCACACTGATCAAAAGGTGCATCAGCCTTGGACCCCACACATACCTTTTGGTGACTGTGGTGATGGGGCTTTGGGCCCCATTGCCACAGTGGCCATGGTCGGCTTGTATTGTGTCACACATGTGATAGTGGGTCACATTGTATGTTCATTGTCATGTTTAGTGTTGTAGGCATTTGACATGGACTACACACGCTTGTCATGTTGTTTGGGTGGATGTACTTTTCTGTGATTCCTTATGTGGGAGTATGCTGGTTGTGTCATGCATTACCCGTCCTATGAGTAGGGGTGGTGGTAGTGGCAGGCATCCTGCCCCCCATGAGTGGGGATGGTACTAGTGATAGGCATTCTGCCCCCCATGAGTGGGGATGGTAGTGGTGGCAGGCATCCTGCCCCCCATGAGTGGGGATGGTAGTAGTGATGGGCATCCAGGCCCCCATGAGTAGGGGTAGTGGTGGTGGCAGGCATCCATCACACCAAGGGTGGGGATGGTAGTAGTGGCAGGCATCCAGCACCCCATGAGTGGGGATGGTAGTAGTGGCAGGCATCCAGCCCCCATGAGTGGGGATGGTAGTGGTGATAGGCATCCAGCCCCCATGAGTGGGGATGGTAGTAGTGATAGGCATCCAGGCCCCCATGAGTGGGGATGGTAGTAGTGATAGGCATCCTGCCCCCCATGAGTGGGGATGGTAGTAGTGATAGGCATCCAGCCCCCATGAGTGGGGATGGTAGTAGTGATAGGCATCCAGGCCCCCATGAGTGGGGATGGTAGTAGTGATAGGCATCCAGCCCCCCATGAGTGGGGATGGTAGTAGTGATAGGCATCCAGGCCCCCATGAGTGGGGATGGTAGTAGTGATAGGCATCCTGCCCCCATGAGTGGGGATGGTAGTAGTGATAGGCATCCACCCCCCATGAGTGGGGATGTAGTAGTGATAGGCATCCAGGCCCCCATGAGTGGGGATGGTAGTAGTGATAGGCATCCAGCCTCCCATGAGTGGGGATGGTAGTAGTGATAGGCATCCTGCCCCCCATGAGTGGGGATAGTAGTAGTGATGGGCATCCAGGCCCCCATGAGTAGGGGTAGTGGTGGTGGCAGGCATCCATCACACCAAGGGTGGGGTTGGTAGTAGTGGCAGGCATCCAGCACCCCATGAGTGGGGATGGTAGTAGTGGCAGGCATCCAGCCCCCATGAGTGGGGATGGTAGTAGTGATAGGCATCCAGCCCCCCATGAGTGGGGATGGTAGTAGTGATAGGCATCCAGCACCCCATGAGTGGGGATGGTAGTAGTGATAGGCATCCTGCCCCCCATGAGTGGGGATGGTAGTAGTGATAGGCATCCAGCCCCCCATGAGTGGGGATGGTAGTAGTGATAGGCATCCAGTCCCCCATGAGTAGGGGTAGTGGTGGTGGCAGGCATCCAACACACCAAGGGTGGGGATGGTAGTAGTGGCAGGCATCCAGCACCCCATGAGTGGAGATGGTAGTAGTGGCAGGCATCCAGCCCCCCATGAGTGGGGATGGTAGTGGTGATAGGCATCCAGCCCCCCATGAGTGGGGATGGTAGTAGTGATAGGCATCCAGGCCCCCATGAGTGGGGATGGTAGTAGTGATAGGCATCCTGCCCCCCATGAGTGGGATGGTAGTAGTGATAGGCATCCAGCCCCCCATGAGTGGGGGTGGTAGTAGTGATAGGCATCCAGGCCCCCATGAGTGGGGATGGTAGTAGTGATAGGCATCCTGCCCCCCATGAGTGGGGATGGTAGTAGTGATAGGCATCCACCCCCCCATGAGTGGGGATGGTAGTAGTGATAGGCATCCAGGCCCCCATGAGTGGGGATGGTAGTCGTGATAGGCATCCAGCCTCCCATGAGTGGGGATGGTAGTAGTGATAGGCATCCTGCCCCCCATGAGTGGGGATGGTAGTAGTGATGGGCATCCAGGCCCCCATGAGTAGGGGTAGTGGTGGTGGCAGGCATCCATCACACCAAGGGTGGGGATGGTAGTAGTGGCAGGCATCCAGCACCCCATGAGTGGGGATGGTAGTAGTGGCAGGCATCCAGCCCCCCATGAGTGGGGATGGTAGTAGTGATAGGCATCCAGCCCCCCATGAGTGGGGATGGTAGTAGTGATAGGCATCCAGCCCCCCATGAGTGGGGATGGTAGTAGTGATAGGCATCCAGGCCCCCATGAGTGGGGATGGTAGTAGTGATAGGCATCCACCCCCCCATGAGTGGGGATGGTAGTAGTGATAGGCATCCAGGCCCCCATGAGTGGGGATGGTAGTAGTGATAGGCATCGAGCCTCCCATGAGTGGGGATGGTAGTAGTGATAGGCATCCTGCCCCCCATGAGTGGGGATGGTAGTAGTGATGGGCATCCAGGCCCCCATGAGTAGGGGTGGTGGTGGTGGCAGGCATCCATCACACCAAGGGTGGGGATGGTAGTAGTGGCAGGCATCCAGCACCCCATGAGTGGGGATGGTAGTAGTGGCAGGCATCCAGCCCCCATGAGTGGGGATGGTAGTAGTGATAGGCATCCAGCCCCCATGAGTGGGGATGGTAGTAGTGATAGGCATCCAGCACCCCATGAGTGGGGATGGTAGTAGTGATAGGCATCCTGCCCCCCATGAGTGGGGATGGTAGTAGTGATAGGCATCCAGCCCCCATGAGTGGGGATGGTAGTAGTGATAGGCATCCAGGCCCCCATGAGTGGGGATGGTAGTAGTGATAGGCATCCAGCCCCCCATGAGTGGGGATGGTAGTAGTGATAGGCATCCAGGCCCCCATGAGTGGGGATGGTAGTAGTGATAGGCATCCTGCCCCCATGAGTGGGGATGGTAGTAGTGATAGGCATCCAGCCCCCATGAGTGGGGATGGTAGTAGTGATAGGCATCCAGGCCCCCATGAGTGGGGATGGTAGTAGTGATAGGCATCCTGCCCCCATGAGTGGGGATGGTAGTCGTGGCAGGCATCCTGCCCCCATGAGTGGGGATGGTAGTGGTGGCAGGCATCCAGCCCCCATGAGTGGGGATGGTGGTAGTGGTAGGCATCCAGCCCCCATGAGTGGGGATGGTAGTAGTGATAGGCATCCAGCCCCCATGAGTGGGGATGGTAGTAGTGATAGGCATCCAGGCCCCCAAGAGTGGGGATGGTAGTAGCGATAGGCATTCTGCCCCCCATGAGTGGGGATGGTAGTAGTGATAGGCATCCAGCCCCCCATGAGTGGGGATGGTAGTGGTGGCAGGCATCCAGCCCCCCATGAGTAGGGATGGTAGTAGTGGCAGGCATCCAGCCCCCCATGAGTGGGGATGGTAGTAGTGATAGGCATCCAGCCCCCATGAGTGGGGATGGTAGTAGTGATAGGCATCCAGCCCCCATGAGTGGGGATGGTAGTAGTGATAGGCATCCAGGCCCCCAAGAGTGGGGATGGTAGTAGTGATAGGCATTCTGCCCCCATGAGTGGGGATGGTAGTAGTGATAGGCATCCTGCCCCCATGAGTGGGGATGGTAGTGGTGGCAGGCATCCAGCCCCCATGAGTGGGGATGGTAGTAGTGGCAGGCATCCAGCCCCCATGAGTGGGGATGGTAGTAGTGATAGGCATCCTGCCCCCCATGAGTGGGGATGGTAGTGGTGGCAGGCATCCTGCCCCCATGAGTGGGGATGGTAGTAGTGATAGGCATCCTGCCCCCCATGAGTGGGGATGGTAGTGGTGGCAGGCATCCTGCCCCCATGAGTGGGGATGGTAGTGGTGGCAGGCATCCAGCCCCCCATGAGTGGGGATGGTGGTAGTGGTAGGCATCCAGCCCCCCATGAGTGGGGATGGTAGTAGTGAGAGGCATCCAGGCCCCCCTGAGTAGGGGTGGTGGTGGTGGCAGGCATCCAGGCCCCTATGGGTGTGTATGGCATTGGTGATGCCCATCCCACCCCTATGATTGTGCTGTTGCTAGTGTACGTGATTTGTGCTTCCCTGTGTGTGTGTGACATATTTTGGGGTCCGTGTAGTTAGTTTGTATTGTTGGTGTTTGACTTACCGTCTGCGCCGTACGCGTCCGAACCGGTCCCGGTAATAGATGTAGAGTATAGGTAGGACCTGCGCGATGGGATTCATGGTTGGGTCGTCTCGTTCGGGTTTCGCGTGTCTTCGACTCGTACTCGTCGCTGGCTTGTTCGTCTCGTAGCCGTGGATCTTCTTGTGGCGCGAATCGGAGCTTATGTGCGGCTCTCCTGGATGCTGAAACGTGCCGGACGTAGCGACGGGTTCGGCGCGTACGGAAGACGCATCGTACTAGTCCGGCCGGAAGGTGCTGTGTATTTGGGTCCGTGCGGCTCGAATCGGCGTTTGCGGATCCGGCTCGGGCGGGGAACAGGAGCTGGATTGGGTAAGTACGGCTCGCTCGGAATCTGGGCTGTTATGCGCATCGTACTTGTTTGTTCGGTGGGGTATTCGAATCGGTCGGAAAACACGCGTTCGGCTTGGTTTTTTTCCGGACGAATAGTGTTAGGTGTGCTTCCGGCCGACATCTGAATCGACCCCTAAGTGTTTGGTTGACGCATATTTTTTTAACACTGTAGATACCCCTGACGAAGGTCACTGACCGAAATGCATTGGGTGAATTTGAATGTGATGGAGGAATCGAGTTTCTTCAACATGCTTGTGAATAGGCCCGGATGGGCAATTCTTGAGCAACAAAAACGCATGAAATAATGGAACCTCGCACCTTTGACGTGATGGATAAGCATGAGAAATGAATTGGAATAAATTGGATTGAACTTTGGAAACAGAATGGTTTACGTGTAGTATTTGGATCACAAATGTGTATAAGGCTGTGCAGCTCTTCGGTGACTCGCAAACCGCACGTCACAACATTTTGATGTATTTACCAGTGTGCTTTTGGGACGGAGCACATTAAGAGTGATTACACGCCAACTTTGAAAAAAATCATGTATAAAATGGATTCTGCCAATAGGGAAAGGGTGTGCTTTAGGGCAATGACAGACGTATTTGATTTTCTTCCGTTCCTCCCCTGTTTAGCACCCCGACTGAGAAAGTATACATAAACTTTAAGGATGTTTTTCACGTCAAAGGCTGTCCAAGGAACGTCACCG
Source organism: Calotriton arnoldi (assembly GCA_963921515.1). Taxonomy (NCBI): domain Eukaryota; kingdom Metazoa; phylum Chordata; class Amphibia; order Caudata; family Salamandridae; genus Calotriton; species Calotriton arnoldi. The sequence continues at coordinate 156,701 of CAWUFW010000676.1, read as the reverse complement.
ATGGAAGAACTTTAGCATATGGGTTAATCACACGGCAATAGATGACTCTTGAATGAACTCGGAATGGATTGCATTTGTATTAATTTAATATTATGTTTTGTCTTATAAGAATCATGAAGCATTGTTTTATTTTTAGACTTATGGTGAAATGGGTATAGCACGACGTGTGTATTTTGGAATGTTTTTGTTGGTGCATTGTGGGAGAGCATTAGGATTCAGGAGGGAGGGGGAACTTCATCACGTGATACGAGTTCACAGGTGGGGAGGATAACGTATGGTTTAAAAACAGTCACGTGGGATGATTCAAATTTGACTGATGTTTGAGCGTAGAAAAGGAGGTTACGCTGGTCATTACTGCAGGTATGAATTGTGAATTTAAAAGTTCGCAATAGGATTAGGATATTTGTAAAGTGGGGTATGAGTTGAGGTCGTGGCACTTTTGGGGTTTAGTTGTTATACTTGAGGTTTAAATAGCAAGTTTTATATTGGAGTAACATTGTTTCTGAGGATATAGGGGTCATATATCACGGGCGATTGATCAAAGAAAAGTTTGTTTATCACAACATAGGGGTGGATGTGCAGAAGGGGACATGTTTCTTATTAATTTTTGTGATAGTATTCATTTAACTTTTTTGAGGTTCAAGGGTCACAATAGAAAGGGTGTGTAATACACTATTTGAGAATACGAACTAAGGGGCCGATTCCGATCTCGGCCGGTAGGGCACCGAATCGGATTCGGCTTTACCGGATCCGATTCGGACGCCCTGTTCCCGACCGATTCGAACACCCGTCCGCTCGAGCAAGTACGATGCGAGCATACGCGAAATCCCCGACCGACTTGTTCCCGGCTCCGAACCGCTCCGACCGACTCGTACGGACTCGAATCGCACCACGCAATGGAGACGTTCCCCGACCGGGCAAGTACGATGCGCGCCTCGAACAGTTCGACCGACTCACGCCGTCCGGCTCCAAAGAGCAGTCGGAGCCGGACTTCGGGGGTCCGTGTCGGACCCCCCTGTACGCGTAGCCGTGCGAGTCGCACACAGGGGGGACCCCTGGGTCCCCCCACTAATGCCTGTACGGCACGAGTCGCACCAACGCGTACCCGCTGTAGGGGGCACCCTTGTTCGCGACGCACCCATTGAGTCAATGGGAGCCCGTGTACGCGTCGTACTACCGGCTCCCATTGACTTCAATGGGAGTCCGACCGAATCGAGTCCGATAGCATGCATCCGCATCATACTCGTTCGGTCGGACTGCTAGAGTCCGGTTCGGTCGGAAATCTCTCCGAATCCGACTCGGTCGGAGAGATTTCCGGCCCGAATCGGAATCGGCCCCTAAGTGTTTGGTTGACGCATATTTTTTTAACACTGTAGATACCCCTGACGAAGGTCACTGACCGAAATGCATTGGGTGAATTTGAATGTGATGGAGGAATCGAGTTTCTCAACATGCTTGTGAATAGGCCCGGATGGGCAATTCTTGAGCAACAAAAATGCATGAAATAATGGAACCTCGCATCTTTGACGTGATGGATAAGCATGAGAAATGAATTGGAATAAATTGTATTGAACTTTGGAAACAGAATGGTTTACGTGTAGTATTTGGATCACAAATGTGTATAAGGCTGTGCAGCTCTTCGGTGACTCGCAAACTGCGCGTCACAACATTTTGATTTAACTTTCCATGCCATTAGTGTATTTTCCTACACCATGTACTATGGCCTTACTGTAAAGTGAAATTTGTCACGTGGAGATTAGCCAATTTTGCTACTTTTTAGAAGTCAAAGCACATACTCAGGAGTCTGGAAAGCAGTGCCCCAGTGTGCAGGCTTTAAAAAAACAGCAATGCCAGTCACCCCAAAAAAGGGGGTGGGGTGGAGACCATGCGGAGAGACATGTTCTAACCACCCACATCTGTGGCCCAGAGATCTAATGTCATATATGTTTTTGCTTCTCTGATGAGGAGGAGCTCAGTTTTGTCACACTGCAGAATAGGGAAAATGGACAGTATCTACCTAATAATCTCTGACAGGCACACATATAGACTAGTGTGTGGGGGAGAATACACAATTTTTAGATGGGAATAAGAACTTCTAAAGGGTGAAAATAGTGACTGACCAACGAAGGGCTCACAGAACTCAGCAAGACAATGACTGAGGCTCACACAAGAACATCAAGTCAAGATACGTATATGTGGAGTTAAGATTATAAATGTATACTTACCTATATGAACATAACGTCCTGATATTTTGCTCTTTAATGTTTTGACCACAATATTTTGATATGCCTCGTCTCTCTTGGCAGTGTGTCAATACATACTCCAGTTTGTGATGATTCTGCGATCTGTCTGAGGATGTTTACGAGATGTTGTTGGTTTACTGCAGCACAGGTTCTTTGTATCGAAAGACAGCCATGACCTGGGTTATAAACCTTAAGGGTTGAGGGAAAAAATATTGTATTGAGTAAAACAAGCCCATGCTTTTGCACCATTTTGAAACATGGGGCCAAGTTTATCAAGGTTTCAAACGATGCAACACAGAAAGACAACTTGCTGCACTGCATGAAAGTGACAGGGCAGGAATGCGCCATGTTTACCAATATATGGCGCTTTCCTGCTCTATGTCTACGCTGGTGCGCAATCTGCTGCCTATCGCCTGCTTAGGCACCCTTGCACCATGGTGCAAGGGTGCCTGCATTGCAGGCAGGATTATTTGGTGCACGAAAGGGCAACTTCATGCACAAAAACAATCTTCTTAGGCTTTTTCCTCTTTCCAAGTGTGCTACAGAATGCAGCAAACTTACAAACGGGAAACAACGAGGAGAAATAGATATTTGTCCTTGTTGCACCTCCCATCGGAAGGCGTAGCATTTTGACACATTCCCAGGTTTACCAGTGTTGATAAATCTGGGAATAGGCTAAAATCCATGGGTGAATGTGTGGAAACACCCAAGCTCCAACCATGAATAACCTTTCTAGGGCAGAGTAACGTAAGGTAGCAACTTGTGCTGCCTTGCCTTACTTCAAATTTACCAAGTAAAGCAGGGCCATGCAAGGTGGCATTGCTTTGCTCGGTACATTTGACTTAGAGATTGTGTTGCCCTTGTGTCACCCTGCGTGACGGAAGGGCAATGCAACCCCTTGATAAATCTGGCCCTAAGTATATAGTATGTGCCATTTCAAAACTACTTGTTGCTATGTCTATGATTTCTTGGACAAAACGAGTTGTTTTTATTGAGAACATTTACAAAATAAAGACTGTCTCAGTGAGAACTAGAGAGTGAACATCTTCCACGTGGTAATTAATTCCAATAATTGCCAATCTGGGTTGGATTAGAACAGATTGCAGTAGGATGCAACCCCAGCTATGGATGAAGAACTCTACATTAATACTGATATTGTGGCTTATTTGGGCCAAAACCTAAACAGAGGCCCCATCGACACCAGCATCCATCAACTACCTACCACACATACATTTGCTGGGCAACAAGCAGCCATACCAACGATGAAAATACATAAGCAATCTCGTGGTTCAGTCCTCTAGCCTCACCCACCCAATAAACCTCACAGATCACAATAACTGATATACTAATAATGCTACTGACCTCACACCTCGATGAAACCGAATCAGACTCTGTTTTGCAATGGGCACATTTGGAAGTCATAGTATGTGAATGTATGGTTCTCAAAGTAATATGCTTTTCATTTATGCATTGAAGGTTTCAGTGCCAAGATACTCCAGGCTTTTAATTAATACCTTGTCGGAGATCTACAGGGGGTGCCCCGCTTAAAACTCTTGTGGTACCAGGCATGTCTCATGAGGGTGGCGAATAAGGAGGCGGTTGGACCTCACAGCCTCAAAACCACTGTGACCGGTAAGGCACATAGCACAAGCAACATGTTAAGTGTAGAGCTGTAAGCTACAAAGTGCAAGCTGACTTCATGCAGCTGATAGACCATAATCAGGCTGGACGTGTAGAAGGCCTATTTAAATATAGGTGTGGAAATCTAGATTTGTGGATGACATTTTTTTTTGTTTTATTTGTTTGTGGGTTGTTGGACTTGTAGGGTGTGGGGAGTGTATAAAAACACATGATATAATATTTAATACATTGTTCATTCATTTCAAGTTCAATTGGCTATTTAGAGTATTAACTAAATTAATTAATTTTGATATGTACTTTTTGTATTTGTCATTTCATGTATGAATTTTATTTTTTTATTTGAAGTTGTACTGTAACTTGTGTGTGTTTTATATATCCTTAATTAATTGATTTTTTGCATTTAAAAAAAAAATAAATGTGGGTTTTTGGGTTTGTTGGGGAGAAGTGTGCAAAGTATGTCAAATATATATATTTTACATTTGTAATTTGATTGATTTGTTTATTAAATATGTAAACTATTATAATTGTTTGTTTATTTCATGAATGGTTGGTTGTATTGAAAAACTGTGAAACATTTAATTATTTTATTTGTTTTAATTGTTATTTGAAAATATATTGGGCCTTATTATGATGTAGGCGACATCCAGGATAGAGGTCCGACTGCTGCATTACGATGCAGTCGGTCGGACCGCAACAGTCGGAGGGATGGACCGCTGCCTCCGACAGCCTCAAGGAGCCCGTCGGGGCGGCGGTCAGACAGTAATCCCTGCAATGGGGGTGGTGCCTGATCAGGCACCGCCGTAGGGATTACGATATCCATTTCCCACAGCCTTTTCATGGTGGTCCCACTGCCACGGAAAGGCTGACAGAAACAGCATTTGGGGGCCCCCAGCATGGCCCCCGACTCCCGTGGCCCTCCGCTATGTGGCCTGGGAGGCACATGTGGAGCCCTCCCAAACATCCATGCACCGTGTGCCAGGCACACAGTGCATGGATGTTTAAAAACATCCCTTTTTCTATTGCGACTTGTGCTGCGGCCCTTTTAGAAAAAGGGATGTTTCCGACTGCCAACATGGCGGTTGCATCATAATCTGGCGGGTGGGACCTCCAACTACTTGTCGGGCGGTCCCACTCCCGCTGCAATGGTGGTCGGACTCTCGCCCGACCGCCTTCGTAACGACCTCCATTATGTTTGTGTCTGCTATGCTTGATACATTTTATTAATTATTATTTTCTTTTTTTTTGGTGTGTTCTGTTAGGACGGAGTTTATATATGTTTTGTTTATTCAGTTATGTTTTTAATTGATACTTTTTTATTAAATTGTATCTTATATCTAATGCCTATTTTATGTTTTGTATAGTTATTTATAATTTTTATTTATTGCTTTCTTTTAAAAAATTAATATTTTTACATTAATATTTTTATCTTGTGAATTTAAATGTAAAATGTAACTTTTATTTATTTATACTTATTTATTTAAATTAATAATATATTGTCTTTGGCTTGATTTTACTATTAATATTTTTATTTTTATATTTTCAATGTTTAGATCGGTGAATTTATTTAATTTATATTTTTTCTTTACTTAGAATTGTGAATATTAAATGTGATTTTCTAAAGTTTTTTTCTACTGCTGCTCAGGTTGGTTTATGAAGAGTAAGCATCATCTATCTCTCTAAAGTTCGACATTTTTCTCACTGTTGCTAAGGTTGGAGTGGGAATAGTAAACATGACCCCTCTAAAGTACAGCACTTTTCCTACTACTGCTCAGGTTGGAGTGGGAATAGTAAATCTGATTTTCTTTGTTGTAGGTGTTTTTTTAAAATAATTTTTATTTGAATTGAGTTATAATGGTATGCTTTTTTATTCATAGCTACGATTGATGCATATTACACTGAAGTTCTAATTGTAAATATTTCCCCTTGAATCTTTTATTATATAACATCACACATTGAATTTAAAGCTGCAACCATTTTTTAATGTTTGTTGCCATTTTGTTTATCAGAATATTTGTTACTATTTTCAAATTATTTTTGTATTTGAATTTTGTTTATTGTTTTGTAATTGTATTAGTATCTTTAGATACTTGTAATTCAATGTTAAAGTAAATATTTTTAAATTGCATATATTTATTTTAAATTTTGTGTGTGTTTTATTGTTTGACAAATTTTGATTTTAGTAGTGTATATTTATTTTTAGTTTTATTTAATAAATATATTGTGTTGGTTTTTATATTTTTTTAATTAATATATATGTAGTGTTGTTTATGAAATGTAAATTATTATTAGTTTGTTTTCATTGAATGTTTCTTATTTATTTGTATATTAATATTTGTATATTTTTTCTTCTAACATGTTACACATTTTTATATTGTTTTTAAGTTGTTAAATATATCTTACACTTTTTTATTATATATATTTTTCAACTGTTTGAAAGTTAATTTATATATATTTTTGATTAATTCTTTCAAATGTGATTTAAATTTATATTGTATTGTATTGTAATTGCATTTATATAGCGCTTACTACCCATGATGCGACGTCAAAGCGTTTTTTCGGCGAGTAGCACGCTACTCAGGAACCCATAAATGATTAGTAGTGAATTAGTATAGTGAAATATGAAAGTAATTTGAGTGGTGAATATGTTAGTCAGTTATTTGGATTAAGAAGGATAGTGGAGAGATAGAAAAGGGAAAAGGTTTGCATTTATATAGCACTTGCTACCCCTAATGAGGTGTTGAAATGCATTTCGATGAGTAGCACGCTACTCTGGAACCCAAACAGGATTAGTGGCAATTAGTAAAGGAAAATATTAAATTAATTTTAGTGGTGGACATGTTATTCTGTTTTTTGGATTGAAAAGGAATAGTGGAGGTGTAGAAGAGGGAAGGAGGGATAGAAGAGGGAAGGGTCTAGAATGTTTTTTCTTTTAGTTCATAGCAGTAGGAGGGGTTTGGGATGAGTAAAAGTGAGGTGGAGGGGGAAGAGTCAGAGGTAAGGGTTTAGAAAGGCTTGTTTGGGAGATCTGAATAGTAAAAGAGGTATGAGATTTTGCAAGGAGGGGTAGAGGAGGGAAGAGTCTAGAAAGGGTTATTTTGGGGATCATAGTAGTGGTATGGGGTTTGGGATGAATGAGAGAGGGGAGGTAGAGGATATATTGATAGAGGTATAGGGTGAGAAATAGGGTAGTGCATTGCATATGCTAAATTAGAAGAAAAGTAATAAATATATAGATACATAAGTACATGGAAGGTAGTATATGTAGATTAAAGATGCATTTAATAAACTCCAGCTTTCAAGTGTTGTACTTTAAATTACTTTATTTGTTTTTTTATTTTTTGTAATTTAATAGTGAAACAATTGTAAATAAATAGTTATGATAAAAGATTTACTTAGTTATGCAGTCACTTATATACGTTTATTTTGTTTAAATTTGTTTATTGGGTTTTAACATTTCACATACAGTTTGACAAATTTCTGATACAGAGTGCAAGCATGTATTTTGTCACCAACTGTAGGCTTTCAAATTTGTAATAGCATTTCACACAGCATATGATCAGCGATTGTCATTATTACATTTCGGTTGCTGCATTCTTGTTAATTCAATTTGCTTTGTCAGTATGCTTTCAGTGACATGGCTGGGTTAGCATTCCCTTGGTTATGGAGTTATGTCTGCTCGCACACATGTTTGTGGGCGCAGTGTAATGCCGTGTGTATAGGGTGCATTCCCTTCCAACTAATGCCAACTTCAGAACTACCGGCTCATATCTCTAACTGCTAACTTTGGAATTAAACTGGGGCGTTTATTAAGGGTCGGCGGGGATATATGTCGGCGGTTGTCGTCCGTGTAATTGTTCGTATTGTGACAACGGATTGTGGCTACATTTAAGTGTGGGGACCATATCGGTTGCTCCTAGATTATAGTGGGGTGCTGACAGTTGGGACTACTGTATTATGGCCTCCTTGATGTACCCGGCCTGACTCAGTGTGTTCTTCTATCAGTCCAGTCGGGGGCAGATGTGGCGTCTGGGGCTGGGATGTCTCGGGTGGTCCCGCTCGTGCGGTTTGTTGTTTGAATTGGGGCAGTAGTTGTGCCCATTCCATGGATATGGGGTGTTTGCGTATTCCTCTCACCTCTTCATCTCAGCACCTCTTCCTCAGCTGCACCCCATTTCTTCACCGCACCCACCCAGGCCTCTTCTGGGGGTCCTGTCGGGGCTCACCAGTACATAGCCAAACCTCTTTTAGCCAAAAGTATAGCGAGGGACACAAAGCGGCTCTTCACTTTATCGGTCGTTCTTTTTCTGAATACCCCCAGCACGCATGCTTCCCATGTGTATATATCTGTTATATTTGTCATTACTCGGATTGTCTTGTGTATGTTATCCCAGTACTGTCGTATTGTGGGACAGTCCCAGAACATATGCTTAAATCCCGCCTCGGGGGCTTGACACTGGGGGCATGTAAACTGCTTGTCTGGGTAGAATCGCTGAAGGCGTTTTGGCGTGAGATATGCCCTGTGTAGAATGTTAAATTGTATGTTTTTAAATCGTGCATTTCTGGACACTTTTTTGGGATATTCTAAGGCTTTCTCCCATTCCTTGTCATTGAATAACCTCCCCACTTCATCTTCTCATGTCTGCCTCAGTGAGTTTAGCGGTTTAAGAATCACTTCCCGGATGGCTTTGTAAAGCCATGTAATTAGATGCCTGCCCGCCCCCATATTCAAGATCATGTGTATTACCGGGTGCGTTGGTGGTTCCCCTTCAGGCAAGTCCCAAAATGGGCGGCTGCTGTCCAAGATTTGTCTATGTAGTAGAAATTGTCCCAGGGGGAGGTCATATTCTTCCACTAGTTGATTATATGACCGCAATTGCCCGTCCCCAAATAGGGATTCCATCTCAGTCAGTGAGTGCTCAGTCCATACTCGTAGGGCTTGGGCAGTATTATGTTTGTCATTTCTAGGGAACCCTACCAGTGGGAGCAGCGGGGAATATGGGGGTTTCCCCCTTGACATACGATGTATCTTCAGCATGCACTTGCGGGCTATTGATACTTATATTGGATATGTGCGCACAGGTCTGGTGCCGGGCAGTAACATGCGTCGGATTGCCGGGAGAGGCATATGTCCTTCGCCAGAAGATGTTTCTCCCATGTGGCGTTCTGCCATCCAATGCGATAGCCATTGCAACTGCGCTGCTAGAAAGTACGCGTCGAAGGATGGGGCTCCCAGTCCCCCTTGGTCTGTTGGCAGGTATAGTGTAGACAGGGCCACCCTATGTCGGCCTACTCCCCAGATTAGGGAGGCGAGTAATGTGTCTAGCTCCCGGAAGAAGGGGCGCGGGGGGATAACCAGAAGGTTAGCAAAGTGATATAATAGTCTGGGGACTATTATCATTTTGGCTAAGGCCACTCGCCCGATTAGGGCTAGGGGCAATGTCTTCCAGATGCCCACCGCCATTCTTATTCCCGCCAGCGCCTTGCGGTGATTTCCTTCGTACAAATCCCTGGGAGAGTGGTATAACCTTACCCGTAGGTACCTAGGTGCTACTTCACTCCAGGTTACTTTATGATCTCCTATTACTATGTCGAGGGGGGCCAGGTGTGGGCTCAGCGGATAGATCGTGGATTTGTCCCAATTAACTTTAAGGCCTGAGACCTCTGCAAATTCCTTTAGCGTTGTCCAGATAGGGGTAAGGTCACTAGTGATATCACGCACATACAGCAGGAGGTCATCTGCATACAATGATACACAATGAACCGTGCCGGCTATCGGGATTCCCCATGCCTCTCCCTCCCATCGCAAGCGTATCGCCAGTGGTTCCACTGCTATGGCAAACAGTAATGGGGAGAGGGGACACCCCTGTCTCGTGCCACTCTCTATCGGGAATGGGGCAGAGATGTATTTGCCCATTCTTACCCTTGAGGTGAGGTTCGTCTATAACAACTGTGTTTACGCTAGCAAGGTAGGGCCCAGATTAATTCTGCGGAGGACTGTGAATAGATATGGCCATGTAAGGAGGCTTTTTTTAAGTCTAGAATTATGCACGCTGCTCTGGGGAACCGGGGGCCCGCTCCATCTTGTACATGGAACAGTCTGCGCAAGTTCTGGGACATGTTTCGTCCTGGTACAAAACCACATTGGTCCGGGTGAATCAGTGGTGGGAGGATTTGGGTATATCGATCCGCCAGTATCTTGCCCATGATTTTACAGTCTGCATTAAGCAGTGTTATGGGTCTATACGAGGCTGGACGTTTTGGGTCCCTTTGCGGTTTTGGGTATGTCACCAGAATAGATTCCCGAAGCGATCCCGGGAGCTCACCTCTTTCCAATGCGTCCTCATACATTGCCACTATGCGGGGTGTCAGTTGGGCCGAAAAGGTGCTATAATATTCTAACGGGAAACCGTCCGTTCCCAGGGCCTTATTGCGTGCCAGTGCTCGGATTGCCTGGGTGACGTCCATGGTCACAATCTTTGCTTCTAAGGCTGTTTTGTCTAAGGTCAGGATGCGCGGTATGGATAACGGGCTGAAAAGGCTTGTTGATCACTTAGTGTTGGGTTTTGGAAAATACCCAAGTAATAGCCGTGAAAGGTCTATAATATATCTACCTGCGAGTATCGGGGGGTCCCGGACTTATCCATTATCTCTGTGACGGGCTTAATTTCTGTGTCTTGTTTAGCCAACCAGGCTAGGAGCATCCCAGCCCTGTTACCTTCTCTATGTGTTTTGGCTGCATGTACCCTAAAGTTATATTTACGTAGGTCTCTTATTGCCTCTGCGTGTGTCGTTTTAGCTGTTGCCACTTGGGCTGGGGTAGCTGCATTCGCATCAGCCTTTTTGGTTAGCGCCGCCAATGCAGTTTCTGCGCGTAGTAGCGCCTGTTCGAGCGTTTTCTGGACTCCTACTATTTGCTGTATGCAATGTCCCCTAGCGGCCACCTTGACTGCATCCCATTCTATTAACCTGGATGTTACTGTGCCAGCGTTTGTTACAAAGTAGTCCTGTATGCTGTTCCCTTGGTCGTGACAGATCACCTGATCTGTGAGGCATTCACGTGGCAGTTTCCAGGTGGGCACCGTGGGGTGAGGGGGTTTCTACCTAAGGGTTAGTATATGTGCATCATGATCCAATAGGACTCTGCCCAAGTAGTCCGTGTGTTGGACTGTGGGGAGCAATGCCTTAGAGCAGAGAAATCTGTCAAGTCTCACCCGCAGGTTATGGGGAATAGAGTAAAATGAGTATAGTCTAGTGTTTGGGTTCCGGGCCCGCCATGTGTCCACTAGCGCCCATTGCATTACCCATGTTTAATAGTGCTCCGTCTGTCTGTGCGCGGGGGATTGCACTGGTTGGGGGTGGGATCTGTCTAGGTGAAGATCCAATACACAATTGTAATCGCCCCCTAGGAGCCAGGAGATTGATGTGTATTGGGCTAAGACCCCGGTGAGGTGTCCCCAGAATCTGTCTTGAGCTACATTGGGAGCATATATACTCCCTAGCAATATCGGCCCACCCTCTAAGAGTCCCTCCAGTAGGGTGTATCGACCATCTCTGTCCACCGTACGATTAAATTCTCGAAAGGGGATCCCTGGTCGGATCCAGACCAGAGCACCTCGGGCAAATGCTGAGTATGTTGTGGCGCATATAGATTCCCCGCCATTTCCTATGCAGGAGACCTGCCTCTACTGCTGTTAAGTGCGTCTCCTGTAAGAGAGCTATCTGTGCCTGTTGCCTCTTGACATATGAATATACGGCGTATCGTTTACTTGCTGTATGCATGCCCCTGACATTTAGTGTAAGGACTGTAATGTCCGTACTGGGAATCTTGTTGGTCATACTATCCTGTCTTCAGAGTTTAGCTCTCTTTGCTGTAGTGTCGGATTTATTTCCGCTGTCCCCCTTTGTCTGCGCCAACCGCCCGTGTGTGATGAATCTACCCACCGGTGTACTGTGCTTGGGATTATTAGGGTGTATGGTGTGGGAAAGGGGGTGTTACTGAATAACGGGGAATACTCCCAACCAAAAGGACCTATCGCTCGGGGCGGTACGTCTAAACTAGACATCATGTACGCTCGCTAGTGCGTTGGTTAAGGGGTCGTGGTCTTTCTCCTCTGCTAGCCGCAGTCCCCACGGCCGCCCACAGTGTAAGGATATAAATGTGATGCCGGTAGGGGTCCCCCATCCCACGCATGTTTTACCTGCTTCAGGGTTACAGTCCTGTAGTTCTCAGCTTGGTTAGCTGAGCCGTCCCTCATTACCGTGACAATGTCCGTTTACTGGGCATTTAGGTGATAGTGGATGCACCGCAGAGCCTTTGCCCTATTCTAGAACATCGATCAGACCAGCGTGTCCGCAGTTTGTGGAGTTACTAGTGGAGGGGTGATTGAGCCATCTCGGGAAGTGTTTGTGTCACTAATGTCCTCTTCTGACGTGAAGATGTGTTGGCCTTTTTCTCCATCCGAACTTTCCATTGTCAGGCCGAACTCTGCTGCCACTTGTAGTGCCTTCCTGCGTTCTGCTATTATTTGCTCCAGATCTGGGGAGCTCCTCGTGGCAGTCCCAGGCCGTGGGCTCAGTTGTTTTAGGGTGATCCTTTTGTATTGCCGACGTTGTGTTCTGGAGGACCGGTTTCTCTGTGTCGTGCCGCGGTTGTCTAGTCCTGGTAATCGCTGCTCTACCCAGTCATATGCCTCCTTAGGGTTCATGAAGAAGCTTGTGTTGCCTTCATGTTTAATTTTAAGACGGGCAGGAAATAAGAGAGGATATTGTATGTTTCTTTGTCGCAGATTACGCTTGATTTCCAAGAATGATGCACGTTGTCTTTGGACTGCCCGGGAGTAATCCAGGAACAGCATGACCTGTTTGTCTTCGACCCGGAGGGGACCCTGTTGTCTGGCGGCTCGGAGTATTGCATCTCTGTCTCGGTAGTGTAACAATTTCAGTAGGAACGGCCTGGGCGGGGATCCCGGAGGTGGTCTGCGTGCAGGGAACCAATGCGCTCTTTCTACCGAGACGAAAGGGGTCAGGCCCGTCGCCTGAGTGAACGTTTTGATCCATGTTTCGATATACTCTATGGGGTCGGATCCTTCTACTCCTTCTGGTAAGTTCAGGACTCTTATATTGCTGCGACGGGAGCGCCCCTCCAAGTCATCTGTCTTGTCTTCCAGGATCTTCACTCTTGATTGGAGGTCGTTCAGGGTTTCTTGTTGTGACTGCCATCGAGGTTCGATTGTTTGGAGCGTTTTCTGCCCTTGCTTCACTTTATCCGCTAATTTACGGTGTTCATCTCTAAGGAGATTGAGGTCCGTGGCCAGCGCTCCGAATCTGTCCTCCATAGTTATTCTAGAGTGTTCAATGGCCGCTAGAACTTTATCCAGTTTATCCGACATAGCCGCTGCATGTGTGGTCTCCCCTTCTGAGCGAGTAGTCTTAACTTCTGGGGAGGATTGTGTCGTGTGGGCCGGAGTTTGTAAGGCCCCTGTGTTGCGTTGGCGACCCATATTTTATGTGGCTAGTGCCGGAATATTGACAGGTACTAGGTTAAGACTGTTTGTGATTGGGCACTTGTTGTTTTCTATATGTCTCTCTCTCCTCTCTCCAGTTTGGCTTTACGTCGGTCTCACGAGTATACCAGTGTCGATTGCAGCCGTTCTTGTTATTTTTAAGTCTCCACGGCCGCCCAATAACCGGTGCTCCTCTTAGGCTTTAGTGGATCCACCACCAGGCCCCGATTTCATTGCGTTTTTCTGCGTTGTACGAGCAGCGTTGTGTCGGCTACTCGTAGCTACTACCTCTCTTGGGGCCCGGTCTCTATTTTCCTCGTACTGCGTGCTATTACTGCCCGTGGGCCTCGTACAGCTATTCTCATAGTCCACAATTCCAGGCCAACCGGCCTCTCTGTGCTTGGATTTCGAGTTGTAATACCTCGTTCTGGTTTGGTAATGGCGTTATTATTGCATCCAGTGTAGGTCCTTCTCTTGTGTGTCGTAGTTTGCAGGTCACTCACTCCCTGCCTCTGAATTCCGTTTGTCTCCTAGTCCTTTTTTGGGGCTCTTTTCCTGCGGATGTGTTAGCGTCTCTCACCTAGGCCGGCCTTTGGTTTCCCTTTGTTTACTGTTAGCACTAGTTTGGGCCGCTACGTTGCCATGTCGCGCGCCTCGTGGTTTGGCGCCGTGCGAACGGGAGCCCTCGGTCCCTGAATGGTCGGAGCCACTTCGCCCACGCCTCCGCTGCTCTTGGGGCCAGTGATCCGATATCTCTCCTTAGGTTTTGGGCCGGTCCACTTCACCGCCTTCAGGCCACAGGACTCGCTGACTCGACCCTGGACACTACTGGCACTGCAGGCGTGTCTTCAGTGGTGCTGGCTCAATGGCGCCGCACTCCTCTCTTCATCTGGCTTCTTTGGGTGTTGTTGCGGGGGGGTTAGTAGCTCCCGCCTCGGACTGCCTCTATCACCCCCTCTCCCCCCGGCCCACGCCGCCAGTGGTCTACTGGTTGCCTGGTCTTCCCGTCTTGCGCCTCGAGGCCTGGCGCTGTGTGATCAGGGTCAGTGCTTCTGGGGGGGGAACAGGGGAACAGGAGTTACTAGGCCAGGCCGGTGTCGTCTATGGCGCCGTCAAGTGGGGCTTCCCGGTTCGATTGTGTTTTACTGGACTTCGGAGGCACCTCCTGTGGTGTGTGGTGATTTGCTGCCTGCCTATTAGGCCGCGTTCCCGCTGGGCCGCATAGGCTTCCCTCCCGCAGCTGGTGTCAGTTGCTCACTTACTTCTGGCAACGCTCGTAGGGAGGAGGGGGGAAGGGCAGTTCCTCCCGCTTCTCCAGCCCTCTTCAGGTCCCGGGTCGGTCCGGAGTGCTATCTTTGGGCCCCTGGGCTCGTTGTTTCGCCCTGGGACGCTACTGGGGCTTCAGGCGTGCCTTCGTTGATGCGGGCACATTGGCGTTGCGGCCTCTCTGGCACCCGTTTTTGGCTTATCAATGGCGTCGCACCTTTCCTTTCCCTGGTCTCAGGTAGTGGTGTTGCGAGGGGGTGTTTCTTCCCTTTTAGGTGCTGCTTGTGCCCCTCCTCTCCAGCTTGCGCCGTTGCTATTGTGCCGGTTGTTCAGGTCTTCCCGCTCTGCGCCTCGAGGCCTGGTGCCGTATAAGCCGGATAGGTGCTTCTGAGGGGGGAGGAGGGGAGGAGGAGTTGTCTGCCCTGGTTGGTACCGTCTATGGGGCCATTAGGTGAGGCTTCCTGGCGTACTTGCGCTGCATTGAATTTCAGGGTCCCCTCCCACGGTGTAAGGTGGTGGTCGCAGTCTGCCTGCTAGGCCGCATTCCCGTTGAGCCGCGCTCGCCCCTACGCCTTCGCGGCTGGGAACTGAGATCTGGGATCTGCCTCTAATCCCTTTTCCCCATTCTGCAGGTTACCTCGGGTCCGGTTGGAGCGTCGGGGGGGGGCCTCCCCTTCTTACTGATTTGCCTGCTGATATGCTGCCGTGACGTTGCCAGCTCTGCGTTGGTCTTCCCGGGTCCCTGTGCTTTCCCGGGATTCACTGTTTGGAGGAAGGCGCGGCCATGTTGTTTGCGGGCTGCGCTCCTCCCGGGCCTGCTTACTGTTGGGCAATCACTTTGCTGCTTCTAATTTCGCATGCCGAGATGTCCTCACATGGGCCTCCACCTCTGGCCTTGCTCTCGGCGGTTCAGCGGGACTCCGCCGGCATCGATAGCGGACGATTAAGCGGGCCGCCGCGCGAAGCTCTAAGCAGACGCGTCCGCCATCATGGCTCGCTTGGCCACGTCCCCGTCACTTATATACATGTTAAAAACATAGAATAATGTAACTATCAGTAATATGAACATTTGTTAAGCAGAACTAACGAATATCTATATTTTTAAAAACATAATTATTATACACGTTTATACAAAGCAATACACATATATAGGTAGATATCTATAGTCCAAATAAATGCTTATATACAGAGGGATATGCAGTATATTTCTGTTTGCATATGGTGGTTATGTGGAGAAAAGCCAATTCTTGAGTAGTTTCCTGAAGATAAGGTGGTTATCCATGGATCTTATGTTGGGGGGTAAAGAGTTCCATAGTTTGGCTGCTTGAACAGAGAAGGATGTGCCATCCACGTTTTTTTTCTTGTAAGTTGGGATTTTGAGGTGAGATGCCACTCTAGCGCGGAGGTTCCTTTGTTTTTTTTTTTAAGTTTTGTTTATTAATTTGCAGGTTAAACATTTGATAGTACGGTTACAAATTAAAGTCTCGATATACAAAGCATGCTTCATCTTACAGTGGTTCTTCTCTTAAAATTATACAGTTATTACAGTTGACATTTTAGACAGTATCCGACATGTTTCTACTCCCACTTATATTAGCTCAAATCTGTGTCTGATTCGATCGGAGGTGGAGCACAAATGTTCCCTCTGTATGCGTTCCACGTTCCCCACACTCTTTCCCACTTTTTGGGGCATCCTCGATGTATGTATGCCGCCCTTTCTGCCACCATAGCACCATCCATATCTCCGCTCCATTCTCGATACGTCGGAGAAATTTGTGATCCCCAGTGTTTGGCTATGTTTCGTTTTGCGTACATCATACCCAGCGTGACCCAGTCCTGTGCTGCGTGATTGAGGTCGGTTGGCTCCCATATATTTAAGAGACATCTTCTAGGCTCCGGCTCGACAGTCCCTCCACTAACTTGCGTAAGGACTCGCATAATTGTTCCCAGTAGGTCGCTATTTCTGGGCACTCCCATATTATATGGTAGAAGGTACTGATTGCCCCGCATTGTCTCAAGCAGAGTGTATTATCCGCCCTCCCTATCTTATGTAGGGTTACCCTTGTATAATAAATGCGATGCAGTATCTTTAGTTGCACTAGTCTCAATTTGGAGGACATCGCCACTTCACGTGGGGAGGCGAGCGCCTCTTGCCAATCTGTCTCGTCTAGGTCTCCCATTTCAGTCTGCCATTTTTCACGTAGAGATTTTGTGGGATCTGGTTGATTATTGATAATTTTTTGATAAGTGAGGGAAATGGCCTTCTTGTCCATATATTCTGTTAGGAGCCTATCCTCCAACGGGGAGGCCTCAGGAAGTATAGTGCCTGCTGGAATAGCTGTCGTCAGTGCATGTCTGATCTGGGTATACCTAAATATTTTGGAGGGTGCCATCTCGTATTGATCTTGGAGGTAGGGAAAGGTGACAACCTCTCCCTTAGTCCATAAATCGCCTACCGCTGAGATTCCAATGGAGTCCCACCGTTTGAAGCCCTTACTGGTACTGAGTCTGCCTAACTGTTGTGTTTCCCAAAGTGGGGTCATCTGTGTTATGACACCGGCCCATCCTAGTTTTTTTAGTGCTATGTGCCAAATTTGGACTGTGTGTGCTGTAGGTCCCATTAGTGGTGGTTTGCACGCTTTAGTATAAAGTGCTCTCATTACTCCTCCCTCTCCCAAGCTGTGTCTGTCTGAGCGAAACGCTGGATCCGTTTGCGGGGCGTGTATCCAGTGATTGAGTACGATCAGTTGAGAAGCCCAGTAATAGACTTGTATGTTCGGAAGGGTGATTCCGCCATCGTACCAACCTTTTATCAGTTTTTGCATGGCTATGCGGGCCGGTTTTCTGTCCCAAAGCAGATTGTTTACTTCTGCCTCAATTGCCTTAAAATAGGATGGGGGAACTGGAAACGGGGCATTTTGCAGGGCGTAGAGAAACCTGGGAAGCGCCATCATCTTAAAGAGTGCGGCTCTTCAGAGCAGTGTCAATGGGAGGGATTGCCAATGTTTTGCATCTTGACGGAGTCGTTTCAGTGGCGGTATGAGATTTTGTTCCATGAACTCCCCCGGTAGTGGTGTGATATATATTCCCAAATACTTGAAGTACCCTTCGGCGATTTGCAGACTACATCCCTTTGGGAGTTGTGGTGGGGGGCCGTTTAGGACATATAGGATTGACTTCGTCCAGTTAATGGTGTAACCTGAGAGTTTGCCATATACTTCACAGATGTCTAGGAGCCTGTTGATGGAACGCCTGGGGGATGCCATATATAATAGTACATCATCCGCATATAGGGATATGCGATCTTCCCAGCCCTCTGCCCAGTGGAGGCCACGGATAACCGGGTCCCTCCTTATCCATGCTGCCAGTGGCTCTAATACCAGAGCAAATAGGAGCGGTGAGAGGGGGCATCCTTGACGTGTCCCGCGCCCCAGAGGAAAATCTGTAGAGACATGGCCGTTCACCGCTACATGGGCTAGGGGATTTGTATATAGCAGCTGTATCCATGCACAGAGTTTAAGAACGGCAAATAGGAAGGGCCATTCCACCATATCGAAGGCCATACGTGCGTCTAAAGACAAGATGACAGCTGCTTCCTGTATTGTGGGTATACGAGCCATGACACTGTGCAGTCTTCTCAAATTTGAGGGCCGTATTCCTTCCCGGCATGAACCCGGATTGATCTGGATTTATTATTTTAGTAAGATGGGGTGTCAATCTAGCCGCAAGTGTCTTGGCTAGTATTTTGGCCTCTGCATTTAGCAGTGATATGGGTCGATAAGACGTACAGTTGTGGGTAGGCTTTCCGGGTTTGTGAATAGCCACTATTGTCGCCGTACGGTGATCCTTGGGGAGTTCTCCTTCTAGGCTGGCTACATACATGCTTAATAGATGCGGCGCGATAGTAGTTGCTGTTTTTTTGTAAAGTTCTATGGGAATGCCGTTGGGCCCCAACGCTTTCCCTGATTGTATGGCTCCTATGGCTAATAGTAGTTCATCTACTGTGAGGTCTGCCTCAAGCGTAAGGGCTTCTTCCGGTGTTAGTGTGGGCATTCGGATATCCTTAAGGAATGCCTGTGCTTCCTCGATCGTTGTCGAGGAGGTTGTTGTGTAAATACTTCTGTAGTGCTCCGCTAGCGCGTTCACTATCCTCTGTGGGTCAGTTATGGTTCCCCCATCGTCTGTCTGTAATTGCGCCACCCATTGGCTAGCTTGTTCTTGCTTGTCTAACCATGCCAGAAGTTTCCCCGCTTTATCCCCTACTTCATATACTTTATGTTGTGTAGCTAAGAGCCTGGCCTTTGCATCCTCCCACATGTATTCTCTATAGCCTTTCTTTTTCAAGTCTAGGTCCTGGGCAGTAGCTACGGTAGGGTTGAGGGCATGCATGGGTCACTTCTTGTTCTAGGGCTTCTATTTGTTTCCGTTTGTCTTTTTTATGGCCCGAAATTAATGAGATGGCCTGGCCTCGGAGCACTGCCTTGTAGGCCTCCCAGAGGATTACTGGGGAGGCGACCGAATGCTCGTTTTCTTTGAAATATTGCTGCGTCGTATTAGTTATGCCTTTTAGGATCTTGGGGTTTCTTAAAAATCCCGGATATATTGGGAAGGTTCGTCGCTGGGTTACAACGTGCTGTGTATATTTAATTAGAACTGGGGAATGGTCAGAGATGCCTCTAGGTAGGTGAGTTGCTTCTGTTATCTTCCCCAGACTATCTGCCAGCGTGAATATGTAGTCTATCCTAGAGAGGCTGTTATGTGCTCCGGAATGGAAAGTGTACTGTTGCTCTAAAGGGAAGCGGTAACGCCAGGTATCTATGAGGCCGAGAGCCCCGAGATACTCCGCCAATTGGGAGTTTGTGTTGCTTTGGGTTCTAGGGGGTTTACGGTCGATAGCGTCATCCATGGTGGCATTGAAATCTCCGCCTATTAGGAGTTCCCCTTCTGGGAGTGTGAGTAGGAGTGCACTAAGCGCCGGGAGCGCTACCGAGTGAAGTGCTGGAGGGATGTACACTGAGACTATATTATATGCTCGCCCCTCCCACTGGCATGAGATGGCTGCAAACCGGCCCTGGTCATCTGTCCATGTCCATTTAATAATGAGTGGGAACTGTTTCCGTACGAGAATGTCCACCCCTCGGGAGCCCGAGGTAAACTCGGAGTGTGCCACCATTCGGAAACCACATCTATCTAGGGCCTTACATGAGGAGCCCACCAAGTGCGTTTCCTGAATTAGGGCTACTGCCGGGGCGTGACATTTAAGGTATTGCAGGACCAACCCCCTCTTTATTTTGTCACACAATCCGTTAACATTCCAAGTGAGCAGTGAAAAGGGGGAGCTCATCCTGTGGGGAGCCGTTGGTGTGGTGGTCTCGCTGTCAAGCAATATTGTCGTCTCTGTCATGTCTTGTAACTATGAAATGGGAAACTGTAGGACAATGCGTTAGAAGCATGACGTGCGAGTGTTGAGATTGAACCGTGAACTGTTCAAACATGTTACAGAAAGTAAATATGAACTAAATAACTTTACGCCCTGTCCACCCTCCTCCCTGCCTCCCTGCATGACGGGCCCAGAACTACTCGCCTCCCCAACTTCGCAGAGCGCTTTGTTCCCGTACCTGGTACCTTGATGGGGGGAGAGTCCCTCCCCCCATCAAAAGAGGTACTGTTATAGCCCTGAGCAGCTAAAACGTTTACAGAAGACTCCTGAAATAGGTTGCATTCACAATATTAATCTCAGTGGCCCCGTCACTAGTTGTAGGCACTGCCCTTTCAGGTTACAAACACAGTCTCCCCCTCCCTCCCTGGAAGGTTTGCCATTGAGAACTTATAAAATTCTTCTGCTTAACTGCAGATCCCTACCGAAACACTTCTCGGAGTTGTTCATTCTGCTGCCAGAGGAAAGTCCGGACATTTTGTTTTTCACTGAAACATGGACGAACCTCTACTCTGAACCTGATATTGTTCAAGCCCTTCCCCCTGACTACCTACTTCAGAGACTAGATAGACCAATAGGGAAAGGCGGTGGGGTCGCTATTATTTTTAAAAACACTCTCAAGTGTCGCACTCTTGGGAGTCCTTTAATTGACTGCGAGAACCTCCACTTCTCTATAAGACTCTCCCCCTCGCTTTCCTTCTCGGGTATTTTAATCTATCGACCGCCTGGACCTATGGGCCAGTTTCTTAACTCATTATCCGAAACTGTCACTAAGCTGGCCAGTTCCGCCTCAAATTTTACTATTCTAGGCGATTTAAATGTTCACATTGATGACCTAGCGTCAACAGTCGCGTCAGAACTCTCTTCCGACCTTGCTGCCCTTCAACTCATTCAGAAGGTGCCACATGCCACTCACATAAAAGGTCACCTCCTTGACCCGGTCTTCTCCAATTTTCAAGAGCTTCTCTGCTTGGACCCTATTCCCATTCCCTGGTCAGACCACCATTTGATCCCCCTACACTGGTCCCCTAAGTTGGCTACCCCCACTGTTCAACCGATAGGAAAAACAGTTCGTGGTTGGCCTAAACCTAGCCTCGAAGAATGGACTTCCGTTTTGGAATGTACCAAACCCTCTACTAATACCGATCCGGTATTAGCTAATGACCATTTTAATAATTGGATCGAAGGGACTTTAGACCAGGTTCTCCCCAAGAAGAATATCCAGATAAACATAGGGCCCAACAAAGCAGCATGGTACACGCCTAATCTTTGTGAGTTAAAGCAACTGTGCAAGAGAGCTGAGAGAATCTGGAGGAAAGATTTTTTCCTCCTCAAGAAAAAACAATACAGGGTTACCGTTAGAACTTATAAAAGTGAAATCACTGCCGCAGTTAATTCCCCTTGGGAGACCTTTCGCATTGTAAAAAAACTCCTGAATGCACCTACCCCCCTGGACACCCATGAAGCTACAGACTACCGATGCAATGAATTTGCGGATTATTTCCACAATCCAAATCTTAACTATTTGCTGCTTGTTCCCCAACTCCCCGCCCACCCCTCCCTCCGAGGAAATCAAGGTATGGAGCAGAGAACATTCTCTTGAATTGTTCCCGCCATTGGATACAGAAGCTTTCCATACCATTTTTGCAAGTCAAGAGTGGATCACCCAGATACCCGGCCTCTCTTAATATCTTGAAATCTGTAGCCGCTTCAGTAGGCCCTATTATTATGGAAACGATCAATGCTTTGCTTTCCTCTGGGGTGGTTCCTCCCCTATGGAAAAAAGCTTTGGTAAAAGCCCTGCTGAAAAAACCCAGCTTAGACCCCGACTGCCTCTGCAACTACCGACCTATCTCGCTCCTTCCAGGGGTGAGTAAAATCGCAGAAAAGCATGTCAATATGGTGCTCTCAAGATACCTTGAAAGGGAGAACCTTCTTCACGCGTCCCAAACCGGGTTCCGTCCGGGACTTGGGACGGAAAGTGCCTTATTAGCAGTCGTCGAGGATTCCAGAAGGATCCTCGACGCAGGAGGTTCTCTGGCCGTGCTACTTTTAGACCTTCGCGCGGCCTTTGACACGTTTAACCAACGCATCCTAATCCAACGACTTCAGGACTTGGGTATTACTGGAGTTGCCCTTGACTGGCTGCGATCCTTCCTGGAGGACAGATATTTCCAAGTAGCTGAGGGTGAAGCCATCTCAACTCCACGGCCTCTCCATTGTGGGGTTCCTCAGGGGTCGCCCTTGAGCCCCACTCTTTTTAATATTTACATGGCTCCTCTTGCTGACATTGTTCTCCCTTTTGGGGTGCAAATTGTCACCTATGCCGACGACACGCAATTGGTCGTCGCTTTGAATCATACCAACAAAGCATCTACCCGCCTTGGCCCATGCCTCGAAGAAGTGATGAGATGGATGAAACATTCCCATCTTAAACTGAATGGGGACAAGACTGAGCTCATGCTCCTTGGTAATCCATCCCTCTCTGAAATAGTCTCCACCTGGCCTACATGTATGGGCTCTATGCCTGCCCCTAAATCAGAGATAAAGAGCCTTGGTGTCTGGCTTGACTCCGAGCTCGGCTTTAAAACTCAAGCCAGAAAGGTTGTTGCCTCTTGCTTTGGCATTCTAAGAATGCTGCACAAAGTGCTTCCTCTGTTACCACCTCAGGTCAGAAAGCTTGTAGTCTAAGCACTTATTTTATCTCGCTTGGACTACGGAAATGCCTTGTACCTTGGTTGCCCCTAGCTTGGTGCTGGCCAAACTTCAAACCGTGCAGAACTGTGCTGCTAGGATTCTTATGGGAATTCGTAGCTGCCAAACAGCAAGGCCAGCCTTAAAAGCTCTCCACTGGCTCCCAGTCTTGGAAAGAGTCCAGTTCAAAGCCCTGTGTATTACTCACAGGTTGATAGGAGGAAAAGGTCCTGCTATTATTTCCTCCTTGGTCCAGCCCTACCTAGCTAATAGAGCCCTTCGCTCTAATGATCTTCATCTGGCCTATGTCCCCAGAATTAAGAGGGCTAGAAGCGGCGGCCGTCTTTTTTCTTACAACGCCGCTAAGCTGTGGAATTCACTCCCTCTACAACTACGAAAGGAACCCAACCATATGGCTTTCCGCAAGATGCTTAAAACTTGGCTTTTCCCCAAATGATCGCGCCTCAGCTTTAAATCTGTTTTGCCCATAGCGCTGGGATGCCCTCGGGTAACCGCACGCTTTATAAATATTGTTTTCATTTCATTTCATTTCATTGTCATTTCATTTCATTTCATCCCCCCCAGCCTCCCTCTTGTCCGTGGCGTACCTTATTGGCGTATATACCTTCGCTGATTCACACTTTTAAAATTACTAACTGGGCAAAACAAAACAGGCATACGCTGTCCATTGTCCGATAGAAGTCTGTTTTCGCACTATCATCTTGAGAGAGGCATTTGCCTCAGTGTCTCTCCAACTGCAATGTGAGGGGTCGTTGCGTCACGGCCGAACTGTGTGCATCTTGTCCATTACCTTTCGTACTATTTCCTGAATCTTCGTAGCCTCTTCGGGATCGACTGTTGATGTGGATCTCCACTCTTCTCCGCTTCTGTCGATTCTTCTTTGGCCCCATCCTGCGAGTGTTGACGGTGGTTTCTATCAGAGCGCCCGTGGCCCGGGGCCCGGCGCCATCCCTCCAGCCATTCCAGAGCCTCGTCTGGCATAGTAAAAAAACATGTTTTTCCTTCGGCCTCCACTCTCAATTTCGCCGGAAATAACATTGAGTACTTGAGTTCCCGGTTTCGGAGCTCCTTTTTATCTCTATAAAACTGCGACGTTGTTTTGTCACTGCCGCCGTATAGTCCGGAAAAATCGTGATAGTACTATGCTTGAGACGCATCGGAGGGGCGATGCGTGCCGTCTGCAAAATCACGTCTCGATCACTGACATTAAAAATGCGAGCTAGTATGGGTCTTGGTGGTGCCCCGGGCCTGTGTCTTCCCCCTGGGACCCGGTGAGCTCTTTCTACAGAAAAATAGTTGGAGAGCCCTCGCGGCTGTAGTTGATTCTTTATAATGTTCTCCACCAGCAGGTCAAGTGCTGCTCCCCCTGCTTGCTCCGGCACGCCAATAAGTCTGATGTTGTTACGTCTCAAGCGTCCTTCTTGGTCGTTGAGTTTGGCGGCCATTATCTTGTTGTCTGCTTCCAGTTGGCGCATTTGGTCGCATCGCTAGTGAGGGCAGCCGTAGTTGTTTTGACCTCTGTTACCCTGGTAGACATTTTATGGAAATCCGCCCTGATCAGTGATAGTTCCGTTGAGATTGTACCAATTCATGAGTCCAGGGAGGTATGCACATTATGCAAGGTAGTCATAATGTCCTGCAACGTGATTTCTGGTCTTTCTGCTGTTGTAGGGCTTACTGCTTGAACTTGATTGTGATCAGTGAGTTTTGGTTGAGTCTTGGCACTGGTATATTTGTCAAGTTTTGTTTGGTGCGTGCCACGCTGGCCTCTGCCCCCCATCTCGCCCAACCTCAGTCAGCACAACTTGGAGTAGAGTGGGGCTGGGGCGGTACTCACCGCTGACTGCCTGTGTGTCGGGTAGGCACACGCGGCCTTTCGGTTTTTTCACCCTGACCTGTCGCTGTGCTGATTTGCCATCACTGGGCTGAGTAATCTGGTGGGGGGGGGGGTGGGTTCCGATTACTATTGCCGCCCTGAGCTGCCCTGTAGTACTGCAGTTCTTGTGGTGGTCAGCGTATGCAAGCCTTTCGTTACGGAGAGCTCGTCCCGCTTCTCTTTTGAGGGCCTCCGGTGTTGTGCGTCTACTGGTTGCCGCTGCATATGCCCCTGGTGTCATGCCTTCCTCTTGGGCGCTGCGCCGCAGGGCCTCCCCATTGCTTCGTCCGCCCCCATGCTGCCCATATGTATTGAGTATTACCTCTTCTCGGCGTGGGGGAGACGACCCACGACACTCGGGGGGTCCCTGAGGTGATCAGGATTTTGGGGGTTGCCGTAGGTGGATCGAGCAGCACACAGCCCGGGTCGTCACCGGCCCCCGCCCGGTGTTCGCCGTTTCTGGAAAGGCCCCCTGGCGCCGGCCGCCCCGGCTTTTCACCTGCGGTGCCTCTTTGACCGTGTCGCAGCCGCTGGCAGTGATCGTTGAGTATCCGCCACAAGGCTCATCCAGGCCTGTCTTCCTGCCCCGGGTCTGCTTCTCGAGGGATATGCGATCTCAGCCCGATCTCGGCGCCGGTCGTCTTCCGTGGCGCAGCTCGCGCCGTCTCCCGATCTTCTCTTCGCTGCAGTGTCTCACCGGCTCCTGCTTCCGATTCGTCTTGTCCGCGTCACTCACCGTCGCAGCCGGTTTTTGCTGGGCGGGCACTGTCGCCAGTGCGGCTTGTTCTTCTCTGTTCAGCTGGGTTTCAGCGCTTCCGGTGCGGTCGGGTATGGACGAACTACAGTCCCCGGCTTCAGTTTCAGGTGCAAGCCGCACTTCTTCTCCTCGGTGCCGTGTCACCGGTGTTTACACGGCAGGATCCGCTCCTATCACATCGGACTCCCTGCCGTTTCTGACCTGTAGCTCTCTGTTTTAGAGGTGTGTATGCCAGCGGATTAGCGATCGGATCGGTGGGAAGCTGGCTGGGCGTCGGAGCCTCCCTAGGCAGCAGTCAGTTCCTTCGGCTGCTAGCCACTCCCCCCGGAGGTTCCTTTGTTGAATGTGTTTGGTGATTTTATTCCTGATGAAGAGCGGTCCCGTTCCATGTATCACTTTGTGGGTGATACAAAGCAGCTTGAACGTGGATCTTCTGGCAACCGGTAACCAATGCAAGGATTTCAAGGCAGGGGAGATGTGGTCTTGCGGCTTTATATTTAAGAGTAGTCTGGCAGCTGAGTTCTGAACCTGTTGTAGTCTTTTCATAGTTGTTAAAGGTGATCCGTGGTGGAGGCTATTGGCGTAATCGAGTTTGGACAGAACAAGAGAGATGGTAGCCTGGACCTTGTGTGGAAACCTCAGATGGGGAAGATTCGTCGCAGAGTTTTTATAGTAACAAAGTTTAATCCTGCTAGTTTGTCCACTTGGGCATTCATTGACAGCTTGGAGTCCATGGTCATTCCGAGGTTTCTTACTTCCTTAGATACTTTAGGCGGTGTTCCCAGATCATCAGGCCAGGTGGCGAGCGGGTCCTAATTTTTCCAATCGCCACACGTGAGTATTTCTGTTTTGGAAGCATTCAATTTGAGATGGCTCCACGTCATCCATTGATCCACGGCTCTGAGAAAACTGAAAATTGGTGAGTTTCCAATGTCTTTGGGGCGAATATACGATGTAACATCGCGGTGTTCACACCGCGATACCTTTACAACGCAGGCATTACAACGCAAGTCGTTACAACGACTTGCGATGGAGGGCGCTGGACTTAGGAATAGTATGATTTTCTATTCCAACTCCAGCCTACGTTACTGTAGGGAAGGTGTTGGAATAGTAAATCATACTATTCCTTAGCTTAGAGCGCCATCCAGCGCAAGTCATTGTAATGACTTGCGTTGTAATGCCCGCGTTGTAAAGGTATTGCGGTGTGAACACCGCAATGTAACCGATGTTTCCCCTTTGGGGCATTCCAGTTGCAGGAGTATTTGTGTGTCACTTGCAAAATTATAGCACGTGAGGTGAAATCGATTGACCAGTGCCGGTAATGACTTCATGTAGAAGTTGAAAAGCATGGTCGAGATGATAGAACCTTGAGGGACCCCTGCTTTTGTGAAGTACGGTTTGGACGAAAAGGGGGGGTTTGGATGACATTAGTTCTGTTGAAGAGGTAGGATGTGATCCAGTCTAGAGCAGCCCCCTCTTTGCCAGCTTCGTAGAGTCTTTGTATCAGAGTGTCATGGTCAACTGTGTCAAAGGCAGCCAAGAGGTCCAAGAGAAGTAGTGCAGCAACCCCGTTGCAGTCAACTGTGTTCTTAAGGTCATCCCATATAGCAACGAGGGCAGATTCTGTGCCTCTTCCTGGACGGAATCCCGTTTGTAAGTCTGAAAGTATGGCATTATCTTCAATGAATTGTGACATCTGGGCGAATGCTGCTCTTTGTATCAGTTTGCCCAGGAAAGGTCCATTTGTAATCGGTCTGTAGTTGTCAGGGTTCAGCGGGTCCAAGTTTATTTTCTTCAGTAATGGGCGTATGTATGACTTTTTGAGATCTTTTGGAAATATTCCGATAGTTAAGGAATTGCTGATGATTCTTCTTACTGGCGTGGCAGCAGAGGTTGTTAGAAGAATTCTCTTGAAGGTTTGCGGTGGACACGGGACAGAAGGGCTGCCGGCAGGCCTGCTTGCTTTGATCAGGTCCATAAATTCATTGTGTGAAATGTGTTGGAAGGAATGGAGAGGCTGGTTTACAGTAATCTTGTATTGTTGTTTTGGAAAAGGGTCGGTGCTGGTGCTTTGTCTTTGTTTTAAATATGAGTCGAACGTGTCCGCTTTGACCGTGTAATGATTTGCCAGTTTGTCTGCGGAATCTTGAATAACAGGATGAGCTCCTTCTAGGCAATTTGGTTTACGGAATTCATTGAGAATTTTATAGAATTCTTTATTTGCACATTTACAATTTTGAATTATGTCTGAACAGTATCTTTTCTTAGCTTTTTTGATAGCTGACTTGTATAATCTGTTCAGTTTCTGTAGATGAAGTTTGTCTTGATTGGTGTTTGTTTTGAGCCAGGCACGTTGCAGCTTTCTAATTTGTTGTTTTATCTCTGTATTTCTCCAAGGTGCTTGTTTTCTTTTATTCTGTTGTGTCGTTTTTAGTGGTATTAGGATATCAAAAGCTTCCCGTAGCCACTCATATAGTTTTTGAACAGAATTTATTGTGTCTAGATCTGTACTGGATGCTAGTTTTGTTTCTAAGTGTTCTAAATTGAGTTTTGTTCTACGGTCCATAGGTGAATGCATGTAAGGCAGTTTTAGGTGTGTTGCTTTGTGTTGTTTTATGTTGGAAAGCAAGCAAATGGTGGTCTGACCGTATGACTGGAGTAATTGTTTGAAAGGTAACTAGCTCTGTATTAGCAAAAATGACATCTAGGATGTGTCCAGCAATGTGTGTGGGTTTGTGGATGATCTGATGCAGGTTCAGTGCGTCTAGGCCAGCGATGATTGTTTTCGGATGGGGAATATTGGGTTTGTCAAACCAAATGTTGAGGTCTCCCAGAATGCATAGGTTGGAGTGTGGTGTTATCAGGTTTGAAACCGTGTCTAGAAGTGTGTCTGGGAATGTTGCATTGCTAGGTGGAGGTCTGTTAAGGAGCAGGAAGTTACAGGAGGAAGATGGTGTAGGATTGCATCTGGTGAAAAGGGCCTCACAATCTTTTAAGGAGACATCGTCAGCTTTAGTGATATGTAATGTATGTCTGAACACAACAGCTAGGCCACCTCCTCTTTTGCCTATACGATTTTGGGTGATAGTTTGATGCAGGACTCGAGCCATATCATCTCCCAACCATGATTCAGTTATGAATAGTATGTGAGGTTTTGCGTCAGTGAGATGGTCGTAGATGTGATGTATGTTTTTAGAGAGAGATCGAGCATTTATTAGTAGACAGTTTAGAGAACATGCTTTGGTGATAGTGTGACTTTGTTTTGTTGAAGAGTGAGCAGTATTTTGTGGGCTTGTAGCAGGTGTGTCCTTAGTGTTGGTATTAGCTGTTTGAGGATTGCAATCATGTAGCTGTTCTGTTTCGTGTTCCTCGCCCAGAAGGCTAAGAAGGCATTTTGATGGGTCTGCGTGTGTAGGTGGTGGCTACAGTGGTTGAGAGTGAGTTGGAGTGCAAACTTGTTGTGCAGTAGACATGGAGAAGTGAAGTTGTGAGGTGTGGCATGTTGCTTATTTTGTTTGTGTCTGATTAGGGCGGAAGGTGTATGAGTTAGGGGTGGTGGTGCAGCATGTGGGTCATGTAATAAGGTTTGAAATTGTTGAATATATGAGAGGCGGTTAAAAGAGAGTTGCTGTGTTGCTGTACATGTGTTAGGTGTGGTGGAAGAGAGAAAGCTTGGCATTGGAGTTTGTTGATTAGTGTAGTCTGGAAGTTGGGTGTTTGTTTGTAGTTTGCGACGAAAAGTATAATGAGGTGTTGCGCATGAGAGATTTTGTTGTACTGGTGTGCGTGTTATGTTTTGTTTTTGAGGAGCAGTGAAACGAGGTGTTGTATTTGTTTTATGAGATGGGTTTGTTTGTGAGTGGAAGTTGTAAGGTAAAGGGGGTGGTGATATGTTTGTGAGTAGAGAGTATTTTGTGTGTAAGAAGTAGAGTTAAGAGTGTTTGTCTTAGACTTGATTGCTGCAAGAGGTAGAAAGAAGAGGAGGGTGTTGGTCGGAGAAATGATGGAAGGCTGAGAATAGGTTTGTTAGTGACAAAAAGGGGTCTATTAGAAGTAATTAGAGCAGGGAGTGTGTGTCTGGATGGGATATAGTTAAGTATGGTGTGGATTTGGGTTGTGTTAGTGATGAGTGGATTGGTTAGTGGTATGGGATAGAGTTGTGTACTGTTTGTAGGTGATTGTGCAAATATGTGGTAGCTGGGATAGAAGGGTGTATACGTTTGATTTCTGGAGTTTTGCTGTGGGTGCTGAGACGTGCCTCTCTATGTAATATCGATATTTTTGTCCACTACATTTTTAGACCCTATATTTGTGCTTGATAAAGTAAATATTAAAGTCAATATTTTTATCTGTGTTATTTTTGTATTGCAATATTTATGACCTTGATATTGTGTCATAGAATCAGTACTCCACTAGGAACGTGCCGGAGTGCCTTCCTTGTATGCCAAGCTTGTCTTCCACCTGCTCTATTGAGAATCTGGTGAACCGCCATGTTTTTGAGGTGGAGCCTTTGCTGGCTCTGTCAACAGATACCTTTGACCTTGACCTGACATTGGGCCATCAGTCAAAGTACATCTGACCATCCACCTTATTTAAGGCAGATATACCTGCATATTTGTTTCCTGTTTGGAACCACCAGAGTACGCCTGGCAATATCAAAGAAACAGAGGCGATCAAATAAATGACCCCAACTCTGGAAGAAAATTCACAGCCTATCACGGACCTTTGTATTTTGTTTTACAAAAACAACAACATTCTGGTATATTATCTAACAACAAAAATGTTTGCAAGCAACTACAATATACATGGCGACTGCTAATTAAACCTTCAGTGTCTTCAACGGAGCCGCCACAACAGTGGATCTGTTGATGGCATAGAGAAGCTGCCATCCTGGCTCAGATATTTAAATATAGCTGTTGGTCTTCCACAAGGGCAGCAGACACATCCCTCATCTGCCCTGGTGGGATGACGGACTGGCCGCCACACTCGAGAAAAGTTCAAGATAACTTGCCAAGCCTTTCCTGTAATAAAGTGTGGAAAGGTGGCATTATTTAACATCTCTGTAAGCCGTGCAGTGCATGACACATGCTCTCTCCTGTGCTCCCTGTTGGGTATGGGGCAGGAGTTCAATTCGTTTGTGGCTGGGGCTGATTGGTTTCTTAATTCTGGTGTTTCTTCGCCCTGTGGGTGGCTAGTGTATCTGTGTACTTTTCCCTCCTTAAAATTTTCCCCATGTGTGCCTGATTCACACTGCTAATTAAAGCATAATTAATCATATAAAAGGATACATCCATTATCAGCAATGAAAGCATATCAACAATTTCTAATCTGCCAGGCTATAATTATGCTTCGAGTATCCTGACATTTGAAAATGTTTAAATATCAAAAGTGAAAAAGAGCTGTTCTGCGTTGGGAAGATGCCTACAGTGGCAGACAACGAAAACAGATAATATATTTCCCGATGATGCATGTGGGAATGTGATTTTACTGCACAGCCCCGATAAACAGTGCCAAGGGACCCTTGGGTGGGCGTCGTCGCGCTATATAGATGAAACACAACACAAGGGGGGGGGGGGGGTGTTCTCCACACCCGCCCGATGAGTCAAAAGCCTCGCTTGTCATATACGATACTGAACATAGGAAGAAACCAACTTGAGGGTATGTCCTATAGTCTCTGTCACAGAATTAATATGTGCAGGCTTGCATTAGAGCTAAAGAACCTCATAGAAATTATGCAAACCCACAAGAACATATCTAAGGATTGGAGGTTCAGTAACCACTCTGAACAAAACGGAGAACGTGATGTTTGTAGCTCACCTTAGTAAAGAGAGCTTTTCACCCTCTTGGAAGCTGGCAAGTTCCTGGCCTTGATGTATCCGGTATAAATGCTCTTCCAGGCCTATAACTCTACATATCCCCTACACCTTGCAATGCTTCAGGAGGCACAGCTTTGGCTAACTTGAAAATAAGGTAGCTTTGGGGGCCACTGCGTCTAATTCTGGGATGTGTGTGCAACATGCTCGTCACATCTCTCTAGATCTGACTGGGTGACACCATCTGTCATTTTACGAAAACAATCAAATAATCATCTTTAAGTTCAAGTAAAAGAAAACATCAGGTAGTGACACAGCTTTGAGCTGCAGGTCTGTGGCAGTAAAAGCTACAAGAATGCTACATGACACTTTGGCTGGCCTCCACGTGGCTTTATGTGGCTGAGCTGCCCTGCCCTTGTACATGTCCTGTACAGTCCTGTGCGTCGCCCCAGCCCCGTGAACTCTGTAAGTCCACTGAGGGTTCTCACTTTGAACTGAGAATGGGACACTACAGCTGGAGTCTAATGTTGAAGGGCATCCCAAAATGTACTACTGATTATGTGGATGACTGCTGTCCCCTGACCCCAAGCTAGATGAGCACTGACAGTGGTGGCTGCATTAACTGTAATCAGAAGACAGCATTTTTTAATTGTACCTCAGAATACAGCATTTTTTTTACTTGTACCTGTAGGTAATCTGCCTTTATTGTATGGTCACCCTGGATTTTTTAGACTTTTCCTGAACCCTATATTTTTCTGGCCTTAGAACTCGGTGCACTTTGCCCCTGCTAACCAGTAGTAAAGTGTGCATGCTCCCTATATAACCATGGTTGAATGGCCTCATTCATGATAGGCATATTTAACTTGCCTGTTCGTCCCAGGTATGGTGTTAAAAGTGCACTCAGGGTCCTGATATTAAATGACATTTGTGGACTATAGCTCCTATTGTGCCATACACTATAGTGGCAGTGCATGCATGGCTTCAAGCCTAACCTGTGTAGCCTGACTGTTGCAGTTGAAACACCGCAGTGAGAACTATTAAAATAACCCTTTTTTTTTCCACAACAAATGTTATTGTTGAAAGACACAATTTGCCCAGGTGATACCGGGGCAGCATTTGTATACATCATGGCAATGGTATGGATGTCAACGTTTACAATATACAATTGTCGCAGTAAGGAATATGTTATAAGTTGAATTAAACGCATATAAACATTATTAACTAGAAACATCAGTGTCACAGAGTCCATATGTAACTTGTCGTACAAAGTCTCCAATCATAGCGTGTGTGTACAGATATAATTATTCACAGAATAAATACTCAACATTTGATCATTATGGCAGATCTTCATTACGTATCGCAGAAGAGATAGGTTCAAGATATAGACCCCGATAATCAGCCCACCGCTTCCAAATCTTCGAATGTTTCTGGGGACATCCCCGTGCCAAGAAAATCGGTAGTTCTAACCCCATGGAAAAATCAAGGCCCCGTTTCCAGGCCCCTACCGATGGCGGTGAAGTCGCCTTCCAAGCCTTAGCAATGTTGCGCTTGGCGAAAGTAAGCCCCAGGAAGAGCAAATGCCTCTTGTATCTATTGCCACCAATGCCCACAGTAATGTGGAGCAGGGTTAGACGCGGTGACTGTGGAATATCCCACCCCAACACCTCAGAGAGACAGCTCAGCACCCCACGCCAAAATCGCCCCAAAGCAGTACACTCCCAAATCGTGTGGAGAAAGGTGCCCTCAGCAATTCCGCAGCGCAGGCAGGTGGGGGAAGTGATCATCCCGGCCCGCCAGAGCCTACAGCGAGTAAAATACACACAGTGAAAATATTTAAATTGTATAAGGCGAAGGCGCGCAGCAATGGCCGCCCCGCGCGGGGACTCCAAAGGTTCAACCCAGTCGTCTTCATCAAGTGGGCCTAAGTCATTCTGCCAAGCCTTTCTGGTCTTAGTGAGTGTAGTATGGCTATTAGTAACCAATGTGCAATATAGCTCTGCGATCTTGTGTGGGCCCATCTCACCAAGAAACACTTTGGCCTCAACAGGGTTAAAGTCGGGAATGCCGTCTTGCTGTGCAAGGTACGGGGAAAATGCGTGGGAAAATTGTAAATATTTATAAAATTGGGACTGAGGCATTTGAAATTCAGTTTGTAACTGCTGGAATGATTTCAAGGTATGACCACGAAGGACAGTGCCCACTGCTGAAATGCCAATAGAGTCCCATCCCACAAAGCCTTGTAGTTCAGCCAATTGAGGTAAAAGGCTGTTGCGGCAAAGAGATGTCTCTTTCGTAAGTTTGCCCCACCACCCCATCCTACGCAGCGCCTGTCGCCATATCACAAAGACCGTCCGAGTTGCGGGTGGTAACGGCTTGAGCGTCGCACTAGAATATAGAATTGTGTGTAGAGATTTAGAGTCCATTAGCCAATGCTCGACAGCATAGGCCGGGTCACGTCGATGCCCGTACCACCAATTGTTTAAAATGAGAAGATGAGACACTGCGTGATACGCCTGGATGTCCGGAGTTGCGATACCCCCGCAGTATGTGGACTGGAAGCACATTCGTAGTGCAACATGCACAGAGCCCCCTCCCCCCAAAGGAAGTGGCTAAGAACAGTGTTTAATTGCCGAAACCATGTATGCAGTATTGGGTAGGGATGGTTTTGAAGTTGATAAAGAAGATGGGTCAGCGAGACCATTTTAAAAATATCAGATCTACTGAATAGTGATAAGGGCAGATGCGACCAATCGCGCACCTTCTCTTTAATCTGAGTCAACAGAGGGGCCAGATTTTTATTCCAGGAGGTAGGTTGTGACTCGGACAAAACACCCCAAGATATTTGAAGCCATCTGGGACTACCGTAACATCAAGTGTCCAAGACTCGAGCAGGTCGTCCCCACGCAAAGGCCAAAGGAACGATTTGTGGGTATTCATGTAGAGACCAGAGTTTTCGCCAAATATTTGCATGATTCAGAGCAGGCATGGGCCGGATCTATTGGGGCATGTAAGAAAGAATAAGACATCGTCAGCGTACAACGCTATACGATCAGAGACTTCCCGAGACCACTTGAAGCCTTGTACCTGGGCGTCCATTCTTATCCATGCCGCGAGTGGCTCCATGGCAAGTGCAAAAAGCTAAGGTGATAGGGGGCATCCCTGCCTGCTGCCCCTACCAATGCAAAAGGCCGCGAGGTTGAGTCCGTAAACCGTACCGAAGCAGTGATGTCGGTGTATAGGAGGCGAATATATTTAGGAAGTCGGGGGCCAATATTAAGACGGTACAGGAGAGCAAAGAGATAGGTCCAACTAAGGGAATCAAAGGCCTTGTCAATATCGGCAAGAAGGAGCGCTGCCGGCGCATTCAGTCGGTCAACAAAGGCGATAGCGTTGTGCGCACGACAGATATTGTGTCTGGTGGCGCGGCCAGGCATAAAGCCCGCTTGGTCTGGGTGAACTAATGCTGTTATGTGCGGGACGATACGGTTTGCGATGATTTTAGCCAACAATTTCGCCTCGACATTAAGTAGGGAAATCGGTCTATATGAGGTATGGCGCTCCGGAGGCCGGCCTGGTTTGAAGAAAATTACTATTTCTGCATGCCGCCAGTCGGTCGGAAGTCGGCCGTCTTCCACCGCCGTATGGAGTGCCGCCAAATAATGTGTGGATACTTGAGATGAGTATTTCTTAAAGAACTCACAGGGGAAACCATTTGGGCCCGGTGCTTTACCCGAGCTCATGTCCGCAAGGGCATTGTGCACCTCCTCAGTCGAGATCAGGGCGTCTAAGTCATCCCGCACAGAATCCGGCAGTGACTTCGGGGGCAAATCAGCCAGGAATCGGTCAATAGTGGCTTCGGGGAGGATCTCCTGTGGGGCGTATAGGTCTGTGAAATAATCCGCAAAGCTAGTAGCAATTTGAGCGGGGTTTGTAAGCACCCCGCCCATCGGGCCACGAATTTCGGGAAGAATCACGGGTCGGAGCGTCTGTTGGCATAAACGATGTAGAAGGGCACTAGATTTGTCCCCCCACTGATAAATCCGGCTACGTGTAGCGAGTCAATACGTCTTAGCTTCGTCCAGCAGATCGCTGGCATAGATTTGTTGTGTTATGGAAAGCTGACAGCGAATCATGGCACTATCCGCAGTCCTACTTCTACGTTCTAAGTCAATGATTTGGGCCTCCGTCTGGGCGAGTTTTTCCCGGCGCTGCCGCCGCCGTGCGGTACAAAGGCAATATCCACCTGTCTTAGTGTTCATGGCCTCCCAGATAGTCCCAGCGGAGTCGACAGTGCCAATATTATTAGAAAAGTATTCAGTAATAGCGGTATACATCTGGTGATGATAGTGATCATCCTGTAATAGCCATGACGAGAGGCGCCACCGGGGTGCAATAGTAATGTAACCGGAGAATGGTCGGACAATCCCCGGGCAAGATCCCAGCTGTCTCAAGTTTGTGAATGTGAGGAGCAGAGATAAAGAGATAGTCAAGGCGAGAGAAAGAGTCATGAACGCTAGAGAAGTATGTGCATTTGTGCGTATCGGGATGTCATTTCCGCCTTTGTATCAACCCACCCCAGTCCCTGGGTCAATGTTTGGTGTTTCGACTCGCGCGTGTCCGCCCGCAGCCCCGTGCTACGCCATCTATCGGTTGAGGGGCACATAACATCGTTCCAATCACCCCCAGCTATCATCAGGCCCTGCGGAATCTCCACCCAAAGGGAGGTCAATCGTTCCACCAAGTTCCGCAATGGGGGGGCATATATACAGACAAGAGTGAGACGTTCGCCATATATTGTGCCTGTCGCCACTATATACCTGCCCTGTTGATCAGACCAAGTCTGATCCTGCACAAATGGCACCCTGCGATGAATTAAGATCGCTACACCCCTGGATCCCCTAGTGAATCCAGAGTGGTAAGTCTGGACAAATCCAAAGCGCGCAAGACAAGGTGTCTTATTGCCCAATAGATGGGTATCTTGTACCACGAGGATGTCGGTGTTATAGCGCTTGCCTGCCGTAATATGGCCCCTCTTTTAATCTTGTCCAGCAGGCCACGGACATTCCAACTAACAATGTTTAATCGCCGCTGCTGGGTGTCGGTCATATCGGGTATCTGACATGTAAAGCGACCAATATGTGGTAGTATGATACGACTGGATTCTAGACATGTAGAGGAATACTATGACATTGGAAAACAACATGAACTTCCCAACAACCCCCCCACCCCAACCTCTTCCCCCCCCATATCTCAAGAGTGTTGAAGCATCTGTCGTGGTTTGGCAGGCGTCCCGTCCCCAACGGGGGGTAGGATCCGCTGCCAACCAATGGATCCCTAATAAACGTTGTGTACATTAAAGTGTCTACAAACCCACCAAAATGTACAGATTCGTGCAGCCCGTACTTATCAGACACTAAGATAAATGTGTCTTTACATACAATTCTGCCAACATTGGTTATGAAGGTGCAGGAGATTGTTGACCTTCCGTTATCCGTCTGCGAGAGTTGCTGCGATTCTGAGATCAATTCCTGGAACGTGATCAGCGCTGCTGTTTGCCACCGGTCCTGGGCAGGTCCCGGCCGGGGCCCCCGGACGAGGTGTCCAAGTCCACTCCAGAGGGGACATGGGGCTTCAATTTAATCGATTCATCTGTCCAACTAATCACTTCCTCGGGTGACTCGAAGAAATTGTCCGAGATTTGTAGGAGACATGCAGGCGGGCTGGAAATAATAGGGAGTATTGAATTTCCAGGCCGCGCAAACGGGCTTTGGCCTTAGCGAATGACTGTCTGCGCTGTTGGACCACTTGAAGCACGGTCTAGGTTTTACCATATAGTGCCCCAGGCCCATTCTGTCCACATCTGAAGCATAAGAGTCTCAATTGTCCCTGCCAGCCTATAGACAGGGTTGTGTTAAAATTGTCCACACTGCCTTGAGCGTCAACTGAGGCAGTAGGCCCCAAGCCCTCCTGTACTCTCAGATGTATCTCTCCTATGACCTCTTCGTGTACATCTTTCTGAACATCAAGATGTAGCAATAACAGCATGCATCTGTCATTTAGGAGAACAAAATTGGCCAAGAGTAGGAGTGGGGGCCGACTGGGCCAACTGGGACTTTCCACCTTTTGTATTCTTCTGCTTTCTTATAAAAAGTTTCCGAGAAGTGACTCAAATCATTTTCGATAAATGTTCAATTTCATTATGATGTACGGTCAAACATCAAGTGACCTTTTGGTAAACTTTTGTAATGTAGTGTCACTTCTGTGTTCCTAATATTTCCACGAAGTGGCCAAAGGTCTGCGGTCAATAGTTCCTCATTAAAAGAGTATAAAAGATCTGCTCTTCAGTCCATTCAACGGACTACCTCACACAAGTGATCCCATGGGTTATGACGCGTGTGGTCTCCCTTAGCCATCTTCTCTAGCATCTTTGGCTGAGGCTATAATGCTTATTGTATTTTGAAATTCTTTGTCTCTCTCTCTCTCACTTTCCTTTGCGTTGCCATGATTTTAGAACTTACTTTATTGCATAGTTTTTCTCGTCGTTTCAAATATGTCCCTGACACTTGGTCTTTGCTAAGACTGCATAGCTTTATTATTGAATAATGATGTGTTTCTTGACATTTATTGTTTAAACTTGTCTCTTGAATAAACGGTGCCACTCTGACTCAGTTCCTGCATCTCACACGTGTATTTCCTTATTTTAGATAGAGCACCCCTGCTCAAATTAAGGTGGTGTAGTCCACTCAAAACACCACCCTCTAACAGTTGGTACCCCAGATGGGACTTGCATAGACTTTCCAGCCTGCAAGGAGATGGAACTTTCCCTGTGGCAGCGGCCGGGGATTGCCATTGGTGCCTCTTCCTGCCTGACCAGCAACGCATGCCCGGGTAAGGCAAAGAACTTTTTTTCTCTTTGCCTTGTCCTGGGGAAAGCGTCTGGCTGTGGTAGGTCATGCACTTGTGGGGGTAGTGCTGCCCAAAGCCACAGTCCTTGCTCCCTGGTGTCTTGCCACGTCAAAGAACTCTCTTTAAAGTAACACATGTATGCAGGCGCTGAGCCAGGAGTTATTGTTAGATTTTGACTTATAAGGCTGTGGTTTTCCCGTGCATGGGGTTTCTCGTTATATATTTCTCTTCATATCGCCTGTCTAGATTAGATAGGGATCGCGTGTCTCACTGGTCTGTCAGTGGGACATGGCATGCGAATAGATAAGACAGATATGTGTCAGGTCTCCTCATGTGTCTTCGATAACTGATGCGCAACGGTCAGGCGCATACTCTACTTAGAATAAGATAGGCAAGGGGAGTGGCGCCTTGCGTCTCACAGCTCCTGCGGGTTCTGTGCAGGTCAGGACTCGTAACAAGTGATCGTCAGTAGTGACTGGCAAGGGAATTTATAGTGCTAAGAAAAGAATTACAAATGTCCACCTTCTGCAAGTAAGTGGTCGTCAGTAGTGACTGGCAAGGGAATTTATAGTGCTAAGACAAGTATTACGAATGTCCAGCTTCTGCAATTGATCGTCAGCAGTGTCTGGCAAGGGAGTTTATTTACTGCTAAAGAGCATTAAAAATATCCAGCTTCTGCAGAAAAATAGTTAACGGCTGATGAAGTACAATAAATAAGCTTTGATATATTATTGCTTTAAATAAGAAATTGTTTTTAAAATGCATAGCACGTTAAGGGAAGTTCTTTTACTTTCAACGGCGCCTTGCTTTGTGGCTTCCTGTTTTTCACATGTGAAGCCAACGTCAATGCTCTTACGAATTCGTTTGTCCTTTCTATTTTCTGGTAACATTGAAATGCACTGTTTTGTTCTCTAAGTAATTCTAAACAACTGGTCCACTTTCTTACACCATGTTTGCATGATTGCGCACTCGTGGTTTTTCTCTCTCCTCATCTTTCATTGATTCTGTTGCGGTTCTGTCTACAAAATAGGTGCCTGGTGCACCCATTACAATTGCGTTTCATTTGTTCATTTGTTTAGCGAGAAAAACAACTAGGTGTATAAATGCATAAGTATATGTTGTGTGCATGTTGATTATATATGTGGCCGCTGTTAAACTTCCTGTTACATTGAGCACACCCTGCCATCTCCCGTCCTCCCGTCCCGATGTCTGGAGGGATTTCGCAGTCATTTATTGACCACAACACACAGCCAACTTTTTACGTTTCTGGTCACTATTACGCCCTAGACTTGGCCCCAACTTCAAATGATAGGTCAGCCATTGGTTCCCTTCCAATACCAGATGACCTTCTCCTTCCATCCCCTCCCCCAATGAACAATGACATAATAAATTCAGGTCAAACACTGCAATGTCTTACTGGCCCGGCTCAATGATAGAAGCTGTAGTTCCAGGGCTGCCAGGTCAAATAGACGCACAATTCACACTGAAGCCTACACCAGCACAAAATACCGCAGCACCAAGCATTTCAGCCCCAAATAATTTACTCCTACCTGCGTCCAATTCAACAACAGCCCAGGCAGTAAAAAGTGCCACCTCTCCAGGCACAAGCAGTAGCCCAAATGCAAGCACCTATCCAGGAAGTACAGCTACAAAGCACACACAGTTAGCTAATAGAAACAAGATTTTTGAAATTGTGGCTCATGTACAAGGAAATTAGTGACACTACTAAGAGCAACGTAAGTATCGGAGCAGGTGGTGATCATTAGACAGAAGAAAGGAATTAGCGAAATAAGACTGTTCTTCTCTCCCGATTTCATGTGAACAGAACTAGGGAGAGAAGAGGGAGACAAATTGATGGAATGGAATGCACACTAACTACACCAAATTTTTGTCTTGGATATCATATAACATTTCCTGGCCCCAGAGATTTAATGACACCTATCCCCTATCCACAACAATACGCTTCAAAATATAGGTCCAATACATTATTCTAGGCCCATAGGAGCAAAAGACAAGAAAATAAGGCGTATTACACAACATGCATGACACATAACGCACCTCAGTTGGGTCTGTGGGGGCCTGTGTTTGACTTCTTGGTCACAGGTTCAAATGCTACCAGGTCTGTTCAGCCCTTCATCATTCTGAGGTGGATAAAATGAGTACCATTGAGTTGGGGAACAATAAAGATCTGCTATTTAGCGCCAAAATACCCTTCTGAGTGAACGTGCACTTCACAAAAAACACCTGTTACGTTAAAATAGGCTCTATTCACTTATACGCCATCTCACCAAGACCGAGCATTCTCGCCTGATGCCCCCCCCCGGCTGTGTGCCCTGCAGCTGTTTGAAGACTCCCTGGAGCCCTACTCTCGGGGTCGAAAACCAGGATCCCCAGCATGACTCACTTGAACTAGCAGGCAGGTCTCTCTGCCCCGAGCGTCCCGGCCCCCATCCTGGGCCTCGACTCCCCAAAGCGCATCCAGCTCCGACTCTCCCCCCTTCGGAGGGGCAAATTCCCTTACTAGCCTACCCCTTTTCTCTCTGTTCCTCCATTTCTTCTGATTTCCTTTTCTTTCTATCCCCTGTTGTATGTTCTTGCTCTTTTTCAATATGGCAGAGGCTGTTTAATGGTGTCGCAGCGTGAGGTCTCTCCTCTTCGTGAGGTGAGGGTTTCATAGATGCTTGGGCACAGCCCATTAAGACCCTACTGTATCTGTATCTGTGATGCTACCCCACTCTTCCACTGGAAGCCTGGACTCTGGACTGGCTTTTGTACTTTTGTTCCTCCCCTATGCCTCTCCTAGGCTTAGGACCTTCGACCCCCATTGTTTGCGATTTGGGAGAGTTCTATGCTTTACATCGCACTTGTTCCACTATACTTTGGGGGTAGGAGGGGGTTGCTCTGATGGGTCGCTTCTACTTTGGTGTCTTGTTTTACCAGTCTCGCCTATGATGCCTATTTATTGGTGTTCTTATTGCGATATGTGCCTCTTATATGCTTGTTTTAGATGTTAATCAAAAAAAAACACACAAAAAAAATAGGCTCTATTTAGCATTACGTACACTGGAACACAACACATGTTTTTTTAGATTACGAGGTGTTGAAGGGTTAAAAGATTTTTTTTCTTGGGCTGCCGTTATATTAACTTTCCTGGCTGGCCACAGAGTCTGGGCACTGTGCCTAGGCAAGAAAGACAAAATGCAATAGGTTTCCTGTGGTTACAAACGGAACAGGAAATTTGAAAATAAATAAATATATATATATATATATATTGCAGGCTCCGTCTCCAAACATCCACTGCACTCGGACAGACGAACGCGGACCCAAAGTTCTTTGTGCAATATGTTTATTGTGTGCCCTGCATCTCCACCATGACGCGTTTCAGCCCCACCTGGGCCTTGATCACATGACGCGTTGCCATTTGTTTAACCCCTATTTAAAGTGCAAGTGCAAAACGTAGCAGTCAGGTGACCGCTGGTAAACATGGAAAAAATACTACATGGTATTCATACCACCATGAGTGCTGACACAACAAAGAGATCACCTTGTACAAAATAAGCATACATTTGATATAAGTAATAAATACATTAATGTAAAATATATTCATAAATATATGAATAATGTTGCAAAATGACAGTTCATTTAAATATAAACAAAATATATGGTAATTGGTATTTAAAATCTTATAAAAGCATTCAAATGATCAGAATTGCATTAAAAGATAATTTAAAAATACCATTAATCACAACCGCCTTGTTTTGGTCATTGATTAGTGTCATTCTTATTAGCACATAAAGGTATACACATGTTAAAAAAAATCTTTAACTCTTTGGGAACTCCCAAAAACCATATATAATTGTTCTAAAAGCGCAGTTTTACCCATTTGATAACTGTGATAAAATCATACGCTACATGGTTACCCGTTGTTTTGATCCTTGTGTCTTATTGCACTTAATATATATATATATATGTATACAGTTAGCAGAACACGAAGAACTGTGTAAATGAATTAACAGTATTGAAAAATATAGTTTTAGTGTATAGGTTTCCTGTCCCGTACAACAGATTATGTCAAGTGCGTTAAGAAATATTATTGTTGTTTCAGGGAATAGTTTTAAAAAATTAATTCGGAGAGACTGATTCTCTTCCCCACCGTGGCAGACATGCCACGGTGAACAAGACAAATAAAATGTCTAGGATCTCACAATTTGGTAAAATGGGGAAGCCGAGATTAAATACAGGGTTTCAGGTTTCAGGTTATGCAGTTTAGTCACTGGATATGTATATATCTATATATATATATATATATATATATATATATATATATATATATATATATATATATATGCTTCGCTCCCCTATGACCACTGTACTAAAGAAACACTACTGACCGACCACCTCTTTGCCTGGCATCAATTAAAAGAATTGTGCTGGGTTCGGTGTGGGCTTGGTTCGTGAATAGAATTGAGCCTAATGGCGCAGCACATCAGGGCTTTGCTCACAGACTTCCCTCATTTTAAGTATATGAATTAGACCTCTCTAGAATTCGGTTTTAGGGTCCACTTTGGTACAGAGACCAGAGATCAGTAGGAATAGATTAGCACAGATAGCCGCCACACCGACTTCCCCCACACACGCCCCAGTGCTAGGAAATGCAAGGAATAAATAAGAAGTGCTAATATAAAGTGTATTTCAATGTAGAAGGATGATATGCATGGAGTAGCGATGCTCAGTATTGCAATATTGTAGGAATAAAATGTGTGTAAATTTAAAAATGCCTTTTAAACTGCAGTTGCAGACTTTAGAGGTGGTTGCATATATTTTGCAGTTCGACCACTATGAGTTTTTATTTCCCAATTGTGTTACTGGGATGGAGATTATTAAGACGTTCCTATCTCCTGGGAACAATTATAGTACAATGTTTTGGTTCTTCTTTCGCTTTCAGAGTTAATTGATGTTTCGAGGTTTTGCAACATTATTATTTTTGGGTTCTTCTCTATGTCCCTAAGAAGTGTACTAGGTTTCCTGTTTTCGGGATGTTTGCATACATATGCTCAATATTAATGTTTCCACCACCTCATGTCTGGTTAGAAATAAAAAATAAGAGGGGAGTACAACTAGATCCCCTAGATTTTATCTATAGGCAGGCTGTAACAGGAAAACATGTCATACCAAAGGCCCTACTACAAGTTTCCCACACGTTTGGATCAAAGATGGACCATGTGTCCACTGTGATATTATAGCAGCAACAAATTTCAGCAATGCCTGAACGGACTGCTTAAAAATAAAATAAGCAAGATAAGGGCCACAATTGAGGGAAAGAAAGAAAAAAATAATAAATAAATAAATAATTAAGAAAAAACAAAATTAGTTTATTGCCTATGGATTGCCTTGTTTTCACTAAGACATATTCCAAGTTCTGATCACCACTTAACGCCTCATCAGCTTGTCACTGAACAAGTAATAAATGTATCAGTACCAGCAACTAGACCTAAAAGTGACACTGAAAGTTCTTCTGAAATTATGAAAACTGAAATGTAAGAGTATTTGTATGAATTAACACGCACTGCGAAGTTTCTCTCTACTCAGGTATCCAAGCGGAAGGAGAAGGGCCCATTGATCCTGAGCTCCCACATATCCGTCCTGGAACACAGATTTTTGTCCAGAAAAATGTCAGACGGTGATCCAAAATTTGAAGGACATTTTAAAATCATAGACTCTTCACCAACAACTGTCCGCATTGCCAAGAGGAAAGGATTAACGGAACAGACTTCAGGGTCGGCCCTGCACCCCCTCAACACTGAACGACGAACTAGAGGAGGGTTACTTGTTCCCATTGACTGTCCCAGAAGAAGAAGACGAGGATCGTTTGGTGGTCTATGCACTCAGCTGCCGCCGCACAGAAGTGTC
This sequence comes from Calotriton arnoldi, assembly GCA_963921515.1. Taxonomy (NCBI): domain Eukaryota; kingdom Metazoa; phylum Chordata; class Amphibia; order Caudata; family Salamandridae; genus Calotriton; species Calotriton arnoldi. Next base: position 112,634 of record CAWUFW010000676.1, on the reverse strand, counting down.
CTATGCTAAGTTATGTATTTGTATTATAATATTTTACATTATTGTCGGAGTGGCACTAGGAATATTTAATTAGTTTGCTGTTATATCTCATTGTATTAATAGAAAGGCTTGTATTCCTCAAAATGTTGAAGTTGCCAATACCACTATGCACCCCATATCGCAATAAACTTTTTCTGCTAGCACCTGTACTGAGGGAAATGACCTCCCTAGTAATGCAACGTCTTCCAATACCTCTGCCAGTAACATCAGCACCCCAAGATACCTATGCGCACCCTGTGTCCTCACCCCCTTCCCCTGTTGAGAATAATACTGAATGGGACAGTACCATTGATATCACACTACAACCCCCACCATTGTCTCGTCATCGTAGGGATGCCCCAGCAGTTAGAGAGCATGCTGCTCATGATTCCCTTCACGACAACATGTGGTACAGTGAGATGGCCACAATAGGAAGACAGGAAAATAATGAATTCTGTTATGTGGCTCATACATTCCCCATGCAGTAGGCGCAGATAGACTGATTTTCATAAGGGAAATACTACCACACACTGTAGAATATCTCCTATACCTGTTCCTCTACAGAATACAGGGGCAAGTTCAGATTATTTTGGCCAACATCTCTAAAGTGTTTGTAAATACCACAGTATGGGACCACACACCAATAAAGATAGAGGTTATCACTGACAATTCCAGAATAGAGGGGGAGGTAACAAAGATGTTTAAGATAGGAGTTCCTCATGTCGACTTTAGTGTAGCTTTTGGTAGGAACAATGGGTTTATGATAACAGGATCTCTATCAGACTGTAATGGCTCTTTGCCCCACACCCTACATTGCCCATGCCAAAATAGAACTGCTTTATGCTTATTTGCACAAATTTACATCCATGACAAATGGAGTGCCCCAGGTTACTTGAGGTATAGAGCAGCGTCCTTAGGGCCACATAGCGTAGTCTAAGGTTATGAAGATGGGATAGACTGGAAGTCTACTTGGGGTGGGGAGAAAATGTCCAAAATTATAAAAAAAGATTACAAATTAAAGTCACCTCTTCTCTGTTTTCTAGGAGATGGCACGGTACCTGTTGGGCGCAACTCTGAATGCAACAGCACCATCTATAATTTGGACATGCACTATGGCACCTCCAGCCTAATGGATTTCTACTGGGCCTGCGGACAAGGTCTCTATCTCCAACAGCCTCCTCGAAGGAGCAGCCTGTGCTCACTAGAACAATGCAGAAAGTTTCCCTGATCGTTCCAGCAGCAAATATCTCCCACATCCGTGCCCATCTCTAGTCTGTTACCTTGCTCCACCGACATTGGCGGTATGCTGAGTACTATGGGTGGACAGCATTCAAAGACATACCTCAGGAGGTACGCCTATTGAACAGGGTCCAGCTATCTTCAAAAGACCAAGAGGAGGGTATGCCTTCGGATAGGGAGTCTGTGCTGCACACTGCAAACGATGAAGAAAATGGCTCCATCACCAAGGCCATCAAGGACTTGAACAACATAGAAAAGAAAATGATTGCTGGAGGAGGTGCCATAGCAGACACAGCCACTGATTGGTTGAACTTTGACTGGATGCCTTCATGGCTGTCTGCCATTCTAAAAATGTTTTGTTACCGGTTTTCGGTGTGCTGTTGCTCCTCTGTTGTACCGTGCAGTTGTTCTGTCATTTTGCTAAAAATAATGATAGTAAAATAGTAGGTATGAATTATGTAGGAATAGGGAACATTCAGAAAGCCTATATATAGGAAAAAGGATAGAACAGGGAATGGGGATAACTTAGCACTTATAGAAGTAGTAGAAGTCACAACAATAGGACTACATTATATGCAGCCTGCTACCATTACCAAGTGCCAGGTCAATAGCCCCCAACTCACCACGTAGATACCAACCGAGATAGGATTTAAATATGGATCCACCATCACCTACACAGACACCATATACATCACTCATTGACATACCTGAAGGAGAGTATATAGGGGCATATGTATCAAGCTATTTGGAGGTCGCAAACACTGCGAATCGCTAAAAAACAGTGTTTGCGATCGCTAAATAGCCCCCCTATGTATGACAGAGTTTCGCAATGCAAAATAGGAATTTTCAAAAATTGCGAATACCTATTTTGCGAGTCAGACATTCTGCGATCTTCATTTGTGAAATCGCAAATACAGACAAACTATTTGCGATAATCGCAAAAAGCTCTGTCGCAATTTGCGAATTCGCAAATCTATGTATCAAAATATCATAAAATTGCGAATCCATGAAATTCGCAATTTTGCACATGATTATTACCACCAAGTCTGAGCAGGTGGTAACCAGGTGCAACCTATTTAAACAAGCCCACAATGCAACAGGGCTTTCCACAATGGCAGCGCTGTATGTGATAGCCAGGAGGATGCGGAGCCAAGCAGCAGCACAGAGAAGGAGGCGACAGGAACGGGTCTTCAGAGTGCGCATCACTCTGTTCCAGCAGTCAGAGGAAGAGATACATAAGCAGTATAGGCTGGACTCAGCTACCATACTGGACTTGATTGCAGAGCTAAAACCTATGCTTGAACACCCCACCTTGCAGGACCCAAACCATACCACCGCATGTGCAGGTCCTCTGTTCACTGCACTTACTGGCATCAGGGAGCTTCCAGGGGGTGATAGCGACAGCAGGAGGGGTCTCCCAGAGTTGCCTGTCGCGCTTCTTCCATGAATTCCTGGATGCAATGGTACAGAGGCTACATCATCACATCACATTCCCCTCCACACAACAGGCATTGCAGCAAAACAAACTGGACTTCTACCAGATTGCCCAATTTCCCCATGTCATTGGTTGCATAGATGGTACCCATGTAGCCCTCTCACCCCCCTCCAACAATGAGTACGTATTCATAAACCGCAAATCATACCATTCCCTCAACATACAGGTCATCTGCAATGCCAAATATATCATAACTGATATAGTGGCAAAATACCCTGGCAGTACACATGATTCCTTCATTTTCAGACACAGTGGGATATACAGACGTCTCACTGGGGGCGAGTTTGGCAAGGGCTACCTGCTAGGTAAATGCATGTCAAGCACTCTTACATACAGTTCAGGGCTGAAGTGAGAGTACAGTGAATAACCATATGTCTTTCATCCTGCAGGCGACAGTGCATATGCAGTCCGCGACTTCATCCTTACACCGTACCTCAATCCGGCTAATCATAGAGAGCGAAGATACAATCGCACACACAAGTCAACGCACTGTGTAATTGAACGCACATTTGGTATTCTGAAGAGCAGGTTCCGCTGACTGCATAAAAGTGGAGGAGCACTACAAAACAGCCCTGAGACCTGATGCAAGATTGTGGCTACTTGTGCCATGCTGCACAACATTGCGACTAGAAAAAGCATACCAGTGGAACTGACAGATACTGAATCAGATGATGATGAGGTACCAGGCCCACGTTGCAGAGCAGCAGGTGGTGTAGGGGCAGCTGCGGGACGACAGAGACGTGATGAGATAACACACAACTATTCCTAGGTGAGTAATGATGACACAATGCAAATGATGATTTGACAATGACTGTGTTATATTTTCCTTTACCTTCAGGGAAATATCAGTCACACAGCCTACTGATCCAGCGCTTACAATAAAAATATTTTCTCCTACTATGTTTTTGGGTCATCCAGGTGCAATTATTTCTCTAACACACACACACTATATCCATATGACGGTGGGGCCCATAACACCGCATATACATTCACTTACTCATTTATTTCCCTGGATTTTCCTCCGACATGAAACCTAGGAGAAAAACGATTTGCTGGAAGGAGACGGGATACCTCTTTTATAAAGACACAATAATTTTCATTTGCTTTTAAGGTATTCCGCTCATTGGTCGATGGACCAACTAGTAGGAATCAGTTGATGGTGATTAAGACCAGCTCAATCACAATGAACTCTTTTACAAATCTGAAATTAATCATTATGCTAAAGAAAATCACTGAGTCATTGGTTTAAAGTATAATAAAGTTTATATAAAGTTTTGAATGCAGAAAATTCAGGATTAATTTATTATTCAGATCATTGCGTTTATCATCTTTATAAGAATAATTGCAAATTGCATGTCACTTTTATTAGACCGAAAATGAGGTTATCATACTAAAGACTCTATAGATCAACCTATCTATCTCTCGGGGAAATCCTAATAATTCTAATATAAATCTTGTCAAATGCTATTTCTCCTAAAGCGGCATTTCATACTCAACTGGAAAAAGAAAATAACAGCAGCAGCATCAGCTCGTCAGCATCAGCAACCACAAATTCTCCCATCTACAGCATCTAATTTCTTCAGCATCTCCCGCAGCATCCCGCAGCATTCTAACCCCCTCCCACTAAGAGTAGGTCTTCTTATACCCTAATTCTAGCTTACAGCATAAAATGTTTCTTCTTACATGGCGCGATTCATTCTCATTGGTCCAAAACTCAGGTCCCTATACATTCTAATCAAGCTTCCTGGTCTTAACTAGTTCCGTGAGGAATGTCCATGCAAGCATCGTTTCCCACAGTTCATGCACTTGCTCATCCGTTTCGATCAGTCCAAATTGTTTCTTTTTCTGCAACAATTGTATAATAATTTTCTTTCTATTGATTCAACCAGGCTTCTCACGCTTCTTGCTGATCATCTTGGCACACATCTGCTCAGAAGTGTCACAGCAGCCTTGACCATACTTTCATCCTAGCCTCTCGGCATCAGCACGTGATCATCTCTTTACAACAGCCTCTCTCCTCTATCACGTGGTCGCATCCGCTCCTGCGCACTCTAATAACTCGCGGCCATTTTATATTGCTGCTCAGCAGGCCTAAGCGCACTATTGCTAAAGAAAACAAAATGTTATTAAAACAATGAAATATAAACCCTTTCGTTTCCCTCCCGTCTTGCTACGTACCCCAATTAGGTATTACCTAGCAGAAGCAACATATAAAGCTGTCCCTTACTTACCATCGCTTTATTTTGCAACCACACGTTTTATTCAAAGCACGAAAATATGCATTTTATTATCATTTTAGTACGCAAAATATTATGTTATATTAGAAACGTAAACAACTATTAGTTCATTACTTTGCACATAAAACTGCGTGTTATCCTTTTCCCAGACATACATTGTTGGTTATTTACTTGAACGAACACGTTTATTGTTATTATACGAAAATATTAGGAGGTTAAAATTTTTATATTTACCCTGCTCCATCAACTCCCCCCTTTGGTGATTTTTAACATCACCACACAAACCCAAGTTATACAATTTTCTCAGACAGCATATATCTTTTATCCATTTGCTTTTGTTAGTTTTTATACTTCTGTATCACTTTCAACTTGTCTCTTTGTCTTCTTGTACAGGTTCTCTTTTATTTCTTCTAATTCTATTTCACCTATTTCTCTCTCTCTCTCTTTGTTTATCATATTTTCTTTTTCTAACTTTTTCTGCTTTCTTCGTCTCTTTATACATGTTACTGCAAGCTTCAATACTAATATTATTATTATTATCATCGTTGCTATTATTATTACTTTCCCTATTATTAATCCACTCATTCTTGTTAACCAATTCGTTACAGAAGAAAACCCTTTACCAAGTTTTCCCCAAACACTTTCAACCTCCAGTGGTACTAGTTCTTTGTGCAAATTTGTAATATTTGTTATATACTTCTGTATATTTTCGCTTTTATCAGGAATGTAAGTGCAACAATGTTGGACTTTCAGCATTCCACAGACTCCGCCCTCTTTTGCCAAAAGAATGTCAAGGGCAAGACGATTTTGCATCACCATAGCTCTCATGGCAACCATTTCGGTATTTACCATTAAGAACCCTCCAGCAGTATCTGTAGATAAACGATCTACTACTGTGGATAATTTCCGAATTCTGAATGCATTCAAAGATATTCCCACTGCTGGTATCAATGCACCAAACATATCACCTACTATTTCTGAAAAACTTTCCCTTTTTCTACGTGTAAAGGTATTTATCATTTTGTGTGTTCCTTTTTCTTTTCTATCCACATGAAAAATCTTTGGAAAGACCAGGCCTAAATAACATGATCCATACCAATGGTCCGGCAACCTATAATAAGCCCTATTCCCACAAACATAATAAATCCCTGGAAATATTGGATCTTTTCCCCCTTTGAATCCCCAGCCACCTATAATTAGGTAATTGTCATAGCAATTACTGGAACCCACAAAATAATTGTCATATCTTGTCTTATTTCTTCTAATGCACAACCTTCCCTGTTGGGGCCAATCCAGAGTCATAGCTGCATTTATCTTTTTCTTGTCATGATGGTCTTCCTCAAACGCCCAAAGAGGTGTTTTTGTCTCTTCAATTACTTTTCTTTCAAATTTCACTCTTCTTTCCTCAACCATTTCTAGAAATACTTTTTCTTCTTTCTTTAACTCACAGGTAAGGTTGTACCTAAATATATTATCTAATGTTAAAATCTTATCTTCTAAGAAATATTCACCAAAAATCTTTCCCTCTTTTATTTTATTAAGCTCGGGAACTACAGAAACCTTTGCAAAAATCCTATCTACATCAGTGTAATAATATTCTAATCTGCCTGTTTTATAAAATAAGCTTGCTAATACACTACATGTTATTCCATACGTCAAAGGGAGGTGATGATAAGTCACACCCTCTGCCACAGATGCAGGCAACTGCATACAAACATAACAATCCCTTACATCCATTGTTTCTACGTACTCATACAGTAATTTAGTAAACACATTCTTTGAAAAGTTTGTTATTGATTTATCCTTATGTAATTCTGCACTACTCCTTAAAATAACTGGCTCTTGAGTGTTAGCTCCTTTTTCTTTCTCAGTGTTATTAGACTTTTCCACTACAGCTAAACTAATTGGAATAGTTATTGCTAAAACTACCCATACTGTTATTAATAATCCTGTACAAAAACAGCACATTTTGCACCATCTTTTTAAAAACTCACATTTACATTTTCTATCTCTAATATTCTCCATTTTGTACTTGTTTTCTAGAAAATTGTGTCACTACACCTCAGAAATGACTTGCTTGCCACTCTGTACTTTCAGAATGCTGTCTTTGCTTGGTTCTTTCTTCAATTCTTTCTCAGAATTCTTTCCTTGTCACATCCGGTAATTTTGTCAGTTCAGTGTTTTTGTCAAATCCGGTAAACTATCTACAGTGTCAAATCCGGTAAACTATCTACAGTGTCAAATCCGGTAAACTATCTACAGCAACCACTTCAGGTTTGTTTCTTCAGGTTTGTTGCACTTCACTTTCTCCCATCAGGTTTCTTTGTTCTGGGTTCTTGTGAGTGTTCAATTCTTCTTTGTAGCTAGTCAGAGCACGATACAACCATTCAGGTGATCTGTACTTCTGATTCACTTTCTTTATTCTTTTTGTTTTCTGCAAGTGTTTACCACCTTGTTTTCCTTGCTCCTTTTGACTTGTTATTTCATTCACTTGTTCAGCACTTTTTCCATCCAATTTTACTATTCTGTATCTTAATCTTCTTACTTTGTTGGGCCAATTGTCTCCTTTTCTCTGCCTTTTTGCTTCACTCCCTTTTTCCTCTCTTTCTGTTTTCCAATTTCTTTTTCTTGTCTCTAGTTTTTCATTTCTTTCTTCTCCACTTTCTTCTGATTCTGTTTCAATCTTTTCGTTATTTCCTCTTATTTTGAAACTAATTATTTCGCTTTCAGCTACTTGTGGTTCTTTTCTTATCTTCCTTCGTTCACCTACTTCTGTCCCTCCTCGAGGTTCTTCCGGTTTTGTGTCAGTTTCTCTATCTGCTTCTAAATTTCCCTGTTCTTGTGTTTGACTATCTGTCCCTACTGCTCCTCGGGGCTTTTCCGATTTTTCTAACTTTTGGTCTGAAACTCTCCCTTCTTTATCTATTAAAATTATCTTCGAAGGAATTCTACCACCACTTGTACTTGGTTGTTCACTGTCACTGTTTTCTGGCTCAGTTTCTTCTCTTATGCTTTCAAAATTCCACTTTGTCTTTATAATTTCTTCTCCTTCTGACTGTTCTGTATCAGATTCTGAACTGGTATCAGATATTTCCAGATGTCGACTTACAGGTCGATCTTCAAATTCTGGAACTTCAGCTATTTCCTCTATTTCTTCTTCTTCTTCTATCGTTTCATTTGTAGTTGGGTCTCCCAGATGTCGACTTACAGGTCGATCTTCAAGTTCTGGCACCCTGTTTGTCTCCTCTTCTCTTTCTGATGCTGAACTGTTGTCTATTATTTCCAGATGCCGACTCACAGGTCGATCTTTAGGTTCTGGAACTCTGATGGTGTGGCTGGCATGAACCCAGTGTTTCACTCCTGCACACTTAACTGCGGTCGTTGTCACTAGGATCACTTGTCGTGGTTCGTCCCAGCGAGGAACCAAACAATTTCTTCTCCGGTGGACTTTTATTCGAACCCAATCTCCTGGATTCAAGTCGTGTGCTGGTTTTCTTTCAAGAGTGGTCGCATCCGGTCCAACCTGATGAAACACAGAACGCACCACATCAGCCAATCCTTTGCAATAATCCAGTACTAGATCATCAGTTATAGTCAGTAGCTTGTTGACAGGTACTTGTGCTTGTCTCATTGCTCGTCCCATGATTATCTCATGTGGACTGAGTCCAGTCTTCCTTTCCGGAATACTTCTGATTGTCATCAGAACCAATGGCAAAGCATCTGGCCATTTCAGTCCTGTAGCTTGACACATTTTTCCTAACCTGTTCTTGATTGTTCCATTTACTTGCTCTACTATTCCAGAAGCCTCTGGTCTGTATGCACAATGCAGTTTCTGTTTAATACTAAGGGCTTCACAAATCAGTTTAACTAATTCGTTTTGGAAATGTGTTCCTCTATCTGTTTCAATCGTGACTGGAAAACCATACCTCGGAATGAATTCTCTCAGCAAAAGTTTTGCTACTGTGATACTGTCATTCCTTCTTGTTGGATATGCCTCCACCCAACGGGAAAACAAACAGACGACCACTAAAACATACCTCATTCTGCTGCAAGGTGGCATTTCTATGAAATCCATCTGCATTCTGGTAAAAGGACCTCCTTCTCGTCTTATTTTTCCTAGACTCACTACTGTCTTCCTTCCTGGATTTAACTGTTGACAAATCAGACATCTTTGACAAAGACTCTCAGCTATGGCTCTGAATTTTGGATTGTACCATGTTTGTCTAAAAAGTCTGATCATTGAATCTCTCCCAATATGGGCTTGCCCATGGTACATCCGTGCCATGTCAGAAATCATGCTATCAGGCATAACTGGTCTCTCATCCCTGTAAACCCATACATCAGTTTCTTCATGTTTCCTACATTCTGCTTTTAGCCATGTATCTTTTTCTTCATCTTCTGCAGCCTCTTGTAACTGTCTTACCTCATCCCATGTTTCAATTGAGTTAGTAAAAAGCAATGGACAAGAAATATGCTCTCTCTCGCGGCATTTGTTTAAAGAGACCACATTCTTTGCACAGTACTGTGCCATTTCGTCAGCATATTTGTTGCCAACAGTAATGTAGTCTTCCCCATTTTTATGTGCATTGCACTTCACTACAGCAATCTCTTTAGGCAGCTGTATCGCCTCAAGCAACCTTTTCACAAAATCTCCATTCCTTATGGGTGTCCCTGCAGACGTCAAGAAACCCCTTTGTGACCAAATCTGACCAAAGTCATGCACGACCCCAAAGCCGTACTGACTGTCAGTCATAATCGTAACCCGTACATTTCTTCCCAACTTACATGCTTGAATCAGAGCTACTAATTCTGCAACTTGGGCAGACCGTACACCTTTCAGACAAGATGCTTCCAATACAGTTGCTACTGTGCAAACTGCATATGCTGCACTTAGAACTCCATCACTCGTTCTCAAACATGAGCCATCCACAAACAGAATATAATCTGATTCTTTCAAAGGCTCATCTCGGATGTCAGCTCTTGGTTTAGTACAGTATTCGAGCACATTCAGACAATCGTGATCTACTTCATCCATTTCAATCACATTCTCTTCATCTGGCAATGATGTTGAAGGATTCACATTCATACATCTGTCAATGGTCACATTATCTGCACTCAAAATTACCTTTTCATACCTAGTCAGCCGACTATGTGTCATGTATTGTGTTTTCGTTCTTGTCAAGAGAATTTCCACAGAATGGGGAACATACACTCTCAATGGATACCCCATCACTATGCCTTCACTCTGTTCCAGACTCACACAAGTAGCAGCAACCGCTTTCAAACATCCAGCAACGCTTTCGCTACGGGGTCTAAAACAGCTGAAAAATATGCAATTGGTCTTTTCATAGTTCCATGTCTCTGTACCAAAACTGAAAATGCACATCCATCTCTTTCACTGCAAAACAGCTCAAAATCTTTCTCATAGTCCGGCATTCCTAATGCTGGAGCCTCACACAATTTCTTTTTCAGCTCTTTGAATGCTTTAATTTCTTCATCATTCATTTCAAAAGGATCTTTAACATCCTTCTTTGTCAGTTTCTGCAATGGTTTAGCAATTAGTGAAAAACCGCTTATCCATTGTCGACAATATCCAACCATTCCCAAAAACATTCTTACCTCTCTTTGTGTCATTGGAGCTCTCATTCCTTGAATCATTTTTATTCTCTCTGTCGTTACCTTTCGTACTCCTTTCTCAATTTTATGCCCTAAATACTGGACTTCTTGTTTACAAAACTGCAATTTTGAAGGGGACACTTTATGTCCTCTTTTTGCTAAATGATTCAGCAAAGCAATCGTGTCATTGACACAGGCTTCTTTCGTTTTTGATGCCACCAGTAGGTCATCAATATACTGAACCATTACTGACTTTTCTGGCATTCTTAAGTCTTCCAATGATTTCTTTAAGATCTGATTAAAGATTGAGGGACTCTCTGTATACCCTTGAGGAATTCGGCACCATGCCAAAATACGCTCTCCAAACCTAAACGCAAATATTGGCTGGCTATCTGGATGTAATGGAATAGAGAAAAATGCATGACATAAATCAATCACAGTGTACCACTCTGCTTCGCGTGGAATCTGGTATAGAATCACGGCAGGATTCGGTACTATTGGGCAACAAGGTACAACAATTTTGTTTACCTTTCTTAAATCCTGTACGATTCTATATGTTCCATTTGGCTTTTTCAGTCCCATTATTGGCGAATTACATGGACTGCTCATGATTTCTTTTAGAATTCCTTGTTCAATCATTTTATTTATTACTGGCGTTATTCCTTCAATTATTTCTGGAGTCAATTTATACTGAGGCGTATTTGGGTAACTCGTTCCTTCTTTTACGGAAATTTTTACGGGATCTACTCCTTTCATTAATCCTACATCTTCTCCTGTCAAGTCCCATACTTCTTCTTTTACTGTCCCTTTCAACTCAATTGGGATTTTCTCTGCATCAAATACAGGAAACAAATGATTTACTTCTGGTTCCAAATTTACCATTGTCATTTTGTACAGCACATCCTCATCTGGAGTCTGAAATGCAATTCCGTCTGGAGTACAATAAATTGTGCAGTTCATCTTACACAATAAATCGCGTCCTAAAAGGTTAACGGGACTACAATCACACACCACAAATCGGTGCATTTCATTAAATGGACCAATTTTCACCTTTACTAATCTAGTAAGAGGCGTTTCAATTTGCTGATTGGAAACTCCAACCACTTGTATATGTTCACCTGAGAGAGGAAGATTTGGAATTTCCACTGACCTAACAGTAGAACGGGTAGCTCCAGTGTCAACAAGGAATGTTATATTTGCACCATTCACTTCTCCATCCACAAATGGACCTGACTGGTCTACCTCTAGAGTTGCGCCAAGCACGCACTCTCCCCTCTCTTTCAGACACCGTCATGAGCTTTCATACGACTCATCCTCACTCTGTCGTAACCAATATTGTGAGATTTCAGCTGCACGTGACAACTGTTTTACCTGTTCTCCTCCGTAGAATCCTGTTTCTGCACTGTACTTCTGTTGATTAGCACTCTTGGGAAGTGGTGGTTGTGGCACCTGACCTTGTTGAGTAACTACCTCACTCTGCACCTGTGAATTTAATGTTTGATTTTCTACATTAGGTTTAGGAGGAAATTTACACTCGTTTCTCCAATGCCCTAGCTTTCCGCAATTGTGGCATGGCCACTTTTTCTTCGCCTCATCTATGCTCATTTGTCCTTTTCCTTTACCTATATTAGGTCGGGATTTAAACTGTCCTGTTTCACTGCTAGTATTATTCAATTGAGCTTCTTGCTTCTCTGCAACTTTCACCTGTGCCCACATGGCTTTTTCTTTCAATTTACGCTGTTTACTCTCAATTTCATCACTGCAATACTTAGCATATCTCAAAACTTCGTCCACTGTGCTATTCTGCCACCCTATCAAATGCTGCTTAATCCTTTCACTTATCTCCGGTGTTAATCCATACACGAACCTATATACAAAATGACTCATGTCCTTCTCACTTAGCGTCTCATAACCACTATACTGTTTGAAAACCAACAACAATCTCTCATAGTACGCATGCACTGATTCTTTGCTTTCCTGTGTTGTTCTGTCTATTTTCACCCAATCTGTTTCTTTTGGTGGAATTTTATTCTTCAAAAAGGTAACTACCTGATCATATTTCCGCATCACTTCTGGACCTGGCGCTCCTGTTTTGGCATCCCTTGGATATTCTACAGTTGGCCAATCAATTGTAATCTTACATTCCGTCCATAAATCAGCAGGCACTACTATGTCAAACAATCCATCTAGATCTATCCACAGCACTTTTGACACTTTAACAAATCTCTCCACTTGTCTGTACCATTCTACTGGTTTCTCTCTCAATTTTGGGAAGTCATTTGTAAATGACAGTATATCCTGTCTGGTCCACGGAACATGCACATAACTACCACCTGGTGTTTCTCTCATTGGGTACTCTCTGGTAACTGGTTCCTTATCTGTCATTGCAAAAGCTAAAGCTGCTTTATCTGTCGTTTTCTCATTCCTCTTTGTCCATCTGTTTCTCCATCTATCCACATCACCCCATTTTCTCAATAAAACAATCAGCTCTTTTATCTGGGTCAGTCTTCCTGATGTGTTCAAATTTTCTATGTCTTTCTCACAAAAATCTACTCTGTACGGTTTCTGTAATGTCCTCACTTTCACAAATTCCACTCCTAATTCACCTGCAATCTCTTCCAATTTGTCATGTAAATTTCTAGCTCTCCATGTAAGACTCTTACACAAAAACATAATCTCATCATCCTGATAATTCTTTAGTTTTTCCGTTCCAATTGTTCCCAAAATCAACTCTTCCATGTCTATTTTTAACCTAATTACATCTAATGGTTTTTCTTCAGGTTCTTTCGCTTTTAGCGCTTTCATCCATTCATTTAACTCTTCTGGAGTCGGACCTACAGGTGTACTATTTAATTCAATCCAATCACTGGTTCTTTCTGGTGTTCCTGATGCGGACTCTGTCACCATAGGTATTCTTCTAACCTCACTCTCATTTATCGTCAAATTTGTAGGTGGACTTGGTCTACACGTACTCGCCGAATTGTGTGCACCTTCCTTATTCAGTTCCATCCCTTCTCTTTTTCTTTGCATATGTGAATTCATGGGAATCACCAAAGAATGTTCATTTATTTTCTGATTTTCAAAAATTGGCATTACTGGACCTATCGTTACTGGTACAGTTACAGCTTCCATATTCTTTGTCAATTCTCTTATTTTCTCTGTCAATTCTTTTGTCGTTTTTGCTAGTTCAGTTGCATTGTCACTTTCTGTCTCATCATTTTGTGAATTTTTAAATGTTTCTTGTGACCTATTTATTTCATTTCTTCGTTCGGGTTTTTTATTCCTCTCAGTTTCCATTTGTGGTGCATTAGGTGTCACCACTACAGAAGTCTGTTGATATGGAGGTGGATTTCTGTTTAAAATATCTTCCAGCAATTCGTCATCCGTTTCACTACCACCATACACATACTTTTCTACCACTACATGTTTCTTTTTCTCAGTACACTTTCTCTTTGCTTCTTCCTCAACCGCAAAAGCTGGAAACAAACCTCCTGCCATGTTAGCGTATCTCCAACGCTTTACTCTGTCCTCATGATTTATTCCCCACAACCTTCCTGGTATAAACTCATGATTCTTCAATCCTCTAGATCTCTCTCGTTCATACATCTCATCTTCCCATTCCGCTAAAGCTTCAAACTGTGTTGGTCTAGGTCTAGGTTCTAACATTACCATCTTTTCTCGCAAGTTCCGTAATACAGCTACATTAAATGAACCATTCTCAGGAAAAGCCAATGCTCCATCGTTCTTGGTGTATTTTGTCCAATTTTCTAACCAAATGCATGTATGATATCCATATTTCAGCATCATATGTGAAGCTGGTGACTTCGGCGGAGGAATAATTTGTCCCTCTCTAGTCACTACCTTTTTGTCCTTCTTAAAGAAGTTCTTAACTTTCGACATCCAAGACGTTTTCTCTCTTCCATACTCATAGTACGTCATGATTCACAACCTTTCTCTCCTACAACAATCGGCAAATCAACTCTTTTCCCTATGCGTTTATTTCAACCAATGCTAGCGCGACTCACACCAACACTCCAATCACAACGATTTCTGTCTAAGGCGCACTGTCCAATCCCAGCGCGGCTTTTGTCTACGTCACTTCGCTCCTGTTCTCATGTGACTAGCGCACTGTCCAATCCCAGCGCGGCTTTTGTCTACGTCACTTCTGCTCTTGACCCCTCCTTTACAAAATTTATCGGCAATTTCTTTTTCAACAATTCTTGTTAGTTACAACATTTTATCCACATTTCCATTGTCTGATTCACTAAACCGAAAAGATAGCTTTGACCATTCACACAAGAATTCTGTATTTTCCAGTAGGCAGCGCTTACCTCTACCCTACCACAGAACTTTCAGTTACGTCGATAAAGTAGCACTTCCCTCTACCTTACCCTTCTTTCAAGCAAACGATAAACCCGTTTCTCTGGGGATAAAACACATGTGGAGACTATACTGCTCCTGAGAATTAAGGCCAGAGTTTCACAAGAAAACCGATCACTATTTCACTCACACACCTTTTATACGCAAAATGTCCCTAAATAACACAACCTGTGTTATTACCAAATTGAACTCAGACAGTGTAAAATTCCATGCGACTTCTCTTGCCACACGTGTTCCACTTCCTACTTCCCGGAAGCGTGAAAACTTACATATAACATAACGCGACTCAACAAAAAGTGTTAGACATAAAACTTATCAATAATCTATAATCAAAAAATCAATAATCACCAAACTAATCTATAGTAACCATAACTCTGCTACCAAGAAATCTGATCCAGCGCTTACAATAAAAATATTTTCTCCTACTATGTTTTTGGGTCATCCAGGTGCAATTATTTCTCTAACACACACACACTATATCCATATGACGGTGGGGCCCATAACACCGCATATACATTCACTTACTCATTTATTTCCCTGGATTTTCCTCCGACATGAAACCTAGGAGAAAAACGATTTGCTGGAAGGAGACGGGATACCTCTTTTATAAAGACACAATAATTTTCATTTGCTTTTAAGGTATTCCGCTCATTGGTCGATGGACCAACTAGTAGGAATCAGTTGATGGTGATTAAGACCAGCTCAATCACAATGAACTCTTTTACCAAAACATTATTAATCATTATGCTAAAGAAAATCACTGAGTCATTGGTTTAAAGAATAATAAAGTTTATATAAAGTTTTGAATGCAGAAAATTCAGGATTAATTTATTATTCAGATCATTGCGTTTATCATCTTTATAAGAATAATTGCAAATTGCATGTCACTTTTATTAGACCGAAAATGAGGTTATCATACTAAAGACTCTATAGATCAACCTATCTATCTCTCGGGGAAATCCTAATAATTCTAATATAAATCTTGTCAAATGCTAGTTCTCCTAAAGCGGCATTTCATACTCAACTGGAAAAGGAAAATAACAGCAGCAGCATCAGCTCGTCAGCATCAGCAACCGCAAACTCTCCCATCTACAGCATCTAACTTCTTCAGCATCTCCCGCAGCATCCCGCAGCATTCTAACCCCCTCCCACTAAGAGTAGGTCTTCTTATACCCTAATTCTAGCTTACAGCATAAAATGTTTCTTCTTACATGGCGCGATTCATTCTCATTGGTCCAAAACTCAGGTCCCTATACATTCTAATCAAGCTTCCTGGTCTTAACTAGTTCCGTGAGGAATGTCCATGCAAGCATCGTTTCCCACAGTTCATGCACTTGCTCATCCGTTTCGATCAGTCCAAATTGTTTCTTTTTCTGCAACAATTGTATAATAATGTTCTTTCTATTGATTCAACCAGGCTTCTCACGCTTCTTGCTGATCATCTTGGCACACATCTGCTCAGAAGGGTCACAGCAGCCTTGACCATACTTTCATCCTAGCCTCTCGGCATCAGCACGTGATCATCTCTTTGCAACAGCCTCTCTCCTCTATCACGTGGTCGCATCCGCTCCTGCGCACTCTAATAACTCGCGGCCATTTTATATTGCTGCTCAGCAGGCCTAAGCGCACTATTTCTAAAGAAAACAAAATGTTATTAAAACAATGAAATATAAACCCTTTCGTTTCCCTCCCGTCTTTCTACGTACCCCAATTAGGTATTACCTAGCAGAAGCAACATATAAAGCTGTCCCTTACTTACCATCGCTTTATTTTGCAACCACACGTTTTATTCAAAGCACGAAAACATGCATTTTATTATCATTTTAGTACGCAAAATATTATGTTATATTAGAAACGTAAACAACTATTAGTTCATTACTTTGCACATAAAACTGCGTGTTATCCTTTTCCCAGACATACATTGTTGGTTATTTACTTGAACGAACATGTTTATTGTTATTATACGAAAATATTAGGAGGTTAAAATTTTTATATTTACCCTGCTCCATCAACTCCCCCTTTGGTGATTTTTAACATCACCACACAAACCCAAGTTATACAATTTTCTCAGACAGCATATATCTTTTATCCATTTGCTTTTGTTAGTTTTTATACTTCTGTATCACTTTCAACTTGTCTCTTTGTCTTCTTGTACAGGTTCTCTTTTATTTCTTCTAATTCTATTTCACCTATTTCTCTCTCTCTCTCTTTGTTTATCATATTTTCTTTTTCTAACTTTTTCTGCTTTCTTCGTCTCTTTATACATGTTACTGCAAGCTTCAATACTAATATTATTATTATTATCATGGTTGCTATTATTATTACTTTCCCTATTATTAATCCACTCATTCTTGTTAACCAATTCGTTACAGAAGAAAACCCTTTACCAAGTTTTCCCCAAACACTTTCAACCTCCAGTGGTACTAGTTCTTTGTGCAAATTTGTAATATTTGTTATATACTTCTGTATATTTTCGCTTTTATCAGGAATGTAAGTGCAACAATGTTGGACTTTCAGCATTCCACAGACTCCGCCCTCTTTTGCCAAAAGAATGTCAAGGGCAAGACGATTTTGCATCACCATAGCTCTCATGGCAACCATTTCGGTATTTACCATTAAGAACCCTCCAGCAGTATCTGTAGATAAACGATCTACTACTGTGGATAATTTCCGAATTCTGAATGCATTCAAAGATATTCCCACTGCTGGTATCAATGCACCAAAAATATCACCTACTATTTCTGAAAAACTTTCCCTTTTTCTACGTGTAAAGGTATTTATCATTTTGTGTGTTCCTTTTTCTTTTCTATCCACATGAAAAATCTTTGGAAAGACCAGGCCTAAATAACATGATCCATACCAATGGTCCGGCAACCTATAATAAGCCCTATTCCCACAAACATAATAAATCCCTGGAAATATTGGATCTTTTCCCCCTTTGAATCCCCATCCACCTATAATTAGGTAATTGTCATAGCAATTACTGGAACCCACAAAATAATTGTCATATCTTGTCTTATTTCTTCTAATGCACAACCTTCCCTGTTGGGGCCAATCCAGAGTCATAGCTGCATTTATCTTTTTCTTGTCATGATGGTCTTCCTCAAACGCCCAAAGAGGTGTTTTTGTCTCTTCAATTACTTTTCTTTCAAATTTCACTCTTCTTTCCTCAACCATTTCTAGAAATACTTTTTCTTCTTTCTTTAACTCACAGGTAAGGTTGTACCTAAATATATTATCTAATGTTAAAATCTTATCTTCTAAGAAATATTCACCAAAAATCTTTCCCTCTTTTATTTTATTAAGCTCGGGAACTACAGAAACCTTTGCAAAAATCCTATCTACATCAGTGTAATAATATTCTAATCTGCCTGTTTTATAAAATAAGCTTGCTAATACACTACATGTTATTCCATACGTCAAAGGGAGGTGATGATAAGTCACACCCTCTGCTACAGATGCAGGCAACTGCATACAAACATAACAATCCCTTACATCCATTGTTTCTACGTACTCATACAGTAATTTAGTAAACACATTCTTTGAAAAGTCTGTTATTGATTTATCCTTATGTAATTCTGCACTACTCCTTAAAATAACTGGCTCTTGAGTGTTAGCTCCTTTTTCTTTCTCAGTGTTATTAGACTTTTCCACTACAGCTAAACTAATTGGAATAGTTATTGCTAAAACTACCCATACTGTTATTAATAATCCTGTACAAAAACAGCACATTTTGCACCATCTTTTTAAAAACTCACATTTACATTTTCTATCTCTAATATTCTCCATTTTGTACTTGTTTTCTAGAAAATTGTGTCACTACACCTCAGAAATGACTTGCTTGCCACTCTGTACTTTCAGAATGTTGTCTTTGCTTGGTTCTTTCTTCAATTCTTTCTCAGAATTCTTTCCTTGTCACATCCGGTAATTTTGTCAGTTCAGTGTTTTTGTCAAATCCGGTAAACTATCTACAGTGTCAAATCCGGTAAACTATCTACAGTGTCAAATCCGGTAAACTATCTACAGCAACCACTTCAGGTTTGTTTCTTCAGGTTTGTTGCACTTCACTTTCTCCCATCAGGTTTCTTTGTTCTGGGTTCTTGTGAGTGTTCAATTCTTCTTTGTAGCTAGTCAGAGCACGATACAACCATTCAGGTGATCTGTACTTCTGATTCACTTTCTTTATTCTTTTTGTTTTCTGCAAGTGTTTACCACCTTGTTTTCCTTGCTCCTTTTGACTTGTTATTTCATTCACTTGTTCAGCACTTTTTCCATCCAATTTTACTATTCTGTATCTTAATCTTCTTACTTCGTTGGGCCAATTGTCTCCTTTTCTCGGCCTTTTTGCTTCACTCCCTTTTTCCTCTCTTTCTGTTTTCCAATTTCTTTTTCTTGTCTCTAGTTTTTCATTTCTTTCTTCTCCACTTTCTTCTGATTCTGTTTCAATCTTTTCGTTATTTCCTCTTATTTTGAAACTAATTATTTCGCTTTCAGCTACTTGTGGTTCTTTTCTTATCTTCCTTCGTTCACCTACTTCTGTCCCTCCTCGAGGTTCTTCCGGTTTTGTGTCAGTTTCTCTATCTGCTTCTAAATTTCCCTGTTCTTGTGTTTGACTATCTGTCCCTACTGCTCCTCGGGGCTTTTCCGATTTTTCTAACTTTTGGTCTGAAACTCTCCCTTCTTTATCTATTAAAATTATCTTCGAAGGAATTCTACCACCACTTGTACTTGGTTGTTCACTGTCACTGTTTTCTGGCTCAGTTTCTTCTCTTATGCTTTCAAAATTCCACTTTGTCTTTATAATTTCTTCTCCTTCTGACTGTTCTGTATCAGATTCTGAACTGGTATCAGATATTTCCAGATGTCGACTTACAGGTCGATCTTCAAATTCTGGAACTTCAGCTATTTCCTCTATTTCTTCTTCTTCTTCTATCGTTTCATTTGTAGTTGGGTCTCCCAGATGTCGACTTACAGGTCGATCTTCAAGTTCTGGCACCCTGTTTGTCTCCTCTTCTCTTTCTGATGCTGAACTGTTGTCTATTATTTCCAGATGCCGACTCACAGGTCGATCTTTAGGTTCTGGAACTCTGATGGTGTGGCTGGCATGAACCCAGTGTTTCACTCCTGCACACTTAACTGCGGTCGTTGTCACTAGGATCACTTGTCGTGGTTCGTCCCAGCGAGGAACCAAACAATTTCTTCTCCGGTGGACTTTTATTCGAACCCAATCTCCTGGATTCAAGTCGTGTGCTGGTTTTCTTTCAAGAGTGGTCGCATCCGGTCCAACCTGATGAAACACAGAACGCACCACATCAGCCAATCCTTTGCAATAATCCAGTAGTAGATCATCAGTTATAGTCAGTAGCTTGTTGAAAGGTACTTGTGCTTGTCTCATTGCTCGTCCCATGATTATCTCATGTGGACTGAGTCCAGTCTTCCTTTCCGGAATACTTCTGATTGTCATCAGAACCAATGGCAAAGCATCTGGCCATTTCAGTCCTGTAGCTTGACACATTTTTCCTAACCTGTTCTTGATTGTTCCATTTACTTGCTCTACTATTCCAGAAGCCTCTGGTCTGTATGCACAATGCAGTTTCTGTTTAATACTAAGGGCTTCACAAATCAGTTTAACTAATTCGTTTTGGAAATGTGTTCCTCTATCTGTTTCAATCGTGACTGGAAAACCATACCTCGGAATGAATTCTCTCAGCAAAAGTTTTGCTACTGTGATACTGTCATTCCTTCTTGTTGGATATGCCTCCACCCAACGGGAAAACAAACAGACGACCACTAAAACATACCTCAATCTGCTGCAAGGTGGCATTTCTATGAAATCCATCTGCATTCTGGTAAAAGGACCCCCTTCTCGTCCTATTCTTCCTAGACTCACTACTGTCTTCCTTCCTGGATTTAACTGTTGACAAATCAGACATCTTTGACAAAGACTCTCAGCTATGGCTCTGAATTTTGGATTGTACCATGTTTGTCTAAAAGTCTGATCATTGAATCTCTCCCAATATGGGCTTGCCCATGGTACATCCGTGCCATGTCAGAAATCATGCTATCAGGCATAACTGGTCTCTCATCCCTGTAAACCCATACATCAGTTTCTTCATGTTTCCTACATCCTGCTTTTAGCCATGTATCTTTTTCTTCATCTTCTGCAGCCTCTTGTAACTGTCTTACCTCATCCCATGTTTCAATTGAGTTAGTAAAAAGCAATGGACAAGAAATATGCTCTCTCTCGCGGCATTTGTTTAAAGAGACCACATTCTTTGCACAGTACTGTGCCATTTCGTCAGCATATTTGTTGCCAACAGTAATGTAGTCTTCCCCATTTTTATGTGCATTGCACTTCACTACAGCAATCTCTTTAGGCAGCTGTATCGCCTCAAGCAACCTTTTCACAAAATCTCCATTCCTTATGGGTGTCCCTGCAGACGTCAAGAAACCCCTTTGTGACCAAATCTGACCAAAGTCATGCACGACCCCAAAGCCGTACTGACTGTCAGTCATAATCGTAACCCGTACATTTCTTCCCAACTTACATGCTTGAATCAGAGCTACTAATTCTGCAACTTGGGCAGACCGTACACCTTTCAGACAAGATGCTTCCAATACAGTTGCTACTGTGCAAACTGCATATGCTGCACTTAGAACTCCATCACTCGTTCTCAAACATGAGCCATCCACAAACAGAATATAATCTGATTCTTTCAAAGGCTCATCTCGGATGTCAGCTCTTGGTTTAGTACAGTATTCGAGCACATTCAGACAATCGTGATCTACTTCATCCATTTCAATCACATTCTCTTCATCTGGCAATGATGTTGAAGGATTCACATTCATACATCTGTCAATGGTCACATTATCTGCACTCAAAATTACCTTTTCATACCTAGTCAGCCGACTATGTGTCATGTATTGTGTTTTCGTTCTTGTCAAGAGAATTTCCACAGAATGGGGAACATACACTCTCAATGGATACCCCATCACTATGCCTTCACTCTGTTCCAGACTCACACAAGTAGCAGCAACCGCTTTCAAACATCCAGGCAACGCTCTGGCTACAGGGTCTAAAACAGCTGAAAAATATGCAATTGGTCTTTTCATAGTTCCATGTCTCTGTACCAAAACTGAAAATGCACATCCATCTCTTTCACTGCAAAACAGCTCAAAATCTTTCTCATAGTCAGGCATTCCTAATGCTGGAGCCTCACACAATTTCTTTTTCAGCTCTTTGAATGCTTTCATTTCTTCATCATTCATTTCAAAAGGATCTTTAACATCCTTCTTTGTCAGTTTCTGCAATGGTTTAGCAATTAGTGAAAAACCGCTTATCCATTGTCGACAATATCCAACCATTCCCAAAAACATTCTTACCTCTCTTTGTGTCATTGGAGCTCTCATTCCTTGAATCATTTTTATTCTCTCTGTCGTTACCTTTCGTACTCCTTTCTCAATTTTATGCCCTAAATACTGGACTTCTTGTTTACAAAACTGCAATTTTGAAGGGGACACTTTATGTCCTCTTTTTGCTAAATGATTCAGCAAAGCAATCGTGTCATTGACACAGGCTTCTTTCGTTTTTGATGCCACCAGTAGGTCATCAATATACTGAACCATTACTGACTTTTCTGGCATTCTTAAGTCTTCCAATGATTTCTTTAAGATCTGATTAAAGATTGAGGGACTCTCTGTATACCCTTGAGGAATTCGGCACCATGCCAAAATACGCTCTCCAAACCTAAACGCAAATATTGGCTGGCTATCTGGATGTAATGGAATAGAGAAAAATGCATGACATAAATCAATCACAGTGTACCACTCTGCTTCGCGTGGAATCTGGTATAGAATCACGGCAGGATTCGGTACTATTGGGCAACAAGGTACAACAATTTTGTTTACCTTTCTTAAATCCTGTACGATTCTATATGTTCCATTTGGCTTTTTCAGTCCCATTATTGGCGAATTACATGGACTGCTCATGATTTCTTTTAGAATTCCTTGTTCAATCATTTTATTTATTACTGGCGTTATTCCTTCAATTATTTCTGGAGTCAATTTATACTGAGGCGTATTTGGGTAACTCGTTCCTTCTTTTACGGAAATTTTTACGGGATCTACTCCTTTCATTAATCCTACATCTTCTCCTGTCAAGTCCCATACTTCTTCTTTTACTGTCCCTTTCAACTCAATTGGGATTTTCTCTGCATCAAATACAGGAAACAAATGATTTACTTCTGGTTCCAAATTTACCATTGTCATTTTGTACAGCACATCCTCATCTGGAGTCTGAAATGCAATTCCGTCTGGAGTACAATAAATTGTGCAGTTCATCTTACACAATAAATCGCGTCCTAAAAGGTTAACGGGACTACAATCACACACCACAAATCGGTGCATTTCATTAAATGGACCAATTTTCACCTTTACTAATCTAGTAAGAGGCGTTTCAATTTGCTGATTGGAAACTCCAACCACTTGTATATGTTCACCTGAGAGAGGAAGATTTGGAATTTCCACTGACCTAACAGTAGAACGGGTAGCTCCAGTGTCAACAAGGAATGTTATATTTGCACCATTCACTTCTCCATCCACAAATGGACCTGACTGGTCTACCTCTAGAGTTGCGCCAAGCACGCACTCTCCCCTCTCTTTCAGACACCGTCATGAGCTTTCATACGACTCATCCTCACTCTGTCGTAACCAATATTGTGAGATTTCAGCTGCACGTGACAACTGTTTTACCTGTTCTCCTCCGTAGAATCCTGTTTCTGCACTGTACTTCTGTTGATTAGCACTCTTGGGAAGTGGTGGTTGTGGCACCTGACCTTGTTGAGTAACTACCTCACTCTGCACCTGTGAATTTAATGTTTGATTTTCTACATTAGGTTTAGGAGGAAATTTACACTCGTTTCTCCAATGCCCTAGCTTTCCGCAATTGTGGCATGGCCACTTTTTCTTCGCCTCATCTATGCTCATTTGTCCTTTTCCTTTACCTATATTAGGTCGGGATTTAAACTGTCCTGTTTCACTGCTAGTATTATTCAATTGAGCTTCTTGCTTCTCTGCAACTTTCACCTGTGCCCACATGGCTTTTTCTTTCAATTTACGCTGTTTACTCTCAATTTCATCACTGCAATACTTAGCATATCTCAAAACTTCGTCCACTGTGCTATTCTGCCACCCTATCAAATGCTGCTTAATCCTTTCACTTATCTCCGGTGTTAATCCATACACGAACCTATATACAAAATGACTCATGTCCTTCTCACTTAGCGTCTCATAACCACTATACTGTTTGAAAACCAACAACAATCTCTCATAGTACGCATGCACTGATTCTTTGCTTTCCTGTGTTGTTCTGTCTATTTTCACCCAATCTGTTTCTTTTGGTGGAATTTTATTCTTCAAAAAGGTAACTACCTGATCATATTTCCGCATCACTTCTGGACCTGGCGCTCCTGTTTTGGCATCCCTTGGATATTCTACAGTTGGCCAATCAATTGTAATCTTACATTCCGTCCATAAATCAGCAGGCACTACTATGTCAAACAATCCATCTAGATCTATCCACAGCACTTTTTACACTTTAACAAATCTCTCCACTTGTCTATACCATTCTACTGGTTTCTCTCTCAATTTTGGGAAGACATTTGTAAATGACCGTATATCCTGTCTGGTCCACGGAACATGCACATAACTACCACCTGGTGTTTCTCTCATTGGGTACTCTCTGGTAACTGGTTCCTTATCTGTCATTGCAAAAGCTAAAGCTGCTTTATCTGTCGTTTTCTCATTCCTCTTTGTCCATCTGTTTCTCCATCTATCCACATCACCCCATTTTCTCAATAAAACAATCAGCTCTTTTATCTGGGTCAGTCTTCCTGATGTGTTCAAATTTTCTATGTCTTTCTCACAAAAATCTACTCTGTACGGTTTCTGTAATGTCCTCACTTTCACAAATTCCACTCCTAATTCACCTGCAATCTCTTCCAATTTGTCATGTAAATTTCTAGCTCTCCATGTAAGACTCTTACACAAAAACATAATCTCATCATCCTGATAATTCTTTAGTTTTTCCGTTCCAATTGTTCCCAAAATCAACTCTTCCATGTCTATTTTTAACCTAATTACATCTAATGGTTTTTCTTCAGGTTCTTTCGCTTTTAGCGCTTTCATCCATTCATTTAACTCTTCTGGAGTCGGACCTACAGGTGTACTATTTAATTCAATCCAATCACTGGTTCTTTCTGGTGTTCCTGATGCGGACTCTGTCACCATAGGTATTCTTCTAACCTCACTCTCATTTATCGTCAAATTTGTAGGTGGACTTGGTCTACACGTATTCGCCGAATTGTGTGCACCTTCCTTATTCAGTTCCATCCCTTCTCTTTTTCTTTGCATATGTGAATTCATGGGAATCACCAAAGAATGTTCATTTATTTTCTGATTTTCAAAAATTGGCATTACTGGACCTATCGTTACTGGTACAGTTACAGCTTCCATATTCTTTGTCAATTCTCTTATTTTCTCTGTCAATTCTTTTGTCGTTTTTGCTAGTTCAGTTGCATTGTCACTTTCTGTCTCATCATTTTGTGAATTTTTAAATGTTTCTTGTGACCTATTTATTTCATTTCTTCGTTCGGGTTTTTTATTCCTCTCAGTTTCCATTTGTGGTGCATTAGGTGTCACCACTACAGAAGTCTGTTGATATGGAGGTGGATTTCTGTTTAAAATATCTTCCAGCAATTCGTCATCCGTTTCACTACCACCATACACATACTTTTCTACCACTACATGTTTCTTTTTCTCAGTACACTTTCTCTTTGCTTCTTCCTCAACCGCAAAAGCTGGAAACAAACCTCCTGCCATGTTAGCGTATCTCCAACGCTTTACTCTGTCCTCATGATTTATTCCCCACAACCTTCCTGGTATAAACTCATGATTCTTCAATCCTCTAGATCTCTCTCGTTCATACATCTCATCTTCCCATTCCGCTAAAGCTTCAAACTGTGTTGGTCTAGGTCTAGGTTCTAACATTACCATCTTTTCTCGCAAGTTCCGTAATACAGCTACATTAAATGAACCATTCTCAGGAAAAGCCAATGCTCCATCGTTCTTGGTGTATTTTGTCCAATTTTCTAACCAAATGCATGTATGATATCCATATTTCAGCATCATATGTGAAGCTGGTGACTTCGGCGGAGGAATAATTTGTCCCTCTCTAGTCACTACCTTTTTGTCCTTCTTAAAGAAGTTCTTAACTTTCGACATCCAAGACGTTTTCTCTCTTCCATACTCATAGTACGTCATGATTCACAACCTTTCTCTCCTACAACAATCGGCAAATCAACTCTTTTCCCTATGCGTTTATTTCAACCAATGCTAGCGCGACTCACACCAACACTCCAATCACAACGATTTCTGTCTAAGGCGCACTGTCCAATCCCAGCGCGGCTTTTGTCTACGTCACTTCGCTCCTGTTCTCATGTGACTAGCGCACTGTTCAATCCCAGCGCGGCTTTTGTCTACGTCACTTCTGCTCTTGACCCCTCCTTTACAAAAGTTATCGGCAATTTCTTTTTCAACAATTCTTGTTAGTTACAACATTTTATCCACATTTCCATTGTCTGATTCACTAAACCGAAAAGATAGCTTTGACCATTCACACAAGAATTCTGTATTTTCCAGCAGGCAGCGCTTACCTCTACCCTACCACAGAACTTTCAGTTACGTCGATAAAGTAGCACTTCCCTCTACCTTACCCTTCTTTCAAGCAAACGATAAACCCGTTTCTCTGGGGATAAAACACATGTGGAGACTATACTGCTCCTGAGAATTAAGGCCAGAGTTTCACAAGAAAACCGATCACTATTTCACTCACACACCTTTTATACGCAAAATGTCCCTAAATAACACAACCTGTGTTATTACCAAATTGAACTCAGACAGTGTAAAATTCCATGCGACTTCTCTTGCCACACGTGTTCCACTTCCTACTTCCCGGAAGCGTGAAAACTTACATATAACATAACGCGACTCAACAAAAAGTGTTAGACATAAAACTTATCAATAATCTATAATCAAAAATCAATAATCACCAAACTAATCTATAGTAACCATAACACTGCTACCAAGAAATCTGATCCAGCGCTTACAATAAAAATATTTTCTCCTACTATGTTTTTGGGTCATCCAGGTGCAATTATTTCTCTAACACACACACACTATATCCATATGACGGTGGGGCCCATAACACCGCATATACATTCACTTACTCATTTATTTCCCTGGATTTTCCTCCGACATGAAACCTAGGAGAAAAACGATTTGCTGGAAGGAGACGGGATACCTCTTTTATAAAGACACAATAATTTTCATTTGCTTTTAAGGTATTCCGCTCATTGGTCGATGGACCAACTAGTAGGAATCAGTTGATGGTGATTAAGACCAGCTCAATCACAATGAACTCTTTTACCAAATCATGAAATTAATCATTATGCTAAAGAAAATCACTGAGTCATTGGTTTAAAGTATAATAAAGTTTATATAAAGTTTTGAATGCAGAAAATTCAGGATTAATTTATTATTCAGATCATTGCGTTTATCATCTTTATAAGAATAATTGCAAATTGCATGTCACTTTTATTAGACCGAAAATGAGGTTATCATACTAAAGACTCTATAGATCAACCTATCTATCTCTCGGGGAAATCCTAATAATTCTAATATAAATCTTGTCAAATGCTATTTCTCCTAAAGCGGCATTTCATACTCAACTGGAAAAAGAAAATAACAGCAGCAGCATCAGCTCGTCAGCATCAGCAACCGCAAATTCTCCCATCTACAGCATCTAACTTCTTCAGCATCTCCCGCAGCATCCCGCAGCATTCTAACCCCCTCCCACTAAGAGTAGGTCTTCTTATACCCTAATTCTAGCTTACAGCATAAAATGTTTCTTCTTACATGGCGCGATTCATTCTCATTGGTCCAAAACTCAGGTCCCTATACATTCTAATCAAGCTTCCTGGTCTTAACTAGTTCCGTGAGGAATGTCCATGCAAGCATCGTTTCCCACAGTTCATGCACTTGCTCATCCGTTTCGATCAGTCCAAATTGTTTCTTTTTCTGCAACAATTGTATAATAATTTTCTTTCTATTGATTCAACCAGGCTTCTCACGCTTCTTGCTGATCATCTTGGCACACATCTGCTCAGAAGTGTCACAGCAGCCTTGACCATACTTTCATCCTAGCCTCTCGGCATCAGCACGTGATCATCTCTTTACAACAGCCTCTCTCCTCTATCACGTGGTCGCATCCGCTCCTGCGCATTCTAATAACTCGCGGCCATTTTATATTGCTGCTCAGCAGGCCTAAGCGCACTATTTCTAAAGAAAACAAAATGTTATTAAAACAATGAAATATAAACCCTTTCGTTTCCCTCCCGTCTTGCTACGTACCCCAATTAGGTATTACCTAGCAGAAGCAACATATAAAGCTGTCCCTTACTTACCATCGCTTTATTTTGCAACCACAGGTTTTATTCAAAGCACGAAAACATGCATTTTATTATCATTTTAGTACGCAAAATATTATGTTATATTAGAAACGTAAACAACTATTAGTTCATTACTTTGCACATAAAACTGCGTGTTATCCTTTTCCCAGACATACATTGTTGGTTATTTACTTGAACGAACATGTTTATTGTTATTATACGAAAATATTAGGAGGTTAAAATTTTTATATTTACCCTGCTCCATCACAACATACACACTTTGGGGCCGATTCCGATCTCGGCCGGTAGTGCTCCGAATCGGATTCGGCTTTACCGGGTCCGATTCGGAGCCCTGTTTCCCGACCGAACCGTACGCGGGTCCGGCCGAGCGAGTACGATGCGAAATCGCCGACCGACTCGTCCGGGCGTCCCGACCGCTCCGACCGACTCGCTCCCGGCTCGAACCACTCCGACCGACTCGCTCGGACTCAACTCGCACCGCGCAATGGAGACGTTTCCCGGCCGGGTAAGTACGATGCGCGCCGCGAGCAGTCCGACCGAGCCGCGCACTCCGGCTCGAAAGAGCTGTCGGAGCCGTACTTTGGGTGTCCGTGTCGGACCCCCTGTACTGCGTAGCCGCGCGAGTCGCACACAGGGGGACCCATGGGTCCCCCCTACCTGTGCGTGTACGGCGCGAATCGCTTCGCCGCGTACCCGCTGTAGGGGCGCCCTTGTCCGACTCGCACCCATTGAGTCAATGGGAGCCCGCGTACGCGTTGTACGACCGGCTCCCATTGACTTCAATGGGAGTCCGACCGACTCGAGTCCGATAACATACGGCCGCATCGTACTCGTTCGGTCGGACTGCACGGGTCCGATTCGGTCGGAAATCTCTCCGGGTCCGGCTCGGTCGGAGAAATTTCCGGCCCGAATCGGAATCGACCCCTTTATGTGTGGCACAATCTGTTGCACGTCATGTCCACAGTGCATGGATGAAGGGTAAACAAAAGTCCACATGCCATGGGTTACTTCACCCATTGGCATCCTGCTGTGGTGACAGTTTATTTTTTGCGGGCACGTCCTGCTGTTGCACGCTCAGGGTGCTGACTGCTCTCTCTTGAGGCATCCGATGGTGTTCCCTGCCTCACACTACGCCGTCTGGGCTCGGCAATTGGTGGGGTGATGCTGCTTTGGCTTGAGAGCTCCTCACTGTCCCCTGAGCCCAGGAGACCTGTGCCACCTATGGTAGCTGTCTGCAGCTGGTCTACTGCATTTGTCACCTGCACCAACCCTTTGGCCACATCCTGGCTGCAGTGTGCCATTTCGACCTGCATGGTCACTGTGCGGCGTGACAGCACGGAAGTGGCATTGGACAAGCGGTTGACCGCCTTGCTATAGGTGTCCAGATGGGTGTAGAGACGTTGTTTCCCCCTGCGTCTGGATGCCTGGTCTCTTTTCATGGTGGCACAGAGTTCTTTTATTGCTCCCGTCATTTCCCTGATGCTGTCCGCACTGGCCTTATGTCCCTCATCTATTTTAACATTCAGCTCTCTGATGCCCTCCTTCATGTCAGTCAGGTTATGGTTCACAGACACCAGCTGCCTGTGTATTGACTTCATGCTTCTTGTTTGCAGCTGCTGTACCTTCACCACGGTGCCTTCCAGGCCGGAAAACACCGTAGGATCATCTACAGCGTCTGTGCTGGTGTGTGCCCTTGGCCTGCGTCTCCTGCAAGTGTCTTCTGTATGGTGCACAGGGGGCTGAACGTGGACCTGTTGTGCACGCTGTTCCTGCTCTGGCTGGGCCTCTTCCCCTATGGACTCTGGTTCTCCCTCCAAAAGTGGTAGTGGGGGCACAATCTGACGGTGTCTCCGTGGACAGGTGTTGGCAGTGTCGTCTGCTCTGTGTCCTCTTGCCCTGCCTGGTCCTCTGTGTGTGCTGCCTCCTCGGCTTCAGTATTGCCAGCCTGTGTTTCAGGTTCAACTGTAAATGAAAAAGCACTTTTTATTTTATGTTCAGCTCCACATTGTTCACTGAATAAAAGTTTCTGAATCTAGGTTAGCTAAGTACTGTCTAGCATTTTGTCCTGTACTAATTTGCTTGAACTGCTTATACATTGCTGTGTCTCATTGCTCCACTGTATTATGTGTGTGACTACATCTCCCATGATGCATTGCTGGGTCTGCAGGAAAATGTGGAATGGAGTTGCATTGTTACTTTGTAGTTGGGGCATTCCTGAGTGTGTGATTAAGTTGGTGATGTGTCAGGGCTGATTTAGCATGCATCTTGCCTTGTCTGGTGTTGGGAGTGTCGGAGCTGTCGATGTCAGCCACACCACTGATACTTTCCGGCTGTAGGGTGGACTCCACCAACTCCTCAAGGGGCGTGGATTCAGTGTCAGTTGATGTACCCCGCCAGTCTTCTTCGCCTCCGCAAGCCTGGTTGCCACCTTGTCCTTGGACCTGGAGCGCATGTCATACCAGCGCTTGCGTAGGTCAGGGATGGAGCGCTGGGTTACACCGATGGCATTCACCTTTGCCTGTATGTCCAGCCAGATTTTTCTTTTCTGTGATTCTGGGACATGAAGGGATTTTTTCCCAAACAGCAACTCATGGCTTTGGACCATCTCTTCAATCAGTACCTCCTGCTCCCGCTCACTGAATTTGTTCTTCCTTTTCCTCCCAGCCTCCTCCTTGTCCTTCTCCTGTGGATCCATTTGGTTTTGGTGGTGTTGCAGTCCAAAGTGGTTTGCTTCTCCTCCCAGCCTCTCACACAGCCTCAGGCAATCAGGAACAGCATGGGCAGTCACACTTCCTGGGTGTGATGTCATCAAGCTGCACCTGAATTGCAGATTCGCTAAAATTGCGATTTCTTATTTGCGAATTTGCAAATAAGGAATTGCTAATATGGAGTTCGCAAATGTATTCTGCGAATATTAAGGAATTGCTAATTTATTGCGAATATTTAATTACATCGCGGTTTGAGATTCTCAAATTGCGATTCGCTAGAAATCGCAAAATCAGAATCGCAAATAGCTTTTTTGATACATATGCCCCATAGAGTTAAGGAAGACGCAGGAGAGCCACTGTTACAATGTGAATGACACCCCTAGGATACACCAACTACAAGGAGGGCCTGCAAGGTACGCTGTAAGAATTTTGTTCAAGAATGAACAAGAGGAAGGAATGAAGCAGGGTCTAGTTTTTACCATATAGTGCCCCAGGCCCATTCTGTCCACATCTGAAGCATAAGAGTCTCAATTGTCCCTGCCAGCCCATAGACAGGGTTGTGTTAAAATTGTCCACACTGCCTTGAGCGTCTACTGAGGCAGTAGGCCCCAAGCCCTTCTGTACTCTCAGATGTATCTCTCCTATGACCTCTTCGTGTACATCTTTCTGAACATCAAGATGTAGCAATAACAGGATGCGTCTGTCATTTAGGAGAACAAAATTGGCCAAGAGTAGGAGTGGGGGCCGACTGGGCCAACTGGGACTTCCCACCTTTTGTATTCTTCTGCTTTCTTATAAAGGTTCCGAGAAGTGACGCAAATCATTTTCGATAAATGTTCAATTTCATTATGATTTACAGTCAAACATCAAGTGACCTTTTGGTAAACTTTTGTAATGTAGTGTCACTTCTGTGTTCCTAATATTTCCAGGAAGTGGCCAAAGGTCTGCGGTCAATAGTTCCTCATTAAAAGAGTATAAAGATCTGCTCTTCAGTCCATTCGATGGTCTACCTCGCACAAGTGATCCCATGGGTCATGATGCGTGTGGTCTCTCTTAGCCATCTTCTCTAGCATCTTTGGCTGAGGCTATAATGCTTATTGTATTTTGAAATTCTTTGTCTCTCTCTCTCTCTCACTTTCCTTTGCGTTGCCATGATTTTAGAACTTACTTTATTGCATAGTTTTTCTCGTCGTTTCAAATATGTCCCTGACACATGGTCTTTGCTAAGACTGCATAGCTTTAATATTGAATAATGATGTGTTTCTTGACATTTATTGTTTTTCCTTATTTTAGATAGAGCACCCCTGCTCAAATTAAGATGGTGTAGTCCACTCAAAAAAACACCCTCTAACACACTTATTATAGTCTGGGAAGATCATAATGGGCTGGGAGGCATATGTAAGGACCCCATTCAGCCGTGCGTGTTGGACGGTCATATCTCGGTCCTTGTAGTTAAAGAAACGGGCAATTATTGGACGGGGACGTGCCCCGGGAGGCGGTTTCTGCTGCAGAGCACGATGAGCCCATTCGATGATGAAACATGTAGACAGGGAATCAGGAGGGAGCCAGTCCATAAGCCACTTGGTCAGGAATTCCGCTGTGTTAAAGTTCTCGCAGCCCTCGGGAAACCCCACAAAGCGAAGATTATTCCGACGCGCTCGACCCTCCGCTTCTTCGACTCTTGCAGCCAGGCCGCACGTCAACGACTCCAAGTTGGACATCTTTTTTTGAAGAGTAGTAACTGCATCCTCCACTGTGGAGATTCGTGATTCGGTTTCAGTTATTCTCTGAACTGCGTTACGGAGGTCCAGGCGAAGAAGCATAACATCCGATCCAACTGCGCCGATTTTGGCCTCGAGCGCATCCCTGGACTGCATGATAGCCGCCAACAACACAGCATTGTCAGGGATTGTGGTTGCCACGCTCTTGGGGGCAGATGATTGGGCACCGGTGTACTTGTCCATAGTAGATTGTTTAGATGTGGCCCTGGAAGGTTTATCTTTAGCCATTTTACGCAAGTCCGAGGAGGTGCACCACCCAATAAGTGTCCAGTGCAGAGTGAATGCCGGTATGTCACTGACACACGGCCAGTACACCAAGTCACTCCGCCAGCATCCAGGGGCGGAAACCGGGGGAAGGCCGCTCACCCACAAGCCGCACCAGGACCTAGCCTGGCTGCCTCCGCAGGCAGCAACCCCCAACCCCCCTAATGGGTGTCTCCAGCCCCCAGTACCTCAACAGTGGCCCGGCCGATGTCTCCACTGTAGATCGCTCCGGCGTACCTTAGGATCAGCACAGGGTTACGGTGAGACAGGCCACAGATACTTCAACACCATATGGCGGCCCGCTCTATAGGTGCGGAGTGCAAAAAGAACAATTGATGGACAGAATGCAGAACAATGTCATACATTCACCCCAGTCCAGAGATCTGGGCCTAAATCCATCTTTTTTTGCTCACCATGCCATTCCAGTTTGGACCCAGCCATATGCAAATCAGTCTTGACCCTGCTCCCAATGGGAACAGTCCAGCCCGAATTGCCAGGCGAGGTCTTCCCTGGACTGGAAACAAGCATCGTAGGACCGGTTTCGGGCTTTCAGCCCTCATCAGCCAGGATAGCTTGACTCCAGTGGCATGGAGAGCACGGGACCCACGTCTGGGCATACCCGTCCCACTCGGGGTGACTAATGCAAAAAGAACAATTGATGGACAGAATGCAGAACAATGTCATACATTCACCCCAGTACAGAGATCTGGGCCTAAATCCATCGTTTTTTTGCTCACCATGCCATTCCAGTTTGGAACCAGTGATGGAGCAAGAACTCAAAATGAGACTTGCTCGTAAGCAATCCTCTCACAGTATTAATTAATTAAACTTTGTAATGTCTTTACTAATAAATGCATACACAAACACAGTATCCGAGAGAAGCTTGCCTATGTGTTTGAACTAATAAGTAATGCTTGTCTAATCCAAAATGGCCGCTAAAGCGCGGGAACTCCATTGCGCATGTGTCAACCATATCACGTGGTATGACGTCTTTCTTTGCTTGGAGGGAAAACTTTGCTTCTGCGCAGTGTGTGCTAAAATGGCTGCTTAATGTTTTCACGTGCTAAAGCTTACGGATTTGCTGCAATTAACACTGTGGTATTCTAATGCAACTAATGCGGGATAGATTTTATAATTAAATGGGAATAGAGTAGAAATAGGGGGTATACAGTGAAGACATTTATTTTTGATTTTAATATGTTTCTTCTTTGATTTCTATTAGTTCGTAAAATGGGGCCTGGGTTAACGGAATGGCAGCCCGAGAACTATGGGATGTGCGCATGCGCTCTGAAAATCAAGGCACAGCGATGAAGTCAACTTGGTGACATCCAAGGCCATGACCTGTTGGCCAACTCCACTACATCCGCGATGTTCTCTCAAATGCAACATTTTATATACATTTTGTATTAAACTTTGTCGTGAGACGGGTGGGAAATAAAGCAAATGTATTAATTGTGAGGGGCAGTATTTAAAAACAATGGGCTTAAAGAAATTGAACTAAATTGACATGGTGTGAGGATCAACCCCCTGTCCCTGTCCAATCAGAAGTAGTGGGCCTATAATTTTGAAACATTAGTGGGAGGTACCTGGGTGTAGAAGGGTATAATAGAAGACGGAGGTCCTCATCCTTGGTTCCAACCCTTCAGCCTGGGACGACTCCTGGTGGCCAACATCACTGGGAACAGCCCCGCCACCCACCGACCACGTACGCAACCTAGGGGTCATCCTCGACCCCACCCTCTCCATGACTAAGCAGGTCAACGCCGTTTCCTCATCCTGCTTCAACATCCTCCGAATGCTCCGCAGGATCTTCAAGTGGATCCCCACCGAAACAAGAAAAACAGTCACCCAGGCCCTCGTCACCAGCAGGCTGGACTTCGGAAACGCCCTCTACGCAGGAACGACGGCTAAGCTCCTGAGACGGCTGCAACGCATCCAGAACGCCTCTGCATGTCTTATCCTCGACATCCCCGACGCAGCCACATCACACCCCACCTGAGAGACCTGCACTGGCTCCCTGTCAACAAGAGGATAACCTTCAAGCTCCTCACCCACGCACACAAAGCACTCCACAACTCCGGACCAGCCTACCTCAACAGACGACTCAGCTTCTACACCCCCACCCGCCAGCTCCGCTCGACCAGCCTCGCCCTCGCCACAGACCCCGCATCCGGAAAATGACCGCCGGCGGCAGATCCTTCTCCCACCTCACCGCCAAGACCTGGAACACCCTCCCCACCAACCTCCGACAGACCCAAGACCTACTGGCCTTCAGAAGACTCCTCAAGACCTGGCTCTTCGATCAGTAGCAGCACCACCCCCCTCTTCCCCCAGCGCCTTGAGACCCTTGCGGGTATGTAGTGCGCTTTATAAGTGACATGATTGATTGATTGATTGATAGATATAGAATTAGCTAATTAGTTAGCTCAGACACGAGAGATCAGGTTTTGGTGCTTGACGAGCTGATCGATTGCAGACTGAATCGCTGTCCAGAGAGGTCCTGAGGTGGGGGCGGCGGATTCCATTAGAAGGAAGACACGGAAGAAATCGAGGAGGAGCGAAGTGACAGAGAGGGGAACGACGCAGGCGTCGTTGGTAGAGAGGTCACCTATCCTGTTCTGAACCTGGTCCGGAGGTCTTGATCTTCATCCTTCCTGGGACCCTTTTCCAACTCCTTGTCCAAGGGGTTTGGTTCTCACACTCTTAGGTAACTATAAGCATAAACTTTAGCAGTACTGCTGTCTCTATCTTCTTCTTTCTGAGGGACCGTCATATGATTGATAAATGATTATTTAGTATGCTTCATCCTTGATATACGATTAAGTATTATGTGGTTTTGTAATTTACTCTGCTAAATCTTTAGATAAACTTTTTAAAACTTCCTGACTCAGTGATTATTTCAGGTTTATGAATTGTATTGAATGTCACTCATTTTAAACTTCCCAATTATCAAAGGGTCCATTGGTAAGTCATTACTCTTCAATCAGAAAGGTAATTGGTAGCAGGGATATTGATATAGAGTATAACTGACCCACCAGTGGAAATTGCTAGCATAGTATGAATGAATGGGCCCAGGTGAGAATTCGGTGTATGAATGCTTGTTTCTAGTAACCCGCTGGATCAGTTTTCTGGCTAGCAGAGGATGGTTGCGCTTTGTTAATTGGGTAATGAGAATTTATTTTTATAAACTAACATCCGTTTGTTTTAAGGTTTTGTTTTATGTTGTCTAGAATCCCCGGGGAAATTTGAATAGCGGATGGTAAGTGGAAGCCATACTGCAGTGAGGTTATCTGTCAGGCAGAAATAGTAATGAAAAGTTAAGCAGGGCTATCAGTACTTGTTAGGGACTCTATGTGTGTGAGTGATAGCAAAGGAATACGCTGGTAAAAATTTGATGTTATATCACCTAGATAGGGTAACATTGAAGAAGTAGCAGGTATTTCTGAAGCTTACGTGAAGAGTAAACGGAAGGGTTTTACTTGTAGTGTATGTTTAGTAAACAGAAGGGTTTTACTAAGTATGAGAGAAACTATCTTTTCCAATTTAGAGAAACTGGCACGATAGCGAATGTTTTATGTTGTTACTGAATTTTAAGAAGCGTAGAGAAAATAAAGTTTGCGTACGATTTTTGTAAAGGGAGGGTCAGCTGCCGGAGTAGAAGCTGACGTCACAAACGCCGCGCTGGGATTGGTTGAAACAGCGGGCGTAAAGCGAGGCTTGTAAAGGAGGGGTCAGTAGACAGGAGTAATACTGACGTCACAGGTGTCGCGCTGGGATTGGTTAAAACAGCGAGGGACAGAGAAGTGCAGATTGTAAAGGAGGGGTCGTCAGACAGACGTCACTGAAAAACCGCGCTAGGATTGGTTCAGAGACAAATGTTAGCTGGAGTTTAATTGGTTGTCAACATAGAAGTCGAAATCTAAGTGGATAGTGGAGATTATGGGGCCGATTCCGATCTCGGTCGGAAGCTCTCCGAACGGGATCCGGCCGGAAAAATGTACGAGGCGTACGCGTTTTGTCCGACCGACTAGTAACGCTGTCCGACCGAGCGAGTACGATGCGAATGTACGCGTGTGTTCCGACCGAACCGTTTCCGGATCCGAACCGCTCCGACCGACTCGTACGGAAACGAATCGCACCACGCAATGGAGACGTAATCCGACCGGCGGAGTACGATGGACGTGTCGGACAGCCGGATCGAGTCGGAGCGTCCGGCTCGAAAAGCTCCCGGGCCGGACTTGGGGGTCCGTGCCGGACCCCCTTCACCGTAGCCGTGCGAGTCGAACACAGAGGGGACCCAAGGGTCCCCCCTAAACATGCATGTACGGTGCGAGTTGCACCGACACGTACACACTGTAGGGGGCGCACTTGTTTGCGACGTACCCAATCAGTCACTGGGAGCCCATGTACGCGTCGTACGACCGGCTCCCATTGACTTCAATGGGAGTCCGACCGAATCGAGTCCGGCAGCATGCGGCCGCATCGTACTCGCTCGGTCGGACTGCAGGAGTCCGGCTCGGTCGGAAATCTCTCCGGATCCGGCTCGGTCGGAGAGTTTTCCGACCCAGATCGGAATCGGCCCCTATATGTGGAAACGTGATCCGACTTGAACAGGAACCCGTCCAGACAGGAGATTCCTAGGTTTTGCAGAATATAATTCAATACATAGATATTTATCCAAAATGTATGGAGAAAAGAGAAAAATGTCATTTTTACAAAAGATTAAGAATTATTTTAAGAAGGATAAACCTATCAAAACTAGGGAAGGAATTATCATTCCACCAGCAAAAACGCCCGCTTCATTCATGATGATGGAGAGGGGTTATCATACTTGCGTATGGTTAGAAAATTGGATAGAATATACCAAAGATGACGGAATATTAGCTTTCCCAGAGAATGGTACTTTCAATGGGAGAATTCTACAAAATTTAAGAATAAGAATGAATGACTTAGAACCTAGACCAAGATTAACGCAATACGAAGCCCTAGAAGAATCTGAAACAGAGGCATTTAAACGTGACCGACCGAGAAGCAATAGGTGTTTTAGGGATTTTACCCTAGACACCAAAATGAGTCAAGAGATAGTCAGATGAAACAGTGGAGAAGAGCGATGCTTACCGAGGGTTTGTATCCAGTTTTCATGACAGAGGAACCGTTAGGGAGCAAATGCAAAGAAAAGACAAAACATTTGACAGGGTTTGGAGATTCTGAAGATGAATTTATGGAAGAAATATTAAAGAACCCGCCACCATATCAGGAAGGGACAAGTGGATGTACCCCAAGTGCACCAATTTTAAGAACACCATTGGTTCCGCAAGTATTGCATAATCCACCAGTTAATAGGGTACTTCAGGATAAGGAAAGAGAGGCTATAGACAGAAACAGAGCAGAATTGATACAAAAAATAACACAGCTGAATGTACATCCTGATTCCCTGACCATACCTGTAACAATTGGTCCAGTGGTTCCCTTATATGGTGATAAAGTAAATTGTCCAAAACCTTTAACTATGCCTATACCTGTGGAGACTCCAAAACATGAAGCAGTAATATTTGATGACAATATCAGTGAGTGTGAATCTATGATTTCACTAATGGATTTACCTAATCGAGACTCTGTAAACAGCCCCCCCAGAAGAGTTCCACCTGGTTGCTCAAAAGATGTAAACATAATAACATCTTCAGGAACTAAGAGTGCTACTGTAGTAACACCAGAAGACTTAAAAAGGTGGGCACAGGGATCAGACAGACAGAATTCACCCCCAAAGATCATGGACATCTACAAATTAAAAGTCGAGTTAGAAGAAATGATAGCAGGAAATGTAGGAGTGGATCGTCTGAATACCTACAATGAAGAAGAACTATTGTTCGTATGCAGGAGCATAACTAGAAATGTAAAGATATTTCATGAGAAATTATCAGATTTGGCCTTACAAATGGGAATTGAAATAGGGAAGTCAAAAGTGTTACAGAAACCCTATAGAGCAGATTTTACTGACAAAGATTTAGAAAATATGAATGCCTCTGGTAGAAAACTACAAGTGAAAGAATTAATGTCAGTATTACAGAAATGGGGTGAACTAGATAAATGGAAAACTAGATGGACAAAGAAAAAGGAAGAGGCACGGTACAGTAGATCGACTTCTGAATATTTATTGAAGGAAACAGGGAAAGTAGACCAGATGTACCCAATGCGGGAAGTACCTGGAGGAGGTTACGTTCATGTCCCATGGAGTAGACAAGATATTTTGTCATTTACAAATGATTTTCCAAAGTTGAGAGAAAAGCCAATTGAATGGTACAAGCAGGTTGAGAGGTTTGTGAAAGTGTCAAAGGTATTGTTGAAGGACTTGGATGGTCTGTTTGACATAGTGGTACCTGCCGATTTGTGGACAGATTGTAAAATTACAGTTGACTGGCCAAGTGAAGAGTATCCTAGAGATGCAAAGACAGGTGCCCCATCGAGTGATGTAATGAAAAAGTATCACCAGGTAATAACTTATCTGAAAGGGAAAATACCACCAAAAGAAACAGATTGGGTGAAGATAGACAGGACTACCCAAGAAGCAAGTGAATCGGTACATGCCTATTATGAACGTCTATTACAGGTGTTCAAACAGTATAGTGGATTTGAGGACATTGGGGACAAAAATATGAGTCAGTTTGTCTACCGATTTGTTTATGTTCTAAAGCCAGAGATTTGTCAGATGATTAAGCAGCACATGTTGTGCTGGCAGGGAAAGCCTATTGACAAGATTTTCTAATATGCTAAATATTGTGGAGACGACATTGAGGATAGGCACAAAAAGCTGCAAGAAAGAGTAATGTGGGCTCAGGTGAAAATGGCTGAGCGACAGGGAATTAATTTGGATAATCCTACTGATAGTCAGGGAAAAGATTCTGGAATGAATGGTGAGACAGGAAATGGTGGAAAAGTGAGAGGACGAATGAGTAGAGAAGAGGCTAAAAAGAAATTTCCTTGTCATGGATGCGGAAAGTTGGGACATTGGAAGAACGTCTGAGAAAAACCTGGATGCTGATTACTATTTTCCCTGACACAAGAAATCTCTCCCCGAGGTGGCATCAGGAATGTGGCACTTTGGTGCCTGCCAGTCCCAACGTGACAGAATTAAGGGGCTGATTAGGATGGCGGCCACCCTATCGGAAAAAGGGACCACCCAACAGGCTGTCGGTGGTCCTGACATAGGCATTATGATGCGACCGCCACCACGGCGGTTGCAATGCCTATATTTTGTATTGTGGCGGGTGCTGCTGGCTGCAGCTCCTGCCGCAATGCAAAATGGGGACATCAGACATATCCCTGCACTACGTGGCAGGCACCATGTGGTGCCTGCCACATGGTGCAGGGATATGTAGGGGGGCACCATAGGTGGCCCCCACAACCCACAGCTCAGGGCCAGGGGGGGAAGGGGGCCCGCTACGGGCCCCTAAAGTCTCTTTCCGCCTGCCTTTTCTTGGCGGATTAACCGCCATGAAAAGGCAGACGGGAAGGGACATTGTAATCCCTATTGCGGTGCCTGGCAGGCACCGCCACCATGGGAGGGTATATAACCCCCTCCACCACACCGGCGGGCTCAAGGAGGCCGTCAGATGCATGGCGGTCAGTCTTTCCGACCGCCATCCATCTGCCCGCTCTTGTAATGTGGCGGGCGGATGAGATGGTTCTGATGGCGGTCCCACCGTCATCCTAATCAGCCCCTAAGTGCTAAAAGGGAGGACTTGGTCACCCAGTTGGAGTGGAACAATATCATGGCTCTAGGACATTAGTTGTAAACAATATGAATTATTGCAATTGATGCCCAGTAGCCCCTGAATGCCCTTGAACCATAAGAAAAGGCTTAAAACTTATCATGCCTGCCACACTGATCATGCCACTATTTCTCACGCTTCCATTTTGCAATACTCAGAAAGATGGAGAAGTTGGTCTTTAACAAATCTCTCACAACTGTCCCTGCCCCAAATTACCTTTACACACATAAAAACAATTATTGTCCCTTTTACCGTTCAGATAGGAACCAGAGACCCACTCTTCAGTGAGCTACCTATCCCCGTCTCATTGTCTCCTGGTACTCCCCTCATTATTCTGGTTGAGCTGAACTCAAACCTAAAAAATCAAGTCATGTTGTTTGCACAACCTCTTTCCAGTGGTATGCACCCTGAATATTGAATCCAGATTATGGAGGAACGCAAATGTTGAGGATAAAATATTGAATCCAAAATATTGAAAGGTAGGTAAGTATAGATTTTCTAATATGTATACCTTGCTGATACATAAGTCTTCAAGGTACCGATATCTGGAGTTATGAATATACTTCCCTATCTTTCGATATTTGGCCCCTCAATAGTCTATCCATGATATACTTGTATGTTTATATTCTTTGTCTTGATATTCATTTGCACAAACCTTCCAATCACTCCATAATTAACAGTCTCTCTTCTCCTGCTGATATGCAAGGAAATTCCCTGCAATATATATATTTTGAAATTCACTGAGCTAATAACATTCAGGCATGACAATCATTTCTCACGATACATCTTTTCCCCATGCTAGCCCATGCTGACAGCCCTGGGTCCATTCCATGGGCCACTCCCTAAAGACACAAATGCACACTTAGATCTGCAAATGGTGTAATTACTGAGCCCCACAAGCTCCTAATACTTACAAAGTGAGCCTCAATACACTTACAACAGCCCCAGGTGCTGCTAAATCCTTCTACTTTCAAACAAAAACCTGCAGGCCCCGCCCCATTGAAGGGTGTTATGTTCCGACCAACGGTCAGACTGGCTCCTAGAGCCTGTCAGAAGCATTGGTCGGTCTCTCCGTCCGCTGCCTCCCACCGCCGCACATCATAATGCAGCAGTCGGACCGTGGCACCAGATGTCGGACGAACCGCCACCGACAGGCTGTCGATGGCGGTCAGTCCAACATCATAACAGGGCCCCAAGTGTCTTGCTCAAACTGCTCTTATTTTACTCTGCCTAACATCACTTTTTAATTATTCCATTAACTTGAATACATATCCTAAATGGCTCAAATCTGCTTCTCTCCTAAAATAATCTACTGCTGATACCTCTGCTACCTTCAACTAATGCACTGCTTCAAACCTTACATTATGTTTTCAAAACATGAGAATGTCCAGTGTGCAGCCACCACACTCACTACCCCATGCCATTTCTGCACAATGTACTCCATGAAAATAATAATCTAACATGCATCCAACAACATTACTTCAGCTCATCGGGTTAACAGGTCATGGTGGTAACCCTCACTGCCCTTGACATCAACAGATATACCCTTCATTGGTTCGCCTTCTACATCTCAGACTACTCAGTGCCGTCTCTTGGAGTTCACCACTATCCCTGACAACTCTCCAATATTCTGGCATTCCCCAAGGCTCTGTCCTTGATCCACTCCTCTTGACCCTCTACACCACCTCAGTAATTTCACCTCCTCATTTGGCTTATTGTACTAGCTACACTGATGACACTCAAACATGCTGCTTCCTAAACTTCACTTTTCACCTGTAATCATGTGCCACTCTTTGTTTTACAGCTATTCAAAACTGAACAGATCTACCCTTTGATATTTAGAAATTATCTTTTCCCAGATTTCTCCAATCCCAGCACCCTACCTAAAATCCTTACCCTGGCAACCCATACTCACCCTTCTCCACCAGGACCTACTGCTGGGTTTCAGGTCCTCAAAGTAAGAATAGTCTACCCTTAACTTCATATTATGACAGTCAATGCCTCATTTATTTTAAATCAACAGTCAAGGTCCTCCCCAATGTTATTTTAAAATGTGGCTACTGAAATAGCACCCTTGCTACTTACCACTCTTCTGCCTTCTCCCCACTTGTAATAGTCAGACATTTTGATATTTGCATTCTCCTTAAATTTCCTAACAGACACGCCACTCCCTTTGGCTAAACATGTGGCACTCTTTCAAATCCAGAGCCTTGCATTCAGAGTGTCCAGTTGCACAGCTCTCACATGTTTTCTCAAACACTCACTTGTTACATTGTCCCCACAACCTGCTCTCCCTAAACCACAATTTCCATGTTCCTCCCAAACTTCCATGCCCTATTTATTTGCTGGGTCCCTTCACTGGAACTCAATCCCTGGGCAACTGAGAGCTATTATCACACTACACATGTTCATGTCTGGCCAGAGTGAAGGACCCAGTCCCTTTCCATACTGTGCCAAATACTACACTTCTCTACACTGTAACCAATGAATGTATAAGGTGTAACATATACATCATTCGGTGTACATACTGTCTTGTCCTAGTCAAAAAACATGAGCACCCATTTAACCATTATCTTTACCCCAAAGTGATGAAAAGGAAATCCCATTGTTGTTCACTCAATTTATAATAGGTGAGTATCTATAAAGTATGCATTTATTGTGGTGGCTATGCTCATTCCATTCTACATCCCCCTCTATCACCGGAATGGCTCCACAAACACCACTCAGCTGATGCATTTATATCCTAAAAGCAGACTCTGAAGTTGCAATAAGGCAAACATGAGTAAAGACTAACCCCGGACAGGGAGATTTCTGTACATAATGAACTTGAAGGCTTAAAGCGTACCCCTCTTTTCTATTGCCCTAGAATATGTGCAAATATTTGTGATTGAAACTGAAAAAAGTACAAAGCAAGAGATAATGGATTTTCAGACCACTCGCAGAGCACTATCTGTTTAAGGCAGGACTAAAAAGATAGATTTCATACTATTTGCCAAGACCAGCAAACAACAACTAGTCCAAACATGGCTCAACGGCATGACCCTGGATGTATTTGAACGCTACCTTTCACCAAGCCACTCAGTTTCACCCTGGACACTGACCTCACCCTCTTGCAACAAATTGTGAAGAAAACCAGGTTGAACTGGTCCCAATTATCTCAGCTAAAGAAAGTGAAACTACTTCTCCAAAAAGCCACTTCTGAACTGCTATTCAAGTCCTCGAACTCTTGCATCTGGATGGTGGTAGTTCACTGATCCACAGACTCTCAAACTCCTCACTTGCCCCCATTAAGAACATCGTAGACACCATAGAACACCAAGAGCCTGTTGAAATATGAGCACATCACCTCCACTCTGATGAACCTCCACTTGCTTCTCTTGCCACCACACACCATCTTCAAAACCAGCTGCATTATCTGTGTAGCTGTCATGACTGGCTGCCCACAGATCTGGCTAGCAAGTTCACTGCCTCCGGTAGCTCTGGGTACATCCACAACCAGGACACCATTAGACTGGAGATGAAGAATGACGAAAAACAGAAAAACCAAGGCAACAGGCCTTTTCCATTTCTCTGGAAGAACCTCTTTGTATCCCCCAGGACTGACACCAAACCTGCTCCAATTTAGGAAGGGGTTGAGGACACACCTCTTTTAACCCCTTCGCTGCTAGGCCTTTCCCCCCCTGTGCTAAGCCTTTTTTTTGGCTATTTGGGGTAGTTTGCGCATAGGCCCCTGTAACTTTTTGACCACATAAGGTATCCACGCCAAATTTGCGTCCTTTTCTTCTAACATCATGGGGATTCTAAAGGTACCCAGGGTTTGTGGATTTCCCTGGAGGGGACCCAGAAATTAGCCAAAATACAGCTAAATTTTAGTTTTTTGGGGGA
Organism: Calotriton arnoldi; assembly: GCA_963921515.1. Lineage (NCBI taxonomy): Eukaryota > Metazoa > Chordata > Amphibia > Caudata > Salamandridae > Calotriton > Calotriton arnoldi. Next base: position 67,716 of record CAWUFW010000676.1, on the reverse strand, counting down.
AAAATGGGAAAAAGGGCTACAGTTGGAAGCGTCTGGTTTTTTCCCTGCAAATGGTATCAACAAAGGGGTTGTGGTGCTGAAATAACCATCTTCCCAGCTTTCAGGGACAAGCAGACTTTTGTCAGAAAACCAACATTTTATACACAGTTTTGGCATTTTTCTGGGACATAGCCTATTTTTGCTATTTTTTGTGCTTTCAACCTCCTTCCAGTTAATGGTAGAAATGGGTATGAAAGCAATAATGGATCCTGGAAAGCTATACATTTTAGAAAAGTAGACAAAATTCTAAATTCAGCAAGGGGTCATTTGTGTATATCCTTCAAGGTTTCTTTATAGAAACTAACAGTTAAATATAGGAAAAATTGAAAATTAGTTGAAAAAAACAGCCATTTGTGTCAACGTTTTCACCTGTAACTTCTTCTAATTATGACAGCTGTTTGAAAGCAATATACTGTTACATCCGCTGGACCTTTCTGGTTGTGGGGATATATAGGACTTGTAGGTTCACCAAGAACCCGACGAACCCAGAGCCAATAACTGAGCAGCGTCTTGCAATGGTTTTTTATTATGTACCGTGTATATAGCAATTTTTTGGGGAAAATGTATACATGGAAAAATCGGTATGAAAGACACTATGTATTTCTGAAATGGGAACAAAATATAGAGTTTAGAAACAGTAGATATTTGCACATTTCCGAAATTGGGAGTACCCATACTAGCATGAGAATTATAGGTCATTTTTCAAAATGACTTCTTTTTTACACATTGTCTTTCATTTGGAAGGCAGAAATGCATCGAAAGTCAATAGGTAATAACAGTTGCTCAACAATTCTGTATTCCTAAGTCTCCCGATTAAAATGGTACCTCACTTGTGTGGATAGGCCTAGTGCTCGCGACAGGAAACGGCTCAAAACACAACGCGGACACACTTTATTTTCACAGTGAAAACTGACCCTTTTTTTGCAAAGTGCCTAGCTGTAGTTTTTGAACCCTAGCTCTTCCGGCACCTAGGGAAACCTAGCAAACCTATACATTTTTGAAAACTAGACACCCAGGGGAATCCAGGATGGGGTGACTTGACTGGCTCTCACCAGGTTCTGTTACCCAGAATCCCTTGCAAACCTAAAAAATTGTCAAAAAAACCACATTTTCCTCACATTTCTGTGGTGGAAAGTTCTGGAATCTACGTGGATCCCCAAAATTCCAACCACCCCGCGTTCCCCAAAGTCTTCCGAGAAAAATGGTACCTCACTTGTGTGGGTAGGCCTAGTGCCCGCGACAGGAAATGGCCCAAAACGCAACGTGGACACGCCACATTTTCACAGTGAAAACGGACCCTTTTTTAGCAAAGTGCCTAGCTGTAGATTTTGAACCCTAGCTCTGCCGGCACCTAGGGAAACCCATGAAACCTATATATTTTTGAAAAGTAGACACCCAGGGGAATCCAGGATGGGGTGACTTGACTGGCTCTCACCAGGTTCTGTTACCCAGAATCCCTTGCAAACCTAAAAAATTGTCAAAAAAAACACATTTTCCTCACATTTCTGTGGTGGAAAGTTCTGGAATCTGCATGGATCCACAAATTTCCTCCCACCCAGCGTTCCCCCAGGTCTCCCGATAAAAATGGTATCTCACTCGCGTGGGTGGGTCAAGTACCCGCGACAGGCAAGGGCCCAAAACCTATTGAGGCGACATCAAAATTACCCTTGGCAAAACAACCTGGTTTTGCAAGGGGGGTCCCATGAGTTTTTGGCCCCGGGCTCGGCGGCCATCTAGGGAAACCTATCAAACCCACATATTTCTGAAAATTAGACACCCGGAGGAGTCCAGTGAGGTATGGCTTGCATGGGTCCCCTAAAGTTTTCCTACCCAGAATCCCCTGCGCACCTCAAATTAGCTGAAAAAAATCACTTTTTTCTCAAATTTCTGTGTGGGAAAGTTCTGGAATCTGCGTTGATCCACAAATTTCCTCCCACCCAGCGTTCCCCCAGGTCTCCCGATAAAAATGGTACCTCACTCGCGTGGGTGGGTCAAGTACCCGCGACAGGCAAGGACCCAAAACCTATTGAGGCGACATCAAAATTACCCATCGCAAAACAACCTGGTTTTGCAAGGGGGGTCCCATGAGTTTTTGGCCCCGGGATCGGCGGCCATCTAGGGAAACCTACCAAACCCACACATTTCTGAAAACTAGACACCCGGGGGAGTCCAGCGAGGTATGGCTTGCGTGGGTCCCCTAACATTTTCCTACCCAGAATCCCCTGCAAACCTCAAATTTAGCTGAAAAAATAACTTTTTTCTCAAATTTCTGTGTGGGAAAGTTCTGGAATCTGCGTGGATCCACAAATGTCCTCCCACCCAGTGTTCCCCCAGGTCTCCCGATAAAAATGGTACCTCACTTGTGTGATTAGGCATAGTGGCTGCAACAGGAAATGGCCCAAATCGTACTGTGGAGACTTCAAAATTACCTATAACAAAACTACCTGGTTTTGGGGGGGGCACCTGGGGTTTTGGCCCCGGGCTCGCCGCCATCTAGGAAAACCTACCAAACCCACACATTTCTGAAAACTAGACACCCTGGGAAGTCCAATGAGGTATGGCTTGTGTGGATCCCCCAATGTTTCTCTACCCAGAATGCCCTGCAAACCTCAAATTTAGCTGCAAAAAACACATTTTCCACATATGTTTGGGTGGAATCACCGTGTTGGCACAAATGTCCTACCCCACAGCATTCCCCTCAGTCTCCCGAGTAAAATGATACCTCACTTGTGTGGGTGGGGCAAGGGCCTGTGACTGGGAAGAGCCCAAAACATAGGGATTAAGGGTATAGCACCGAGAATTCTAAGCGCTATATTTTTTTAAAAATACGTTTTTAGCCAATTCTGCATTGGACACCCACGCAAGTGAGGTATCATTTTACTCGGGAGACTGAGGGGAACGCTGTGGAGTAGGACATTTGTGCTGGCACGGTGATTCCACCCAAAAATATGTGGAAAATGTGTTTTTTTCAGCTACATTTGAGGTTTGCAGGGTAGGGAAACGTTGGGGGATCCACGCAAGCCATACCTCATTGGACTCCCCAGGGTGTCTAGTTTTCAGAAATGTGTGGGTTTGGTAGGTTTCCCTAGATGGCGGCGAGCCCGGGGCCAAAACCTCAGGTGCCCCCCCCAAAACCAGGTAGTTTTGTTATAGGTAATTTTGAAGTCTCCACAGTACGATTTGGGCCATTTCCTGTTGCAGCCACTATGCCTACCCACACAAGTGAGGTACCATTTTTATCGAGAAATCTGGGGGAACGCTGGGTGGGAGGAAATTTGTGGATCCACACAGATTCCAGAATTTTCCCACACAGAAATTTGAGAAAAAAGTGTTTTTTTTCAGCTAAATTTGAGGTTTACAGGGGATTCTGGGTAGGAAAACGTTGGGGGACCCACGCAAGTCATACCTCGCTAGACTCCCCCGGGTGTCTAGTTTTCAGAAATGTATGGGTTTGGTAGGTTTCCCTAGATGGCCGCCGAGCCCGGGGCCAAAAACTCATGGGACCCCCCTTGCAAAACCAGGTTGTTTTGCGATAGGTAATTTTGATGTCGCTTCAATAGGTTTTGGGCCCTTGCCTGTCGCGGGTACTTGACCCTCCCAGGCGAGTGAGGTACCATTTTTATCGGGAGACCTGGGGGAACGCGGGGTGGGAGGAAATTTGTGGATCCACGCAGATTCCAGAACTTTCCCACACAGAAATTTGGGAAAAAAGTTATTTTTTCAGCAAAATATGAGGTTTGCAGGGGATTCTGGGTAGGAAAACGTTGGGGGACTCACACAAGCCATACCTCGCTGGATTCCCCCGGGTGTCTAGTTTTCAGAAATGTGTGGGTTTGGTAGGTTTCACTAGATAGCCGCCGAGCCCGGGGCCAAAAACTCATGGGACCTCCCTTGCAAAACCAGGTTGTTTTGCGATGGGCAATTCTGATGTCGCCTCAATAGGTTTTGGGCCCTTGCCTGTCGTGGGTACTTGACCCACCCACACGAGTGAGGTACCGAATTTATCGGGAGACCTGGGGGGAATGCTGGGTGATATGAAAATTGTGATTTTTTTGACAACAGAATATTATGACACAGTAATGCAAGGAAAATGCGTGACTATAGTCACATTTTGAGGTTTGCATAGCATTGTGAGTAAAAAAACTTGTTGGGATCCATGAGAGGCACACCACCCAGCACTACCCATTTTTTTTTTAAATTTACAAAAAAATCTAAAGTTGGTACATTTTCCTTAGAGACAGACTACACCATAGCACAGAAAGACAAATATGACTGCCTATCCACCTGTTCCTCAAGTACACACACATACTGGTTGGATTTGGCACGAGGGTGAGTGAAAGGTTCAAAATGTATATTTTATTAACAAGAGATTTCACAAAAGGAAATGCACTGTTAATAATTAAAAGGTTAAAAACCTGCACCAATGACTCACAGCTCGTGAGCTGTAAAGCCACGGCAAGGCACCAACCTCTTTACAGGCCATTCACACACCTTTCATACGTGACACACAAGACCATTCACACCGCCAGCCGCGGGCCCAGCACATTACAACATTCACATCAACAGACAAAGTCATTCAAGGGCCCATCACTTTCATACGCCCACATGACTGACACAGCAATCACACCGGCTGGTGGTTGACATAGTGTCTGCAGTGGCGTTTGACTAGCAGAGTGTGTAATGACCAGCAGCAAGTCACTACTCACACACTGCCAGCTAAATGCCAGCCCACGCACACCGACAGCCAAGCACCATCCCACCCCCACTGCCAGCCAAGCTCCATTCCACGCACACCACCAACCAAGCGCCAGTCCCCGCACACCGCCAGGCAAGCGCCAGTCCACGCACACTGCCAGCCAAGCGCCAGTCCACGCACACTGCCAGCCAAGCGCCAGCCCACGCACACCGCCAGCCAAGCGCCAGTCCACGCACACCGCCAGCCAAGCGCCAGTCCACGCACACCGCCAGCCAAGCGCCAGTCCACGCACACCGCCAGCCAAGCGCCAGTCCACGCACACCGTCATTAAGTTTTTTTTAACAAGAAAGAAAACACAAACCAATTGCAATTAGATACAAAACTATAACTACAAAAACAACAGCAGTAACTAAAGACATCTTTCTATTGCCAAACGTGAAACTGAACAACAACTATATAAAACAATACAGACCAGGCAGTACACTATTAGACTCACGGTTGCTCCCAAAAACTCTTTTGAGTGTGATACAATCGGAAACATGTGGGCACACACAGCCCAGGATTAGAAGGACAATCGGCACAGTGCATACGACTCTCCTTCCGCATACCTCTTTGCAAGCAGACTCTACATCTCTTACAGGGATTGGTTTTTTTGGGCGTGGGAGGAATTAAATCAGGAAAGTGGCGCTCTTTCAATCTAGCCACATCCTCCACCACTCCAACTCTAGGAACACTTGCCTGTTCCACAACAACAAGGCTGCCTATCACAGACTCCTGAAACTAAACAAAAGTAATCTTTGACGCAGGAGAACACTCCTTGAACACAGCAAAAGCATTGAAAGTTGCTAAATTGAAGAGATGGATGGCCAACTTCTTATACCAAATGTAAGCCTTACGAACAGCAGTGTAAGGTTCCAACCTCTGATCTACTCTATCAACACCACCCATGTGCTTATTGTAGTCTACAATGCACACAGGTTTGCGCACTTCAGCAATCTGACCCCAAACAGTCACAGGTGAAGTACTCTCATCATGAATGGTAGTCAGCATGTACACATCCCTCCTGTCCACAAATTTCACAGCTAGCAGTTCCTCACTACGCAAGGCACTGCACTGTCCCCTCTGAAGCTTTTTGCAAACAAGCTCTTTTGGGTAACCTTTACGGTTAGAGCGGATTGTGCCACAAGCAAAAGTGTCCACTTTGAACAATTCCTTAAACAATTGCACAGCAGTGTAGAAGTTATCAAGGTACAAATGGTGGCCTCTGTTAAACAGTCCTCTAGCAAGATCCCACACAATTTTCTCTGAAACTCCAAAAGTGGACAGACAACCAGGGGGGTCAATAGTGGAATCCCTACCAGTGTACACCCGGAAATTATAGACATATCCTGTCCTACTCTCAGACAACATATACATCTTAATTCCATAACGTGCCCTCTTGCTAGGAATGTACTGCCTAAAAACCAAACGGCCCTTGAACAGGACCAAAGACTCATCAACAGCTATTTCTTTCCCTGGAGTATAGATCTCTGAAAATCGATCCACAAAGTGATCAAGAACAGGCCGAATCTTAAAAAGACGGTCACAGTCAGGGTGATCTCGTGGCAACGCCAAAGCATTATCAACAAAATGCAGCATCCGAAGCAAAAGTAAATACCAATCACGACTCATAACTGCAGGAAATATGGCCGTTGCCATCAAGGGACTGGTAGACCAATATGAAGCCATGGACGTCCTTATCAAGCCCATCAAAAAAGTCAAACCCAAAAACTTCTTCATCTCATCCAGATTTGTGGGAGTCCACCGGGTAGCTCTAGAGCGGGGCCTAAGTCTGGCACTGTTGTCCCTCAAAAACTGTTCAGCATACAAATTAGTCTGCTCAACAATCTCAGCCAAAAATACATCATCCATGAACAACTGAAAAAACTGTATAGGCAAAAAATGTTCACAATCCACTCTACACCCTGCATCACCACTAAAGGCAGGCAACACCGGCTGCACCATGTTTGGATCAACCCAGAGTCCAGCACTTCCAATGGGAAGCAGTAAAGCCCCAGGCTGCAATCCAGATGCCTCTTGCACCATCGGCACATCAGTGTCCTCCTCTAAAACAGGCACTTCATCCGCACTGAGAGTAGCTTCATCAACCGATGATTCCATGTGGAGAGAAAACGCACTGCCTGAATCTTCCCCTCCCTCCTCTCCCTCAGACGCACTGTCAGTCTCATAATCCTGCTCAGAGGAAGATTCAAAAAGCATACCAACCACCTGCTGAGCAGTAATTCTACAGCTAGCCATAATGCTTACTAATAAAGGTAACTTGTCAAACAAGTCAACAACAACAAACCCTTTGTAAAAAAAGAAATAAACAAAATGTAGCTTTATCACAAAGACCTATATACTCCAACACTATACCACTCACTTGCCAGAAGCAGCTAGACTCACCACCACCTACTCTGCACAGACACAGTAAGGACCAACAGTATCCCACTAAAAAAGAAAAAACAAAAGAAAATTACACATAAGACAACGCAAAACACATCGCAAAGAATTTCATGCACAAAACACTAAATATGCTGCTATTATGACACCACTTACAAAAAATTCATTCATGCATGACATTAATACTCATTTGGAGTAAACACAACAAAAATGTTTTTCTTACCAAAAAAATGCAACTACGCAAAACTGCAGATCAACCACTGCCGAAACCGCAAACAAGAATCAAAAACTTTGCACTAGAATAAAAAGGAGAAATAAAACATTACAATCACATATGCAAATAATGCACTAGTCCACACACTATCCACCAGCCAAGCAAAGGTGGTAGGTGGGCCTAAAGCATAAGGCCGATCTGCCCCCACAGGAGCAAAAACAGCCAAAAATTCACCCTCATAAAGGGGAGCGACCCTTGCCCAAGGGGTCACTCCCCAACACCAACATTTAAAAAGCCATGGTGTCTAGTGGCTTCTGCCCCCCTAGGGGACAGATGGGCCTGAAAACATATGGCCGATCTGCCCCCAAGGGGGGCAGAAATGGCCAAAATAAATGATCCCCCAAGGGGAGCGACCCTTGCCCAAGGGGCCGCTCCCCAACAACACAAACAATCCCTGGTGTCTAATGGCTTCTGCCCCCTTTGGGGGGCAGATGGGCCTAGAACAACAAAGCCGATCTGCCCCCAAGGGGGGCAGAAACGGCCACAATAAATGATTCCCAAAGGGGCCGCTCCCCAAAAACATATTTAAAAAAATTTATAATCCCTGGTGGCCTAGTGGGCTCACAGCGACTTATTTATAAATTAATATTAATTCGATCTGCCCCCCCCCAAGGGGGGCAGACCCATACAAAAAAATGTATCCCCCAAAGGGGAGCGACCCTTGCCCAAGGGGCCGCTCCCCGACACAAAAGACCCTTTAAAAAAATAAAAGCAAGCATTCCTGCTGCACGATCGCACTGCGTGGGCGATCGTGCAGCAGGAATGCTTCAAAAAGACATCGGAGGAAAGGAAAACACTTTCCTTTCCTCCGATGCCTTTTTGAAACCCCCCCCCCACCCTCCCCGAGGACAAACTCACCTCTAATCCGCCGGACGCACTGGAAGCAAATGGCTTCCTGCGCGTCCGGTTTCATGTAATGATGTCAGCGCGCGAGGCGCGCTGACGTCATTACATGATGTGGTGGGGGGGCGGGGGGGAAAAGCAGAAGGGCTTCCCCTTCGATTGCGGGTGGGGGCAGGTTTAGGGGCGGCCCATGGGGGGAGCGCCAGGGCTTCCCCCGTGGGTGGGTGCTAGGACAGCCGGGAGCCATCCGACGCACACGCCCACCGTGACGTCGGACGGCTCCCGGCCGTCCGACGCATGGAAAGGGTTAAGAACACTATAGGCCTAATTTAGATCTCGGTGGATGGGTTTCTCCGTCACAACGGTGACACATATCCCGTCCGCCGAAATATACATCTTATAGGATATAATGGGATTTATATTTCGGGATATCCGTCAACTTTGTGACGAGTAACCTGTCCGCCAAGATCTATATCAGGCCCTACAACATCACGAAGACAAGCATTGGCATAGCGAATAGGTCTCGCCTTTGGGACCATATAAGTGTTTTTTCATGCAACAGTTAATGTTGTTGCATTAAGGATATTGTGCTGCATAACTAAATACTTATAAGGTCCCAAAGGCGAGACCTATTGGCTATGCCAATGCTTGTTTGTTCATGCAGGCTAAATACAGACCTCATCACGCTATTTATGTGGTCGCTAGTCAAAAATGTGCATAATCTCTGCTATTTAGCTTGCGGCTGGATAAATAGTGAAGATTCAGATATTCATGCCTAAATTGCAGAGATTATGTACGATTTTACCAGGCACTGGGTAAATAGCAGAGACTGTGTACTATTCGGCCTGTGGCAGGTAAATTGTCACTCCCCCCCCCACAAAAAAATACCAAAAAACAAGGCAGATTTCAATGCATGAAAAATGAAACAGAAAAATATCAGGAGAAACTCTGGGACTAGTAGTGATAGCAATTCATCTCAATGCTTCATTAACACATATCACCAGCCATCAAAATCAGAACAGTAAACAAGAGAGCTCCTCAGTAAGTGAATTTTAAAGTAATAAGTGAATTACAAAGTACAAAGATATATAAAAAAAGTTCCTGAGACAAAGTCCAAAGCTACCAAGCCCCAAACGTAATAATAGAACCCACTCTGTCGGGAAGATGGAAGCCAGTGCAAGACGTTGGGGAAATAAAATGTATTTTTAAAATTTCTAAATAAAATGATCTGGAAATGAAAGAAACAAGTTCAGCCAGACGCTCTGTGCTTTAAAGACAACAGCAAAAACACGCAAATACTAGTATTTTCTTGCAAGAAAATCCTTTAGCTTTGCTTGTGTGTTCTCATTTGTCACAGTAAATAAGACACACTTTCGAATGAATGGCAAACAAATTCAAGTGTGTTTTTCATCGAAATTATGTTTATAAATAAGCCACTGCTCCTGCACACAATAAAAGTAATCAATGGCGTGTTACTTAGACAAGGGCACTCTTTTTGTTAATTAATGTTTTTTACATTTACACTCAGCATTTAAACCACTAGAGCTAGCCTTACAGTCGAAAGCTATTTCCGGGCCCAGCACCTCGGTTTGCATTAATGACTTATTTACATTCAATCTTTTGTGAAAAACCTCCATTTAGAGGCGAACACGCAAAAAAAAACCTCGATGGGACGGGGGACAATGAGGTGGGAAGGACTGATGAGGAAGCGCCATACTCTTACAATCAGCTAGGAGCGGATAAGAAAGTTACCGTGACAAAGCTCTAAACCAGGAGTGGTGCGTGCGTGCGCGCGCTGCCTGGAATGCAGCTGAGGCATGAACCGGCAAAAGCTAGACAAAAACAAGTGACGCGCTGGACAGCTGACCACACGCTCGTGCATCGCAAGTGACGCGCTGGACAGCTGACCACACGCTCGTGCATCGCGCCCGCGGGTAACCGCACGGAAAAGGCCATTGTGCACGAGCGTGTGGTCAGCTTTGAAAACCACCTACATAAAGTCTCGCAGTGCAGCGCATGCGCGCTACTCTAGGCTCGACCTAAAAAACAATTCGACCTGCACTCTCACAACTCTCCTTTCACTCAGTCATCGATTGATTGACTGCCTTTGCTTTTGACTATGTGCACCCTTCTGCTCTCTTTAGGAGTCTGCTGCCATGCACAATCGTTTACACACACACATATGATGTACATGCAGTTCATTAGACAGCCACTAGATGGAAATAATACCACATAGAGGACCGACACTGCACAAGTGGTCTGTAGAATTAACGGATGGAAAGCATTCACGCGATATCTGTAAAATGGTCTCCTGGTGTGAAGGAGGGCCTGCGGACAGGAGGACGATAGTGTGGAGGAAGCAGAGCCGTGTGCGTGCGAGGACGTGAGGAGCGCGTAATGATGAAGTTAGGGTTTGACATCACACACTTTCATAATTACTGTAATTATACTCGTAATTCAGACACCTAGCGATAAAACGACGTTGAATTAAACTGATAATGCGTCTGACACGACACCGTATGCTTGGTAAGGAGACATATTTCATTGCGTCAAGTAGTAACAAGCGCTCGGCGGAGTAACAAAATGATGGGCCCCACGTGCAGAATGTGAGAAGGGGCGGAAGCCGCTCATATCTTGCAGAGTATCCTTGGTTTACGGCAAAATGGGGACCCTTTGAAGTGTTAACTCCCCCACACCCCACGCCTCCGCACTCTGCAATGGTTTGTGTTACGCCTCAGCCCGCGTAATAAAAGGAGTGCGTGCTAAAACCATTGGGTAGGAACCCCCAAAATGGAACTAGGGTCGTTTGTTAGCTGGTGAGTGTTATTAGTGATTTTGGGATTCTGGAAGGGTCTGAAGCAGGTGTTGCAATAAGTTTGTGTAAAATCCGGTGTATGCATTTTTTAAATAGCAATTCTGCCTGTATTTGCTTTAAAATATTTAGGAACACTTTAGACAGCATTAACCCATTGACATGCTTTTTATCTCGTATTTGTTGGTTGCAGTTTGTATTTCAGTGGAAGAGAAATATCGAATTTTAATGTTTTTCATGAAATTTTTACCTGCCTTAGTATGAAAATAATGTCTGGCGAATAAAATGTTGGTCAAGTGGCAACCCTTAATGGAACGTGAGCATGTGGTGTGAGCTTTAGTAGTGCACGTGTGCAGCTGCTCAGTGTGTCGAAGTGGCAGTATCTGAAGCTACAGGGCAAATGACAGGAGATGTTTCTGTGCTTCAGTGTGTCTTTATTGCTAAGTCTCTCTCTTCTACTTGTCTTTCCAACCCTGCAGTCCTGTTGATAGCTTAACCTGCTGTGTTGATAGTTTAACTTACTGTCTATTTCTCACCTCCTCCTGTCTCCCTCTCTAGGCAGGAAGCAGTTATGTGTTTAGAGGGACAATTTACAGTACACTGGATCCAGCTTGCCCTGTTGCACATCTCTTTTTTTTTATTAGGTCTAGGTTTCACAGTGCAGCTGTCTGAACAGACCTCTAGCTTCCAGTATACAGGTAGAAGGCTTGAGTCTGCTCCCTTTCAACCATTGGCTTTTATTAACCACCCTCTTTCAGCCGTTTGCTGTAATCTCTGTCAATCACATCCTAGCTCACCCAATCGGAGAGTGCCTTTCTCACCTAATCAGTGCTTTAAATGGGAAAAAATAAGTGTAGGAACTCATTAAATTGAGCGGGGTCGTGGCTAGTGGGCGGGGTTAGAGGCGGGGCGAGACATGATGATACTAAGACATTTCTATTGAGTATTCATTTTGCCCGTGCATTTCATTTGATAGTAGTTTCAAACTTCCCATATATGTTATGTTATGTTATATACACTTATAGCGCGCACAGATACTCAGCAGAGTGTCCCGGCGCGTGCTTGAGAAAAGAAACAGAGGCCAGAGCGTCAGCTAGAGGAGAAGAGTTTTTAGCTTTTTCTTAAAGATCGCCGGGTCCTGGATACCACGCAGTTCTAGGGGCAGAGCATTCCATGCTAAGGCAGCTTTCCGCATATGCGGATTAACAGCTGCATATGATGATAAAGAGTGGTGTGAATACCTGCTGGGAGCAGGCCCTAAATCACAATAGTAGGAACTTTTAAATGAATACAGTCAAGCCATCAACAGCACTATTCAGGCTAATTATCAGTGTGCCTCAGACAAAAGAGATTTTAGAATAGCAGCATTAATAATGAGTACTATGCCAGTTGCAGGACATACCAAAACATGTGGGAAAATTATCAATATAAACAAAACGTGTTAACTCATTACACAAAATAAAGACCTAACACGATATGTCAATCAATCAAAATAGCTTTATTTCGATATGAATATCATAAAAGCATCGACCAATTCATCAGGTGTATCAAAATATAAATAAAAGATAAAAGCAGAATTTGAATACATACAGTCGATAAAAAGACATAGATAAAATTCTAATACCGTTAAAACATAAAGCTATTTTCTCGTGATTCCAAATTCCATAAAATACAGTTTAAAATAGATACAATTATACAAATACTAAACAGAACCAAACTCAGATGTTCTATGCTAAGGCTCCTTGGCCCTACCCGTCGGAGTCGTCAACTACTCTTCGGCAGAGGTAGCTGCCCTCTGTAAAGCCCTGCACCTGCTTAACCATGCACATCCCAAGAATTTGGCGACTCCACAGGCATACAGGGTGCTTGTGTCCGAATTCAGTATGCGTAAAGCAACTCTGTGATCTAGGGTGCCTAGTTGTTTGCATATGGGCACGAGCCACCTGGATCTAGCACTAGCGTGTGCGGGACATTCGAACAGAAGATGGGCAACACTCTCCTTTACCGAGCCGCACAAGGGGCATTCAGCGGTGGTGCGATAGGGTGGAAGCCATTTTGCGGTGAATTCACGAACTGGGAGGGTGCCAAACCTAAATTGGATGTACAGTGACCTGTCTCTCGGGACCTGAATGGTATCCATATATGATTCTAGACTTCTATGGTGTTTATGTTGGAAGAACTCCTCCGTGAGTCTTCCCTTGTCAGGGTTGTTAAGTTCCTTGGCATCAAGCCAGGCCCAGTAGGACCGTTTGAGGTCCTCTTTGCTGGGTGGGATTTGGGTGTCCCAAGAGTCCTTAAGGTCAAGTGCAGTTAATAGTGATTTGACATTAGAGATCCATTTGATCTCTTTTCTGCTGTCAATATGCATTAATTCTGTAAGTGCCTCCGCATAGTTCGCCAATTTTGGGGTCCTCCTGAGACGGGCCCAGTAGAGCAGAGGTCGGAGTTTGGCCAGGTCTCTAAAGTGGCGCCTACCCAGGTCACAGAACAAAGGGGTTAGAGGAACTCCTCGTGGGAGCATGAGCAAGTCTCTAAAGAATTTGTTTTCCGATCTACTAATCTCGTCGAGGTTTTCGAAGCCCCATAGCTCGGCACCATAAAGAGCTGAGCTAACGGCCTTGGCTCCGTATACAGTAAGGGCCGGAGCAACAGGTCTACTATAAGATGAGCGATGTTCTCGGCTCAGTGCCCCCGTAACCCTTTTATGATTTAGGAGCATTTTATCAAGGTGGGGTCGCCAGTGTACTTTTTCAGATAGACGGATCCCCAGGTAGTCAAAAGTAGGAACCCTCTCTAGTCTAATCCCATCTAAGGTGAAGTTGTTCCTAAACAATTTGTGTGGATTAAAGGTCATTAGTTTTGTCTTCGTGGTGTTTATAGTTAACCCCCGAGAGTGGCAGAAGTTTTGGAACCTATTCAGGAGGGTTTGTAAGCCTGCTGGGGTCTTAGAAATGAGCAACGTGTCGTCAGCAAACAGGAGAGTTGGCACTTTTTTCCCTGCCAGGGCAGGAGCGTCGGCCGGTACTTCTTGTAAGAAGCTAACCACCCCGTTTACATATAAAGAAAACAGGGTGGGTGCCATCATGCAGCCCTGGCGAACTCCCCTGTTTACTGGGATCTTCCTAGTGACCTGTCCTTGAGACCCCCATCTTACCTGGGCGTAGTTACCCTCATGAAGCCTCTCTAGAAGATTGAGAAGTGTAGGAGGGATGCCCAACTCTCGCAGTATTTCCCATAATCTGTTGCGGGGGACCAGGTCAAAAGCAGTCCTCAGATCAATAAAAGCAAGGTACAAACTGCCCTTGCCAATCGTTACCACTTTCCCATGGATCATGAGGAGTCTAAAGACCTGGTCCACCGGGCTCATGTTGGTCCGAAAGCCTGCCTGGTACTCGGAGAGGATGTTCTCCTCCTCAGCCCATACCTGGATTCGCTGTAAAATTACCCTCCCAACTACCTTTTGCATTGAGTCAATAAGACTAATTGGTATGTAGTTCGAAGGGTCTTCCCTTTCTCCCTTTTTATAAATGGGCACTACCTCTGCACCCTTCCATGATTCTGGAACTGGGCATCCTCTGGTGATCGAGTTAATTAAGAGCAGGACATACTCGGCCCATTTATCCTGGTCAGCTAAAAACAAATCGCTAGGAAGGCCATCTGGTCCCGGGGCCTTAGCAGGAACCATCTTGCCTATGGCCTCTTTTACTTTTTTTTGCGTAAAAGGATCGCCCTCGGTAGCCCTAAAGTGAAACAGGGAGTCGCCACCAGTGGTTATGTCAGTGGGCCTAGGATTGGTTGAAGGGTGGCCATCTACGCATGGGCTGTTAGGCCCAGAATAAAGGTTGCCAAAATGGGCACACCAAGCTTCAGAGGTGATATGATTGGGCATTTGGTCTACTTCTCCCCTGTCTATCCTCCTGACCAATGTCCAGAAAAGATTAGTGTCTCTTGCAAAACTCGCACTTTTTAACTCTTGCCATCTGGCTTCATCCCAGTCGAGCTTTGCTCTGCGCCTCCCTATATTCTTTCCTAGCCAAAGTGATAGCTGCACCCTTCTTTGTTCTGATAGCTGCGGATAGGGCCCTCCTTTTGAGTCTACACTCTTTATTGAACCATGATTGGGCTTTCCATGTATGAGGAGCAGAGCCATTTGGTCTGAGTGATGCCTGAAAATGTATACTAATCTCCTCAATAGTACGATTGTGTATAGCGAGAGCATAGGTGGGATCTTCCACTGTCCCCTCTCTTAGCTCGATGGTTTTTTCATATAGTATTTGTCTAATGGCCTGTAGCTTTGTGTCCTGGAGGGCAACCTTGTGCCATTTTAGTGCCCTTCCAGAATTGATAGGTAAAACTTCTTTAGTTGCTCGGGGCGTGGGTGAGGCCAATAAAGGGCATACAACTGGCCAAGGCGACCTTAGTGACATACATAAAGGGTTGTGGTCGCTGTCAAGTGTACTCCCCACTACCATGTCTAAAACATGACCCCAGAAGCCAACATCTACTAGTATATAATCAATGCGGGATGGGCAGGATACTTTGTTATAGGTGAAGGCTCCCTCAAAGTCTGATTTTGTCCTGCCATTCACTGCTCTTAAACCGTACTCCACGGTGAGGGCGTTTAATTGGATGGCCCTTTCAGACCATCTTTTCACCGGGGGTAAGGTTAGCGAGGGTATACCCCATTTCCTGTCCTCCTCCTCTGTCCCAGTTAGGTCTTCAATGCTGAGAGGCTCAAAGGTGCTATTTAAGTCGCCTGCCACTATAATCCTAGATTCGGGTGAACAGTTTGTCAGGCCTTGTTCGAGCAGAGTAATAATAGGAGAAGCTTTGCCCCCCGCTAGTCCCCTTACGTAGACATTAAACAAATCCATTTGTTCCCGCCCTCTTTGTCCCCTGATTGTAAGCATAAAGATGTCAGGGCATAGTGCTGCATGGTTTTTTATTTTAAGATTTAGGGCGATTTTAACCCACACAGTCAACCCTCCAGACGGTCGGCCCTTGCCTACAGTAGTAGCCGGGATGTAATAGCAGCTGTAGCCAGATTTGTATAATGGGACCAGACTCCACGTTTCCTGGAAGACGCATATGTCATAACCCTCTATTTGCTTATTCCAATTTGGAAGTGGAAGTTTATTGTGAAGACCAGCAATGTTCCAGGAAATGATTTTTAAGTGATTTGGAAGGGTTAGGTCACAAGCTAAAGCTATGCTGGAATCAGTGAAGTCTATTAGACCGGTTATGGGCAGTTGGGCAGACACTGGGGGGGAAGCCTGGGTTATACTTGTTATGGGAGTTGCATTATATAGTCAGTCATTGGAGTCTAATGAAGAAGAACCTAATCTTCGGCCTGCTCGATGTGCGTTATTTGATCTGTGGGGGTATCGCTTTAACTGTATTGCTGAGGAGTCAGGGGAAGAAGTGCGAAACTCTAGAAGAATAAGGTTCTCTGCCAAATCAACGTTACTCAGGGTAAGCTCAATGTGATCCCATGAGAGCGAGTGTGATGTGTACCTTCTGGCTCTAAGGATGTCCTCCCGTATAAGTGAGCGACATCCCCTAACCTGCCGTATCCAATGGATAGATTTATTAATCAGTGATTCCTCATTTTCATAGCTGCCCCCATTGCATAGCTTAGGGACATTGATCATGCAAACTTTATGTCCTACAGTGTCCAGTGAGTACAACTGGTGAGTCTTATTTGAGGGGTTAACGGGCATTAAGCTCATGATAGATGGTGTGCTTGAGGAAGCAATGAGATGTTCAGGATTTTGCAAGGGAGCTGTGGCTCTAGAATATTGCTTAGTGGGCTTTGAGCTTCCCATGGAACGTGTTAGCAGGACATCATTATGTGTTGATTGCGGAGGGGCGGGGGAACTAGCCCCTGCTCGCTCTCTTCCACTCTGGGGGAATGGATGCGATCTCGTAGCTTGTAAAAACTGGTGGCCCTCTATGGGTGGGGGTGCCTTCTGGCTACTGAGAGTGTTGCTGGCGGTTAGTGTGTTGACTATGTTCACTAAGTCGTCTATCTTCGATCTCATAACCCCAATTTCCTGCCTAAGGGAGGTGACAAGCTGATAAAGATCAGACAGTGATGGTGTCGTCTCTCCAATACTCTCTGATTGAGTTAAGGGCAGGGAGAGAGAGGTCAATGGAAGCGGAGTATCAGTGATTTGGGCCAGGACAGAGAACCTATTTGCGCATGGAATAGGGACCCCGGATTGATTAGATGCGGGAGCAGTAGTTGGAATGGTGAGGGGCGTCTCTAGGCTAAGGGGGCCTACTCTCTCTGCCTCACCCGAGTCATGTCTGGGCTCAGAGCCAGGCTTTAAAACTGTCTCCTTGTTCTTCTTGTGAAACATTGAGGGGACAATAGGCGATCGTGATGTACTAGGATTGGGAGTAGCCAAGTGCGAGATGGAACTAGTTGCAGCTGGTTCTGCTCCCAAAATGTCCTCGCACTCATAAATGAGGACATCTATCCTGTCCATCACACAGTTTTTTGCGGAGTGTCTGTGCAATTTTTGGGCTTTTTTCCCTTTCCCTGGCCCTGCTGGTACTAGAGACCCTACTCCCTCCATTGATTTCCTTTTGCCCATTTTATGGCCCCAAATAACAACAAAATCTACAGTAAAATTAGCCGAGGGGTAAAGGCAGGATCTTACAAAAGACTCAAGAAATTCAACCGTAAGTCAACGGGCCTATAAAGGCGAGAGTCACAGTACCTTTTAGGATAAGTTCCAGTAAGCGATACAACCCGGCGGGGCGGTGGAAGAGGGGTGGCCCAGCCTCTTCCTGGCGAGGACGGGCCCGCCCTTGGCCCGGGCATTGCCCGGGCGCGGCCCGCGCGCGTCCCGCGCGGCGGTAGAAAGTTGGCGCTTTTCAGCGCTGGCGATACAGGCTCCTCCTCCCTCTCTCCAGCAGTGACAGCGGGGCACCTTGGGGCTTGAAGTCCCCCTCCAGGCGACAGACAGCGGCAAACAGCAGCGCTTCCCGCGCGGCGGTAGAGAGTTGGTGCTTTTCAGCGCTGGCGATACAGGCTCCTCCTCCCTCTCTCCAGCAGTGACAGCGGGGCACCTTGGGGCTTGAAGTCCCCCTCCAGGCGACAGACAGCGGCAAACAGCAGCGCTTCCCGCGCGGCGGTAGAGAGTTGGCTCTTTTCAGCGGTGGCGATACAGGCTCCTCCTCCCTCTCTCCAGCAGTGACAGCGGGGCACCTTGGGGCTTAAAGTCCCCCTCCAGGCGACAGACAGCGGCAAACAACAGCACGATATGTTAAGGTTTCCTTGTTTTGCAATATTTGCAGCTTCTCACTGTCATACTGCTCCTACTTGGTTGCTTTTGGCACAATACTTCTAATACACACAGAAACAAGCAGACATGCACACACAAAAGCATTCCACGCATTTCTTTAAAACTACCTCCTGAGAGTGTCCCGATTCTCTTCCTCTCTCTGAGCTCGCTTTCTCTCTCACACACACACACACTCAGACAAATACTCATCAAAAAAGGTTCACTTGGGATTGTTACTGCACAGCAAGCGACGGTGTGAATGTGATTGACAGAGCAGGGCCTTAATGAGCCCTTCTCTATCAAACACAGCAGGACGTGAAATTTTCAAAACAGGGACATCCCTTGCATAACGCACATGAGCCGCTGCTGAATGGTTCCGCAGTTACTCACCTACGAGCTAGAGAGGCGCTTTGGCTGTCAGAGAGCCCTACAGATCTGCTCCACTCTGACTGCCTCGAGCTCCGCAGCACTAGCAGCAATGAGCTTACATTTCTTGAGTACTGGTACTCTCCTTTGGAGCGGAGAAGTGCAGGTACTCTGATCGGTAAAAATAAGAAGTGCCGGTACTCAGTACCTGTGAGTACCGGCCCATTTAAAGCACTGCACCTAATGCTATTGGTTGTTTAAGTGAATCCTTCTGTCTTCAATGGGATGGAGTACATGCATTGCAATGTTTTACAATCCCTTTCAACTCATTTTTGCTAATGTGCGTTCCTCTACACGTATTTGCACATTAAACCCAGACCTATTGGCTTTGCCGAAGCTTGTTTAGGTGAATAAGCCGTGCTTTCTCGTGACACTTTGCTTTCATGTATTTCCTGTGAGTTTCTGGTTCAAATTTGCATCCCACAAAGTTTTTAGAGATTAGACAGGTCTTTTGGATCGCAGTTTTCTCTAAATTCTTACTAAGCAGGCACCCAGAGAATTATTGTTTATACAGGTTAAAAACCTCGTGTCCTTTTCCCGAAGATACAGGCAATTACCAAACCCCAGCTCTCTATCCTGACATATGCTTGACTCACTTCTTTTTTTCCATTGGCTGCTAGTAATAACTACTTCAAACAACTGGATCATGTAATTGAATTGCCGATTTGTCCGAAGGACTTTTAAATCATCAGATTTCACAGACCACTTATGAGAGTGACTAGCCTGCTTCTATTGCAGCAAAGAAGACAAGGGAAGGACCGTCCATGGGAGAAGCAGACATGGTGTAGGTTTTGGGAATGCATTTAGAGTTTGCCAAATGTAAACAACAGCATCTGATATCTACCCATTTAGGATATTTTAGCCATAACGTTTGAATAGAATCAGAAAGGCTGATAGCCACTTATATATGTATGTTGTGCTATTTTTGTAGTGTGAACCTACCCAAAACGGCAGCAGAGCACTGCACAGGGTTAAAGTCAAGCATGAAGCCAATTAGTGATAGGAGATGTAGGTGATTTGTATGTCTTTAGCTCTTTCCTAAATTGGAGAAGCATTGGGCGGTTCAAATGGATACGTGGCTGTTGTTCCAGATCCTGAGAGCACAGATGGAAAAGGTATGCAGCCTTGTTCCTTTTTTTTTTACCCTTCTTAGACTGTAGCCTCTTGGTGTCCTGGCTGCAGTTGTGCCGAGATCCACCAAACATGGTGAGCTTGTCTGCAAGATAAGCAGGGTGCTAGTTGTGATGGCTTTGTGAATGATGCAGCTTGTTTTAAAGATTGGCAATAGGAGCCATTGGAGTTCCATTAGGATGTTTTTTTTTTACCACATTTTTTCAGGTACAAATCAAAAAAGGAGGGAGGGAGATAGAAGCAGCTCATAAGGTTAACTCGGCTTCCCGTCATAAATGACAGTAATCAATGAAAGTGAACCACAATGTCTACATACTAAAGGTTCAGCGGATATTATCTCGAAGACCCTCATCCACAATTTCACCCCCAACTGTGTATGTTATCTCCTTTGGGGTGATGTTGTGGGTAGTTTCATCATAGGGTCTTTTTCACCCAAGTGTCCCTTTCTCCAAGTGAACTTACCCTCCTACCAGGAGGAAAAACTGTCTGAGTAAAGACAGTGGTGACGTGGTTTAAAATTACCTCCTGTCTTAAGAAAAATATTTATTAAGAAACAGGAAAAAAGCATAGGGATAAAGTTAAAAACAAAACGATGCTGTCAGGACAAATTATTGATCCAGCACATCTAGTGATTAGGTCAACATGTTTCAGCCATATGTTGCCCTTACGGGTCTAGGGTTTTCGAAAGGACTGTGTGAAATGGATTACCTACAATATTAAAGGTGAACCCTTGCAAGTGTGTTAACTTGTAAATCTTTGTCTGGGTTACAGTGACCCTCTAGATGTGTTGATGTTAAAGGCACAGTCTGTAGCCTTTTTAGAGGCAAAGCAATGCCCCCTGGGGTTTGGGAAGATCTGGGCCGAGCCACCTACATTTGAGAAACGAGCCGTCCAAGGTTGTACTCCCGGTCTCTTCCATCCTGACAGGAGAGATGTCCAGATGGGAGAGACATGGAGTACAACCTCAAATGGCTCGTTTCTCAAATGTACACTTAAAACTTCTGTCTGCCAGAGCTGAAGTAGTGTCAGTTAGAACACCATGCAGACATCTACTTCAGGGACACCAGCAGCCTTATCTTTAGTGGCTCCATCCCCAAGCAGGTAGCTTGGTGCAGCCCTCCTTCAGTAGTCGTGTAGCAGAGGCAGAGATACTACAGAGCTCCAGCATCCTTCCCTCTCCTCCATTAGTAGCTGAGAACAGCAGCGATTGGTACCTGGGTGTAAGTATCTCAGTAACCACTTTGAGCATTTAGGACCCATGGATTGGCATTTTTTTAGCGCAACGGTTTTTAACCTTTCGACTAATGTGAACCCCTATTGAGTCATTACTGGAAGTCGGGGTTCCCCGGCCTAAGCATCTTCTATGGTTTGAACCTCACAACAATACACAAAAATACAAAAACAAGTATACACAAAACAAAGTCACAAAAATAGATTTTTTTTTTAATTCACAATCAAATATGGAAAAAGTTTTCACATTTTCAATTTACTTCTTTAATTGTATATACTTTATTATTTTTAATAATATTTAATTTTGTAAAACAGTTGCATACCTCCTGAGTATGTCTCGTGGACCCCCGGGGTCCTCAGATTACAAGTTGAGAACCACTGTCCTGGAGCATCCTCTCAGCTAGTTGGAAGAAACCTCCATCATTTCTTTCATCTATAAATATCTTCTGTATACATTTTTTATTGATAGTTCTGCTTGACACATAAGTAGAGTGAGCAATATAGAGGGAATCCAAAGTACACTATAGTGTCATGCTGTACACAACTGAATCCCGGCGGCTCTCATACACCATACAATGAATCTCTCTAGTTTCGCATCAGACCGCAAAGACATCCATACACTAGGGGTGTGGGTGGCAAGGTGGGAGTGAAGAAAAACATCCAACATGCCCATCAAAGAGTCTGTAGTGGGGCCACTCTATAGCAAGCCTCCCAGTACGTATTTTACTTTATCTGGAACTTATCGAAGGAACAAGAATAACAGCAAATACATCCTCGATTAACAGTTTGTGCTGCAAAGCAATGCTATGCATTACCATCCACGAAGATGCACTCTGGCCGTACTCCAGTTGCATTCAGCTTTGTGACTGTATAACTGCTTACAAAATTAAATTACACTGCAATGCCCTTGTGATGGGCTCTGAACAGAATGAAACACATATTATAGCCTTATAGCCCACTGCCAATGGCTATACCCGTTGTAAAAAGGCCCTGAACCTATAGTTCGGCCTATAACGAGGGTGAGGGGCTTTAACAACCGGTATAGCCCAAGCAGAAGGGCTATAAGGCTATTAGAATATTCCACCCACTGAGGATAGAATATTCTAAAATAAAAAGGGAGAAACATGAAGACAAACATTGGAATGTTGGAGTTTATACCAGCCATTATAAGTCCGGAGCTACTCCATTGTCTTCAATGAAGCTCTCAACATTCCAATGTTCTAATATATGTTGCACTTAAATATCCACGTAAAATGAGAGGAAAGCTGTTACAACATAATGCACTGGAACATGATAATTTGAAAGTCTGAAGCCTACAACTGTAATAACAGATGAACTATGATATTTCAGTCCACAATGCAATGGGATACCATGAAGAATGCAAGGAATATTAAAGCCAAGATACACACCTCAATGACTGATTTTTGTGTGCTTCAGTGCCACCACGACAGACGCTTTTGGATTAAAGCTTCTTCCATTGTAGGGTATGGTGTCTATGGATTGAAAGCAATATTCCCTCAGCGCGCATATAGGTATTTGAACTGGTACTTAAGCGCAATGCAGTACTTAATTGCTTACAAACTGGCACAACTAAGCTCATCTGATGAACACCCACCAAGGCAAAATATGTTTTAGGAGTAAAGTTTTTGTGATACAATTTTTATTGAATTTTCTTGGTGAATACAAGAAAGAAATCTCCATGAGTATTTAAACACATAACAAGATATTGACTAATAGGCACAACAGTGATATAATTACATGCGCATAGCATCAATAATCACCACTGAAACAATATTAAGAGAAATAGGTCTAACATTAAACTATAAAACGTGATCTAAGGAATCGAGTAGGTGAAATAGTAGATGAGAGAGACTGCTGAGAATGCCTTGCTAGTGGTGAAACTTATGAAAAATGTGCCTCTAAACACAAATAGAAATGAAGAGCAGGAAAAAGGAAACCAACAGATCTAGGTAAGTATCTGAGGTAGGAAAAGAAGACTTGAGAGCATAAAAGAAGTCAGGAAAGGAATAGAGGATATACACGAAAAAGAGAAAAATTAACCATGTAGTTGATAACTAGTGCTACAAACAACTTTTACTAACAGAACAAGAACAGTTGTGGTATACAATACCGCACTCTGTATACTTCCCAAAATGATTAGGGTGCTCACTCCCGGTGCCAACCATCCAAAAAAAGACCCAAACAAACAAGAGAAGAACTACTGTTGGGAGAAGCACTCCTAAACAAACATTTAATATAGAGTAAAGTCAATCTGATAATTTAAGACATTCTGGAAACCAAGTGGAGAGAAAAACAAGTTATTTCAACAAGATAAACACAATAACTTGTCATATAAGGCAAAACATCACAAACTGCTTGTTCTCGTAGAGGAAAATCATTCTTTATTTTCTGATTCCGCAAGTCATGTAAAGCAAAAAACACCGCCAACGCGTTTTGTCCAAAGTCATTGGGACTTCTACAGAGCAAAATATGTACAGCACCAATGAGTGCCCTATCCAGTTAAGCTTGGTTCCACTAATTGTGTTAGTGTTGTCCAGATAAAAAAGTATCTTATAACTGAGTTGATGAAAAAATAAATATGGATACATACAGACGGAAATGCTTAAAAAATAAATGCCATAAAACTGGAAGCCCTAACTATCAAGCATACAACTACAAGGTGTCCTATGAGCAAAGGTACCCCCTATGTATAATTCAAGGTCCAAGAGTAAGGGGGAAAAAATAACTATCAGAGAAGACTCTTGTCAGACCTATATCTCTTTATAAGCGGCCTCCTGTAGGCTCACACTCAAGACAGATCCCCAGCACAGACCTAAACAACAACAAATTATTCAAAAATACATTTTATTTTTATTTAATATATATAATTTTTTTCAATCATTTTTAAATTGATTTTATATGGCTTTTTTGTTCATACCAATTCATTGTTAACAGAATTATACATTATATTCACAATTTGTGTAAAAAGGATAAACAACATGTAACATTGTGAAAATGCAAAACCACCAATATCTATATAAAGTTTTATCCTATAGAAAAAAGCAAAATGACATACAAAAGTCAATAAATAACGTTATAAAAATTAGCTATAACCCCACTATCAACCATCAAACAATCACTCTCACCAGTCAAAACAATCTCTCACACACAATACACTCACAGACAAGCAGATGAAACTGCATGGGAAACTCCGTTTTCTTATAAAGGACATACACTCTTTCATAATTATGTGGTTTGATTCAATCTAAGGATTATCCACTGATGTGTTGTCTGTAAGGGGTTTCCCATATGGACGGTCACGGTCAACGCACGTTTCGGTGGATAGATATTACAACCACCTTCATCAGGACCATATTGGTTGGAAAATAAATCTCAAGTATGGACGGGGGTTATCTTATATACTGAGAGATCCTTCATCCATTTCAATGTCACTCTGTAGTTTATTAGAGCCAGGCAAAATATCAGGTAGTACAGAGTAAGGACGGCTCTCAATACGTCTGAAAGATACTGTTATATTCAGCTCCTATTTGTAGTATGCATAGAGAATCAGTCATCCATCTGATACTCTGTGATATCCCTGCTCCAATAGGTGCCTATTGGAGAAGGTCGGAGAGACGTGGCGCACGCGAGTGAAGAGCGAGCACTTGTAATTTGCGGACTACAAGACATCACAAAATCATATCTTTTTTTTTTTTTTTGAAGAAGAATATATATATATATTTTTTTTTTCTTTTTATTAGTTTTTATTCGTAAAGAAGGAGAATACATATAAGACATTTAGCAGCTCGGCAGCACTTACAGCACTTAACATCGGATCAAATTTGTACGACATGCAAAAACCACATATCTCATTTCAACAAAAGGTAGGCCTGGAGTTCCCACTAGTGGGTAGTATCCAACAAGGCTTAGTCCGCTCTTATTTTTCGGTGTAGTTCACTTCTCAAACGATTGGAGAGTCCACAAATGGGGAATAGTTCAGCATGGCATCAGTGCTAAGCGTTCTCCGCAGATGGCCACATCGCATATCTGTGCAATCAATCCCAACTATGCAATAAGTTAATTAATAGTGCCCTAGTTCACATCATATAAGTCTGTTTACCCCCCAGCAATCCCATGCATATCTGATTTCAAAGGTATAATCTTCTTAACTTTCTCCCTGCGCAGATATGTTTGTATTATTTTCAGCATTCTGTAGTAGAAGATAGTGTTTAAGGGGGCCCCAAATGTCTTTGGGTCTGGACTTGTGTGGTAATGTTTCTGCGTATAAAGCACCCTGATCCTGGTTGTATATCAGATCATCTAACCACTCCTTGAATTTAGGGGCACGGCCTCTACCCCATCTGCAGGCCACTCTGCGCTTTGCTAATAACAGTGCAAGTGTGACAAATCTTCGACAGGAGTTGGGTAGCTGCTTCGTGTATCCTAGGAGTGCAATGAGTGGACTGCATGCCATTGTGATGGATGTCATTCGCGCTAGTGCCTCGAACACCTGCTCCCAGTAACCCAGCACCTGCGGGCATTCCCAAGCTAGGTGTAAAAAACCAGCGCCCGAGCCACCACATCTGTCACAGTTATCTGTGTCTCGCAATTTGAATTTGTATAGTTTGATTGGAGTGCAGCACATACGCTGTATATATTTGTAGTGAATAATGCGTAATCTGCAACTAGCTGAGATGTGTGCAACTTGTGAACAGCAATATGTCCATTGCTCGGGTGTGACGGCAGAACCTAGGTCCTCATTCCAGTGCTCTAATGCCGCGTGTGTAGTCTCTGGCTTTTGGAGGCGTATATTACAGTAAAGGGTGGATACCAAGTGTCTTGGGCTCTCAACACGCAACATGCCATGCAGCGGCATCAGTGACGCCGGCTCCTGTGGAAATTCCGGGATAATGGCTCGCAGTCCCTGTCTCAGTCTCGTGTATAGGAAGTTATCTAGTGGGGTGGGAGCCTTTTGTCGGAAGAATTGTTCAGGAGAGCGAAATGTCCCATTGAGAAATAGGTCTCCCCATGTGGCGACACGTTCCCGGGTACATAATTTACGAAATCCCAGTTCCTTAAGTAGTGGCATCTGGGGATGGTAGGAGAGGGGCAATAGTGGCGAATAGATGAGCGCGGTGTCAAGTCTCTTAACAATTTTATGCCATGCGGCTACCGTACTAGTGATAGTAGTAAATGGCACATTACGGGTAGGGATTGGCATGTGAAGTATCCCATCCAGTGGGAGAGGGTCCGCCAGCCAGTGTTCCGCCGCTATTTGGGGCATATACCGGGGGGGGTGGATCCAAAAATAGGCGTATTGCGCCTGTGCACATTCATAGTATAATTCAAAGTCTGGGATATCGAATCCCCCTTGCGCATAAGGTCTCGTAAGAACGGACCATTGTAGGCGAGGTTGTTTACCTCCCCAAAAAAGCCGTAGCAGTTCAGTTCGAAGCGAGGCGAAAAAGTGGCGGCCAGGGTGGTATGGGATATTCATGAAAAAATATAGTAATTGCGGGAGGATTACCATTTTTATCAGTGATGCCCTCCCTGCCATTGAGAGCGGCAGTGTGATCCAGCGCGTGACATTGCGCGCCAGCCGTTCCATTGCCGTGCCATAGTTAAGTCGGAGTATCTCGTCTCTACTGCCCCCGATTTGGATCCCCAGATAGCGCAAATCGGTGTCACACCATTCCAGAGGGTAATCTAGTGCAAATTTCTCCACAGCCGGCGTAAGGGGCAAGACCTGCGACTTAGCCCAATTAATGTGAACTCCAGAGAGGTGTCCAAATATTATAAATTCGCTTAGTAGCGGATTTAGGTTCGTCTGCGGTTCTCTGACATACAGTGTCATATCGTCAGCATATAGGGATATCAATATTGGTCGTAAGTTGCAACGTAGCGCACGTTCCTGGTGATGTTGTCGCAGTCTACTAGCCAATGGTTCGACCGCAAGGGCGAACAGTAGGGGCGATTGTGGGCATCCTTGCCTAGTTCCTCTTGAGATGGGTATAGCTGAGGTAGTGTGACCATTAATGAGTATTCGGGCCATGGGTCGCTTGTAAAGCAATTGGATCCAAGACAAATATATTTCTGGGAACCCCATTCGGTATAGTATCCCAAATAGATAGTCCCATTCTATAGTATCAAATGCCTTTGTGGCATCTAAGAAAACCGCCGCCAGTGTGAGCTCCGGTGCCACCTTCTGCATAATGGAAAATAGGGTGCGGAGATTGTGTGTGGTGTCGCGTCCAGGTACGAAACCTGATTGGTCAGGTAAGACTAATTTGTCTATCAATAGTACCAATCTATTGGCTATTAGTTTAGCTAGTATTTTTGCGTCGCAGTTCAACAGAGACAGCGGTCGGTAGGAGTCACATGACTGAGGGTCTTTGCCGGGCTTAAGGAGGGATATGATCAGGGCCTCCCGCATGGAGGGTGGTAGGGTGCCACCCTCCATGGATTCTTCGTACACTTCTTTCAGCACTGGGGCCATAATATCTATGTAAGTTTTGTAAAATTCGGCAGGGATGCCATCGAGACCTGGGGCCTTACTAGATTTTTGTTGCATTATGGCCTCACGGATTTCGTCGAGTTCAAACGGGGCACTTAGAAATTGTCTCTGGTGTTCCTCCAGCCAGCCTAGCGCCACTTCCCCCAGGAAGCTGTCACGGTCTAGCTGATCTTGACGCTGTGTCGTATAGAGTGTGGAGTAATGCGCTGTAAAACATGTCAGCATGCCGGTTGTGTCCCTATGTATCTCCCCATTGAGCCCCTTAATTTCCAGGATATGTTGGGAACCCCTGGGCCTCCTGATCATGTCGGCTAGTGTTTTACCAGGGCGTTCGCCCTCTCCATATTTCCTGGCTTTCCAGTATTTCCCTTTAAAATTGGATTCTCGCGTTGCGGCTTCTGTATACTCTGCCAGTTTATCCCGAAAATTTTATTTAAGTTGCGCTCCCCCCCCTCGAGCCATCTCAGTGTCCAGTGTTTTAAGTTCTAGTTCCAGGCGGCGCAGTGTTCTCTGAATGTCTTTAAGGACCCCAAAGCTTTTTGAAATGCAAAAGCCTCGTATTGTAACTTTGAATGCTTCCCATAATATCTCTATAGATTCAACCGAGCCTCTGTTTCTCTGGAAAAAACCACTGATTTTCTCGCCCAGCTCTGCATGGAATACCGCATCTAATAGAGCTGTGGGTTGCAATCTCCAATGGCGTCTGGGCATGTTATATCCCGGCGGTAAGATCAGGAGCCTGACTGGGGAGTGATCCGAGAACGTTTTCGCCAGATGAGAGACTGCAGTTATGGAGGGACCTAACTCTTTTGAGAGTATGCAGTAGTCTATGTGCGCCCAGGTGGCAGTGCAAGTATTACTGTGTGTCCCCTCCCGTGTCCGCGGGTGGTGATGGCGCCAAGTATCCACTAGGTTCCCTTCCTGAATAATCTCCTGAAGTGTAGTCTGAGCTTTGGTATAATGGTGTGGAGCAGTGTTAGACCTGTCCATGGCAGGGTTGATGGCCACATTAAAATACCCCCCCCCAAATAAGGTGTGTGGAACCCACTTCCAGTATTTTCCCCCAGAGGGTAGTGAAAAACTCAGGCGCGTCTACATTGGGTCCATAGCAGCATGTCAGTGTGACCGTATCTCCGCCCATTCGTCCCCACATCAAAACATACCTGCCCTGGGGGTCTGTGTGTGTTCCAGTGAGTATGAACGGCGTGTTTTTCTTAATAAGGATTGCTGTGCCCCTCGCGTAGGTAGAGTATGAAGCAAAAGCTCTGTGCTACGCCCATTTGCTAGCAAAAGTAGGAGTTGTCTGTGGGTCCATGTGGGTCTCTTGTAACATCGCCACCTGTATATGGTGACGATCCAGGTACACCAGGATTTGTCTACGCTTTCGGGGATCCCCCAGGCCTCTGACGTTCCATGAAAGAATCCCCAGGTGTGAGGTGTGTGACGTGTCACCTGCTGTACTCATGATGCATGTGTTCTATACTACATTGGTGTCTGTGGGTCATATAAGCTCCATGTTTGGTCCGGTGTGCTTGCCAATGCTGCCGAGTGAAACTGTAACTTCCAGTTAAAACAACCCCTGATCCCCTCACCCCCACCCACTGTGGCATCCCAACCATGCCATAGAATCCCATCCCTCCCCCCTCCCTTGTTCCCAACATAACAGGCGTCTTAGTGACGCATAAACATTTTAGCAAACGTTTCATTAGTTCTTAACGTGTCTGGGGTTCTCCCTTGTGGGGGTTCACGTCTAGGTGGCTCACCCCGTCCCTCCAACCCTGAGGTTCCTAGCTGGGATTCACCACCTCTACTAGGGTCCGAGGGTGTCCGGCATTATTTATCTTAATGGGCACATGACATTTGTCAAGATGTGTTGAGTATCCCATCTACTATCTGCCGTGGCATGGTATCACAATTTGGTTTTACCCGTACCCTCCCATCAATTCAGATAATGTTCGAGGGCAACATTGAAAGGATATTGTGTCTTTGTCCAACTCCTGTATTTTGTTCAGTCTTCTTCAGCTTGTCCGTTAGGGGTGGGCGAAGCCGCAGATCGTGTGTTGTGGCGTTTCAAAAATTCCTCCGCTTGCTGAAGTTTAGTGAAGATCAATTGTTTGCCTTGATGAGAAATCCGTAAGCGGGCTGGGTAGAGAAGGGCATATTCTATCTGTGCCTGTCTCAGCTTCTGTTTTACAGGAAGGAAGCGTCGTCTATCTTCTTGCACTGTTGCCGTGAAGTCAGGATAGATGGTAAACTGCACTCCATCGTATTGCAGCTGTTTCTTCTCACGGGCAATCCGGAGTGCAGCATCCCGGTCCCTGTAATTGAGGAGATGAGCTATGATGGGGCGCGGTGGGGTTCCCGGAGGAGGACGAGGGCCCAGTGTCCTGTGTGCCCTCTCCACCACGAATTGTTGGGACAGTGTTTCTACCCCCACCACTTCTAACAGTAGCTTTTCCATATAGGTTTCCATTCTCCCAGTGTTGGTACTTTCGGGTATTCCTAAGACGCGAGTATTATTCCTGCGACTTCTCGCTTCGATGTCTTCATTTTTGGCTGCTATTATTTTTAGGAGCTTGTCCATCTGGGTTACCGTGCTTTGGAGTCGCGCATTGTCGTCTTCCGTATCTGAGATGCGTCGTTCTGTTTGGGTAATACGCTCCTCGTGTTTTTCAATTTTGTGCACAATGTTGTCCATGCGGGAATTCATGGCGTCCATTTTGTCTGCCAGTGTGGGTAGTCCCTGCCTGACCTCTAGCATAAGTGCCTTCATGTCGTTACCCGTTGGTGCCACAGCCTCAGCCATCGTGGACTCAGCATCTCCATCTACATCAGATTGCTGCAAGCGCGTGGCCTTCTTGGATTCAAACTGGAGGCGAGGCTGTTTGGCGTCTGGCTTCCCCATTGTTTATGGTGGCGCCGCGTCACCAGAGACGTAATACACGGCGGTGAGCTGATCCCCAGATCCCACGACTGGGCAATTCTCAGGAGCGTGACACCTGCAGTAGGAAGGGCAGTTCTGCGGACGTTCTCCTACAGCACCATCAGAAGACCAGTCCTTGCCTCAGGGCGCGCTCCTATCGCCGCATATCCACACCACGCCGCATCTCCCGCAGTATTGTCTGGGTGTATAAATGGCTACTGCCTTATAGGTCATCGGTGCAGTGGTATATTGTCATATAATGGTTAATAGGGCGGCCAGTCAGCACTGCATCCAGGGGCAGGGGGAAGGCGCTACCGCTAATGGCCGATACTCCATCCGCACGGTGCAACCATCACACAGTTGTCCGTCTCCGTCGGCGCATTTAGCAGCTCAGCCAGCCCACAGGTCTATAGCAGATTCGCAGGTGATTCACAACACAGTCGACATATGGGATCGCACTTTGCTTTGTCACTTACAGTTCTACTACTTCCTACATACAGCGGTGAGAGGATCTGTCAGTTGCGATACCGGTCTGCCCTGGTTCTGAGTGTTGGAGAATGGCACCGTTGCTGTTGACCGCGATGGTGTAGGCAAAAATGAAAAAAGAAATTATCACCACCTAATATAGTGGAAACCGTGCATTACAGCCCCGTCTTCTTGGCACAGATATTGGCGTGACAATGCGCCTCTTCCAGCGCAGCTACATCGCTCACCTCGTGCCGTTCCCACGTCTAACTGAGAGGCAGACTCTGGGAGGGTTTGTGTTGGCGCCCAGTTCCTTACGGGTGTTGTTTATGTGGCAGGCGGCGGTCGCAGCAACCGATTGTAGGGTAATGGCGGTGCCACCGCTGTTGGCCGGTATGCCACCCGCGCGACACTCCCTTAGCTCAGGTTGTCCGGTGCTATTGTGATCTGGGCACTCCAGCAATCCTCCCCCCAGCAACAATGGCCAGCAGTGTATTTCCTTCTGTTTAATGATGCCGTATCCCTCACTTCGCGCCCACTTCCTGCCGAGATGCAGTCTCCGGGAGGTAGCGCGCTAGTTTCAGGCCATGTACGGGTGTTGGGTATGTGTCATGCGGCGATCCCGGCTCTGATTGTAGGATGATGGCGCCGCCGCTAATGGCCGATCCGCCACCCGCACGGCGCGCTCCTACCCAGTAGTATATACAGCCGGCCCGCAATCCCTGCAGTCACAACGCGGTGCAATCAGGCGAATCCCGCAATCCGCCCCTCCGCTTCTGTTACGATTATGTATGGGGCTGGTAGCACTCACCACGTTGGGTTCCACTGATGATATGGTATGCGGAGGCCCAGTCACCACGTGGGAAGCCGCGTCGCTCCCGTAGCAGCCAGCGCCGCCGATCGCGCGCGTCCCTTCACCAGCCCCTGCTCGGGCGTTTTTCCAGGCCGCCAGGAAAGTATGATCAGCGCGGTCCCCACCTTTCACAGTTGGTCAGCTGATGGCCGGGGATCTCCGCAGACAGTGCAGATCATTTTCGCCACTGTTGGGTCCCGTTAATTCGGATTTTGGAAGGATAAATAAGCCAAACAGCGGGAGCCTCACGCAAGTGCGGCCATTCCGCTTGTGCGCCACCTAGCGCCCCCCTCACAAAATCATATCTTGCCTTATTGAAAATTTGCCGCAACATCTAGACTGACAGTGGGATTTCACAGAGTATCGTGCAGGATACCACAGATGTGTTGAATATCCTGAAGACAGTAGAATACAACCCATCTACGCAGTTGTTGGTTACAATAGACATTGAGTAATTGTATACCAGTATTCCCCAAGATGCCACGCTGGTGGCAGCAGCGCGTGCTCTTGGGGCACTGGAATGGTTCTATGATGCACCCCAAACATTTGTACTACAGTGCATTAAACTTGCTCTTACGAGAAACTTCTTTGCGTATAAGGATCAGATTTACCTTCAAGTGTCAGGGACATCAATGGGGGCCACGTTCGTGCCGAGTCTGGCCTGCATTTATGTAGGCCAGTTCGAGGAGAATGTGGTATACCATCCCTCCAACCCCTTCCAGGAGAATATCTCTCTCTGGAAGAGGTTTATAGACGATGTCCTCTGTATATGGACTGGATCAGAGGCTAGACTTTCAGAATTTCTCCTGTGGTTGAATGCACAAGATGAATGTCTCCTGTTTACTTGGAGTGGGAGTAAAGGCACCGCTGTATATCTGGATGTAGATATCACAGCAGAAAGTAACGGTCTGATGACGGCTGTACATCAGAAACCCGCCGATCGGAACTCGCTACTACACTATCGATCTTTTCACTCTCGAGCCCTCCGTGATAATTTGCCGGTAGGTCAGTTCTTGAGGTATCGTAGAAATTGCTCCTCAACGGGTTTGTTTATGGAGCAATCTGAAGAGTTAGTAGTGAAATTGAAGAATAGAGGATACCCCAATAATGTGATTAAAAAGGCACGTAAACGTGCTCTTAATACACCACGAGATGCACTTCTGGAAAGGGTTCACAAGCAAAAGGACCGGTGTGTATCGCTAGTAACGACCTTTGATCCCCTCTCAACCCAAATCCGACAAATTATCTGGAAACACTGGTCACTGTTGGATACTGGTGACAAGAAAATGCCACCCCCCAGATTTGCCTTTAGGAGGGCTCCCAATTTGAAGGACAAGTTGGTCCATACTCGTTCGGAACAACAGAAGAAGGAATCGAATCGACCCACAGGGCACTATAGGTTTGGTGGGTGCTCGGTATGTGGACTCACAGAACCAACAAAGAGTGTCAAACTTGTGAGCGGGAAAATATGGTACCTTAACAAGTTTAGCAACTGTAACACCACACACGTGATCTATAGGATCACGTGTGGGTGTGGGTTGCATTACATAGGCCTTACAACTCGGAAGGTCAAGGTACGGATACAAGAGCATTTAAGCACCTTGAAAGCAGGAAGGCTTACCACACGCCTCGTCCAACACTTCCATGATTCTAAACATGATCTCAGGGATCTGAGATGGACAGTGTTGGAGAGAGTAGTAGGAGAGAAACACAACATTGATGATATCCTGGCTAGGAAAGA
Source organism: Calotriton arnoldi (assembly GCA_963921515.1). Classification (NCBI taxonomy): domain Eukaryota; kingdom Metazoa; phylum Chordata; class Amphibia; order Caudata; family Salamandridae; genus Calotriton; species Calotriton arnoldi. The sequence goes on along the minus strand of CAWUFW010000676.1, from coordinate 34,035 downwards.
GGCGAAATGGATTTTTACTGAGAGAGTGGATAGCCAGGGTTTAAATGATTCCATTGAGTGGACTAAGATAGGCTAATGTCTGTCCTTATTCCCTGATATATCTGGGGAAGTCAGGATCTATAGATATGCCATGTGGTGATTTATTCTATGAATAATGTTCGCCTTTGTGGACAACCATATCTGTCTTCTAACTAGCATAAACTGTTGCTGGGTGCCAGGAAGAGAATGGGATACTGCTTTGATTGTGAGCAAGGGAGGTTAAACATGTGTTTGTCTGCATGGAGACCTACACCTTGCGATTCAAAGCGTCTGTAATTCTTGGCGTCTCAATTCACGTGACTGCTTCCGGCGAAAGAGCTGTCTGCCAGATTTCGAATGTGACGGTATCCAGCACATGTTGCAATATTCAGTGGACTGGCAGCTCGTCCATCTAGTCAGAATTCTCTTTTTCTGCCAGTTTAAAGATCTAGAGGTTAAAAAAGAAGATCTTTTACGTCGTTTTTTTCAATATACTCAGCTGACCTATATATTCGGTCCTCGTGTGAGAAGTGAATACGCGGATTGGGGATTCTAGGTATACATCATCTACCATTATATTGGGTTTGAACCTGGAAACCCTCATATTTATCACCCTACATCATCTTCTATCGAAACCTTTACCATTCTGAGTACAACGTTCGGTGGTGGAACTCCTGAGGAAGGCAGTGTTCTGCCGAAACGCGCGTAGAGATAATCTGGAAACCACCCTAATAATCATGTTTTCATTGAGATAATCTGGAAACTACCCTAATAATCATGTTTTCATTGAGATATCATGTTATATTAATTTTGACCCAATTGTGATTCGTATAGTTTCCAAACAGATGATATATATCGATATGAGTAATAGAGTGTAGTATGTATGTATGATGAATGTGTGTAGTTAGGATGTTGTTCAAACTTAGGTCTCTGTAGCATTAGATTTATTATGTTTTTATATCTTCAACAGAATTATGAACTTTGAATAAATTACTTTTGTATTTTTCTAAACACTAGTGTCACTATTTTTTATTTCTTATTTTAAATATTCCTTATTTTGACATGTTCTGAGATTCTCACTGTCTTGAAGTTGCCCTAGATTATTTACAATACAAAGACCTACACCTTGCTAGACAGGTAATCAGTCCAGAAACTGATGCCACGCTCTGTGTATTTCAATGTGTTTCACCTAGGAAGTACTGTCTAGTGGGGTGGTGTTTGGTTGGATTACGGACTGTTACTGGATAACCATTGATGTAGCAGTGCCAAGATGAGAGGCTTCTTTGAGGTGCAGGAGTTTAGCACATAAGGAATTGATGGAAAACTAGTCAAAAATGGCCGCCGACCTAGCGGGGTGGTTTTGGAGTGTATATGTGACTGTGCCGACTTTTGTTGAAATGACGCTATTTTGCCCATTCAAATTATATAGGTCACAATCAAATAATTTTTGAAAAAATATTTTTCTATATTTTTTTGATTGCAGTGTTTATTTAAGACACACTGTGCACATTGAGTGTGGCGTTATGATATCTGCCGCCTTCATGTGGGCGCGCTCCCCTTTCCAAGATGGCGACGCACTAGCATCAGTTTGTGAACTTCCTTCCACTTCCGCGTTATATGGTCCCGGGCACCATTAAAACAGCATCAGCGCCGGAGACGAGTGTTCGGGCAGGACGAGTAAAAGTGCTACGAGCGCACGCACGCGGTAAGAGGGTTCCAATAGTTGGATTCGTGTGGATGGGGTGGTGCCTTGCAGGTGCCGTGTATGAAGGGGCGAGAAATCAGTGATATTGCATTAATGCCTAAGACAGTCGGCTACAATGCCATTCGGAATGGATTAAGCATAGCGATAATGGTTGCGTAGCGGTACCTCTGATTTACGAGAGGGAGTTAAATGAGAAGACTGGCTGTTATATTGATATACCATTATGCCACTTGAGAAAGTGATTACCATTTCTAACATTATTGTCATCCGAGGGTTTCACCGTGATCTAGAATGTATAGTGTATACAAGGACGAGTGTATTATATTCACAATGTGGCTGTGTGTAGGCAAGGGGGCCAGCATGATTAACACATTGTATGTGTGATTGCAGGAAGGGACTGACGAGTGCAGTCTTGAAAGTGGAACGCGACCATGTGGCGCAGGTTCCTGTACTGAAGGTGGTTGTAGGTACGCTGGACACAAGCAACCACTTGGTAATTATATGCCTGGATGGAAGCGGTTATATTTTGAGCTAGATGCAGGATTGTTTATGACTGGCACGTTCTTCTCTTTTTAATTTTGTCAATAACCACAGAATTGGTGTGAAAAGGACTGAGGTGTGGATTGGTGCCCCAACAGCCCTGACGAAGTTGCCTTGATGGTTTGGCGACGAAACATGTTGGCCTGTGGCAAATGAAAGTGGCCAGATACATGCCTGTTTTTTAATTGAGGACTCTCACAACATTGAATAAAGGTGGTGTTGTATGTGAGTGATAGCTCATTTTTAATTAATTGAGAACTGTGTTCTCTTTGCACGGTTGGGGACGATTGAACACTGAGTGAATCGCGAAGCCTCAGTGTTGTCGATCACACACTTTCTATGTTGTTTTGATCTTCCACACCTGTGGAATTCCAGCACACACCTCCTTTCCTTTCTTTTTCTTTTTTGTTAAGGTTAAGAAAGCAACCTATGATGATAACGTGGGCACTCTGGCGAGTACCATCCAGTAGCCCTGTGGGTTTGCGCACGTGAGGTGCTTTCTTACCGCTCACACATTTTTTCATTTTTATTTGATGAATTTGATATACACATTAGTGTAAAGATTTCTTACCACTGTGGTATTTATGTGGGATGTGGTTATTGACAATCTCTTTTTAAATTAGAGCGGCAAGGACTAATCAGTTCATGGATGTTTGAACGGAACTGTACTGGGAAAGTGTTATCTAAAAGATATAGTAACCCCCAGGAGTCTAAAAAGTTGTGACGGTCTGCTCTTGGAGGTCAGACCTAGTTGTGTTTATAATTGATGGAGTGGGGGGCGATCTGATCTCCTTATCGCCCTTGTGCTCCTTTTGTTGATATGAGTACTGGCTATTAAGCCAAGGACATCCATGCTGGATTGTTGGAGTGTAGTGACAGCAGACATTTCTGGAAACAGACATACAGATGTACAAATTTCCAACTATTAGCATACTACTGGAAATACCCAGACACACAAATTATTAAAAATAACTATGAGTCAGGAACTGCTATCTCTCGCTCTCTCCCTCCTTGCTGGTGGGTGGTGTTTTAGAGAGTTAAAAAGAGCCTGCGGCGTTATGAAGTATTAACAAAAGCAGAACTGAATACCACTACTGAAGCCGCTGAAAAACACGATTCTGCTCTGATTTCCATATTATGAATTTGCTGCACTTGCTACATAATTCACCATATGCTACATAATGTTCAGATTCGAACAAAAAAATGTTTCTTGCGCAAACTGCTCAAAGGTTTTTTTTTTTATTGCTGCATATGTGGTGCAAACCTGTGCAAAGGTTAACGGGTCGCCTTTCAGTTGTTAATTTCAGCTGTCAGCCATTTAGAACAGTGACAAATTTGCCTAGAAAATATAAACATCCCATTTGGATGGCGGCTTATCAGTTGCACATTGCTTTGCTCTACTGTTTTACTTGCATAAGATGCCGGCATATGTCTACATTTGCTGTCCAGGATCTCTTTAATAATTACATTACACTGTTCATTTAATGTGATCTGAAATGGCAATAAAGAAAAAATATATATATATATTTTCCTGCAGCAGAAAACACCAACTTAAAGTGTTCTTCAGTGTTATTCAAACAGGGTGGAAATAATGATTATTTTTTAATCATGTACATGTTTTGTTTCACTATTCACACAAACTGGGGTTTGCATCACAGGCCCTGTTCTCACAACACGATTATTTTAAGAAGGCACTCCACTATTAGATGAACTGCACACAAGTTGCATTTCTTTATAACGGCTGATGTCGTAAATTCGAAACTACCCCCAATGAGACACATGTAATAAATAGGAAATGTACTATATTGATCTGCAGTAATCTTCCATAATTAGTCAATGAGGTTTCAGGTATTGTATAGTCTAAAAGAGGGTAAACCCGAAATTGAAGACAAGTTTTAGAAAACAACTGGATTGTGCTCAAATAAGGAGAAGCACCTTTTATTATAGGTACCTACACGTAGTCTTAATTTCCATTGAGTGCGACATTGTAAGCTTTGCACAATCTATTTCACTTTGGGAGGTAGAAAGAGCAGTGTTGCTGTGTCTCCATGCAAGACAACATCATTAACTGTTAGTTCATTTCTCAAGAAAGCTATGTTGTTTAAAGCACTGAGGTCCCTTGTTTATCATTGTGCTGAAAAGTAAAAGACAATATAGGCAATAATGCCCTGGTTACTTACCAGTAATCTTTCATTACTCCGAGTCCTGGTCTTCTTGGATGCAATCTTGAGTCCCGCCCTCCCACCCGGGCATGGCGGTTGACTATTTCCTGTTTTTCTTGGGTCGTTTGGCGTGGTATGTTACAGAAAGTGATTCATTTGTTCCTACCTTTTGTGGTGGCTCCTGGGTAACAGGGCCATCTTGGGGGAACTTTCAGAGTTTCAGCTAGGGAATTGGTTCTGCCAATTCAATGTGTTTCTTCTGAAACACAAAGAATGTGTTACATAATTTCCCTTGATTCGCATAGTATGGGCCATAATGCAGCCAGGAAAGCTGCCCTGCGTGGGCGTTCACAAATATACCTCTCATTCCAGCTTCAAAGTTAAACATGTAGAGGGCACCACAGAAGGCCTTTTCTGCTGGTGCTACTTAGAGCCCGTCCTCTTCACTAAGGCTCACAATTGCTGACTAGTTGTTTATGTTCTCTTGGCCTTCCTGTGAGGATGTCTAAAGGCTGGCAGCTGCTTTGTTCTGAGTGTTTTCTGCTTCATTGGATCCCTGACAAGAGGCTAAAGTGGGTCAACTGTGAAGGTCAAGGAAGTAGCGTAGGCTGACTGAATGACTCACGGGTAAAAAAACACAAAAGGAGATAGGGAAGCTATGAGAAAAGAAGACATAGCAGACCAATCAGGCGAACAACAAAACGCAGAATTGATGTACATAAAAAAATACTTTTTAGGTCTCGCTTAGCAGACAGCACAAGTTGTCTGTTAGCAAAATGACCAATTGTCAGCTTATAGTGGACATAGAGCCCACCCATTCCTTAAATTAGTTGCCTTTATTATCACTCTCATTTGCTTGCTTTTATTTTTGCAACATGTGTTTATTGTGGTTCTTCTGGGCTCTTCTTCCTCTTAATGTGCTTGCCCCTCCACTGGATCATAGCCTTATTACTTGTGTCCTTACGCTGCATACATTTAAAGCACTACTGGTTAAGCACTCGTTCAGAGTGCATGCAATTTCCAGCTCTCTTACTTGTGGACTCCTCTTCCCCCTCTGCCGTTCTCTGTGTTGTTCTCTCTCAGTGTGCTTCCCCCCATATATAGTGTTTCTATAGGGCGAACCTGGCAAAAAAGTGCTGGAGCACTGTAAATGGTCAACGCGTGCATAAAGTCAGCGAGTAAGAGGAGAGGAAGTTGCTTTGTGGATGGTTAAAGCATTGTGGTAGTGTTCTTTAAAGAGGTAGGTGAATATTCACCTCTTTACCAAATTGGAGTAGCATTACTGCAGACCTGATGGATACAGGGATGTTGTTCCAGATCCTGGATGCATAGGTGGAAAAGAGCTTCTGTATTGTTTTTAATTTTATACACTTCTTAGTCTGCAGTCTGATGGTGTCCTAACTCCTAACTGTGGGTGTGCAAAAATCCACCAGATATGGTGAGCTTGTCTGCAAGATAAGTGAGTGTGCTGGACTGTGATAGCTTTGTAAATGATGCAGCTGGGTTTAAAGATGCTGTGGGCCAGCAAGTGAAGCCAATGTAGTTCCTTCAGAATCAGGGAGATATGATCATGTTTCTTCAGGCCATAGATGAGACTTGCTGCAGCATGTAGTATGCCCCTAAGACCTGCCAGTGTGGCATCTGGGAGGGCATGGAGTATAGCATTATCACCATTCAAATGCAAGAGTACAAGGGCTCGAACAGCAATTCTGAAGTTGCTTTCTGCAAGCAATGTGTTGACTTGATTTACAAAAGAAAGCTGGTACTAGGCCTTATTTGCTGTTTTGGCAATGTGTTCCTTTAGGGTGTGGTTTAGTGTCAAGAGTGAATGCAAGTGGCTTGGCATTCAGTGAAAGTTAGGGTTTGAAGTTGTCAAGGTTCATGCCATTGAGTGAACCAGTGAAGGGCATTGCCGGTGAATCGCATTCGAGACTCCAGTTTATCAGAAGTCAGGTGTCATCTGCGGTCAAGAAGGCGTCAAATGGAGGGCAATGGTTTCCATGGTGTGGGCTGAACTGAGGCCAGTCTGGTAGTGGTGTAGGAGATGGTTAGGACTGATGTGGTGTTGGAGCTGAACATAGACTGCTTTTTCAATTATCTTCCTGTTAGTAGATGAATGATGTGCCATTAACTGGTGAGGTCATTAAGGTCTAGTGTAGGTGTCTTAGGAGTTTGAAGTTCTGGCCTGTATTGAAAGCTCCTGGGAAGATTCCTTGAATGAGAGAGGCACTGACAATGGTAAGTAGAGGTAACAATGTATTTCCAGAGAGAGCTTTCATTAAGACCGACAGTAAGACACAATCTTCATAAGAAGTGGCTGTGAGGGTGTTGAGTATGTCAGCCAGTGGCATAACGAACGTTGAGGGGGCCCCCCTGCAAAGTAAATGGAGGATCCCCCCTCTGGAGTCAGTTAGGAACTCTCAGGCCACAGTAATGTGCTGAGGAGGCCTATGTTAATCCATTGATGTCAGCGAGATCTGGGAGAGCGCTTTGAAGTCTCACCAATGTGGGATTCTATCGGGTGTAGCAATTGAAACAGGCTTGGTGTTGTTCATGTGCTGTCGGATCGTCTGTATTTGGTTTTTTACAGATGTTGATGACATTGCACTTTTCCATGGAGTGAGGTATGGGTAGATGAGGAAGGGGGTTGATGCAGTGCCTGATTGCCTTGAAAAGCGTTCTGCTTCTGTTGGAGACTTCATTGATGGTGTTGGTATAGTACTTTGCTTTTGCTGATGTGATGAGCCATCTGCATGTTGAGTTGATGGACTTCAGTATCCAGAGGTCCTCAGGAGTTCTGTTTTTCTTCCATGTCTGCATATGGATTGTTCATTGTCAGCAAGGTCCTTAAAATAGCAGAGTGTTGAAGGCTGCAGCTTACACTTATTAGTTGTAATTGGTGTGTGGCTGTTCACATAGCTTTCCAAAAAAATGTTGAAGTGGTTTAAAGGGTGCTGGCATTGGATGTGGATATGATAGGGTGAGAGATAAATTCAAGCATTAGATTGTCTATAGCAAAGTCTTTGAAGGATCTGAAGATTTGGCCTTCTCTTTTGTGTTGATCTTGGTTTGTTGGTAGTACAATGAGCATGGAAATAGGGATGGCAAAGTGGTCTGTCCAGTCCTAGAGTATGGGTGGTTTGCATTGGTGATGTTGAGAAGACAAGGTTCAGGACATCGCTTTTGGAGCAGTGGGTGTGTGACATGCTGTACCATGTTGACTGTATTGGTGAGGTTGAAGAGGGTGTATCTTGCATTCATTGAGCTTGTGAAGGTTAAAGTCACCCTAAAGGGTGGTATGGGCATGCAAGATGGACAAAGTGGTGGGGTGATCTGAGAATTTATCAATAAAGTCCTTTACCTGCCCAGGAAGACTGTAGAAGAGTTAGGAGGTGGAGGTCTGCGTTGCAGAGAGTGGAAAATGGCATGTCAGCAGCTCCATGGAGTTGTTTTTTTTGCTTTACCTAGGGTGTTGGACCAGGAGGACGTATGGATGATACACTGAGTTACTTAGATAATGTTACTCATTTTAGTGAGCAAACAAGATAATGTTTCAGGGCAAAAAATGAAAAGGAGTGTATGAGAAGCTGTGGGAGCCTAACTCAGCCGACAATCAAAGAGAAATCTGCACTCCCCAATTTTGAGTATTATTATTTGTGACTACAAGTTCTTATTTAAAACAGATTGGCCTGTTTCCTGTAATGCATAGTTACTTACGGATGATAGAGGAATCTTGATCATTTGAATATGTTTGTAAATTTCAATAGGCTAGACACTGGTTGACACCGGTATTCTATTTTGCCACTTAGTAACTTTGGCACCCCTTTGACCGATGTGCATTAGACTTTGGCTAAATATGTTCAAATTCCTTGGCTTCAGCAATGCAAACTTGGTGGAGATTGGTCAAAGGGCTCAAAAGTTATAAGGGGTTTCCAAAAGTCTGCAACCTTTATATATACCGTGGGTTTACTAAAGGTGACTTTCTATGCGAATATCTTCAAAACTGCTGGACCAAAGTCAACTAAGTTTAGTATTCAATCATCATTATTAACAATCAGAACCTGTTATAACCAACACAATATTGGGTAACTCTGTATTCCTCAACAAATCCCCACAATATTCATGCACTCGCATTTGTTCTCTGCTTCGATATCAGAATGCAGCTTGTATCGAAGCAGAGAACAAACGTGAGTGCATAAATATTGTGGGGATTTGTTGACCTCGATATTCGTTCGGCAAATAATTTGTTTTTTTTAGGGAATTACTTCAGCCTTTTGCTGATATTGTTTGGAGGTGAATATTTGTGCCTTTCTGTGTCCTCTAGAAGTGGTAGCTTTAAACTACATGCAGGATGCATCCATTTGTCTGGTCCCGATGAAGAGTTGTCCAATTATCATTCCTATGGGTCGAAACTTTGACGCTCTATTCATATATGCCGAGACTATATGATTTCATGTGGGCAAAACCATTTCATTACTGTTTGCTATTTTGGAAATGTCGGAAGCTGGCTCTTTATGTGATATATCAATAATCTGATATATTGTGTAAAGAGTCCTGGGGTTCCCTTATAAGTTGACAGGGGCTTGCTCTAGTAATCCCAATGTGTACTATTAGGGGTAGTGTGGTTGAGGGATCACTGACATAACATCGACACTCAAAATATCGACCTACAAAATTATCGCCACACAAATATCGATAACATAAATATCGATACTTATACTTATTAAAAAAAATACACAAATATCGACACAAAATTATCGACAAACATTAACATCGATATCACTAATATCGATCAAAAAATATCGTCATAACTAATATCGAAAACATTAAATAAACATACAAAATGACACAAATATCGGTAACAAAAATATAGATCACACTATTACTGCCCCAAAAAATATCGACACCTTAAAAATATTTTTAATAACACAATATGTCACATAAATAATATAAACAATATCACAAACACACACAACATATTAAATAAATAACTTTAACATTAAATACATTATAATTCCATAAAATAACTTTAATTTACTTAAACCACCAAATGTATTATACTTACAAACACTATATATAAAATGAGTATTTTTAATATACATACAATGCAAAATAAATACAAATAATATACTATTACACTTTTAAAGAAAGTAAGATTAAAAAAGGTTAACTAAACATAAATTAGCGTTTCCCATATAAGGAAAAAACTGCCAAATTAATTGAAAACATTAGTAACAACCAATGAAAAATACCTACAACTAAAATAACCCAATAAGATTGAAAGCACAATTAAACAAACACTATATAAACGAAAGAAAATGTAACATTATTTCATGCTCCAACAACAAAACCAAGAATAAGGGGAATCTCTGCCGGATTGCTTCTGCAACACTGGGCTTCATCATTGAAAGCTCTGAATACAACTTCAAAAAGTAAGTAAAATATCTATTTAATGTTACAACTGCATAAAATAATTGTAAAACACTTTTTATAATAACTAAATAATTAATGTATATTTATTTTTAATTATATCTCCTCTATAGAAACTTCAAAACATACTCAACTTCCTTCAAACATCATCCAAAAACCACCTTGCCAAAAAAGTAAGTATAAATCTCAATTAAACTATTAAAACAAGTAAAATTCCCAACCCAAATCGCCCACTAACCACACAAACCCCAAAATGAAATAAATGCTGTTAAATACATTTATTAAATTTTACATTTTTCTTCTGCAGGAAATCAAAAGAAACACTAAAGGCAATCACCAACAGAAACACCTCAGCGTCAAAAAAAGTTCAACATATTCAAACATGTAAGTATAATGTTGTATATAAAAACCTGTATTAAAATTAAAACAATTACAATACATTTAATATTTTTATATACATTTCTCATAGCATTTGAAACATCAGAATGACTGAAGGTGCCAAATTCATAACTTCCCAGAAAGGAAATTTTTTATTATGTTAAATGGGATATGTCTACACCCAGGAGAAACAGACAAGTGACAAAATTAATTGGAAATGCAGCAAATATTATTCAAATGCATGTTATGGGAGGGCTACAACAAAATAAACTACTGTATTACATGTTAAGGAACATAACCACCCCACTGACATAGCTGAAATTGAAGTTAGAGACACTTTAGACACCCTGAAAGAAGCTAGCACTAGCTCTCAAAAACCTACTACTGAAATATTAAAAAATGTGCTCACCAGAGTTCCAGAACATGTAACTGGCCAATTACCCTCTGTCTCAACGTTGAAAAGGCTGATAGCTAGAACAAAAAAAGCTACTGCTACCACCCCACCTACCCCCAAAACTTTCAGTGAAATACAAATACCACCTGAACTCACAGTAAGTCATAATGAAGAACAATTTATGACAATAAATCTAACGACAAAAGAATTATTATATATGCAACTCCCACAAACTTACTTAAACTTCAGAATTGTGAGACATGGATGATGGACGGAACATTTAAAATATGTCCAAAACCATTTTACCAATTATATACAATCCATGGACTATATCACAAAACCAACATCCCCTTTATATATGCCCTGTTACCAAACAAACAAACCGCTACCTATGTAGAACTCTTAACAAAAATAAAGCAAGAAACTAATAATTACTATCCTCAAAAAATGATCATAGACTTTGAACAGTGAATGATACAAGCCATCCTAAAAAACTACCCTCACACAGCAATACAAGGTTGCTATTACCACTTTAATCAATGTATTTGGAGACACCTTCAAAAATTTACGCTCAGGGGCCGATTCCGATCTCGGCCGGTAGGGCTCCGAATCGGATTCGGCTTTACCGGATCCGATTCGGAGCCCTGTTTCCCGACCGAACCGTACGCGGGTCCGGCCGAGCGAGTACGATGCAAAATCGCCGACCGACTCGTCCGGGCGTCCCGACCGCTCCGACCGACTCGCTCCCGGCTCGAACCGCTCCGACTGACTCGCTCGGACTCGACTCGCACCGCGCAATGGAGACGTTTCCCGGCCGGGTAAGTACAATGCGCGCCGCGAGCAGTCCGACCGAGCCGCGCACTCCGGCTCGTAAGAGCTGTCGGAGCCGTACTTTGGGGGTCCGTGTCGGACCCCCTGTACGCGTAGCCGCGCGAGTCGCACACAGGGGGACCCATGGGTCCCCCTACCTGTGCGTGTACGGCGCGAATCGCTTCGCCGCGTACCCGCTGTAGGGGGCGCCCTTGTCCGACTCCGCACCCATTGAGTCAATGGGAGCCCGCGTACGCGTTGTACGACCGGCTCCCATTGACATCAATGGGAGTCCGACCGACTCGAGTCCGATAACATACGGACGCATCGTACTCGTTCGGTCGGACTGCACGGGTCCGATTCGGTCGGAAATCTCTCCGGGTCCGGCTCGGTCGGAGAAATTTCCGGCCCGAATCGGAATTGACCCCTCAGTGTAGAATATGCAACTAATAGCAATTTTGCATATGAAATTAAAAAACTAATTGCACTAACAGACGTCCTAATAACTGATGTAGCAGAACACTACAATATCTTAATAGAAAGCCCCTACTATCAAACAAATGAACATAAACTTAGTCCCCTACTCGACTATTTCGAAGACACCTGGGTGGGAAGGCTACACAGATCTGGACACAGGAGACAGCCCAAATACCACATTCCATGGTGGAATGTATATAACAGTACCCTAAACAAAGAAGCAAAAACTAATAACGCTGTGGAAGGATGGCATAATGCTTTCCAAGCCACAACAAGCAGAACCACACCAACCCTACATAAATTACTACAATCATTCCAAAAAGAACAAAGCTACCAACAACTAAAACTTGAACAGTCTGTAACACAGCTAGGTCCAAAACTAACTAAACAGACTAAAACAATGTTCGAGCACCTACAATACAAAGTAAGACTCTACCCAAACACTAAAGGGCTAGAATATCTAGAAACAATAGCTAAATCCCTACTTTAGAACAGTATTACAAAAACATAGGACAATCGTAATTGTGCACTAAATTCTTAAATAAACATTTCTTTGCAAACATGTAAAATATAAATATTATGTAAATTAATTTTAACTTATTTTGAAAAATTATTCGACATAATAAATATATTTTATATATTTACAAACGTCAATAAAAATGACAAAAATTACATTTCCCTCCCATTGTTTAAAATGACTTACTTTTTTGTCGCTGAAGAATTGAATCCAGACTGCCACAAATAAATCCAAACGTGTAAAAATCCCAAAACTTACTTAAAAGTCCCCAAAAAAATGGAAAAATACAACTGTAAAAAATATAATCCAGCGACAACATATCCGTAGACTCCAATCCATTAAAAACCCCAAAAATGTAATTTAAAAAAGAAACACTCCAGGAAAACCCAATAAATAAAGGAACTGTAAAATAATTATTAGTTTACTAGAAACTAATACACAGTTCCTTTAAAAAAAAAAAAGCATACTTCTCCCAACAGTAACTGCCAAACGACAAAAACCTGTAAAAAAAAACAACACAATCCCTCCCGCACAAATACGCAATAAAATCATTAAAAAACGCACATAAACACACTAATAACACCATACTCTAAACATATTTATACATATAATAGAATACCCTAACACCTACCTATCAACAAACTAACCGCATTTTGCAAACGCAAAACTACTAACTAAACCGCACCAAAACACAAAATACAAACTATACATACACTATACACTACCTAACTACCTTAACCCTACACCTAAATTAAGCCTAAAAGTAATTAAATTAAACTTACCGTAACCGATGTGACGCGCAGCTTCCAACCGCGAGCTTCTCCCCTCAGAAATGACCTAAAACAACACAGCCTACAAAATACAACTTAGGTCCCGATTCCGATCTCGGTTCGGAAGAGCTCCGAATCGGATTTGGTTTTACCTAAACCGATCCTGAGCCCTTGTTTCTGACTGACTCGTTCCCAATTCCGAACGACCAAGTACGATGCCTCTAAACCCTTAGCGCTGACCGAATCGTTTCCGGAAGGCATACGGAGAGATAGAGCCTTCCGGAGCCGAATCGTACAGCTCTATGGAGTAGGTTTTCCATGGGAACAAGTACGATGGACGATTCGGACAGCCTTTACGAGTCGTTGTGCCCGGATCGAAAAAGCTGCCGGAATCAGTCTTTGGGGGCCCAAAGCAAGCCCCCCTTCACCCGGGGCCCTCCGAATCGTGTCCGTGGGGGGACCCATGGGTCCCCCATTTCAGACCATGCACAGTGTGGCAGGCAGCATGGGGTGCCCGCCACAGGGTGTTCGATTTTCCCCGGTCACCTCTTTCTTCAATGCGAGCCTGTGTACGCGTTCGGTACACAGGCTCCTATTGAAGTCAACGGGAGTTCGACCGAATCGTATCCGGATGCATTCAAACGCATCGTACTTGTTCGGTCGGACTCCCCTTTGGGCCCTTAGTTTAGAAAATGGCTACCTAAATGAAATAATAAAAATACTTTTTTACATAAAAGTCAATGTACATTAGAAATGCAAAACAAAATTTAAAAAAATAATAATAATTAATACTACTAATGTACTAAATGTTTTTTCTTTACTGTCTAAAAATGTTAAAGTATAATACTAAATATTAGAAAACAAATAATATTTCTTATTATAGATTAAAATAAAATATGTTAACTTACCAATGTGATTTAAAAAAATTATAATGCTGGCTAAAAATGTGTAAATGTTAAAAAATATTTTTCTTTTTCAAAATGTTTTCTTACCTTAATGATTTCATTTGTATTTACAACTTAAATAATATTATACAAAATATAATATTATTCATTTAAAAATATGCAAAAAATATAAAAAAGTTATACAATGAGAAAATTGTTAAAAAATGTATGTTATTAAAAATGTACACTGTATGTAATTATGTAATGCATATTTTCAATGTAAATAAATATTCTATAACTGTTACCAAAAAACTATGGAGCCGATTACGATGGCGGGAGGACCGTCACTGCCAGCCCGGCGGTGGCGGTCCTTCCCACATCGGACCGCGATTTTCCCACCGCCAGATTACGGTGGCGGTGGGATCGCGACCGCGGCGGACGCAAAGACCGTCCGCCATGGAACCACCACAGGCAATCGTTCCGATTGCCTGGCGGAGCGGTCTGCATCCGTAAAATGGTGGCGGTGCCTAGCAGGCACCGTCCTCCAAATTACGATGAGTTCTTCCGCCAGCCTTTCGCGGCGGGTAAACCGCCATTGAAAGGCTGGTGGAGATTGGTTTTGGGGGGTGTTTGTGCACTGGGGGGGTACCATGGTACCCCCCGACATTTCACTGCACCATGTGGTCCCTGCCACGTAGTGCAGTGAAATGCACAACATGCATTTTTGACATAGCGGCGGATGCTGCTGTCAGCAGCACCCGCCGCAATGTTAAGAGTGCAAGGTGCGACCACCATGGTGGCGGTCGCATCCTAATTCGGTGTGCAGAACCGCCGCAGGTATTGCGGACGGGCCCGGTCGCCACCACCATGGCGGACGGACTCCAGTCCGTCCGCCATCGTAATCAGACCCTAGGTTATAACATTTTTTATAAAAAACCAGTGGACAACTACATCTTTTATTTGTAAAAAAATGTACATATTTACTAAGTTCTACATTATAAAAAAGTTAAAATTGTTTCATGCTGACTATACTTAAAAATTATATGTTTGTTTAAATATGTACTAAATATGCAACGTAAGCAAAAAAAGTATTATTATTTCTCTTTATAACAATATATATTAAAAAATGTTGAATAAAACAAAATAAATATTATTTATTTGCTTGACTCTTTGAATGAAAATAAAAGCTTTAATAAAATATAAATATTGGGGGTCATTAGGATGGTAACGGGACCGGCCGCCTACCATGCGGCGGTCCCGCACCCCTGATTAGGATGCAACCGCCACCCTGGCGGTCGCATTCCGCAGTTTAACATTGCCGCAATGTCAAATTGACATGTTGTGCATTTCCATGCACAACGTGGCAGGCACCACGCGGTACCCCCACCCCAGCACCCCCCCAGGGGCCTGCAACGGGACCCAAAGCAATTCCCCACCAGCCTTTCCATGGCGGCATCGCCGCCCTGGAAAGGCCTTTGATGGCACACATACTAATATGGATGGGGGTGCCTGCTAGGCACCGCCACCATATTAGGGGCCAAGTCCGCCCGGCCGGCAATCGGAACGATTGCCGACCGGCGGAAAAGCGGCGGACACACTTTGCGTCCGCCGCGATACCCCCGCCATTATAATATGGCGGGGGTATTTTAGTTACGATGGCGTAACGGTCACCACCGCCGGCTCGGCGGTGGCGAACGTTACGACATCGTAATGACCCCCATTGTGTTGTATTTAATTCCTATATTAATTGTTGTTTCCTGTATTTACAATAAAATAAGTATCTTAAATTATATATCACACATATATTTTTTTAATACACATACAAAACATACTATTACCACTTAAACATATATTTGTATCATTAACCTTACTACAAAATAAATAAGTAATATTTGACTATTCCCACTCTACACTATATCAACTCAGGGAAACTGCAGGACACTAAACATATATAATTTACTATTCCCATTCCAAACTGTATTAACTCAGGGAAGGCGCTGGACACTAAACATAGATAATATAATATTCCCACTCCAAAGTAGAAAAAGTCAGGGAAAGTGCTGAACACTAAACATATATAACTTACTATTTCCACTCCAAACTGTATTAACTCAGGGAAGGCGCTGGACACTAAACATATATAATTTACTATTCCCACTCCAAACTGTATCAACTCAGGGTGGGTGCTGGACACTAAACATATATAATTTACTATTCCAACTCCAAACTACACTAACTCAGGGAAGGTGCTGGACACTAAAGATATATAATGTACTATTCCCACTCCAAACTGTATTGACTCAGGGAAGGTGCTGAACACTAAACATATATAACGTACTATTCACACTCCAAACTGTATTAACTCAGGGAAGGTGCTGGACACTAAACATATATAATTTACTATTCCCACTCCAAACTGTATTAACTCAGGGAAGGTGCTGGACACTAAACATATATAATTTACTATTCCCACTCCAAACTTGAAAAAGTCAGGGAAGGCGTTGGATAGTAAACATACATAATTGACTAATCCCACTCCAAAATGTATTAACTCTGGAAATGTGCTGGACACTAAACATATATAATTTACTATTCCCACTCCAAACTACATTAACTCAGGGAAGGTGCTAAACAATAAACATATATAATTTGCTATTCCCACTCCAAACTACATTAAGTCAGGGAAGGTGCTTGTCACATATCATCCCCGGCAGCGCCCTCACGAGAATCCGCATGGCGATGTGATGCCTTGCCTATTGTTCATGTTGCTTTTCAGCAACTGGCACTGCTCCACAGGTGTAGCGTCAGTGACACTGACACTTTCTGTGGCGTCCGTGGGCAGATTTTTGACTTTTAAACTCACGAGCCTCCTGCTTGGGTCAGGCGTTTGGCATAGTTGAACCCAAATGTATTTCTGCATCATTAGATACATTCTGTAGGTCCCTGCAGGGAAGTGAATCCCCACTGTCTGCATGTTTAGTGTCACAAGTAACTCTATCCCCAAATCTGATTTAGATGGATGAATGGCAACAGAACCTCGTTCTGTTCACTTTTCTGTAGTTTTTCTCCTATGACCATCCTAATTTTATCCAGGGCTGATTCATCCAATGAATGGACAAGTCACGTATTAAAGAAGCAGCCAAGACACGCAATGAATGAGTGCCTGCCTGCCCTCTGTTACTGAGCACTGCAGTCACGCAGTCTGTCTCCGGTTAGAGCCCTTCCACTTCTGGTCCTTTGTAGCAATTTAAAGATCTTCTGAATTTCTCCTGGCTCAAATGGGTGTAATTCATGATATTTACATGTTTTCAACATCTTCATTGCTTGTTTTTCATGGCGGAAAAAAGTGTCACTCATATTCGTTGAAATGTCACTCATAATTACACTGAAAATATGAAAATGTCACACATAGCAATCTGAAACCTTGGCAGCTATGCACACAAAGGCTATTGGTCTCTGCATCCGAACCGAGCCTGGCGCACACATTGGCTATTGGTCGTCATGGTGACAGACGTGGGTGAGTACTCAAAGGACGCGCTCTCCGCATCCGAACCGAGCCTGGCACACACATAGGCTATTGGTCGTCATGGTGATAGACACGGGTGAGTATTCAAAGGACGTGTTCTCTGCATCCGAACCGAGCCTGGCGCACACATTGGCTATTGGTCGTTATGGTGACAGACGTGGGTGAGTATTCAAAGGACGCGTTCTCCACACCTGAACCGAGCCTGGCGCACACATAGGCTATTGATCATCATGGTGACAGACGCGGGTGAGTAGTCAAAGGACGCGTTCTCCGCATCCGAACTGAGCCTGGCGCACACATTGCCTATTGGTCGTCATGGTGACAGACGCGCATTTCGCTTCGTGTACGAATCGCGTGCAATCCAAATCTGTTAGCTTACAACAACAATGTATCAAACTCAATAGTGTTATGATGCGGAAGATTTGAACGTCGCGGTAGGCGTGTCAGATGCGTGCTATGTTATGGATTGGCCAAATTCGGATAATGCGAACGAGTAGGACCTATCGCTTTGGACGCATGGAACAGATTCCGCCTCTGCTGCACAGATATAAGTCTGTCTGTTCCCAAAAGACTTCACTTGCCTGCACTACATGCTACTTGACAACATTTCAAACTACCACTGCTGCTGTCTCTGCATCCTCTGGGATCTACAATAGCACGTACTGTGGAGAGGGCACCAGCTTTCACAGAGGAGGAGAACCAGGCTCTGCTGGACAGCCTCCTTCCACAGTACAGCAAGCTGTATGGAAAACCAGGGGAGCAGGTGAGTGTTGATTGCAATGCATTTTTAATTGGCCATGTGTTAAAACAGGCCCTTCTAGCATTGTGATCCCCCAAGGGCAAGCATACAAAACATAGTTAATGTAAGTCTTACAGTGTGTAGATTTATGTTCTGGACAGGTACAGTGATGTAGAAGTGTGTTTGGTGGGATTGATTTTTCTGCACTGTCCTCATGTTATTAAGGGAGACTTGCACACAGGACAACTGCCCATGATGATACTTGGCTAACCTTTCGACATTATCTGCCATTCTGACCATGACCTATATGTCCAAGTGTGTGACGAATAAACATGTAGCATGTGGAGTAATGGTGTGTCACCATGTCATCCTTACAGGTCGATGCCCACCAGAAGAAGGAAATTTGGCAGACCATTGTCCAGGCTGTAAGATCTGTGGGGTTCTTCAAACGCCGCATTGGCCACTGCCAGAAGAGGTGGCAGGACCTCTGTGGCTGGACATGGAGGATTGCAACAGTCCAGCTGAAGCTGTCACCTCCTTGCAAAAGGGGTGGATGACGGACCCTGACCCCCCCACATGCTCCGGATACTGACGGTGGTCTTCCCTGACCTGGATGGGCAGTTGAAGGCCAGACAGCAGCAAGGAGGGGGTGAGTATGTGCCATGTTGCTGAACTATGTTTGACATGCATGTTGCACTCCCTCAGCCTGGTAACCCTCTCACAGGTCATCTGTCTGCTGAGACACCACTTCTGTGGCCAAATGAAACTATGCCCCATCATCTGATGCCCAGGTGTGTCCCTTTCCTTCTGTGACATGTGTCACTTAGGTCCTGTGTATTTGCTGTAGTCCAAGGTTAATGTTATCAGCACCATATACAACAAGTGCATTGAGTTGACCATCATGAGTGAAGTAATTTTCTGACATGTGTCAGCACATTGACTGAAATATGACCTGTACTCTGTGTGGGACATACATATATGTTGAAAATGGTGATCTCGGTGCACACAGGTTTGCGAAAAAAATGCTACACACCCGTGCAGCAGGTGAGACCAATGTTGATGCCTCAGACAAATGAAATGGATAAGTGTTCAAAATGTATAGTCCCCTGCATAGTGCTCTGTGTAACCACATGTATCACATGGGCCAAGGACAGGTATGCCAACTCAGGCCATCAGAGACACTGCCACATCAGATTTTTGTGTGTCAGGCAACACTTTCACCATTGTAAATTGGAAATTCATGGGTCAGACTCTGTGACAGTGTGTACATGTGGAAATGTTTTAAATACACAGGTGGCAAATATAGTAAACATGGACAGACATCTAATGTATGGAATGTGGCTCAGTTACACAGGACAAAACATGTGTGTCATCCCTTGACTCTGCATAATGGTGGCTTCAACATATATGTGTATGCTGCATTTCTTTCTTGAGAGCTCTAAAAAAGTTCATGTAGACAGATTTTGTAATTCATATACTCCAATGTCTAAGTAGAACAATGTGAGCTTGTCAAAGTGTTTAAATTGTGTGTAGCACGTAGGGGACGTGTATACTTGACCACTACAGATGTTGCTTTACCAGTGAATACATGATTGTGACATGGTGCAGACTTCAAAGTTGTGATTCACTGGCCCTGTAACAAGAGTCAGTACAGACTGTTTAACCAGACAGGCCAGTGGCATAGTATGCCACATGAAAATTTGTGAGGATGCAGTATTTGTACTTGTCTGTTGTCCTGCATGCAGTCCATTATAGCATTGACGTTCAAGACATAGGTGCACATCATGATGACTGGGGATGGAAGTATGTTCATCATGTCAACTTATAAATGTGTCCATCCCATTTGCTGTGTCTCTTCCAGACTCCCTTGCATGAGATGAGACATGTTTGTAATGACGCATGACCCTCAGGACAACAGGCAAAATAGTGCGTTAGTGGACATGTATTTAGTGGTCTTTGAAATACATCTAACAGCTGGTTCCATTGCCATCATGTGTTTGGGAACCATAGTTTACTGGCAGAATGACAAGTGCCATGTTCACATATGTGTAATGAATCTAAAAAGTGCCATGAACATTATGCAAGGGCTTGCTCTGTGCTGTGTTGTGATGAAACTCATGTTTCAAGTCCATGCAGATGACTGATGTGAATCTCTTTCTCATCCTTGTTCACAGCATCATCAACGGCTACTGGAGGAGACAGTTCCACGGACCAAGAGGAAGCGGCTAGCCAGACTGGGTCCACATGGGAGGAGGAGGGACCCAGTGGCACGGAGGGTGAGGGGAGCCACACTTAGTGCCGGTCAGAAACATCTACATCTGCAGAGCTCCAATCAAGCTCCAGTGATGACTCCCTTGCGGTGGTGGGTGTTACGATAGCAGAGGCCACAACATCAGAGTCTGCCCCCGCCACCACCACCATCTCCACCCTCACAGCTGCTCCCATTCCAAGGGTCCGTGGACCCTCCCGTGTTAGGGAGCATGTCTCCTTCGGGCCAGGCACCGCACCCCCTGCATCTGTTACCCCTGCTGCCCTGAGTGTGGAGTCTGTGGATTTGCTAAAACAGATACATGTGGGGCAGACATCCATGCTGAGTGTCCTCCATGCACACACCAGTCTTTTGACACAATTGGTGTCATACATGGAGGGCATGTCATCAGACATGTCTGCCCTACAGCAAACAAATCAGTCCATGGCCTCCTCACTGACGGCAGCAGTGTCCCTCCTACAGCAGTCCCTCACCCCTCCTTCCTCTGCCCCATCCACAGTCCCCACTACCCTACCTGACCCAAGCACACTCGCACAGGCACATGCACACACACCAACAGACACAAGCAGCACACAGGCACCCAAAACAAAGTTAAAAAAACACACACGCACACTCAGGAGACTGACATCACACACACATGGGAGAGGGCCAAAAAACACACACACCCATCCACAACCCCTCCGAATTCCTCAGCTACCTCTCCCTCCAAAACCCCTACCCTTGACTCTCCTGCAACCCCCCCTTCCCAGCGGGTCTTCCTCTGTGACCTTGGCCTCTTCCCTACTGATATGTCAGACCAGACTCGCAAGGGGAAGAGGAAATCCCCCAGAGAGGAGATCCACCCCTGCACGCACACCCTCCCCTAAGAGTAGGAACACTGTGCCCCCCACCCGTACATCCCCCAGAACAAAGAAATCCAAAACCCCACCACCATCCCACACTTCCACCACAAAATCTACTTCATCCCGAGCCCAGGCCATCCCTCCCAAAGGTCACACATCGGACCCCATCCCAGTTTCCCCCACACACCATTACACCATCCCCAAGATGATAAGGCCACAACAAGCACTTCCACTCCCACAACACCTTCTGTCTGTTCCTGACACTGCAGTGGAGCCCCCACTCCCTCAATCAGACCTGTCCACTGCAGTGGAGCCCCCAGCCCCTGAATCAGCCCAGTCCACTGCAGTGGATCCTGACACAACAGTAGACCCCATCCCTCCCACAACCCAAACCGGTACACCCTAGTCCAGTCCCTGTGGTGTCGTAGGGATTCTGCACACACAGAGCTATGCACAGGATAATAGGACCTCGGAATATAGTGGTGAGCCAAACATAAACCTTAGCACCTAAAACCCCAACCCAACTAGCCTTAGCGTCCCATTAGCAACTATGTACCAATGATTGGACAACCCAGAACACGGTATCTCTCTCTCAGGACTCGCAGAAGCAAGAACACTCTTTCGTCACTCACTCGTACCTGTCCACAACGTGCGTAAGAAGAGACACAGTACAGGTTAAAATGTTTATTTCAACCTACGTGCTCTAAGATACAGTACGCGTGTCAGTACTATAAGCATAATGCATAAGAATAATATAATCAGCATAGTTACAACTCCATAGAATACAAACGGGGAAAGCATCTCATAAAGCAGTGGATATATGTCTAACTAACATTACCACCCTCCCCGTGTTGGAAGCTAGTTTATTATAAAAATAGAAGACCTCTGGGCTTTGACTAGCGAACCCTAATACCTCAGTCTCTAGATGCAAAACTACATCAGCAGACAATCACAGCTCTTCTCCCTGGAAAGGTTGTCTCCAAGTCCTTCTAGAGCGAGCCAACCGCAATATTAAAAGCACACAAATTACTCCATGGCAGCTGTACATAGTGTTATGTCTAGGTGCGAGGGACTGGCCAAATCAGCAAGAACAAGGAAACGTTGTTATTCGACCTTGTACATGTTGTGCAGACTGAGCCCAAAGTGAACAGGAGAAAAGGTGAAAGGCAGAGAATGCAGACAGTGCTAAAATAACTTGGCAAGAGCAGAGGTCGATAGAACAACGGCTCAGAGTAACGTGTGCAAAGAAAAGCATCATGGCAGCCAGGCCTAAGACAACGTAGCAAGGCAGGCCAGGAGGCCACAAACCACAAGACACCCTCCCCTGGACAGTCCATCGGCCAAGACAAAGGACGTAGACAGAGTTCAAATCACCGAGCAGAACAGAAACACCTGTAGGGGACGCAGTCCCCACGAGGGACAACCCATGGGAGAGAGGGAAAAAATAAAAGAAACCGATGAAAAAAGAGAGCCAGCGAGGCAGACCACGTCAGTCCAAAAGCGTGTAAGTGCAGAAAAACGCTATAGCATCCAAGAGGACATCATTGGAATTGTCAGAAAACATAGACGCCATCCAGTCCAACAGATCAAACGAGCAGGAATGTTCCTCAGAGGACGGAGCATCCAAAAGCAATGCGGGACAGCTTGCGTGATATTCAATATAGCTTTGTTGTAGGAGATCCTGAGCAGCCGCCCAGACATCCCATTGCGCCAAAATCCCCAGTGCAGCCGCACGCGCCATGCAGTCTGCAACGGAACAGTCCCGTTCATGGGCCTCTAAGGGACCCACCAACTGAACAAAATCCGGAACAGACAACGACGTATTGGAGAGGCAATAATCCATGGTCCAGGTGAAAGGACAGCGGATGCAAGTCATCACAGGTTGCACGCAAGTGAAATACGCAAAGTGAAATGAAAGGGTATAGGACACACTCAGTGTCGCCAATGGCAGAACGCCGAAACCAGCCAGGATGCGCTCACGTAGCAGCTGGAGGCGTTCTGGGTCGAGAAGGGCCCATCGGGGTGCAGCCATTGCGCAGAAAACAGACCAACAGCAGGACACCAGCCGCCAAGGCGAGGATCAATGGGAAGCCACCAAAGACGCTGGAAAAAATCGAATGAATAAATGCCGGTATCACACCAAAAATAGTCTGGAAAGTGGACACAAGGCCAGACCCCACCACTTTAAAAAAATGCACCAGACCTTCAGTGTTAGACGCGTTAAAAATACGGTGTATCAATTCCCCGAAATGCTGTGGGAGGTTTGTGTTCAAAAGGGCCTGTATTTCACTGTGGGTTCTTGCCACCTGGAGAATGAATGTCTCCCTGGCGGATGTGAGCATAACCTCCTGGTTCAATAATAGTGCCTTTATTCTGCTCAGTTTATTGAAATCTGCCTCCATGGTAGGAATGGAAGGCCAAATAGAATTATCTATGATGTCGTGAGGGGGAGGAAAAAGCACATTCTTGCAGCAGACAACCCTGTGTGAAACCGTAACAATATAGGGTATGCCGGCCTGCATGCCACAGCAGTTTTCGTTATTTAAAAGCAAATAGCTACCATTTGTAAGCAAAGTAAAGGTAGGAGAAATAGCAGGGGCGGGAATACCCTTCAACACACAAGCAAGATTCGGAGCGGAAACGTTACAAGCCCCGTGCAGTTTAATATGTTTACAAATAAGGGAATGACCCACAGTTGAATCGCATAACTCCCCTGTGAGAAAAACTTCCTTGCCGTCTCTAAGGCATTTATACATGAAAGGCAAGGACCATAGTTCATGCAGGAAGGCACTACCCAAGGGCTGGAAACGGCCCACAGGATAATGTTTCATGCACGAGCTAAATTCAAACAAGGAAAAAGGCAAAGCGATAACCCCATGAACTAGCCACACAGCAGAATCTAATTCCGCCACAGAGAATGGTAAGGGCTCCACTTTCTCGATATGTAACAGAGTGTACGCTGCATCTTTCATGGACATGAACTGCTGTTTGTCAGTTAAATTAAAAGGCAGAAATAAGGCCGTGGTGTTCAAAAAATGCCAAGGAACTTTACCTAATTTAAGTGTTTGCAAAGTCCACGCAAACTGCATAACTGAACGTAACTGATTCTGACCATGATACAACACAGAAACATCATCTTGTACAATATCAACAACAGAGGACACAATATTCTCTAATGTGTAAATGCGGGAAGACAGGGTATTAATACTGTTGTCAACAACAGCAAGCACCTTTTCCAAATTTGCTTGGTCTATTTCCCGTAAACGGGAAGCAGCTTCCATTTGCGACAGCTTCCAGAGTTCATTATAAGCTTCATAAATGAATCTCTTCGGTCGTGGACCACGAGGCCCCAATATAAAGTCGGACAGATCAATAGTGCCTGATAGGAGGGATAAATGTTGTTTTACAGACTCAAGGGAAGAATGCTGCAACCACTGTTTACATAATTTACCAACAGAATAGGTGGTGACAGTACGGGATTCAGAAAACCTAGGATCGGGCCTGTCCTGAGTATAGCCAGGAAATGAGTCGTGAAAACGCAGTTGGCACGCATTTGATGATATGGGCCAAGCCAACCAGGGTGACTGAACAAGTGTAGAAATATTAAACGAATTGTTCTGAAACAAAACCTGCAAAGTCGAAAGGGACATATTAAAGTGCAAGCTATTGTTTGGAGTCGAAGACAGGGAAGGAATTGATGGTGCGTTCAACTTTTTGGTGGTAGCCAAACCCCAACACGTAGTCTGGTAGATGGAAGCATTCAGAAACATAATTTGGGCCGGGATAAGGCATGCACGGTGCAAGGCTTCGGTGCCTTGCACCTGCCATGGTTTTGAGCCCCAGATTGATTTCAAATCCACAGTGTCCTTCCAGTACTCATAACCACCCACAGCTAAGGCGCTCAAAAAGGAACCCGAATAAAGCAATTTGGTGTGGGTAAACATGACTTTCTGAGTGGTTGGGGAGTTTAATTTAAAATAATAGGACCCAGGGTTCGATCTATTAAAATCAGTGAAATATGTAAATTTCTTTCTAAGGGTCTGGGAGCTACCCGGTAAAGGGTTTGGGCAATGTTCCCATTGGGTGTAGGCGAAAGAATCACGTAGTGTACTTGGTTTATGAACAAAATGGTTGCCCCAATGCTGGTAACAATACAAATCGGCATAATTCGTAGAATTCATATACAAATCCTCAGCATTAAAGGATGCATAATATTTTAAATCAGCAAACAATGCTTCAACTGAATGCACATCCCAATCGTCAGAATGAATATTACTTTTTACTACATCACCCATTGAAACTCGAAGGACATTAGGTACATTAATAATTTCTGTCGGTCCATGAATTTGAAAATTTACCGCATCCCATACGATGCCATCAGCAACTGGAAAAGCTGAAATGTTCACAAAAGTGTGGTCACGCTTCATGATGTGAGATGATGAATGTGGAGCCAAAGTTCCAGCAACACTGTTCACAGCAGAGCGTTCAGGTAAATAGTGACCATTGATGAGTAGAAAAAACACTGTGACAAAGCCAATGGACATGAATAAAAAAATCAAGAAAAGCACCATCCATATGTATGTCCAGGGGGGAATCAAAAAATTGTCTCTAAACCAGGATACAAAAATACTGAACTTGGACGGGACAATGGATGAGGCAGAATCCGAGTCAAAGGAATAACGAGTTGGGCTCAGTGGCGTTGTTGGTAAGTGTGCCACCGATTCGGTATCGGGATAGGCATACTCGTTCTCGTCGATGCAGGGGGAGACAGGGGTTCGAGTATACTTTCAGGCAAATCAACCATCTCAATTGTAACATCAGTGACCGTTCGGGCAGGAGGGCCTCGAACACATGTCCGGTAAATGGCAGGACAAGAGACCGCTGGTGTAACACTATTCAGGATCGGCCAGATGTTGTAGCTTGACATTTTCCACTGAGATGTATCTGTTCTCCTTGCGACCAGGAAGCGGTGGTAAGATGACTGTGCGTGTTCCCTTCAAGCCCAGGACTGGAACCGGTGCACGATAAGAGGGGCCAAATTCTTTTTTGTTCTCCACCTTCTCTCGAACCAGGTCGCCAATCTTCGGAAGCCAGCCGGCAACCGGAATCTGCAGAGCAGCGTCTGTGGCTGAAGGTAAATGTGCGATTGCAAGTTTGTCTCGGGCTTCTTGTAAGTCCTGTAACATAGTAGAATGGTTATCTACATCAAACTTGGCGGTTTGCGCCGCCATGTCTAGACCATCAAGGTCAGGCACAAACATTCTTATGCCAAAGAGCATTTCGTATGGGGTCCGCCCACCCAGAGGTCTTCTAGGGAGATTATTAAGTGCACGTTGTACGGTATACAAGTGGGCCAGCCAGTTCCTGCCAGTACCTAAGACTCTAGCTGTCAAGGATTGCTTTAAGTCACGGTTCATTCGTTCAACGATTGAGTTGCCCTCAGGCCTATACGGAGACGAAAATTTCACCCGCACCCCCAGTGAACCCATTGCGTCCTTGTAAGCCTTAGAGGCAAACGCCGGACCTTGGTCAGAATGGAAGGTGCCGCATGCGAAAATTCCCACAAAGACACACAAATCCCTGATGACATTTCGAGCGTCAGCACTCCGTTGTGGCCAGACCCAGATGAACTGTGTGCACGAGTCCACTGCCACTAAGATATATTTATAGGCAGTGTCTGAAGAAAAAGGACCACAGTGATCCAGGTAAACACACCCAAAGGGTCTGTTAGAAATGCACAGCGAGGTCTGTGGTGGTCGTGTAACCGTGGAGGGCTTAATATGTTGACAAACGTCACAAGAAAGCACATAAGTACGGGTGTCTTTATATAAACCACGCCACCAGTAACGCTGCTGCAAGATGGAAACGGTCGCAGACACTCCAGCATGAGCTGAAGCCATGCCTTCGTGTGCTGCCGTAATCAAGGAAAGCCTGCGGTCAGCGTTGGGGATCAGCCGATCACCAACGTCGGGTATTGTTACATAAGGAGCCTGTTCGGGACCTAACTGATAAGAATATTTGGAAGGAAAACCCCTAGGGTAATTAGCACCTTCCTTTGTCGCAGCAATAGCTGCCAAAATATCGGTGTCAATTTTAGACATGGATCTAGTAACTGCTGCTACTGAACACGTGACTACTGCTGATCTGGCAGCTTCATCTGCCAGACCGTTACCAACAGCGTGTGCGCCCACCCGCTGATGGCCTAGGGTATGAACCCACCGTTGTTCCCGCTGCCTATAGACCTTATACTAATCTTGAAGTACCGCTCACGGCTTGGCAGCACCGTGTTTGGTTTGATGGCGCCCTCCCACAACCGGTAACCACGGTTCGTTTAGGCCCCTTATCTATTGACGGGGCCACTTGGCCTGTTTTGGCCGGGTACACCCCACATCCGCGATATATGCAGATACCAGTCGCGGACCTGCGCAACATGTATTCGGCTTTAGTGCGAGTGCATCGAGCCTTAGTGCAATATGTTACAGGCAACATCCAGGGAGCCCCACCTGGAGTTGCAGGCCATCCAGCTGGTGCAGGCGGCGTGACCATAAGTCCTGTCATGGTGAACTCAGTGATGGGCAAGCGCCCACAAAATAAGGATGATTTTCCTTATTGGCTTGCAGAAAAATTTGACCAGTTGGAGGCAGTTTTTCCACACACAACACCGGTGGATAAACATAGAATTCTTACGATTAGTTTGCCAAAAGACTTAATTCCCGAGTTGACAGCATGCGACAACTGGGATAGGGTTTTCGCAGCAGTTTATTCGAAGTGTTTCGGCACTCCTTCCATGACGGTTCTCTCCTCTGTAATTAAAAAAGTACAAGATGAACATGGCCCTGAGGCGGCTGTGGAATTAGGGATGAGACTGGGCTCAGTCTGCACAACATGTACAAGGTCGAATAACAACGTTTCCTTGTTCTTGCTGATTTGGCCAGCCCCACGTTGGGTGCCATGTCGTAGGGATTCTGCACACACAGAGCTATGCACAGGATAGTAGGACCTCGGAATATAGTGGTGAGCCAAACATAAACCTTAGCACCTAAAACCCCAACCCAACTAGCCTTAGCTTCCCATTAGCAACTATGTACCAATGATTGGACAACCCAGAACACGGTATCTCTCTCTCAGGACTCGCATAAGCAAGAACACTCTTTCGTCACTCACTCGTACCTGTCCACAACGTGCGTAAGAAGAGACACAGTATAGGTTAAAATGTTTATTTCAACTTACGTGCTCTAAGATACAGTACACGTGTCAGTACTATAAGCATAATGCATAAGAATAATATAATCAGCATAGTTACAACTCCATAGAATACAAACGGGGAAAGCATCTCATAAAGCAGTGGATATATGTCTAACTAACATTACCACCCTCCCCGTGTTGGAAGCTAGTTTATTATAAAAATAGAAGACCTCTGGGCTTTGACTAGCGAACCCTCATACCTCAGTCTCTAGATGCAAAACTACATCAGCAGACAATCACAGCTCTTCTCCCTGGAAAGGTTGTCTCCAAGTCCTTCTAGAGCGAGCCAACCGCAATATTAAAAGCACACAAATTACTCCATGGCAGCTGTACATAGTGTTATGTCTAGGTGCGAGGACTGGCCAAATCAGCAAGAACAAGGAAACGTTGTTATTCGACCTTGTACATGTTGTGCAGACTGAGCCCAAAGTGAACAGGAGAAAAGGTGAAAGGCAGAGAATGCAGACAGTGCTAAAATAACTTGGCAAGAGCAGAGGTCGATAGAACAACAGCTCAGAGTAACGTGTGCAAAGAAAAGCATCATGGCAGCCAGGCCTAAGACAACGTAGCAAGGCAGGCCAGGAGGCCACAAACCACAAGACAGTGGTGCCTGGAATGCCCCTAAGGATGCCCCTCCAAGGGGAGATGTCCCCTAGTTGTAGCAGTGCAGGCAAGCAAGGGAGGAATCATCCTATGCATGGCCCCCTAAAGGACTGTATAAAATGGACTGGCCATTGGCCTTATTGTTCTTCTTGTTTTTTACGTTTCATCACTAATGCTGAATAAATCTTTTTTTTTTTTTGTAGATTTGCTTTTCTTGTACCAAATTTTGTTAATGAGTCTAATAAAATTGCTGTTGAAATCTTGTTTTGGGAAAATAATGATATAGTGATGTGATGGACTGCATGTGGTCCATGGTATATGTGTCCTATTACAGTATGTATCTGAGTCATGATTGTCAGCACTTGCAGGTTGTCATGAACCACAACATTTTGGACAATGAGTGTGACATGCTTTTAACAACCTACCATCTTTGAATTACACTTTTGCACATAGGTCGTGCTGACATTTGTACACAATGTACAAGTTTTTCAAGGTGCAACCGTCTACGATGGACATGCAGAATAGCGCATTGATGATGAACAAGTCATCTGGCTCATCAGTACAACTTGGTAAACATGAAGTTTGACTACGTGCAGATGACTTTGGACACACACATGTACACAGGCTGATGTAAACAAAGTATTCTGTGACTTGTAATTGTTGGATCCATGTCTGAGTCTCATTCAGACATGGTAGACCCCTGCCAAGAACAAGCTTGACACAGCTGACCTTCCACAGTAGTGAAATCTCCTCATGGCAGTGTGTTAATCTGTGACATATCCTGAGCCCATGGTGTGTGTCATGTGAGCATGAATCTCTGTCTTCAAACCCCCTTTCCTACCAAGACTATAGTCCCTGCAGATGTTCCTGTTTGAGAAGCTTTATGTGTGCTGACTAGTCCAGTGATTTCTATAACTATTTGACTTTGAGTGTCCAAGATGTGGGTGCACCAGTAGAATGGAGTCATTATGGTGACAACCCTGGTTGGGTTGAGACAAGGGCCTGCACTGTGAGCAAACTCACATGTGACACATTTAAAATTCCCGAGTCACATTTGTGCTAGCAACATCAGCGTGTTTTAATCTGTCATCTGTTTTTGCAAGTTTGGCACTTGTATGTGTCTATGACTGATCACAATCAGCAGATTCTACCCTTCCCTGTAGCCTGATGGCAACATGTCTTATTTGTAGGTCTCCTTGAGTGATTTCATTATTCTGAGACAGTGTTAAAGTTCCAAATGTGTCCAATACATATCACGTTATGCACATGTACTCCATCCTAAACGGATCTACAAATTTCCCATGTGTTATGTCTAGCTATGTGTATTGTGTTTGTGAAACACAGATCCCACCACCACCCCTGGTGTTGTCAACAGTGCAGGAAGATTAGCTTTCACATTTGCCTGTGCATTGGAGCCTACTGACACAGTTGTTGTATCCCCTATCTGGTGAGCCATGTGTCTTCCAAGTCTTCTGCAGTACACACTCAGCATTGGCAATTTGACAATAGTGATGATCTGCACATAATGCAGCTTTTGTAGTTAGATGCAGAGTTGATGTGATAGACATGCAAACAAGTAAACATTGTAAATGGTCTGATCTTGAGTTGTGTGCAACGCACATAGTCAACACATGTTGACTGTCTCATACGTTGTTGTTGGTCCATGCTTTACTACACAGCAAGTAGGAATGTTGTCTACACATGTAGTGCTGACAGCTGTGACACAACCACTTCATGTTTGTTGCAGTGGGAGGCTCATGATTCGATTTTGAGTGTCTGTGGACTTGTGTGGTGTCGTGGGCAGTCTCCTGTGTGCTTCATTGTACACCAACTCATCACAATGTCCTTCTTCTGTGAGTGTGTTTACTCATGTTGCCCTGCAGGTTTTGAGTATGTGTTGTTGTGGACAGATGCTGTGAATTTGTGTCCCATACATATGTGTGTCTGGCAACTCTTGCTCAACCATCAAATGTGTGTGTCCTAGTATGTGGCGGGCTGGCTGTACCTTCCTGATCCAGCAATTGCAACATTGGTCATGCACAACAGTACATGGACCCATGTTTGTGTTGAGATCAGAATGATGTGTGGTCAATAATGTATTCCTCGTCATACAGCCAGTGATCCACGCTGTCATGGGTGCCTGTGCAATGTCACCTGTCAATGTAGGTTTAGATGATGCACATTGCTGTTGATCAATGTGTGTGGTGTTTAGTCTGGCCAAGTGTGACTTGTCTCCTGGCAAGGCCCCTACCTACAATGTGGCCTCACATTACCGGCCATGCCCTGGGAGTAATGGTTGGGTATGTGAGATGATAGTTGTTCTTGCAAGGCACATGACACAGTGCGCAAGAGCGAGTGTGCTCAAAAGTATGGCCCACATCCTTATTTGGCATCGCAGAGGGTCAGCAGACAGGATACTGTCACCATAGTGATGTAGCCTTGAGGGTACTGTGGAAGAGAGTCAGTCTCTTGATGTGTTGTTTGTTGTTCCACCAAACTTGTTCTGCATGTATCTCTTGTGCAGCCGCTCATCAAACAATGCCTGATTGCCCACATTCACTATCCAAAATTATGGAATACTTTCAGATTGTACTCAACACGCATATGTCTCAGTGGAGTTCTGACCCACATCGTGTGTATTGTGCCAGGCAAAAAACACTTCAACATTCACACAGATGTTTGTTCTGCAGTGTGTGGCTGGTTGGTTGTCTTTGTGCATCTTTACCCATGTATTTCGAGTGGATGTTCAGTTAAGTCTTTTTTCTCTACTGGCCCTGGGACTCCTTCATATTCACTCTGCACATCCCTTATGTTTTGCATTTCACCTTGCTGCCTCAGTGTGGTACTGGATCTCATCAATGCTGTCGTTTCAGATTGAATCCTTTGTATTTGTGTCTGCTTGTGACAAATGTGTGTTTATGCATTTTGGATGGTCACATGTTACATTGTCCAATTGAACATTGGTGGCAGTGTTAGCCCCCAATAGCACTGATTGCCTGCACATGGCTGAGGGTATGTAACACATACAACGTTTGCCTCAACAGCTCTGTTGTTGTTTGTCAAACAAACACAACTTCATCACTACATTGCTTGTGTGTTTTGGCCCCAAAAACTACATGTTTGCTTGAACATGCTGGGGGTGTGAGACCTACATTCACATTTTTGTCACTACAGTGTTGGCGGGTTTATACCCCAAATCCACTATATGGTTGACAATGCTGGGGGCTTGAACCCCACATTCACCTTTTTGTCACTACAGTGTTTGCGGGTTTGTTCAGCATATTACTTTATGTATTTATTTTACAGGCAGTTTGCAAACATAACACAACTTTTGCATTACAACCTTGGGTGAGTGTTAGCCGTCCACCCCCTATGGGGTGGGCAATGCTGGTAGTGTTAGGCATCCACCCCCCTATAGGTAGAGAATGCTGGTAGAGATAGACATCCACCCCCCTATAGGTAGAGAATGCTGGTAGTGATAGGCATCCACCCCCCTATAGGTAGAGAATGCTGGTAGTGATAGACATCCACCCCCCTATAGGTAGAGAATGCTGGTAGTGATAGACATCCACCCCCTATGGGGTGGGCAATGCTAGTAGTGATAGACATCCACCCCCTATGGGGTGGGCAATGCTGATAGTGATAGACATCCACCCCCTATGGGGTGGACAATGCTGGTAGTGATAGACATCCACCCCCTATGGGGTGGGCAATGCTGGGAGTGATAGACATCCACCCCCCTATAGGTAGAGACTGCTGGTAGTGTTAGCCATCCATCCCCCTATAGGTAGAGAATGCTGGTAGTGATAGACATCCACCCCCTATGGGGTGGGCAATGCTGGTAGTGATAGACATCCACCCCCTTATAGGTAGAGAATGCTGGTAGGGATAGACATCCATCCCCTATGGGGTGGACAATGCTGGGAGTGATAGACATCCACCCCCTATGGGGTGGACAATGCTGGTAGTGATGGACATCCATCCCCTATGGGGGTGTTGCCTTTCGCGGGGTCGTGACGTTTTTGTGTGTGGTAGGTGTCTGACTTACCGTCTGTGACGAACGCGTCAGTTACGGTTGTTGATTCGACCGTAGGCGTACAGTATGGGGATGACATGCGCAATCGGATACATGTCTGCTTCATCTTGTATGCAGTGATCGTGTTGTGGCGCGAATCGGAGCTGAAATACAGCTCTTCCGGATGCTGTGACGTGCTGGAGGTGGCAACCTGTTTGGCGCGTAGGAAGTACGCATCGTACTTGGCCGGCCGGAAACTGCTTTGGAAATGCCTCCGGACGACTCCATTCAGCGTTTACGGAGCCTGTTCGTACGGAAATTGGTCCTGGAATCGGAGCGTACGCGTCGCTCGGGAGTTGGAGACATTTGCGCATCGTACTTCGTCATTTGGATGGACCGGCTCCCGGAACGTGTCGGTCGGAAGGTAACGCTACGGACGGCTCTCGGAGGACCTTCCGAGCGAGATCGGAATCAACCCCATAATGTTAGAAACCAACTGTCTGTTTCATTGGACAGATCCCAGTCTGATTGATGCAGTGTCCCAAACATTCAATTTCTTCTCTTGCAAATTTACACTTGCTAAGTTTGAGGGTTAACCCATTTTTCGGAAGAATACTCTAGATCTCACATAACGTATCTCAGTTGTTTCTCTAAAAATTAAAATATCATCTTGGAATTTTTTTATTCCATTTCCCCAAACAACTGATACCG